>CM066033.1:440514024-441114024 GCA_033557465.1 Ichthyophis bannanicus
TGGGGAGTTGCCAGTCAGACTGCTTAGAGACACGGAGGTCTCTGGGAAAGCAGTGGAGAAAGCTTCCTCTGAGGGAGAGAGGTCACCACGAACCAGACAGCAAGGAGAAGCAGGTTAGAAGCTGCTTTCATTCTCGTGGGGAGAGGCTGGAACCCTTACCCAGAAGAGATAGCAGTTCTTCCCTAGAGTCTTTCCTAGATGCTGTGAACAAAGATGGGAGATTGAGCAAGGATAAAGTTTTGTATGATAAGCTGCATAAACGTTCCAAGTGCAGGCAGCCTGTTACTAGCAGAACCTCTGAGAGTAGCCCAGCTGTTCCTATCCCATCAGCTGATTGTGTGCTACGCAGACGGAAGCTAAAGCTAGACCCGGCTGAGCCAGAGATAGTGAAGCAGTACAAAGACAGAGACTTGCCTTTTGACCAAACTATAAAAGCCAGACACACTAGAAGAAGGTTAAGCCAGTTGGATTCCCTTAACACTGACTTAAAGGAGGCTGGTGATTCTAGTAGCTCTCAGATACCACGAAGGGAAAGGAATTATAAGTGGAAACAGCTTAGACACCAATTGGAACAATGGAAGCCTGTCGATCTGCAGTACCCTGATGTGAATCAGAATATATCTGACTCTGAAGTTGAATCAATGCAGTTGGGTTCATCTATATCAGATAGCAGCTATTCTGAGATGGAGGCAGACTGTGCTTTGTGTTGTCAAGAGTGAAGCTGTTATATTAATGCTTGTGAGAAGTGCTGAGAAGTTATTTCATGCTATTGAGTTTGCACGGAGAGAAGCAGCGTTCTGCTTAAGTGAAACTCAGCGTCATTAAGCAGCTGTGAATTGTGAATGCTATGCAAATGATTAGCTGCAACTAAAGCTGTTCAGAGCTGAAGAGAAGTTTGAATTAATCTTGTATATAACTGACAAACCCTGAGAAGGATCAGGTTGGACATTGTCTTTATTCTGGACTTTATTTGGCATAAGAAAGTATCTACTTTTTGTTTCTGGTTAGGGGATGGTAGATGACAGAATCCTGTGCAACAAATAACGTTTTTGTTACCACTTAAAAACCTTGGCTGTCTTCGTTTGGCCCACAACTACATGGAAACCCCAAACTTCAGCACTTACAAGGATAATCTGCGCCATTTCCCCCTCTTCTAGGCAACCGCCTATACACATAGAAAGGGGGTGTGACAACTGTCACCAAACAAAGAACAAGGGATTGTGAGCTCTGATGAGCAGGGGCTGTCTCTCTTGTATGTTTGTACAGCGCTTCGTATGTTGCGGCACTATATAAGTGTTTAATAATAATAATAATAAGGGATCACAATTTAGAAATAGGAAGACAATAATTAAACTGGGAACTCCAAAAACCAAACTTAGAATATACAACAACACTGGAGAAATAAAACTATAAATTAATTTCCTTTGGTACTAAACAAAATGCAAATACATTAGCAATGCACATTTCTCAGAGCTGACATATTTCAGTTAATAAATTCAAAATAAAAAAGTACTTTTCTACCTTTTGTTTTTTGGGCATTTTATTTTTCAGTTGTAATTGTTCCAGTCGCTTTCTTCCAGTTTCTTCGTGTTTTCTGCTAACTCTCCATTGTCTGCTATCCATTTGTCCTTTCTTCTCTCTTCTAGTTTTTTTTCCATTCTATCTCTACATCTGCTCTTTTCCTCCATTGCTTTCATTTTTCATCCACTAAAATCCATCCTCAATCCCTACTTACTCTCCCAATACCTGGCCAATTGTAGATTTTTCTTCCCTCCCACACAAAATATATTTTCCCCTCTCTATCCTCACTCCTCCAGCCCCATCCCCTTGTAGTCCTCCCCCAACATCAGCTCCCTTCTAGTTCCAGTCCCACCCAGCATCTGCTCCCTTCTAGTCCCAGTCACCCATCTCCCCCACATCAGTCCATTTCTATTTCCAGTCCTAGCACCCCCCATCAGCCCATTTCCAATCCAGGCCTTCCCATCAGCCATTTCCAGTCCTATCCTAGCTCCCCATCAGCCCATTTCCAGTCCAAGCCCCCCCCCCAGTCAGCCCATTTCCAATACTAGCCCCTCATCAGCCCATTTCCAGTCCAAGCTCCCCCCATTAACCCATTTTCAATCCAGGCCCCCCCATCAGCCCATTTCCAGTTCAAGCTCCCCCCTTCAGCCCATTTCCAGTCCTTGCTCCCTGTCAGCCATTTCTAATCCTATCCTAGCCCCCCATCAGCCCATTTCCAGTCCTAGCCCCCCTCAATCAGTCCATTTCCTATCCTAGTCCCCCCATCAGCCATTTCCACTTCTATCCTAGCCCTCCATCAGCCATTTCCAGTCCTATCCTAGCCCCCCCATCAGCACATTTCCATTCCAAGCCCCCCATCAGTTATTTCCAGTCCTATCCTAGCCCCCATCAGCCCATTTCTAGTCTAGCCCCCCCCCCCATCAGCTCATTTCCATTCCAGGCCCCCCATCAGCCATTTCCAATCCTTTCCTAGCCCCCCATCAGCCATTACCAGTCCTGTCCTAGCCCCCATCAGCCCATTTCCAGTCCAAGCCCCCCCATCAGCCCATTTCCAGTCCTAGCCACTCATCAGCTCATTTCCAGTCCAAGCTCCCCTCATCAACCCATTTTCAATCCAGGCCCCCCCATCAGCCCATTTCCAATTCTAGTCCCCCCAATCAGTCCATTTCCAGTCCTAGCCCCCCATCAGCCCATTTCCAGTCCTAGCCCCCCTCAGTCAGTCCATTTCCTGTCCTAGTCCCCCCATCAGCCATTTCCAGTCCTATCCTAGCCCCCATCAGCCCATTTCTAGTCCAAGCCTCCCCATCAGCCCATTTCCATTCCAAGCCCCCCATCAGCCATTTCCAGTCCTCTCCTAGCCCCCATCAGCCCATTTCCAGTCCAAGCCCCCCCAATCAGCCCATTTCCAGTCCTAGCCCCCTATCAGCCATTTTCAGTCATAGCTCCCCCCATCAGCCCATATCCAGGCCTAGCCCTCCCTCCAAAGAACCATGCGCCTGTCTGACTGGCTTGAGATGGAGCCGAGGAGGCCTGAAGCCCTGGCTCACCTCTGCACAGCGACAGAGTGAAAAGCAGTGTGTTCTCCTGAAGTGTGCTGGTGCATGGAGGTTAAAGGGCACTTCCTGTTTCCTGGCACTCAGCGCGCTTCAGGAGAACACAGCTGCTGTATGCTGCTCTTCACTCCGGTGCTGTGCAGAAGTGAACCGGGGATTCGGGCCTTCCTGACTCCCTCTGAAGACGGCCAGCCCTGCAAACCAAATACCATGTGCAGAATGGAGTTGGTGTGGGGCCCCCTGAAGCGCGGGGCCCTGTGCGAGCAACATTCTCGCACAATGGACGGGATGGCCCTGGATAAAGAGAGTATATAAGATGAAGGTAGAATGCCGTCTGCGGCCACTTTTAAGAGAGAGGGTCTTCTGTATTTCATACCAAGCCCTGGTTCAACTGTGCCTAGACTACTGTAACATTATTTATCAGGATCTACTATTTTCTATACTAAAAGCTCTACAGCTGGCTCAGAACACAGCCGCACGTTTGTTATTTAAACAGACTAAGGGGGATGTTTACTAAAGTGCGGTAAACGTGACTAACGCGCGTTATACGACGTTAACGACCGTAAGTGCCGTATAACGCGCGTACCGACGCGCTAACGACCGTAAACGTGTTACTACGCGTGTTAAGCACAGATAACGACCGTAAAGTCCCGCGGCGCGTTAAAACAGCGCAGAAGGCGGAGAGTGGGCGGAGAGAAGGGGTCAATGGGCAGAGAGTGGGCGTGGAGAGGCAAACGCACTGATTTTCAGAGCTGAATTCCAACGCGAATGAAAACCTGTCGTTAAAGGCATTTAAAGGCAAGAGAAAACCATTTCCGTCAGCAATGTACAGAAAAAAACGGGGAAACCCACCAAACGTGAGCAGTGTGATACATGTGCACAGAACAGAATATCACATAAAACGTTAAAAATGGCCAGAAGAAACATGTTAAAAAGCATAATGCAGCTGTGCAACAGTGATAGCAATGGGCAAAAAGGAACAACAGTCCATGGCAAGCACCAAATAAAAATGAAATGATGTGTGGAAGTGTCTACGCTCCGCAGACCCTTTCAAAGACCATCTCATTGTAATGGAGCTGTCCTGGGAGTGTTGTGTAATGTTGCCCAATGATATCATTGTTGCCCAGCTTGGTTAGGGGTGTGTGCCCCTCTTATTTATTTATTTTATTTATTTACATTCTCTTATATACCATGCTATTCTGCATCAGTGCGGTTTACATTGAACAAACTGAAATTACATTGAACAGGGCATTATAACTTGGAGATAACTATTTTACAGGGAACATGGGCTATGGAGGGTTAAGTGGCTTGCCCAAGACCACAAGGAGCACCAGGGGGACTAGAAACCCCAGTCCTTCCAGCCCAAGGTTGCTGTCCTCTAGTGGGATTTGAACCCCCAACCTTCTGGCCTGAAGTACCTTGCCCCAACCACTAGGCCACTCCACTTATGAGTTCCTTTCAGAGGTTTATGTGCACCTTTGTCTGCATACAAGGTAAATGAGGCCACAGTAAACCTGTTGCAGAGCAGGGTTTCCGACTCGTCAGGCCGGTTTAACTAACTCAAGGGACTGCACTGTCTCTGTGGCCACAGTGTGGTGCAACAGACACAGCCAGTGCCTGTAAGACCAGAGGGTCACAGGTTCAAATCCCAGCTGGGGCTTCTGCCAACCCAGTCCCCATAGTTTACCCCCAAATAAACAGTGATAGTAAAGACACCCCTTTATTGCAGAGAACATACGCATGGCCTATATTTTACCACACCAAACACAGACACCAGAAACAGGCACATTACCTAAAGCTGAGTCCCGCAAATGCAGTCCTGGAGGGCCCCACACCAGTCCGGCTTCATGCTGCCCCTAAGAAAGATGCCTGTGCTGCATATCTATGCACCGCCCCCATGGTATGCAGATGTAGCTCATGCATATTTATGAGGGACAGCATGAAAACCAGAACAGTGTTTTGGAACAGCAGGACTGGGGTCGGGGAACTCTGCTGTAGAGCAGCAGCCAACAGGGCCACACACCCACCCATAGGCCCCATTGGCCAATGCCTCCTGGAGAGGCAAGACATTGGGCCCTGCCTGTAACCCCCAATACTAGCAGTTGCATACTGTAGCAATGCCACCCTACACCTGTGTATATGGTACAGAGCTATCAAACGTTCCCTATGATAACTGGCAGATATCAATTCCTACGTTAAGCACAGTTCGCTCATTGAGCTCCACCATAACAATCATTCTGATGTCTGTGGTTTTTGCTGCAGGTCTGGACTCTGACAGTGTTCACCACCCTTGGGAGTGACCCCCCAACAGCCCTGTGTACCATATCCATGCCTGTACTATGCCCATCACTGGTGTGGTGGCTATGGCTGCTGCCCACCTCTATAGTAGCACAATGCTGGCATAGGTGTGTGGGTGGCTGTCTGTCTATCCAGTGTGTGGTGGCTGCAAACACCTTCCACAGTCCACGCTGCCAGCAATGTTGTCTGTATTGGGCTGCCAATGTGCATAATGAGGAGCAAGGTACCATGGGTATAGGCCGGACAGGGTGGCCTGGCCAGGGTGCATCTGCACAGGGTATAGGGCAGTGACAGGCACATTGTAGTGGCCGGCCACCACCTACCCAGACAGGGTGACCTCAGTATATCCTGCTGAGAGCTCACTCTCACCCTGACTGTGCAGTGACCACAGCATGGCTAGGCACTCCCATGGTGCTATCTAGTATTTCTCTCATGTGATAAATATGGGTTTCCTTTTGTGGCCCAGTCACGGATGTATCTGCTTGCTGTGTATGCTGGCATCCCAGTTCTGGGTGCAGGCAGCTCCACTGGGCACTAGCAGCCTGTTTGCAGCTGGTAGGTGATGTGATGGAGTGGCTTGCACCGGGGGAATATCAGACAGTGGTGGGGAGCAGCATACCATATCCAGGCCTAATGTCTGTTTGCGATTGTGTTATGGCTGTGTACAGAGCTGCATTGACTGCCCTGTGGGGTGTCTGCTCCTCAGCAGGACTAGGGTCAATGTTCCCCTCTACTGCCACCTTTGCAGGGAGGTAGAATGTGGATCTTTTGATAGGTGACCCTGTTTGCCACCCTGGGGGAGGGGGGTGGTGGTGCATGGGGCTACACCTGCCTGAAACAGACAGAGATGTCCAAGGTGGTCCTGCAGAAAGTACCTATCCCACACAGTAACACTGCTTTGGACCTGCGCCATGGACGGTGCTGTGGACCTAGTGCTGGACGCCTCACTGCACCCTCAGGGTGAGCACAGCAACTGCATAATGTGACGGTGTGTAGCTACTCTGTGCCAGTGCAACACACGGTCACTACCCCCTATCAGGCGGAGGTGCTGTGGGGGTGCACATGGTCAGTTCCCCCTACCAGGCCGAGTTGCTGTGGGGGTGCATTCCCCATGGTGTGAATGTGTGGACAGCTGATTTGCATGTGCAGTGCATCCTGGGGGTGACTGTCACATTCCAACCCTGTGAAACTGCAGCACCAGCTCACAGGCTCTGATAAACTATGGCCCATCACACGTACATCTGGTAGCATAATGCATAGGTGCAAGACACCCTACAGAGTCTGTAATATAGCAAATGCCCACACTGGTAAAACCACACGTACCCACGCACCCACGCATGATTCTACACGCGGCGTTACACACGTATCAACGTACGCGGCTAGGCACACATACTCAATGTACAGAAAAACAAGCCCCCTCATTCCCTCTGTAATGTACAGGCTAATGCCTGGGACAGCAGTCTGCGTTAGACACACTGGGGACTCGAACCCATGCTGCCTGTAACAGCGGTCAATACCGTAACCATTGTGCTACAGCTCTGTATCGGTCATGTATGTATGCTAGCAACCCTACAACACATACAAGACATATACATGCCCCCACACTCACTATATAATGTGTGGGTGTGTTTGCTTGCACCCCAAAGGGAAATAGAACATATACATGCCCCCTCACTCACTATATAATGTGTGGGTGTGTTTGCTTGCACCCCTACAAAACAGACGCAACATATACATGCCCCCTCACTCACTATATGATGTGTGGGTGTGTTTGCTTGCACCCCTGCAAAACAGACACATCATATACATGCCCCCTCACTCACTATATAATGTGTGGGTGTGTTTGCTTGCACCCCTACAAAAAATAGACCATATACATGCCCCCTCACTCACTGTATCATGTACAGGATGCTGCATCAGCCAGCCTTCTGCATCTAGCACCCTGGGGACTCGAACCCATTATGCCTGTATCAGCAGTCACTGCAGTAACCATTGTGCTACAGCTCTGTATCGGTCATGTATGTCTGGGTGGCTTCTTATGCTTAACGCTCGGTGACCTGCTAACGCGCCCTGTATCGCTCGTTAGTTTTGTAACGCGCGGTAGGTGTTCCGCTGTCCCGCCCATCTCCTTATTTGGGGGTTTGTCTTTTTAACGCGGATCCTAACGCGAACTGCACTAATGCGATTTAGTAAACATACCCCTAAATTCACAAATGAAGCCCCATTGTTAAAGCAACTACACTGGCTTCAAGTAAAAGCTAAGGTTATAACATTTAGAATTTCATATTACCTTTCCAGAACCTGCTTATCTACCCTACTGCAGGCATACAAATCTGATCATAAGATGAGTATGTGCCCCAAAACATGTATGTTGTCCCACGACTAAGCATAGGGGGAACCAATCTACCTATGCTAGAGCATTTTCAATTTATGCCCCAGTCCTATGGAACATATTACCTAATGAATTCTGAGCTATGACAGAGGTTTGTATATTCAGCAAGGGCGTGAATGTGTATTTATTAACACAAGCCCTACCTTAGTTGAGATACAATGTGGGTTAGGCCTTGATTGAAATTATTAGTCAATAATCTAATTCTGTTATTGCAGTCCTATATATGTCATATGTCAGTATGATAAGCATGTATGTTAACTGCAGCTTGCCTCAAACTATGTAGACTAGGCGAGCTATAAGTTTAGAAACATAGAAACATGACAACAGAAAAAGACCACATGGCCTATCTAGTCTGTCCCTCCATATCAACCACTACAACAGTCCCTTTTTTTCCCTTTAGAGATCCTCTGTGTTTGTCTCATGCTTCTCTGAATTCAGATACTGTCCTTATCTCTACCACCTCTACTGGGAGACTATTCCACGGATCCACCACTCTTTCCGTAAAGAAATATTTCCGCATATCACTCCTGAATCTATCCCCTTTCACCCTCATCCCATGTCCCCTCGTAGCAGAGCTTGCTTTCAATCGAAAGAGGCTCTCCTCGTATGCATTTTTTGCCACGCAGGTATTTAAACATCTCAATCATATCACCTCTATCCAGTCTTTCCTCTTAGGTGTACATATTAAGATCTTTAAGTCTGTCCTCATATGCTTTATATTGAAGACCACTAACCATTTTAGTAGCCACCCTCTGTACTGACTCCAGCCTGTTTATATGCTTTTGAAGATGTGGTCTCCAGAATTGCACACAATACTCCAAATGAGATCGCACCAAAGACTTATACAGAGGCCCAATCACCTCCTTTCTTCTGCTGGCCATTCTTCTCCCTATGCACCCAAGCATCCTTCTAGCTTTTGTCGTCGCCTTTTCTACCTATTTAGCTACTCATGCCTAAGTCCTGCTGTTCTTTAGTGGACAAAAGTACTTCATCCCCTATACTATATTGCTCCCTTAGATTGCTGCAGCCCAAATGCATGACCTTGCATTTTTTAACATTAAATCTCAGATGCCAAATTCTATACCATTCTTCAAGTTTAGCTAGATCCCTCCTTATGTTATTTACACTTTCCTGGGTGTCTACTCTATTGCAGATTTTGGTATCATCCGCAAAGAGGCAAACTTTACCTGACAGCCCTTCCACTATATCACTAACAAAGATGTTAAAAAGAATCAGACTAAGGACAGATCCTTGGGGCACACCACTGGTAACCACCTTCTCCTCAGAGTGAGCTCCATTTACCTGCACCCTTTGTCGCCTCCCACTCAACCAATTTCTAACCTAAGCAGTAACTTTATGGTCCATCCCTAGGGTGCTCAGTTTGTGAGGAACGGTGTCAAAGGCTTTACTGAAATCTAAATATATCACATCTAGGACTCTCCCGTAGTCCAACTCCCTGGTCACCCAGTCAAAGAAATCAATCAGATCTGTCTGACAAGACCTGCCTCTGGTGAATCCATGCTGCCTCAGATGCTGTAATCTGCTGGACTCCAGAAACCTCACTATTTTCTCTTTCAAAAGCGCTTCCAATAATGTACTCACCACCGAAGTTAAACTAACTGGCCTGTAGTTTTCAACCACATCCTTACATCCACTTTTGTGTAAAGGGACCACATGTGCCTTTCTCCAGTCCTTTGGCACCACTCTCGACTCCAATGAGGCATTGAAAAGGTCAGTCAGTAGAGTGCTAGAACGTCCCCAAGTTCCCTTAGTATTCTAGGGTGTATCCCATCTGGTCCCATCACTTTGTCTACTTTAAGTTTAGCGAGTTTCTCACAAACACAGTCTTATGAAAATTGTTCAAGATGCCCCTCGCTTCTATTCCTGTTTGTGGTGTTTTCTGAGATCCTGCTCCTGGTTCTTCATCTGTGAACACAGAACAGAAATATTTGTTAAGCAATTCCGCTTTATCCTCATCAGCTTCTACATATTCCTCTCCTTCACCCTTGAGTCTGACAATACCACTTTTGCCCTTCTTCTTCTCACTAACATATCTGAAAAATGTCTTATCCCCCCATTTTATTGCATAGGCTATTTCCTCCTCTTTTTGAATCTTTGCTTTCCTGACTACTTTGGTAGCTTCTCTAAGTTTTTCCAAATATAGATGCCTGTCTTCCTCTCTCTGTGATCTCTTGTATTTCATGAAGAACTCCCTCTTTTTCTTTACCTTTTCAGCTACTTCTTTTGAAAACCATAGCGGTCTCCTTTTCCTTTTACCTTTATTTACCATTTTAACAAAAAGGTTGGTTGCCCTTAAAATGTCCCCTTTCGGTTTTGCCCAATGTTTTTCTATATCCCCCAGCTGTTCCGATTCCACTAACAACTCCCTGAGGTATTGGCCCATCTTGGCTAAGTTAGTTTTCCTAACATCTAAGACCATCGCTTTTGAATGGATTTTAACAGCCCTAGTCCTAATACTGAACCACACCATTTGGTGATCAAGTTTGTTAAATAAATAAATATATACATACATAAATACAGTACTCTGCAAACTACAACAAATAGAAGAGATGCACATCCCCCATTTTATTTCTTTTCTATCTTTGATACCTGGGCATTTTATGTTTCTAATTAGGTTGGTCTGAATCTGTGTTTTTCTGCTTTCCTTGTGTCAATCGTCTGTGTTGTTTTCCAGGGTGTCCTTTCCATTTTTTTTCTCTCTCTTCTGGCTTGTCTTTTCTTCTCTACATCTGTCCAACATTGATTGCCCTCTTTTCCCTTTTCTTTCTTTTCTGACTTTCCACCAGTTAGATTTTATGCTTCATATTCCCCTTCTCTTATCCTCTAATCGTCAGTGTCCTACTTTCACTTTCTCCCCAACTATACCATTGTCCTGTCTCTCTTTCTCATCTTCCTATTCCCTGTCACCCACTGCTTAGTCCCCCATTTCTATTCCCTGTATTTACCCCCCTCCCAAACCCTGATCTACCTTGCTTTTTCATTCCCTATCAGCTCTGGCTGCTTCCCTGTCGCTCAGTGCCTCCATTTAGTCTCTGACCTCTGCCCAGCTTCTCAGCTTCTCTCTACTGTAGTGTCATTTCCATAGTCTTGCATCCCTTCCAAAGTCTTCTGTCCCTTTACACTCTCTCCCAACCTCTTCCTAGCCCCTTCAGATCCTTCATACAATCTCACCGCCCTTGCCTCCATGCTTCCCCTCACTCCATCTCTAAAGGCTCTTTGGCCTGCACATCCACTCACTTCAGATACTGTTCCCCCTTCTCATTCCTTTCCTCCTTACATTTTTCTCCTTTTCATCCCTCCCTCTTTTTCCCTTTGCCCCCTCTCCCTCCAAACACTATTTCCTCCTTAACATCTACTCCCTTTCTCCCTTCAGATGCAATGCCACCTTCTTAACCCTTTCTCTGTTTAGAGGCTCTTTTCCTTTTCTCAACCCCTCAGTTTCTCTCTTTGAAAGCTCTTCTTCCTTTACCTCTATCTCATCCTCTCCTTCAAGACACTCTTTCCCTTCTTCTCACTCTTCTCTCCTGAAGATATGCTCCCCTTTTCACCTCATCCCTCTACAGGCTCTTTTCCTCATTCTTTCTATGAAGATTCTTTTCCCCCTTTTTACCCTCTTCCTCATTAAGATATTCCCCCTCCCTCACTCCCCTTTTCCAAACACAGCCCCTTCTTCTCTCCTCTCTCTCCTAATTATCTTCTCTCTTTTTCATGCCTTTCCTCCCTCCAGATGTTATTTCCCTGTCTCATTCTGGCCTGTTTTCCTCAAGCTGTTTCTCCTTGCCTGTACTTGATGCCCTCAGTTATCCTCTCTCCACCCCGCCTCCTCTGAATCTGAGCGGGCCATGTGCTCACCTACAGAGTGAACCCCATCCTTATCACAAAGCCCTAAAGGCTGGCAGCATGAGATTCTTCTTTAATCTGACATCATTAACTGCTGCTGTGGGGCCAGTCTTGTTACAGGAACTGTACAATTTAGCCCATACTGCTTACTGCTGGAGTATGAGCAGTGGGGAAGGGGATTGGAGCAACTGCTGAGCCATAGGTAGTGCTGCAGAGTGGAAAGTGGTCTGCCCTGACACCCGTTGCTGTGTGAATCAAGGAGTAATCACCCCATTCGTCAACTCTAGCCCCAGCTCTGGTAAAGGAACATGAGCTAGAACTTGGCATGGAAGTGAGCTAGAACTCATTACTGGAACTGGAACTGGAGCTAGAGCGTGGCACAGGATGGGAGCTCAGAACAGAGATTGCAACTGGAAGCCACAGTGGGAGCTTAGAGCTTCACAAACTGGATCTGCACTTGGATTAAGAACTAGATTGAGCAGAAATTGGAACCAGAACAGGAACTTAATGCTGCAGCTGGAACTTGAATCAAGGAGTAAAATTTCACTTTACTAGAGAGCTTGGGTTTAGTCATCTAGTTTCTGTGAATGATTGTTTTTTCCCAGCAACCACCTTTTAGCCTGGCTTTGGCTAACCTGGCTCTTGGGGCGTGCCCATTTTCTCCCTTCTACAGTCTTTTATTCTGTTTGCCCTGCTTGCTTCCAGCTTTCTGATCAACTCTGACCTTTCACTTCCTAGCTATAGTGTCATTACTCCTCCTCGCAAAGTGCCATTCCCTGACATTACACCTCCTCCATCAGGCAACCTCTGGGTTCACAGGACCTGTTTTTTTGAGGGGTATTGCCTACGTAAGCTTCTAATTTTCACATGTTGATTTTCTCTAGCTCACATGAATGTTGGTCCAGGACAAAGCCTTCCTAATCAAGAAGACTTTTCTTTATTTCCTAGAATCCAAAACTGCTTTGATCAGGTATTCTTCATAGTAACATAGCAACATAGTATATGATGGTAGATAAAGACTAGCATGGTCCATCTAGTCTGCCCAACAAGGTGGCAAAGGTAGGTGTACCCACCTCTCCATGCAGGTCACCTCTATTTGTTGAGATATCAGAGACAGTTAAGTTTATTTTGATTTTATCCTGCTTCTCTAAAGGGATCCACTGTCTGTCCCATGTCATTTTGAATTCTGTCACTGTTTTTGCCCCACCACTTCCATTGAGAGGGCATTCCAAGCATCCACCACCCTTTCAGTGAAAAAGTATTTCCTGACATTGCCTTTC
This sequence comes from Ichthyophis bannanicus, assembly GCA_033557465.1. Classification (NCBI taxonomy): domain Eukaryota; kingdom Metazoa; phylum Chordata; class Amphibia; order Gymnophiona; family Ichthyophiidae; genus Ichthyophis; species Ichthyophis bannanicus. Next base: position 440,526,930 of record CM066033.1, read on the forward strand.
AGTTTACCCCTTGCAGCTTCATGTTATGCTCTCTAGTTTTACAGCTTGCTCATCTTTGGAAGAGGTTTGTTTGTTCATTAATATCCTTTAAGTATTTAAAGATCTGACTCATATCTCCCCTGTCCCTACTCTCCTCCAGAGTGTACATATTTAAAGTCTCTTTTCATACGTCTTCTGACGCAGGCTCCAAATAATTTTGGTTGCTTTCCTCTGAACCGTTTCCAGTCTTTTTATAGCCTTCGCGAGATATGGTCTCCAAAACTGAACACAATATTCCAAGTGAGGCCTCACCAGTGACTTGTACAGTGGCATTAGTACCTCTCCTTTCTGCTGGTAATTCCTCTTATCATGCAACCCAGCATCCTTCTGTCACACTGTTTTGTCACCTTGAGATCCTCAGAAACAATCACTCCGAGGTCCTTCTCTTGATCCGTGCACACCAACCTCTCGCCCCCTATCGCATACAATTTCCTTGGATTTCTGCTTCCCAAGTGCATGACACTGTACTTCTTCACATTAAATCTTAACTGCCAAGCATTAGACCATTCTTCCAGCTTTTGTAGATCCTTTCCTTATGTTATCCACTCCCTTAGGGGAGTCCACTGTGTTGCAAATCTTTGTGTCATCTGCAAAAAGTCAGACTTTTCAAGTCAGTCCTTCAGCAATATCACTCACAAATACATTGAACAGTACCGGTCCCATCTGAGTGAGTCCTGTTTACCATCACCTTCTGTCGTCTGTCAGTCAACCAATTTCTGATCCAGTTCACCACCTTTGGACCCATCCCCAAGCTGTTGAGTTTATTGATAAGCCTCCTGTGAAGAAAAGTATCAAAGGCTTTGCTGAAATCTAGGTAGATCACATCCATTGCATGCCTTTGATCTAATTCTTTGGTCACCCAGTCAAAGAACTCAATCAGATTTGTTTGGCAAGATCGTTCTTTGGTAAAACTATGTTGCCTCGGATCATGCAATCTGTTGTTTTTGAGAAAGTCCACTATTTGCTCTTTCAGGAGTGCCTCCGTTACTTTTCCCACTACCGAGGTAAAGCTTACTGGCCTGTAGTTTGTCATTTCTTCCCTTTTACCACTTTTGTGAAGAGGTACCACATCATCCCTTCTCCAGTCCTGTAGAACTTCGCCTGTCTCCAAGGATCTATTGAAAACATCCTTTAACGGCCCTACAAGAACCTCTCTGAGCTCTTTTAGTAACCTGGGATGTATCCCATCCGGTCCCATGACTTTGTCCACTTTCAGTTTTGCAAGCTGTTCAAACACATCATCTTCTGTGAATGGTGTAGTATCTACTCCATTTCCATTTGTATATTTGTCCATCACATGTGGTCCTTCTGCAGGATTTTCTTTAGTAAAAATAGAACACAAGTATTTGTTTAGCATTTTCGCTTTTTCAATGTCACTTTCCACTAATCCAATCTCAGCACTTTTTGATCTTCCTCTAATCTTGCTCTTCTCCCGAATATACCTGAAAAAAGTTTTATCATCACACTTTAGATCTTTAGCCATCTTTTCTTTTGCCTTTGATTTTGCTATTCTTATTTCTCTTTTTTTGTCTCTTTTAGCTTTATCCTGTATTCTTTGCGGTGTTCCTCTGTTTGCAAAATTCTGAATTTTCTGAAAGCTGTGTTTTTTGCCTTTATTTGTGCAGCCACTCCTTTAGAAAACCAAATAGGTTTCCTTTTCCTCTTGCTTTAATTTACTTTCCTTACATATGCATCTGTTGTCCCTTTTATTGTCTCTTTTAGTTTAGCCCATTGCAATTCCAGTTCCATTATCCCCTCCCACCCTGCCAACTCCTCCTTCAGGCACTTGGCCATCTTTCTGAAGTCAGCATTTTTGAAGTCTAGGACTTTGAGCTTGCTGTGAGGGGACTCTGCCTTGGCTTTTCTCTGTAACCACACCGTGTGATGATTGCTGCTGCTGCTCACATGGGCACCCACCCAGACATTCGACACACTTTCTCTGTTGGCGAGTACTAAATCCAGCATCAAACTTTCCCTGGTCGGTTCCATCACCATTTGTCTAAGTAATGCATCTTGGAAGGCATCCACAAATTTTTTACTTCTTTCCAGATTTGCAGAAGGAATACTCCAGTCCACATCGGGTAGATTAAAGTCACAAAATATGATCACTCCCCCCTTCATGACTACCTTTGATCAATAATCAAGTCTCTATCCATTTCTTCGGTTTGAGTTGGAGGCCTGTAGACTAGACCAGCATGGATGACAGTGCCATCTCCTCTTTCCAACACAATCCACAGTACATTTTCCTTTACCCAAGTCCCCTGCATTTCAGCAGCTTTAATATTACTTTTGACATATAGGGCTACTCCTCCTCCTTTTCTGCCTTCTCTATCTCTCCTAATAAATTATAGTCAGCTATGGCTATATCCCGTTCACGTGACTCATTAAACAATATTTCTGTAATGGCCACCTTGTCCAAGTCCATTTGCACCATTAGGACTTTCGGGTCAGGAACTTTGTTGGCTAGGCTTTGAGCATTTGTGCTGATTGCTTTCCAGCATTTGTTTACTGGCTTGCCTGTATTTTGCATGGATTTTGTTCTACATGCCACTTCCCACTTACCATTGTGTGGTTTAAAAGTGTGGGTGTTTCCAATGTTATTATGCTTTTGCTGGGAGTAACGTCCTGAACTTGTCCTTCTCCATCTGTCACCCCCTTTCCTAGTTTAAATGCCTGTCCACATACTGCCTGAATTTTATTTATTTATTTACAATCTCTTATATACCGCACTATTCATCATCAGCGCGGTTCACATGGAACAAAATGCTCAGTACATTTAACACGTATGAGTTTACAGGTAACAGGGCATAAATAACTTGGATAACCGGGGTAACTATTTACAAAACATACTACATGGAATCATATGCACAGAGGTTTCATAGGAAAACACCAGCCCACTATAGGATTGAATATCAAACTTGGTGTGTTGTTGAAATACCATAAATTTATCTGGGACTGGTATCAGTGGGTGCTATTGAGCTCTAGGTGATGCCATTGGGTTCTATAAGGTACTTGTTGAAGAGGTGGCATTTGAGGGCTTTCCTAAACTGTGTTATGCTCTTAATAGCCCGGATATCAGGGGGTAGTGCATTCCAGCATTTTGGGGCACTGAGACTGAAGGCTCTGTTGGCTGTCGATTTAGTGCAAACAGTAAGTTCCTTCGGGATTTTTAGGGAGTTTATAGCCATGGATCTTCTTGCTCTATTTGGAGATGTGATATGGATGAGGGAGGATAAGGATGCAGATGTGAGATTATTAACAGCTTTAAAAGTAATTATCAGGGTCTTGAAAACTATTCTAGCTTGAATGGATAGCCAATGTAACTGTATCAGCAGAGGCGTCACGTGGTCGTTCCTGGAGGCTCCGTGGATGACTCTTGCTGCCGCGTTCATGGCTAGCTGAAGCGGGTTTAATGTAGATTGGGGAAGACCTTGTAATATGGCGTTGGCATAGTCGAAATGAGGTATAACCAACGCCTGGAAGATTGTACGGAAATCAGTTGGATCAAGAATGGAACGTAAATGTCTAAGTGAGCGGATCTTGTAGTAAACTGATCTTACTATGTTTCCTACGTGGGCCTTCATGTCAAGGCGTTGATCTAGGGTGACTCCCAAATATCGTATTGAGGATTTAGATTGTAACTCCGCTTCTTTTACTTTAAGATATTGTGGGGGGGGGGGGGTAAAATTGGGATTCCTTGTAATGAAGAGTACTTCTGTTTTCTTATGTTGTATTCTGAGGTTTTGAGAGAGGAGCCAGTCAGATATTGCATTGAAGCAACTCGTCAGTGGGGAGAGGTCCAGATGCTCGGTAGAGAAGGGAATGTAAAGCAGGACATCGTCTGCGTATAACATGCAATCAACATTGAAAGACCGGATGATATTACAGATTGGCTGCATGTAAATATTGAACAGGAGCGCAGAAAGGGAGGATCCTTGAGGGACTCCTTGGCTTTGGTGGAAAGGTTCAGACTTTATCCCTCCAGAACGAACATGCTGCCATCTTTCGGACAGGTAGGATCTGCACCATTCAAGTGCTCTTCCATTAATGCCTTTGTCAATCAATTTTCCATTTAGGATCCTTTTCCCTGCGACAGAGAGATGTAGTCCATCAGCACAGTATAGTCTCTTTTTGATCCATCTGTTTCCCCAGTCACCTATATATCTAAATCCTTCGTGTTTGCGCCAACTATGGAGCCATGTATTAAAGTTGTTTATGCAATGCAGCCTTTCTGTCCCCTTATCAAGAACGAGTAGAACTGAGAATGCCACAGTGTTAACAATGGGCTTGAGTTTCTCTCCCAGAGTCTGGAAGTCCCTTTGAACTGCAGAGAGACTGTTTCAAGCCAGGTCTTTTGCACCCAAGTGGATGACAACATCAGTTTTGGAGTGCTCACTTTCTGTACTAACTATACCAACCATTTGGTTCATATTCCTGCTGGCTGAAGAGCCTGGGAGGCATTTGACCATCCTCTCTTCTTTGAACTGTGTTCCCAAGTTGGTGCCTCTGATGATGGAATCTCCAGGTAGTAGTAGTTTTCTGTGTCTGTTTTGTGATTTTTTCTTCATGTTTGGTGCATTATCAGTAGATTGGGTATTGACTCTCTCATTTAAGGGCACTTCAGTTTCCACGGATTAGGCGCTCTCATTAGCCAAGGCAGAGACGGCATTATGCAGGGATATCTCTTAATGTAGAGGGTGTCTCCATGTTACAGGTTGCAACCTACCAGAGTCCACTTTGATCTATTTTTTCCTGGGCTGTTTGATTCTTTGTGGGAGCGGTGGTGGATTTTGTTGAGTTTTTACCCTAGAAGAGGTGTGTTTAATTGCAAATAATTCTTCCCTTAGTAGAGTCTATCTTTATGCATAGCAGATAACTTGAGGCATATAGAGCAAGCTGTTAGGCTGCAAATGATTCTTCTTACTTCTATGTATCAGCCCACTATGCAAAGGACCCTGTAACCTTAAAATGTATATATTTGGACTGAAGGGGCAGCATCTGGGTACACTCTGAAAGGTCTTTGTCGATGGTTTCAGTAATGATACATGGAAGACAGGGTTCAGTCTTAAAGAACGTAGTAACTGTAGCTCAGAAGTGTTAACTTAGCAGTTGCTAGGATATGGCCCCAAGCATCAGTGGTTTGGTTTCCTACTGGATCAGCTGGACTTTGGGTTCTTTGAGGCCAATCCACTTTATGACCCATGGCATATGTAGGACCCTTGTTTCTTTACCAGTTGGTCTGGTGCAAATTCTGGACATCACTTGAAGCCACTAGGACTGAGGAATTTGGGTTTACTTGGGGTGGAATCAGAGTCTGCTGGATATAGGAATGCTTGACATTATTGTGCATAAAACCTGACATATGGTAGGAGTTCAACCCAGTAATTCTTATGTTGACTGTGGTAGCACCGCAGATGTTGTTTCAGCATCTGAGTCACTCCATTTACCCATCTGTCTTATGGCACTAGATCACAGAGATGCAGATTCTCCAAAAGCAAGACAGCTGTTATCTCTGGCCAGAAATGATGAGGTTAGGAAAATCGTGGAGTCTGAAGACATACTGAAAAAAAGCTCATGCTGTTTTCTCAGCAGTAGATAACTCTATGAAAGACACAACATGCTTGGGGGCTAGAGAAAGTTCAGGTGAAGATTGCACACATGAGTTAGTTGAATTTGTTCATGAAGGGTGCCAGATTAATTGTAATAGTAATATAAGGCCCCATATTCAAAATGCATTTACACCGTTTACAGCCAAATAAACCGTTTGAGTGCCTTAAATGGGGATATTCAATGGCACCTACATGGTTAGTGGCATTGAATATCCCCTACTAAGTCTCCTATGCGCCCCGATGCTATCAGGTTAGCATCCGAGGCATGTTGGGGGCATTCCGGGGCGGAGCGGAGGCAGAGACTGTGGCTAATCGTGTAGCACAGCTAGTGGATGCTGCCTGGTTAGTGACCTGTGCCTAAGAGATGGGCATGGAAGACCCTCTCCAATCTTAAAGGCACAAGAGCTAACCGAGCAGCATCCAATATCACTGCTGCACAGTTAGCCTCTGCGCCCTACTGTGTCTGTGGTGATCCCCGGATATTCAGTGTCATCGCTGTGGCATTGAATATCCGGGTTAGAGGTCGTGGGGAGGGCTATGCGCCCATATGGTGCATAGCCCTTCCAAAATCTGGATGATTGAAATTCGGGCCCATAGTCACATTGTGCATTATGTATGTAGTAAGTCACACATCTGAGGCAGCAGAATGCAAAACACTAGCCACGTCAGGTGTTTAGTGTAATTGTCGTGAAGATATAAAACAAAAATAAGTGTTCTCTTTGATTTTTTTTTAAGGCACAAAATATATGGCTATGAAAGTGTTTTTTTTTTTATCTGTGTAGTCCCTATAATTGTTGAAAACCCCACAATGATTTTTCTGAGGTTACAAACAAGTAATATTGTCAATGATAATTCAGAGGTTTTCTCCCCCCTTATATATTTTGCCTAAGGAAGTTTACTTTATGTGGTGACTGCTATATTGTTTTCAATGATTATATTTGATGGAGTGATAGAGAAGATGTCACTGGAGTCTATTTTTGAATGTTCAGGATATGGATACGCCATCTCTCATGGGATGACAGTCAGAGCCATGTACTTGGCAGTGTGAACCATATTCTGCAACAGCAGGAATGGTTCCTGGGGTAGTTTCTCGAAAAGGGTTAATTTTGCGCATACCATGACAGTCATGAGCCTCACTTTTAAGCCAGGGTATATGGAGTATGATCTCAAATTTACTGCTAATGCTTGGTGTAGTACTTGCATCATACCAACTCCTTCTGGAGTTCGTAAGATGTAACATGTATGGGTAAGAAGTACTTGGAAATTCTTCTTTATCAAGCCTGTGGCTCCCAATACAATGGGAAATATTTCTGTATCTTTCTGCTACATTTTCTTGGTCTGTAACTGCATTTCTCGGTGCTTCAGGATCTTCTGCCTCTCCATGCGATTCACAGAACCAGCACCTCTATTATCATTGCCGTTCTGGTGGTGTTTTCCTTTACCACTATGTCAGGTTTCCTCGCATCCAATTTCTTATCCATTGGAATGGGAATGTCCCAGGTGATCATAACTTCTTCATTCTCGGTAATTCTCTTAGGGTCTTGATCCCAGTGCTTTTTAGGGACAGTGATGTTGTAGTGTTTACAGAGTTTTCAATGAATGAGACATGCCACTTTGTTGTGCCTTTCTGTATAAAATATTTTCTGCCATCAGAACTTCACAACCAGCTGTCCTGGCTTGCAACTATCAATCTCTCATCCTTTGGTTTCAGTTTCACCTCTCCTTAACCATTCATGTGTCCGTTCGTGATCGATAAAGGGTTCCTGGAGTAACACTTTGTATTTCCCACTGTATTTGTTCATTTGCCACTTGTTTTTCCTCGTTTGCTGATCTAATTCTTTGAAGAGTTTTTTCTCTTGTTTTGCAAATTCTGTTGCTTCCTTTCCTGTATGTGCTTGTGGATTCTCAGAACGCTTGTCCAAGTTTGATAATGATGACCGATTCTGGATATTTACTTTCATATTTCAGCACTTTTTGTGTATTTGGATCCAGTGATGCTGGTAGATAGGCCTGGAGGCCTATGATAGTAGCTCTGTATGTCAATCAATCTCTGTTAGGCCTAGCCCTCTTTCAGCTCTAGGAATGTACAGTCTTGGCATACACTGATTCTTGTAAATTATTTCATGGAGGAGTTTCTTGTTTGCACATCCAGTTTTTCAAGATCTTTAAGAGGCCAGTCTACAACCCCAAAGCTGTATGAGAGTATAGGAATTGCCAGATGATTGATGGCTTGTATCTTATTTCGTGATATTAAGGCACTTTTCAATAACAATTTTAACCTTATATAGTATTCTTTACTGATCTTTTCTCTCAGTAATTTTTGCTTGAGTATCATTCCTTCCTCTACTCCAAGGTATATGCCTTCCTGTTCAAGTTCCTGATGTGACAGCCCTCAATCAGGGAGATGTTTTCTGTTTTGCTCAATTTTCCTCTAAAAAAGTTGCCTTAGCACATTTGTCTAGCCCAAAAGTTATCCTGATGTCATCAGAAAATATTATCACTACACAGAGTTGATCTTCTAATTGTTGTTCACTGGAACTGTAGAGCTTTAGGTCATCTGCAAATAATAAATGGGATGTTACCTCTGGGTTGTTACCTTCTTTAGGATTCAGGCTAAATCCATATCCCAAAGAGTTAGTGAGAGCACACGTTGGATTAAGCGCCTTACAAAATAAAAGTGGCGACAAGGAATCTCCCTGAAATATTCCTCATTGGATTTTGATGTTAGAAATGATGTACTGAGTATCATCATACTTCAGAAACAGAGCGGTTTGCCACATTGTCATGGTGAACTTAATGTACTCTATCAAACCAGTTATTGTCTTATACATCTTAAGGCAATTTATTATCCAAGAGTGTCAGTCATTGTCAAAAGTTTTCTTTTAATCAATCCATGTTATACTGAGATTTCTGCCCTTGATGAGAGATTGGCCAAAAAATCTTTTGAGAGTGGAGCAGTCAGGAGTGATGCCAAAGGACTGGAGAGAGGCTCATGTGGTGCCCTTACACAAAAGCGGAAGTAAGGATGTGGTTGAAAACTACAGGCCAGTTAGTTTAACTGTGGTGGTGAGTAAATTATTGGAAACGCTGCTGAAAGAGAAAATAGTGAGGTTTCTGGAGTCCAGCGGATTACAGGATCCGAGGCAGCATGGATTCACCAGAGGCAGGTCTTGTCAGACAAATCTGATTGATTTCTTTGACTGGGTGACCAGGAGTTGGACCAAGGGAGAGCCTTAGATGTGATGTATTTAGATGTCAGTAAAGCCTTTGACACTGTTCCTCACAGACGACTTATAAACAAACTGAGCACCCTAGGGATGGACCCTAAAGTTACTGCTTGGGTTAGAAATTGGTTGAGTGGGAGGTGACAAAGAGTATAGGTAAATGGAGCTCACTCTGAGGAGAAGGAAGTTACCAGTGGTGTGCCCCAGGGATCTGTCCTTGGTCCGATTCTTTTTAACATCTTTGTTAGTGATATAGCGGAAGGGCTGTCGGGTAAGATTTGCCTCTTTGCGGATGATACCAAAATCTGCAATAGAGTAGACACCCAGAAAGGTGTAGATAACATGAGGTTGGATCTAGCTAAGCTTGAAGAATGGTCTAGAACTTGGCAGCTGGGATTTAATGTTAAAAAATGCAAGGTCATGCATTTGGGCTGCAACAATCCAAGGGAGCAATATAGTATAGGGGGTGAAGTACTTTTGTCCACTAAAGAAGAGCGGGACCTAGGCGTGCTTTGTCTGATGATCTTAAAGTAGCTAAACAGGTAGAAAAGGCGACGGCAAAAGCTAGAAGGATGCTTGGGGGCATACGGAGAGGAATGGCTAGCAGAAAAAAGGAGGTGATAGTGCCTCTGTATAAGTCTTTGGTGCGACCTCATTTGGAGTATTGTGTGCAATTCTGGAGAGCGCACCTTCAAAAGGATATAAACAGGATGGAGTCAGTACAGAGGGTGGCTACTAAAATGGTTAGTGGTCTTCATTATGAAGCATATGAGGACAGACTTAAGGATCTTAATATGTACACCTTAGAGAAAAGGCGGGATAGAGGTGATATGATTCAGACGTTTAAATATCTCCATGGCATAAATGCACAGGGGGAGAGCCTCTTTTGATTGAAAGCAAGTTCTGCTACGAGGGGACATGGGATGAGAGTGAAAGGGGATAGATTCAGGAGTGATATGCGGAAATATTTCTTTACGGAAAGAGTGGTGGATCCATGGAATAGTCTCCCATTGGAGGTGGTAGAGATGAGGACAGTATCTGAATTCCAAAAAGCATGGGACAAACACAGAGGATCTCTAAAGGGAAAAAAGGGACTGTTGTAGTTGTTGATATGGAAAGACTGGCTAGATAGGCCATGTGGTCTTTTTCTGTTGTCATTTTTCTATGTTTCTATAACTTTTTATTTCTTCATGGTGCAACCGCTTCTTGAGTATTGCATGCAGTTCTGTTGCTGCATATAAAAAAGATATAGTGGAATTGCAAAAAGTATAGAGAAGGATGACCAAAATGATAAAGGGGATAGAAGGATACCCCTATGAGGAAAGGCTTAAAAGGATAGGGATCTTCAGCCTGGAGAAGAGATGGCTGAAGGGAGATAAGATAGAGGTGTATAAAATAATGAGCGAAATAGAATGAATAAATGTGAATCGGTTATTTACTCCTTCAAAAAGTATAAAAACTGGAGGACATGCAATAAAGTTACAAACATGTAACTGAGTTCTGGAATTCATTGCCAGAGGATGTAATAAAAGCTATTAGTGTACTTGACTTTTTTTAAAAGGTTTGGGCATGTTCCTGGAGGAAAGTTCTAGAAACCATTATTCCATTTCGTTCTGCTAGACCAGTCCAGACAAGTGGGTTGTGTTCTCCTACCAGCAGATTGATGAAAACAAAGAACCAATGAAAATCCCAGATTTCAGTGACATCACTCCTGTGCCTCTATCTGCCTCAGCCACCAGAGGTCCCTTCAGTATTTCTTTGTCTCCAGCAGATGGTGGATGGATTTTCTCTTATCTGTAGAAAATCTGAAGATTGAGAAGAAAAGAGATTGATTAAATGCTTGTGAATGACCACTTTAAGCCCTAAACAGGTGATTCTCTCACTTGAGCATGACATGGGAGGCTCCACTAGACTGCGGTCTTTTTGGTAGCCATAGGAGGAGGGAAAATTGGTTCAACTCCATGCCCTTATCATAATAAGGGCCTGTTGAGCAGTCACAAATTGGAAGGATTTGGAAGAATCTGGAAAAGTACAGCAGTCTCACACAACCTCAAGCCCCGTCCCTCCTCCTTCTCCCCCCCCCCCTGCTCTCTCCCGAAGATTGCAGAAGGCTCTCAGAGGGACCTGCCTGCCAGACATCTTTCACACAGTGCTGTTAAAATAAACACAGCCAGTGAAATAGTTTGAGGGGAGTAGAGTTGAACCTGGCATGGATTCTACACCTAGGACTCTCAGGGGGGGGTGAGTACCAAGGCTCAACCTTGCCATTCTCCTTGTTGGGAGCTCCCGGTTCCGTCTCTGAGGGACGCAATTCAGGATGGACTGCTAGTGACTGTTGGCACTATGTGGAGGTTTCCTGCCATTTTCTGCATGCGTTAGTAATGTTTTTGCTTATTGTACACTTGGATGTCGCACGGACCTAATGCACGTTCCTCCCAAGCAGCTCCAACATATGCTCCTTTCCTAGCGCCTTTAATGCATGCTACATAAAAACACAGTTAACACACTCTTGCAGGCTGATGTAGTCTTAGTGCATGCTCTGGTGATACTTACCCTAACTCTCTATGTCTTCTTCCAGGAAATGTTGTTTGACCTGTGGCAGGCGAGGAGCCTCATCTTTGGATTCTGGACTCTGCCTTTGCTATATGGCAGCTTCTGAGTCACCCCTGGAGGGCATGCTTTCCCCCTCTCAGCTGGGGATACAATTAGTCTGCCCTTACCTGCCTCAGGGCAGGAGGTGCAGGATGGCACTAAGGGTAAGGATGCTTAGCTGACTTCAGTGGCTCTGGCAACTGTGCTGTGAGCCATTCTTCATCCTCTAGGGGGTATGTGGCGGCTATGTCCCCTGGTGTTGGAGAGCCTTTTCCAAAAAGAGAGCTTTTGGAGTCCTGATTGTCCTTCCTGGAATTCTTTTCCTTTTTGTAACAGGCCTGGTACTTCTTGTGTGGAAATTCAGACTCTGTGGTCTCTAGGTGCCCCTGGATGCAGTCTCATGCCAGGCAAGCTGAAAATAGAAGCCCTGTTTAATTATCTTTGGCTATGTGTCCCCGATGTGGGACACTCCCTGAAAATGAGGAACAGTTGGGAGCTATCCAAGATGTTGACTATGCCTTGGACTCAAATGAATTGTATTGGGCTCAGATGTATGCAGAGGCTGGCGTGATCTGCCTGTTGCGGAAGGAGGAGCTTGCAACCTTGATTTCCAGTTTCATCCGCCTTGAACCTGACAGATGCTTCTAGCATGGAGCAGGAACCAAAAGTACACCTGCTTCTTTAAGGAGTGTGGAAATCCAATACTGTCTTCCCATTCCCGGAGGTGTTAAACGATATGATCCTGTCTGAGTGGGACTCACCCGACTCCCTGCCTAAAGGGTTAAGGGTCTATAAGAACATCTATGCTCTCCCGGAGGAGGAGCATGGTGAATAGTTTGACATTTCCAAGTTGGATGCACAGGTCACGGCGGTTACCAGACAGACCACCATTCATGTGGAAGACGGATCGGCTTTAAAGGATATTATCCTGCAAGGTTGATTCCTTGCTGAAGGGCCAATTTGCTGTGGCAGCGACTATTCTACAGCTGGGGGTATGTACCAGCTTGACATCTCAAGCCCTTCTCCAGTGGATTCAGTGTCTTCTGCCTGATGATTCTCTCTTTGAGTCAGCTACAGCCTTCCTTTCTGATGCCATTTATGACCTGGTATGCTTGGTGGCCAGGGATGGTGCCCTGATGACAGTGTCACAGTATTGGATTAGTTCCGGCACTGGGCAGCAGACACATCCTCCAAAGCCTGTTTGGCTCAACTGGACTTTAAGGGGAAACTCCTGTTTGGAACAGATTTTTTTTTTTTTGTAATTTCAATTTTTATTGAAAAGTTGAACAATCAAACATCAACAACACGGCAAATATAGTAAACCATCCATAACAACTTTAGTTCAAGCAATTAGTATCACCCCTACCTCCCCATCCCATCCCCCACCTCCCATCCCATGTATCCCCCTCCCCACCCCTATCTCCCCTCCCGCCCTCCCTCCTGCCCCTCCCCCACCCCCTCCCGCCACTCTTCATACCTACCCCATACTGCCCTAAAGGCTTTCAGAGTATGATGCTGGTGAGCCGCTATAGCACTCATGACCCATAAATGCTCCAATCTCTGCATAATCAGTGGTAACGTAGGTGCCTCCACACACTTCCACCGTGCCATAAGCGCCCCCCTCGCTGCCCCAATGCAATACCCGACCAACATTAAAATTCCTCTCTCCCCCTCATCAGGCAGCTCATTTAATAATACCATGGGAGCTGTAAGGTCTATGCTATGGCCACCTTCACCATTGCTAGTATACAGTCTCCCAGTTGTTTCCACATCTTCTGAACTGCCACACATCCCCACACAATATGTTCCAAATCCCCCCTTTGCCCACAACAACTCCAACATTCTCCCGTTTCCTGAGGGTGAAAAACCTTTAACTTCCAGGGCATCCAGTACATTTGATACCAGATTTTTAAACTATTCTCTAAATAGGTCGGTCCCGGAGCCAAACGCCTCGTCCACTTATAGATATTATGCCACCTCTCTTCATCCCACTCCCCCCCCAATTGTTGCTCCCAAGCCTGTTCTCCTTTACTCTTCCCCTGTCGGCCTTCCGCTACTTGCATACGCAACTCATCATAAAATAAAGTTATCAACCCCCTCCGCGTTCCCCCCTTCCGCAGTGCCACCTCATATGGAGTGGCCACCTTCCTTAAATCTTCGCATATATGATACTAACTGTATGTACGCATAATAATCTCTATCCTCCAATCCATACTCTTCCCGCAGCCCAGCAAAGGAGCGGAGCTCCCCACTTTTATTAAGGAGTTGCCCCAAGGTGCACACTCCTTTGGCCCACCACTCCTTGAACACCCCCCCTTCCTTGCCCGGACCAAAATCTTGCATTCCCCGTAGGTAAGTTTCCCTCGTGTACCTTTTCCCAGCCAGCATCTTCCGCTTTACTCCCAACCACAACCCCTGCGTATACTCTTTAAAGGGATTCCCTGCACTCCCCCCCCCTTTTTTGCTCCAGGATCCCAAATCCACATTCCCAAATTCTCCCCCTCCCCTCTCTCTTGCTCTAACTCCACCCAAATGGGCGTCTCTCCCACCTCCTGCCAACTAGCTAGTGCCTTTAATTGAGCTGCGACAAACTATTTTTCCAGCCACGGAACCCCCATACCCCCCTCCCGTTGATTCCGATAAAGGGTATATTGCGACACTCTGGGCGTTTTTCCAGCCCATATAAAATCCAAAATCATAAGCTGTACCTGTCGCAAATATGCTTTAGGGATCCTACTGGGAATGGAGCTAAATAAGAATAGAAAGCGTGGCAAAACATTCATCTTGATAACAGCTATTCTCCCGAGCCAGGTCAAATATAAACTCTTCCACCGATTCAAGTCTTTTTCACCTCCTTCATTAGCGGGATAAAATTCCGGCCCCATAACTGCTGCCAATCTCTCCCCATTTGAATCCCCAAATATCTATACGTTCCCCTCACCCATTTAAACGGAAAGCTACTGCGTAGACTCGCCTCCAACCTATCCTCCAGATTAAACCCTAACAGCTCCGTTTTACTACCATTTATTTTATAGCCGGAAACCGCACTATAGAGTTCGATTTCCTTCATTGAGACGGGCAAGGATAACAAGGGCTCTCTAAGAATATAAATAACATCATCTGCGAATAATGCTATTTTGGATTGCCAATTATTCATAAGCACCCCTTTAACATCCCCCGCTCTACGTACCCTGTCGGCTAGGGGCTCTATAGCAAGCGCAAACAACAAGGGCGAAAGCGGGCACCCCTGTCTTGTTCCCCTTTCTAACTGAATCACGTCTGAATAACTCCCATTCACTCTGACCCTGGCTTGAGGCCTAGTATAAAAAGCTTGGACCCATTGGATGAAATTCGCCCCCAGCCCTACCTTCTCCAGCACCGTCAGCAGAAAAGCCCACTCCACCCTATCAAATGCCTTCTCGGCATCCACTGAGATGAAGACAGCCTTCTGCCCCGTCCGTTGCACTTCCCAAGTTAAATTACAGATTCTGCGTATATTATCCACTCCGTGTCTCCCCGCTACAAATCCCGTCTGATCGACATGGATCAATTTAGGCAGCACCTGTTGCAATCTAGTAGCCAATATTTTAGCTAGAAGTTTGGCATCAACATTCAACAAAGATATCGGCCTATATGAACCACAGACCATAGGATCCTTACCCGGCTTAAGTAAGATTGTAATCCCCGCCTCAGTCATGGAGCCTGGAACCGCTCCTGTCTTAAGTACCCCATTAAACACCTCCATCATTAGTGGCCGAAGACCTGCCTGAAACACCTTATAAAATTTTCCCGTCAATCCATCTAACCCCGGTGCTTTTCCCATTTTCAAAGTTTTAATGGCCTCAGCCACCTCCCCCTCTTCTATCGGCCTACCTAGCCACCCCGCCTCTTCCGTCTCTAACGTAGGTAACTCGCAGTCCTCCAAATATTGCCTACTTTTTTCCAGCCCCCCGCTAACCTCACTACTATATAATTTCCGATAGTACTCCTTAAACGTCTGTCGAATCCCGTTGTTTCCAGTAACTAACTGCCCCCTCCCATTCCGTATACTCCCAATATTACTCTGCGCTACTCGTGCACGCATTCTGCAGGCCAGAATACGTCCTGCCTTGTTTCCTCCCTCAAACATAGCTTGCTTCATGACATTGAGTTCATAGGCGATTTTACTAGCGCGAAGCTGGCCCAGCTGCCCCCGCAACCTCTGCAAGTCCACTAATACTCCTTCATTCCTATCACATTGGTGGCTCTCCTCCAATTTCCTAATTTCCCCCAGAAGGCGCCCCTCAGTCTCCCCCTGCTGTTTACATCTACGCGAGGCTTCCCCTATCAAGTGCCCCCGCACCACTGCCTTCAGGCCATCCCACACCATTCCTAAGCCATCCTCCCCAGTCAGATTAAAATCCTGATACTCTTTGATGACCTCCGCCGTCCTACCTACAATTTCTGGATCCTCCAACAGCGAATCATTAAGTCTCCAAAATTTCAATCCAGTGTCCTTATACCCCAAATTGAATTCTACACTCACTGGGGCATGATCCGTCCACGTAATGGACCCCTGCTCTGCCCCCTCCACCTTACTCATCCATCCACCTCCTGCCCAAATCAAATCTATACGACTGTATGTCCTATGTGGCGCTGAGTAATAAGTATATTGCTTCCTCCCAGGATTCCGGCAACGCCAGACATCCACCAGCCCCAATCCTTCTTTCATTCGTAACAGTTTCATTCTCTCACTTCGTTTCCCCTCCCCTCGCCCTCCTCCATTATCTAGCCTAGGGTTGACGGTCAAATTAAAATCTCCCCCTATAATGATCGGTTTATCTCCCAACTTCTCCAAATCCTCCCGCATACGATCGTAAAACGCCCCCTGACCCTCATTTGGTCCATACAGACTTAGAATCCACACTATCTCCTCCCCCAACTGCACCTTAACTCTTACATATCTCCCCTTCTTATCCCGGTATTCACCCACCACCCTATCCAACATCCCTGCCCCCACCATAATTCCCACCCCCCCCCCTTCCGTGGCTCTGCTCTTTGCCCCGCCAAAACAACCTTGGGATATTTCCGTGTTTCTAACAATTTCTCCTGCCCCACCTTCAAATGTGTTACTTGAATGCACACAAAGTCTGCCCGAGTCCTACCTCCTTCCTTTTCCACCAGCCTGCGCTTTCTCCAAGTGCGCAATCCTTTAGCATTAATAGTGACCACCCTCAATTTGTGCTCTCCCACCATACCCTGATCCCTATCCTGCCCCTCCCCTCCCCCCTTACTCCCCCTGTCCTCTCCCCCCCTCCTGTCCCTCCCCCTCCTCCCCCATCCCCCCTCTCCCCCTCCCCTGCCCCCCCCCAACCCACTCCTCAGCCCACCTGAGGCCTCCTGTAGAGTAGTGCCCATTGGTGCGGAGCAACCCATCCTCCCCCTCAATCCCTTCCTCTCCACCGCCTCCCCCCCACCAGGTCCTCCACTTAGGCCCTCACTCCCCCTCCCCCACCTTGCCGCTCCTTCCCCCCTCCTCTCCCCCTTCCCCAACTATAATCCCAGATATCACTGCCAGTCCTAATTCCCAATAAACCCACATGTAACCCCCCTGCTCTCCCCCTCTCCTCCCCCCACTCCCGACCAGGCTACCCCTTTCCCGAATGGCACTCCCAACTACTACAACCATATATTCATAACCATACCACAAATCCCATCATCTTCACATTCTAAACCATTCCAACCGTGTAACTATCACCCAGCATAAGTATAACAAACAGTGCCTTTCCCAGCCCTCACAGCCCACCACCCTCGTTCATTCCCCACTCCCACCTCCATCCTCCTAATACCCCACCCTCCATCCGCTCTTTCCCCACATAACTCCAAGTCAGCATACATCCCCAGCCACCCCATCCTCCCCTCAACCCCCCAAAAGCACAAAACTCAGTCTTCAACTCCAGTCCCCAAGCACTTGTGGAAAATGATGCTCTCCGGCATTCCCGGTACTCCACTTCAGGTTAGTGCTGACTGGGGTTCCATCGCACTCTGCCGTCGCACTCCGCCTGACTCCCTCTCATCCGCTGCCGCTGGCAATCCCTGCTGCTCCATCCGATCTCCCGATGTCTCCACTAACTGCCGCTGCGTACTGCCCAGTCTGGATTCCAGCAGGGCCTTTTCCGCCTCCTTGCTAGTCTGCACTCTCCAATTGCGCGTGCCCACTGTAAAACACAGTCCAAAGGGATATAGCCACCGATAGCGCACATTCTCCTTTCGTAACAGTGTGGTGATATGCTGCAGCTCCCTTCGTCTTTGCAGGGTCCCGGCTGCTAAATCTGCATATATCGCCAGTTTATAGCCCTGCCAGACAAACTCCCGGGCTTTCCTCATCTTCGTCACTATTTTTTCCTTGAGGGTATAATCATGAATACAGACCACGATGTCCCGTGGCCTATTAGGCCGGCTAGGTCCTAGTGCCCTATGCGCTCTGTCCAGGACCACCGTGCCGACTTCCTCTTCTCCCTCCCCCTCCAACAAAATGTCCTTGCATATGGCTTCCGCCACTCTTCCGCTGTCGGTAAACTCTGGTTCTTCAGGGACCCCCCGTATGCGCAAATTGTTCCGTCGTGTACGATTCTCCAAATCTTCCATTTTATTTATTTATTTATTTATTTAACAAACATTTATATCCCGCATCTTCCAGAGTTCAGTTGCGGTTTACAATAAAACAAAATCCACAAAGCAAGAGCTTTGTTTTACATCGAACATTATGTAACAATATACAATAAATTGGTTAACAGCATAGGCTAATACATAACAGCATGAAACTTGCTTTTAAACTATGTACAATAAACTATATACAGATAAACTATATACAGATACAAGTAGTGGTACTTTAGGGTTTAATCCTTTAGGGTTTTATACATCACTTGCGCTTTCCAACTCTCCCACTCTTTCACTGAGTGCTCCATCTCCACCTGCTTTATTTGCACTCTCTCCATATGCTGTTCTTGCTCCGCCGTTCGCCGGCTCAGTTCACTCACTCACTTCCTCTCTCAGTTCATTACATACTTCTCCCACCTCGGATTTAACTGCAGCCAGCTCTGACTTGAGCTCATCGAACCAAGCCTTCAGCTCAGCCCTGGACACATTGTTAACCACCATTGCACCCCGCTCTGAATCAGCTGCAAGTGGCATCTGCCGCTCTCCAGAGTCTCTGGGCAGCCGTTCTCCCGCCGCCATCTTGGGCTCTCTGCCACCTGCCTGTCCTCCGCCATATGCAAATTCTTTTAAATCTGCCGCCTTCTTGCGAGTCGTCATCTCGCCGTTCGTGCTATCCACCCATTCCGCCACCTCTTCCTGTGGTCTGGGCTGCTTTAGCGGGGGGGGGGGGGGGGGGGGGGGGGGGCTCACTGACCACCACTTTCGGGGTTTAACTCTGGAGCTCCTCTCTTAGGCTGCCATCCTCACCGATGACGTCACTTCCTCCGTTTGGAACAGATTTAAAGAAACTGTTGAAGGACCTAGACGAGACAAAATCTTATTACCTCCCAGAAGACAGGGCTAGGGGAAATGTGAAGCCGGCCAGTGTCCCTTTCTTGTCAGCCTTCATCCAACCACCAAGGGCGTGCTGGCCAGATTCTCAGGATCTTGGGACTATCATCAATATCGCCCTGGAAAACCTTTCTTCCCCTCTGCTTCAGGGCCTCAGGCTCATTCTCAGTCCTTTTGTGGAGCATGTGGACTCAGGGACTCGGCCTTATCTAGAGGAGGACCCTCCTGGGCCATGCAATGAAGGTTTGGGGGCCCATTCCCTAGTGCCTCCGGTGGATGGCAGGCTTCGCCTCTTCTTTCAGGAATGGGCCTGGGCTACCAAGGATCACTGGGTGCAAGACACCATTCAATTCGGCTATGTCCTGGAATGCAAGGAGCCGATTCCTGATGCCTTCATCATTTCCCCTTGTGGGTCTGTGATCAAATGTGCCGTGGTGCGGCTCATCTTGAACCAAGTTGCTTTGCCTAAAGGCGGTGGTGCCTGTCCCTCCAGATGAGTAGGGCAAGAGCAGATACCCGATCTACTTCATGGTGCCAAAGAAGGATGGTTCCTTCTGGCCCATTCTGGATCTCAAAGGGGTCAATGCGCACTTCCGTGTCCTGTGCTTTCAGATGGAAACCTTATGTTCTGTGATTACAGCAGTGCGCCGAAGATAATTTTTGGCTTCTCTTTTCATATCCCAATCCAGATGGATCAGCAGACGTATCTGCATTTCGCTGTGCTTGGCTTTCACTATCAGTTTTGCGCCCTTCCTTTTGGGCACTCCACCACCCCAAGAATGTTCCCAAAGGTCTTGATGGTGGTGGCTGCAGCACTACAGTGTCAAGGAATCTGTGTCCATCCCTATCTAGATGACTGGCTCATCTGAGCCCATTCTCTGTCAGAAACATCTCAGGTGATGTGCGAAATGGTATTCTTTTTGGAAAGTCTCAGTTGGGTAATCAGTCAGAAAAAGAGCCAACTTTTATCTTCCCAGTCCTTGGAGTTTCTGGGAACAGTTTTGACGCTTGAGTGACAGGGTTTTCGTGCCAGAGGAGAAAGTCAGAAGACTGTTAAATTGCTTTGGGATGCTCTGTGCACAGCAGGCCCCCAGAGTCTGGGATTATCTTCAGCTCCTCAGATTGATGACAGTGACCATAGACATGGTCTTGTGGGCCCGTGCTCACATTTGGCCGCTTCAGCGGTCCTTGTTGACTTGATGGTCCTCGAGTTCTCAGGAGTTTGAGTGCAGGCTTCTGCTCACGTTGAGGGTGAGGTCCAGCCTGTGGTGGTGGTGGCGGCGGCAACCTTTTCATCTGAGGAAAAGTGTACCACTGGACGATTTCTCCTGGATCTTGCTGACAACAGATGCCGGGCTAGGGAGCCCATTGCTGAGACTACGGCTCAAGGCCATTGGAACTGCAGAGAAGTGGTGTGGTCCATCAACTGCCTTGAGGCGAGGGCCATCAGGTTGGTTCTTCTGCATTTCTAGCCCCTGGTTGAGGGCCAAGTGGTTCGAGTGTTTTCAGGCAATGCCACAGCAATAGCTAATGTCAATTGGAAGGGTGGCTGGAATGGCCCTGGAGATGGATTTCCTGTTTGTCTGGTTGGAGAAGAACCTCCTAGCCATATCTGCTGAGCACATTGCCAGAGTAGACAATGTGGAAGTGGAGTTCCTCAGCCAGCACTCTCTGAATCCCAGAGAGTGGGAGATGAGTCAAGAGGCATTTCAGTTGGTTCTGCACCACTGGGGGTCGCCCTGAAATGGATCTGATGGTGACCCACTCTAATACCAAAGTGTGCCGCTTCTTCAGTCGCCACACGGAGATGGGTCCAAGGGCATCAATGTCCTGACTCAGTCAGCGGCTGCTGTATGTATTTTCTCTGTGGCCTCTGGTGGGACATGTGATTCGATGTATAGAATGCCACCCAGGCAGGATTGGCTGCGGAGAGCATGGTTCAGAGACCTGATGCAGCTCCTTCAAGCTCCTCCTCTTCAGCTACCTCCATCTTAGGGGATGTTGTGGCAGGGACTGATCATCCTGGAGAACACAGCTCCCTTCTGGTTTATGGCATGTCTCTTGAAAGGCGACTGCTAGTGCTTAAGGGCTACTCTCCAGCAATAATCTCTACCATACTCAATGCCCAGAGGAAGTCTTACAAGCTAGCATACGTACAGATATGATACCTCTTTGAGCGCTCGTGCGGCACGTGGCACTTGGCTCCTGAGACTGCCAAGGTGTCCTTCCTGTTGGTTTTTCTGCAGGATGGCCTAGAGAAGGTCCTCTCAGTTAGCTCCCCAAAGGTTCAGGTGGCAGCTTTGGCCTATTTCCATGGTCCAGTGGTGGACAACTCCTAGGCAATGCACCCGGGCGCCTCACATTTTCTCCAAGAGGTTGGACGTCTGTGTCTTCCCTTTTAGTCTGTGATCCCTTCCTGGGATCTGTCTCTGGTGCTCAGGGCCCTGATGGTGGCCCCCTTTGAACCGTTGAAGCGTGCTACCTTGAAGGACTTGACGCTCAAGACTGTCTTCTTGGTCGCAGTTTGTTCTGCAAGGCAAATCTCCAACCTGCAGGCTCTGTCTTGATGGGATCCTTATCTTTCCTTTTCAACTGAGATCATTTCTGTTTGGCCTATATGTTCCTTCTTGCCTAAAGTGCTGTCTCCCTTTCACATGAACCAGGTGGTTTGCCTGCCCTCCTTCTCTAAGGAACAGTGTCGGGGGAAGGATAAGGATCTTCGCCTTGTGGATGTCCGGAGGGTGCTTCTCTGGTACTTGGAGGTTACGAATTCCTTTTGTAAGTCAGACCATCTTTTTGTGCTGTTTACTGGCCCACTCAAGGGTGATGTGGTGGCCAAGTCGACTTTTGCCTCAGTGTATCTGTTACGGAACTGGCCGGTTCCGGAGAGTCTGCACACCCATTCTACCTGAGTGCAAGTGTCCTCATGGACAGAGTGGACCTCGGTAGCCCCTGTAGACATTTGTCAGGCAGCAACATGGGCATCACTTTCCACTTTTATTAAGCATTACCGCTTGGATGTCCATGCGTGAGTGGACACGGCCTTTGGCTCAAGAGTTTTGTGAGCTGCTGGGTCTTTTACCTCCCCAATGGTGTTGTAGCTTTGGTACATCCCATTTATCTGGACTAATCTAACAGGATAATATGGAAGATGACATTTTACTTACCAGATAATGCCCTTTCCTTGAGTCCTGCTAGACCAGTCCAGGGCCCACCCCTGAAACTGTATTTGCTCTGTTCTTCTGCTGCAGTACCCTTGGATCTGCCATGATTCTGTATTTGGCTCTGCTGGCTCATCATCTTCTGACAGCGTTTTATTTCTACCTTTTTGTAATAAATCTCTACTGTTGTTTACTCATTGTTGCCCACAATGAGATTGTGTGAGGCTTGCTCTGTATCTCCCTTTTGCTTTGGGACAAATACTGAAGGGGCCTTTGGTGGCTTTTTATTGGTTATTTTTATTTTTATTTTTATTTATTTTTATTTTTATTTGGTTCTTTGTTTCCACCAATCTGCTGATAGAGGAACACAACCCACTTGTTTGGACTGGTCTAGCAAGATTCAAGGAAAAGACATTATCTGGTAAGGAAAATGTCACCTTCATAGTTACAAAATATAAAATAAACATAATTACATAATAGAAACAAAAATACACATAGTATAAAAAAATCTCCTGCAAAACTATACATATAGAAAGCCCCTACCAAATATAGCTAAGCTAATGCAGCTCTTGATTAGAGGTAATTTTAGTTTCAGATGGACTAGAAAGTGCCTCTGCTACCTGGGGGTGCAGATTGGACAGAAACGGTCCAGACTGTATGCATTGAATTAGGAATCTTTTTGGCATAAAGTTTGAGAGGCCCTGGCCCATTGAAGTAAGTATCATTTGACTTGGTTGAGACAGATCGCCTCCATAAAAATGGTGGTTCTTCCAGAGTTCCTTTGTCTGTGACAGGCGGATGTGCTCTGTTTTATATGGCAGAAGCAATGATCCAGGGTAATGTGGAAGATTTTGTATCAGCATAAGTGAGATGAGGGGCTAGGTGTCCTACTTTTCAGAAATACTACTGGGCTGCCCAGGTGCATTCAGTGGTTGATGGTGGGGCAATAGAAGAGCCATGCATACTGAAAGGCCAAGAAGCTCTTGAAACAGCTGTCTGTTGGATGAAGAGGGCCCCACAGCAGGTATGTTGTGACAGTCCCTTTGAATCTTTGGCTCTTTAGAGTTTAGAGGACTCAGTGGCTGCTCTTAGCAGGTAAGTTATTTTCTCAAGCGATTACCCTTGAAAGGGTTTACAGCTATCTCCAGGAACAAGCAGGAATGAGTCTTCACATATGGGTACGTCGGTACCGACGGAGCCTGCGCGGGAACGCTCCCCAGCGTCCAATCAGAAAGCTTTTGGGAGCATCCCACAGCGCCTGCGTGCTGCCTTCCCGCCTTTCCCAACTGTCTCTCCTCAGTTCTTCTTTTTCCGTGGAGCCAGCAGGTCGTGTTCCTGTCACCGCAGAAGAATTTCCTTATTTTTTCTTTATTTCTTTTGTGTTGTGTCTGCCTTCTTCGACGCTGTACCGGTACCGCCGGTCTTTGTTCTTTTCTTCTTGTAAAAAAAACAAACAAACCTTTTTTCTGTTCTTTTTCTTCAGGTGCACTTCAGTTTTGGGCCTTAGGCCCAAAACCTTTTTCCTTAAATATGGAAAAGCCTGCCTCAGGTTTTAAAAAGTGCACAAAATGTGGCGGTACTATTTCCGTCACCGACACTCATGACTGGAGTCTAAAATGTTTAGGTCCTGACCATTCCATAACAGATTGTGTGTCCTGTTCGATGATGTCTAAAAGAGGTCGGCAGAACCGAGCTGCCAAGCTCAGTACCCTGTTTCCCTCTGTTCTCCAGGACTAAGCAGGAAGTCAGTCCTCACATATGGGTGACGTCGGCGCCGACGGAGCCCTCGTGCGGAGCATTTCCCCAGCTTTCACAGAAAGCCTTTGGGAAGTGCAGCGTGCATGCGCGGTCCCCTTCCCGCCCAAGGGTGCCATCTTGCTCAGTCTTCTTTTTTCCGCGCAGCCTGACGGACGTAGTTCGTTTTTCCCCGAGGAAAAAGTAGATTTTCTCTATTTTTCTATTTTTTCTCCGGTTCGACGCCAGATCCTTTTCCCGCTCGGACCGATACGCCGGTATCGAGTCCTTTCTCTCTTTTTTCGGTTTTTGTCCTTTGTGACTGGCGTTCGCGCCTTTTTTCTTTTTTCCCTGGCAGACCGGTCTTTTGACCTATCAGGGGCCCTTTTTCCCCCGATGGCTGCCAGCGGGTTTAAGAAATGTGATCGGTGTAAGAAACTTATGTCTCTTACCGACACACATGACTGCTGCCTCCGTTGCCTCGGACCCGATCATGACCCGATGATCTGTGGTCCGTGTGGCAAAATGTCCTCGAAGGCCTTGAGGAGTCGGCAGCACCAGAGGGATAGAATTTTTTCTGACTCCGCGTCCGGCCGGGCCCGGACCTCGTCAGAGGCCTCGACGTCTCGGGACTCCGGCCCTGAGCAGCGTCGGGGTTCCTCTGAGCGGGGGTCTCCTTCACGGGAACATCGCAGGAAGAAGAAATCCGCGAGGGCGGCATCAGTGGATGCGCCTGGTTCCTCGAGGGCCAGATCGCATAGCCCCGATAGCCGTCCCGGGTCTTCGGAGTCGGAGAGGCCTGCGAAGCATCCTCGTGTCGAGATGGAGTCTCCTGGACACGTAAGTGCTGTTGTCCTCGTTGACTCTCCTCCAAGGGAGCCGCCGTCGGGGCCCGAGTTGGGGGCTGCTGGGTCTCCTGAGCTCGGACTCAGGTTGACGGCCTTGGAGAGCAGCTTCGCTGCCTTCATGGAACAGCAGCGGGCATTGATCGCCGGTCTCACCGGTGCATCTGCCCCGACCACCGGGACCTCGACGTCCAAGTCGACCCTGGAGGCCGAGCCGATCCTCAAGTCCATGCGGGTTCGAGTCGATCCTCGGCCACGGTCTCCCTCGACCTCCCGTTCGGGGCCGAGGTCGTCAACGCCGATACCCTCGTCGTCGGGGCGGAGGGCATTGGTGCCCGCCCGACCGGAGCCGCTCGATTCCTCCTCCGAGGAGTCGGGCTGGGAGATGGAGGACGAAGAGTCACCCGACACCCATCGGACTCGGTGTGTCCCCTCGGACTCACCCGAGTCCGAACCTCGGAGACGGTCCCCACCGGAGGATACCCGGTTCTCGGACTTCGTGCAGGATATGGCCAAGGCCTTGGCCTTCCCCGCGGATCCCGAGGAGGAGCCGAGGAGCTTGAGGCCCTCCAGTATGACTCTCCCCCGAAGGAGGCCTTTACTGTTCCGGTTCCTCCGATGCTGGAGTGGCTACTCTTAAGTATGTGGGAGACCCCGGCTTCGACGCCGGTGTTAAGCAAGCGGGTCTATTCCATTTATCGAGTCCGCAAGAGCCCCGGGTTCTCCAGGACCAAGCAGGAAGTCAGTCCTCACATATGGGTGACGTCGGCGCCGACGGAGCCCTCGCGGAGCAATTTTCCCCAGCTTTCAAAGAAAGCCTTTGGGAATTGCAGCGCGCATGCGCGGTCGCCTTCCCGCCCAAGGGTGCCATCTTAGCCAGTCTTCTTTTTTCCGTGGAGCCCTACAGACGTACCCGTCGTGTCCCCGCTAAAAAAGTTGATTTTCGTGAGTTTTTCTCTTTTTTCAATTCGGTTCGACGCCGGTCGTTTTCCTGCCCGGACTCGCGACGCCGTTGCGAGTCCTTCTCTTATTTTTTGGTTTTTCTGATTTTTGGTCAGTTTCGTTTTCGGTTTTTTCGCTGGCAGCCCGGTCCTTTGACCTTGCAGGGGCCCTTTTTCCCCCCATGGCTGCCAGTGGTTTCAAGCGGTGTGGTCAGTGTGACAGAAATATGTCACTCACTGACACACACGATAATTGCCTCCGCTGCCTGGGCCCGGATCATGAAGAAATGATCTGTGGAGCCTGTGGCAAAATGTCCTCCAAAGCATTGAGGAGTCGGCGGCATCAGCGGGATAGAATCTTCGCTGACCCCAGCCGTACCCGGACCTCGTCGGAGGCCTCGGCATCCAGAGGCTCCAGCTCTGACCATCGCCGAAGCTCCTCCGACAGGGGTTCTCCCTCCGGAGACCATCGACGGAAGACAAAACCCGCGAGGGCGGCGTCGGTGGACGCTCCTGGCTCCGCGAGGGCCAGGTCGCATAGCCCCGACAGCCGTCCCGGGTCTTTGGAGAAGGAGCACCTCCCGAAGCGACCTCGCCTGGAGTCGGAGTTGCCTGCTCGGGTATGTCCTGTGGTCCTTCTGGACTCGCCTCCGAGAGGTCCGACGTCGGGCCCGACGCTGTCGGGGCCCGAGTCGGGGGCTGCTGGGTCACCTGAGGTCGTACTCAGGTTGACGGCCTTGGAGAGCAGACTATCTGCCTTCATGGACCAGCAGCGGGCACTGATCGCTAGCCTCGCTGGCGCTGCTGCCCCGACCGCCGGGACGTCGACGTCTAAGTCGACCCCGGAGACCGAGCCGATCCTCGAGTCTATGCGAACTCGAGTCGATCCTCGGTCGAGGTCCCCCTTGGCCTCCCGTTCGGGACCGAGGTCGTCACCGCCGACTCCCTCGGCGTCGGGGCGGCCGACGCCTCCGCCTGCCCGAGCCGACCCCACTGATTCCTCCTCGGAGTCGGTCTGGGAGTCTGAAGAGGAGGAGTCACCTGATTCCTTTCGGACTCGGTGTGTCCCCTCGGACTCACCTGAGTCCGAACCTCGGAAACAGTCCCCTCCGGAGGATGCCCGGTTCTCGGACTTCGTCAGGGATATGGCCAAGGCTTTGGCCTTCCCGGCGGATCCCGAGGAGGAGCCTCGAGCCGAAGAGCTCGACGCCCTTCAGTACGACTCTCCCGCCCGGGAGCACTTTACTGTACCGGTGCCTCCCATGCTGGAACGACTACTCTTCCGCATGTGGGAGAGTCCGGCCTCGTCGCCGGTGTTGAGCAAGCGGGTCGATTCCATCTATCGAGTCCGCAAGAGTCCTGGCTTCCAAAAAGCACAGCTGCCACACCATTCCATGGTAGTGGAATCGGCCATGCATAGGCTTAAGAGCCAAAAAATGCACTCCTCGGTGCCTCCTGGCAGGGAGGCCCGTAACCTGGATGGCCTTGGTAAGAAGTGTTTCCAGGGCTCTATGCTGGCTTGTCGTGTCCAGACCTACCAGCTATACATGGGCATGTATCTCCGAGACCTGGCTAAAGAGCTAGCCGGATTCTCCGCTGGACTGTCCGAGGAACCTTTGCGGAGGTTCCTAGCCTTGACAACTGGTATTTGGGAATGCTCCAAATTCATGTCCCGAGCAGCCTATGATGGCTTTGAAGCATCGGCTCGTGTGGCCGCAGCTGGCATCGGTGCCCGCCGACAGGCTTGGCTTCAGTCGTCTGACCTTGAACCTTGGGTGCAGGACAAGTTGGTCGATGTCCCCTGCAGAGGTGAGAACCTCTTTGGCAAGCCCATGGCTGAAAAGGCTGCACAAATCGAGATGGAGACTCTCACCAGGACCAGGCTTTCTAGGAAGACCTCCGCCCCTTCCCAGAAAAAGAAGGGCTCGGGAAAGAAGTCCTTTTACCCGAGAAAGGCGGCTGCCTATAAACACTACCCCCAATATCAGGCCCCTCCAGCTCCCCAACAGGGTCAGCAGGCCAAGGGACGGGGTAACGGGTCCCGTAGGCAGCAAGCCCCCAAGCCTGCACCACCAGCCCCTGCTCAGCAGGGTGGGGGTTTTTGACTTCCTCAGCATAGCCTCTCCCCCTCAGCTGGTTCCTCCCAGCACCGGAGGCCGGCTGGTTCACTTCGCCCACAGGTGGTCCAACATCACTTCAGATGCCTGGGTGCTTCAAGTCGTGCGAGAAGGATATCTTCTCCACTTCCATCAGGTCCCTCC
The DNA here is from genome assembly GCA_033557465.1 of Ichthyophis bannanicus. NCBI lineage: Eukaryota > Metazoa > Chordata > Amphibia > Gymnophiona > Ichthyophiidae > Ichthyophis > Ichthyophis bannanicus. The sequence goes on from CM066033.1 coordinate 440,554,866, forward strand.
CTCTTATTTTCCGGGAGAACCTCCTCGACTCCCTCTGCACAGGGACTTACTCCTTCAGGAGTTAGCAAGTCTTCTTCAGGAACAGGCTGTGGAACCGGTGCCCCACCACCTGAGAGGTCAAGGCTTTTATTCCAGGTATTTCCTAATACCAAAAAGGACAGGAGGCCTCAGACCCATCCTGGACTTGCGCAACCTCAACAAGTTCCTTGTGCGGGAAAAGTTCAAGATGCTTACCCTTGGAATCCTTCTGCCCTACCTCCAGCAGGGAGATTGGCTATGCTCCTTGGATCTAAAGGATGCCTACACGCACATCCTCATCCACCCAAGCCACCGCCAATACCTAAGGTTTGTGGTGGCAGGAAATCACTACCAGTACAGAGTACTGCCCTTTGGCCTATCCTCCGCACCGCGAGTCTTCACAAAATGTCTCGCGGTGGTGGCGGCCTATCTCAGGCTTCACGGCCTCTATGTCTTTCCGTACCTCGACGACTGGCTCATCAGAGCGTCGTCCTCTCCAGCAGTCGCCAATGCCACACACCGCACGGTGACTCTTCTCCAGTACTTGGGCTTTGTCATAAACTTCGCAAAGTCCACTTTGCTCCCCTCACAGGATCTCGAGTTCATCGGCGCAAGACTGCACACTCCTCAGGCTCGAGCTTTCCTGCCTCTCGACAGGGCTCAACGGTTCATGGACCTAGCCGGCCGTTTTCGCAGCCAGTCCCTGGTCTCCGCCAGGCGCTTCCTGAGACTACTCGGCCATATGGCTTCCACCGTCCACGTGACCCCCAATGCTCGCCTGAATATGCGGCCGGCTCAATGGTGCCTTCGCAAGCAGTGGCAACAAGCCACCGGCGGACTAGCCGACTTAGTGCGCCTCTCCAGACCGCTGGCCTCTTCCCTACAGTGGTGGCTTCATCGGCCGAACCTGATGCTCGGAATGCCGTTTCAGTCGCCTCAGCCGGCTCAAGTGCTGACGACCGATGCTTCCCTCCTGGGTTGGGGAGCACATTGCCAGGGGGCATGTACTCAAGGTCTCTGGACCGCGTGGGAGTCTGCTCAACAGATCAACTTCCTGGAGCTCAGAGCAATTCGTCTGGCGCTCAAGGCTTTCTCCCACCTGACTTCTCACCAGTCCGTCCTTGTCCAGACGGACAATCAAGTTGCCATGTTCTACGTGAACAAGCAGGGGGGCACGGGCTCCTTCCTTCTCTGCTGAGAAGCTCAGAAGCTCTGCTCTTGGGCCGTCAGTCACGGCATTCTTCTCAAGGCAGTTTATCTCCCAGGCCAAGAAAATTGCCTGGCGGACAAACTCAGCAGGATACTCCAGCCGCACGAGTGGCGTCTGGATCCCTTGGTAGTTCAGAAACTCTTTCTGAAGTGGGGCCTCCCCACGATGGATCTCTTTGCCAGTCCTCTCAACCGGCAACTTCCTCGCTTCTGCTCTCGTCAGCCACATCCCCTTCGGGTAGCGGCAGATGCTTTTCTGCTCTCATGGTCGGAAAGCCTTCTCTATGCTTTTCCTCCCATCCCGCTAGTCTCCCGAACTCTGTTCAAGGTTCTCCGGGACAAAGCGTCCATGATCCTGGTGGCTCCTCGCTGGCCCAGACAGCCGTGGTTCCCACTCCTGTTACAATTAGCGGCAGAGGATCCGTTCCCTCTGGGGTTTCAACCGGATCTCCTAACACAGGATCAGGGGTCTCTGCTACACCCCAACCTCAGATCTCTCAACCTAATGGCCTGGCGGCTGAAAGGGTAGTCCTTGCTCCCCTTCTCCTGCCGGCAGAGGTGGAAGAGGTCGTCCTAGCTTCTCGGCGACCTTCTACCCGCAAATGCTACGCCCTTAAATGGCGTCGCTTTTCCGTTTGGTGTGTACAGCAGTCTCAGGATCCCTTCTCCTGCTCGGTGTCGGTGATCTTGCAGTACCTGCTCTACCTCTCTAATCTGGGACTTAAGTCCAACTCCGTCAAAGTCCACCTCAGTGCTCTTTCAGCACACCATGTGCCGGTGGACGGCAGACCTCTTTCCAGCGACCCTCTCGTAGCACGGTTTCTCCGAGGTCTCCTTCTACTTAAACCACCTCTGCGCCCGCCAGCACCTGACTGGGATCTGAATGTGGTTTTACAGCGGATCACCTGTCCGCCTTTTGAACCGATGGCTACCTGTTCTCTGCGTTTTCTTTCGTGGAAAACCTTATTCCTGATAGCCCTCACTTCCGCTAGACGCGTAAGTGAATTGCAGGCCCTCGTGTCTGATCCTCCCTTCACTCGGTTCTACAAAAATATGGTAGTCCTACGGACTCACCCAAAATTTCTTCCAAAAGTTGTCTCCCCTTTTCACATCAATCAGGAGGTGGTACTTCCAATCTTCTTTCCCAGGCCTCACTCCAGCCGAGCTGAACGAGTCCTGCATACCCTGGACTGTAGAAGGGCATTGAACTTCTACCTTGACCGTACGCGGGAGCACCGTAAAGCTGCTCAGCTTTTTGTGTCTTTTGACCCCAATAAATTGGGGCTCCCGGTCTCCAAGCGTACTCTGTCCATCTGGGTTGCTGACTGTATCGCTTGGGCTTATGGGGCAGCCGGACTCTCCTTAGAAAGTCGAGTCACGGCTCATTGTGTTCGGGCGAAGGCTACGTCAGTGGCTTACCTCCGCTCTGTTCCGCTGGCAGACATCTGCCGGGCCGCTACTTGGTCTTCGAGCCAGACTTTTGCGGTCCATTACTGTCTCGAGAGGGAGTCCCTTAGGGACAGTGCTTTCGGACAGGCAGTCCTCCGAAATCTCTTCGAGGTTTGAGCAACTCCTACCCTCCATCCCGGATGGGGGCTACCGGTGGGTGATAATTCAGTGAAGATTCCTTCCTTCTGTGCCGCTGAGCTAGAGGGAGCTCATTTTTGTGCTTAGGGTCTCCGGTAGCCTTAAGCTTGGGAGTCCCATATGTGAGGACTGACTTCCTGCTTGGTCCTGGAGAAAGCGTAGTTACTCACCTGTAACAGGTGTTCTCCAGGAGCAGCAGGAATCAGTCCTCACAACCCTCCCTCCTCCCCGTGGAGTTGCAATCATCTGCTTAAGTTTTTTGCAAATTTTTATGCTGTCTTTTAGCTATGTCATCAGACTGGCTAAGATGGCACCCTTGGGCGGGAAGGCAACCGCGCATGCGCGCTGCAATTCCCAAAGGCTTTCTTTGAAAGCTGGGGAAAATTGCTCCGCGAGGGCTCCGTCGGCGCCGACGTCACCCATATGTGAGGACTGATTCCTGCTGCTCCTGGAGAACACCTGTTACAGGTGAGTAACTACGCTTTCCAAAAGGCACAATTACCGCACCACTCCATGGTTGTGGAATCGGCCATGCATCGACTGAAAAGTCAGAAGATGCACTCCTCGGTGCCTCCCTGCCGGGAGGCCCAGAACCTGGATGCCCTCGGTAAGAAGTGCTTCCAGGGCTCTATGCTTGCTTGCCGTGTCCAGACTTACCAGCTCTACATGGGCATGTACCTCCGAGACCTGGCAAAGGAGATTGCTGGGTTCTCTGCTGGTCTCTCCGAGGAACCTTTGCAGAGGTTCCAGGCCTTGTCCACCGATATTCGAGAGTGCTCGAAGTTTATCTCTCGAGCAGCCTACGATGGCTTCGAGGCTTCAGCCCGAGTAGCTGGGGCCGGCATCGGTGCCCGCCGACAGGCTTGGCTACAGTCATCCGACCTCGAGCCGTGGGTCCAGGACAAGTTGGTCGATGTCCCCTGCTGAGGTGAAAACCTCTTTGGCAAGCCCATGGCTGAAAAGGCTGCAGAACTCGAGACCGAGACTCTGACCCGGACTAGGCATTCCAGGAAAACCTCTGCCCCTTCTCAGAAAAAGAAGGGCTCGGGAAAAAAGACCTTTTACCCGAGGAAGTCATCTGCTTACAAACAGTACCCTCATTATCAGGCCTCTGCAGCTCCCCAACAGGGTCAGCAGGCCAAGGGGCAGGGTCATGGGCCCCGTAGGCCGAAGACCCCCAAGCCACCAACACCGGCCCCTGCTCAGCAGGGTGGAGGTTTTTGACTCGAACAGCATAGCCTCTTCTCCTCAGCTGGTCTCTCTCAGCACAGGAAGCCGGCTGGCCCACTTTGCCCACAGGTGGTCATCAGTCACATCAAATACCTGTGTTCTTCATATAGTCCAAAGGGGCTATCTCCTCCATTTTCACCAGGTACCTCCCTCCTATTTTCCAGGGGAGCCTCCAAGACTCCCTCTGCACAGGGACCTACTCCTTCAGGAGTTGACAGGTCTACTAAAGGATCAGGCTGTGGAACCGATGCCCCACCACCTGAGAGGTCAAGGCTTTTATTCCAGGTACTTTCTGGTACCAAAAAGAACAGGAGGCCTCAGACCCATCCTAGACTTGCGAAACCTCAACAAGTTCCTGCAGAGGGAAAAGTTCAAGATGCTTACCCTTGGAATCCTGCTGCCCTTCCTCCAGCAGGGAGACTGGCTATGCTCCTTGGATCTAAAGGATGCCTATACTCACATCCTTATCCATCCAGACCACAGACAATATCTCAGGTTTGTTGTGGGAGGAAACCACTACCAGTACAGAGTGCTTCCCTTTGGCCTCTCATCCGCTCCCAGAGTGTTCACCAAGTGCCTGGCAGTGGTGGCGGCCTACCTGAGGCTTCAGGGTCTCTTTGTGTTTCCGTACCTGGACGACTGGCTCATAAGGGGCCAATCTTCCCAGGAGGCCAACCAGGCCACCCTTCGCACTGTGGCTCTGCTTCAGCACTTGGGGTTTGTCATAAACTTCGCAAAGTCCACTTTGCTCCCGTCCCAGAACTTAGAGTTCATAGGGGCCAGACTAGACACTCTTCAAGCAAAGGCTTTTCTGCCTCTGGACAGGGCCCACAGGCTAATGGATCTGGCCAGCCAGTTTCGCAGCAATTCCCTGGTCTCTGCCAGGCAATTTCTGAGACCACTCGGCCATATGGCTTCCACGGTCCATGTCACCCCCAATGCCCGCCTGCACATGTGTCCTGCTCAGTGGAGCCTTCGCACTCAGTGGCATCAAGCCACTGGGGGCCTAGCGGACTCAGTGAGGATTTCCGACCTCCTGATCTCCTCTCTGCAATGGTGGCTTCATCTTCCAAATCTGGTGCTCGGAGTGGTTTTTCCAATCCCCTCCGCATACTCAGGTGCTGACGACCGATGCCTCTCTTCTCGGTTGGGGAGCACATTGCCAAGGGGCATGTACTCAGGGTCTCTGGACCCCTTGGGAGGCTGCTCAGCAGATAAACTTCCTAGAGCTACGGGCGATACGCCTAGCTCTGACAGCCTTCTCCCACCTTGCCTCTCACCGGTCTGTACTGGTCCAGACAGACAATCAAGTTGTCATGTTCTATGTGAACAAGCAAGGGGGCACAGGCTCCTTCCTCCTTCCTCCTTGTCAGGAGGCACAATGTCTGTGCTCTTGGGCTGTCAATCACGGAATCCTTCTCAAGGCTGTCTATCTCCCAGGTCAAGAAAATTGCCTGGCAGACAGACTGAGCCGGATCCTGCAACCACACGAATGGAGATTGAACCCATTGGTGGTTCAACAGGTCTTTCTCAAGTGGGGGCTCCCCACCATGGATCTTTTCGCCAGTCCTCTGAACCGGCAACTCCCGAGATTTTGCTCCAGGCAACCGCATCCTCTCAGAGTAGCAGTGGATGCGTTTCTGATCTCGTGGTCCACAGGCCTACTGTTTGCGTTTCCTCCCACACCACTAGTGTCCAGAACGCTGTTCAAAGTCCTCAAGGACGGGGCTTCATTGATTCTGATAGCCCCCAGGTGGCCGAGGCAACCATGGTTCCCGCTTCTGTTACAGCTGGCGGTGGACACACCTCTTCCTCTGGGGTTTCAACACGATCTCCTGTCACAGGATCAGGGGACTCTTTTGCACCCCAACCTCCAGTCCCTTCATCTGATGGCCTGGCTGCTGAAAGGGTAGTCCTAGCTCCCTTACTGCTTCCTCGAGAGGTGGAAGATGTAGTCTTGGCCTCTCGACGTCAATCCACCAGGAAATCCTACGCTCTTAAGTGGCGTAGATTCTCCGCTTGGTGTGCTCAGCTCAGTGAGAATCCCTTCTCCTGCTTGGTAGCGGTAGTATTGCAATATTTGCTCTACCTCTCCAAGCTGGGCCTTAAGTCTAACTCTGTCCGAGTTCACCTTAGTGCCCTCTCAGCGCACCACTCGCCGGTGGATGGCAGGCCTCTTTCGAACCACCCTTTGGTGGCTCGTTTCCTCAGAGGCCTTCTTCTGCTTAAGCCTCCTTTACGTCCACCGGCCCCTGAGTGGGATCTGAATGTGCTCTTACAGCGGCTTACTTGTCCGCCTTTTGAACCTATGGCTAACTGCCTGCTCCGTTTTCTCTCCTGGAAAACTTTATTTCTGGTAGCTCTCACCTCTGCTAGGTGAGTGAGTGAACTGCAAGCACTAGTGTCTGATCCTCCTTACACTAGGTTCTACAGGAATAGGGTAGTCTTACGGACTCACCCTAAGTTTCTTCCTAAAGTTGTCTCACCTTTTCACCTCAATCAGGAGGTGGTTCTTCCGACCTTCTTTCCCAGGCCGCATGCCAACCGGGCTGAGATGGTCTTGCATACCCTGGACTGTAGGAGGGCGTTATCCTTCTACCTTGACCGTACGCGGGAGCATCGGAAGGCTGTTCAGCTTTTCGTTTCTTTTGACCCCAATAGGTTGGGGCTCCCTGTCTCCAAGCGTACGTTGTCCATATGGGTCGCTGACTGTATTGCCTGGGCTTATGGGGCAGCCGGCCTCTCGTTGGATGGTCGAGTCACGGCTCATCGTGTCAGGGCGAAGGTTGTGTCAGTGGCTCATCTCCGCTCTGTTCCGTTGGCAGACATCTGCCAGGCCGCTACTTGGTCTTCAAGCCAGACTTTTGCGGCCCATTACTGCCTTGAGAGGGAGTCCCGCAGGGACAGTGCTTTCGGACAGGCAGTACTCCATAATCTCTTTGGGGTTTAGGCAACTCCTACCCTCCGGCCCTGATGTTGGGCTACCGGTCGGGGGCGTTCTCAGAGAAGATTCCTTCCTTCTGTGCTGACGAGCTCGAGGGAGCTCTTTTTTCCGCTTGGGGTCTCCGGTAGCCTTAAGCTGGGGAGTCCCATATGTGAGGACTGACTTCCTGCTTGGTCCTGGAGAAAGAGTAGTTACTCACCTGTAACAGGTGTTCTCCAGGAGCAGCAGGAATCAGTCCTCACAACCTTCCCTCCTCCCCTTGGAGTTGCAGTCATATGATTTATTTTTGCTAATTTATTTTTGCTGTCTTTTAGCTATGTCAGACTGAGCAAGATGGCACCCGCGCTGCAATTCCCAAAGGCTTTCTGTGAAAGCTGGGGAAATGCTCTGCACGAGGGCTCCATCGGCGCCGACGTCACCCATATGTGAGGACTGATTCCTGCTGCTCCTGGAGAACACCTGTTACAGGTGAGTAACTACTCTATGCAGCTTTGGTGGCATCGACGTCTTCCAGGGCTTCTTCTTCCTCACATGGATCTCAGGTAACTAAACATAAATCCAGCCGGTCCTCGAAGGGTAGATCTCCTTCTAAGCATCGAGATGCCTCTGGCCTTGCCCTCGAGGGTTCTGCCCCGGCAAAATTACCCCGGCAGGAGGCTTGGGCCTCTAAAGCATCATCATCGGGGTTCCAGGATGATCTCGATGGCGCGGCCTCGACAGATCTCCTGGTGCCATGCTCTGGGGTACCGGTGGCTTCCACCGGTACCGATTTCCAGGCATTGGCGGCGTCGATGGATCATAGGATTCTGTCCATCGAACGCAGTCTGGCGGCTTTCCTTGTGGCATCGACACCCGTGGTACCGCAACAGACTACTCTGCTGGTACCGGCTCTAGCATCGTCATCGGCACCGATCCCGGTACCAGTGGCATCGACATCGGCATCGGTGTCCGCTATGCCGGTACTCTGTCCTCTGAAGCCCTCCGGTACCGATACCCCGGTACCGGTGATTCCCGATACCGATACCGATCCCGGTCGGTACGGGTATCGGGCTTTGCAAGAGCATCCGGACAGACGATACTTCGATTCCTCTGAGGACTCTGAGGATTCTGAAAAGTTGGTCGATGCAGTGATGCTTCTTCCACAGGAGTAGTCCTCTCCTAAATGAAGAATGTCTCCTCCAGAGGATTTGTCTTTTCAAGACTTTATCAGAGAGGTGGCTCGGGGTCTCTCTATTACAGTGGCACCTAAATCAGAGCCCAGAGCCAAGGAGTTAGATATTTTGCAATATCCTAAAACTCCTAAAGAGGCAGCCATCTTACCTATTCATGATATTCTGTATGATCTCATGTTGAGGATGTGGGAAGCACCTCTAACCACCTCTCCTCATTCTCGCAGGTTGGATACCATGTATCGTGTCCCTCCTTGTCCTGGTTTCCATAAAACTCAACTTCCTCACCACTCTATTGTGGTTGAGTCTGCAATGAGAAAGATTAGAAGTGCTAAAAGACATGCCTCTAATCCTCCAGGACGTGAATGTAGAACCCTGGATGCTTTTGGAAGAAGAGTCTTCCAAGCTTCCATGCTTGCTGCGAGAATTAATTCCTATAGTCTTTACATGGGAATGTTCTTAAAAGAAGTCACTGACCATTTGCAGACTTTAAGTCCTTTTATGCCTGAAGATAAAAGGCAGGAATTTCTCACTGGGCTCAAACATGCCCAGGATATCTCCAAATTCTCCAACCGTGCAGCTTTCGACTCCTTTGAATGCGTAAGCAGAGCCTCAGCTATTGCCATAGAGGCATGTAGGATTGCTTGGCTTCAAGCATCTGATTTGGAGATCTGGGTTCAAGATGAATTGGGAAATATCCCTTGTACAGGTGAGAACCTGTTTGGTAAGGATTGGCAAGCAAAAGCCAATCAGATGGATGCTGAAAATTCTGCTTTGGATAGACTATCCAAATCTACAGCTGCTCCTGCTAAGAAAAGGTTGTTCAAGAAAACACCTTTTTCTAAAAAGGGAAGATTCTATCCTGCTTATGGGCAGCGGGCATCTTCTGCAGCTCAGTTTCCTTCCAAACATCAGCAATCCTCCAAACAGAGCAAAGCAAAGGCTGCGAGGCCTGCTCCAGCCCAGCAACCTCAGCCCCCTCAGGGCCTTTGACTTTCTGCTAGAGAACTTAGCCTTCCTGGCTCTAGAAGGACCAGAGCCCTCCACCATTCCAGGAAGGTTATGTAACTTTGCTCCTAGGTGGGGGCAAATTACAGCAGAGCATTGGACACTCTCCATCATAAGAGAGGGGTACAAGCTTCATTTTTCAAGCTTGCCCCCTCTCACAAGAGTGCACCAGTTCAATTCTCCAACCTCCCTCCTCAGCCTGTTGGAGCAGGAGGTTGCCACTCTTCTTGCCCAGGGGCCATAGAGGAAGTGCCTTTTCAACAACAGGGCACAGGGTTCTACTCCCTCTATTTTCTTATTCCAAAGAAAACAGGGGGCTTCAGACCCATCCTAGATCTCAGAGAGTTGAACAGATTCCTAGTCAAAGAAAAATTCAAGATGGTTTCTCTAGGAACTCTGCTGCCATACCTTCAGAGTCAGGATTGGCTTTGTTCTCTAGATCTCAAGGATGCGTACACTCATGTTCTCATCCATCCATCTCACAGAAGGTTCCTTCGGTTCCTTTTTCAGGAAAAGCACTATCAATACAAAGTGCTCCCTTTTGGTCTGGCCTCTGCACCAAGGGTGTTCACAAAATGCATGGCAGTGGTTGCTGCTTTTCTGCGCACCCTGGGAATATTCGTCTTCCCTTACCTGGACGACTGGCTCATTCAAGCTCCCACTCAATCAGAGGCCAAGACTTCTCTCACCTGCACAATGCATAGCCTTCAGTATTTAGGGCTGGTAATAAACATCCCAAAATCCAATTTAGTCCCTACTCAGTCCCTGGAGTTTATAGGGGTGTTGCTGGATACCACAAGGGCAAGGGCCTATCTTCCCCAAGCCCGTTGCCTTCGCTTGGTGCAGTTAGCTTCTCAAGCAGAGTTAAAACCCCTACTAACTGCTCGAGAGATGTTACAGTTGCTAGACCACATGGCATCCACCGTACATGTGGTACCATATGCTTGCCTTCACATGAGAGCAGCTTAGTGGACTTTATCCACCCAATGGACCCAGGCAGTAGGCTGCCTGTCAGACAAAATAGCAAACACAAGTCGCCTCATTTTGTCCCTCCAGTGGTGGAAGTCCCCTCAAAACGTGTTGCTGGGGTCCCCCTTTCAACAACCTCTACCCCAAGCAACTCTTAGAACAGATGCTTCTCCAATGGGCTGGGGAGCTCATCTTCAGGACCTCTCCACCCAGGGCATCTGATCCCCACAGGAGACTTGTCTACACATCAATCTCTTGGAACTCAGAGCAATCTTCCTTGCTCTATGAGTTTTCCACACCCTGCTCAGCCACAAGACAGTCCTTATCCACACGGACAATCAGGTAACCATGTTCTACGTAAACAAGCAGGGGGGAACTGGCTCTCTGTCGCTTTGCAATGAAGCCCTGCGACTGTGGGCCCTCACCAGAGAGCATCACATTCATCTTCTGGCAGTTTATCTTCCAGGTATTCAAAACTCTTGGGCAGACAGGCTCAGTCGAGTTCTGCTTCCACACGAGTGGTCCCTACATGTGGACCAGGTGACCAGGATTTTTCAGATTTGGGGAACCCCAGACATAGACCTCTTTGAAAGTCCGTGGAATGCCAAACTTCCCCAGTTCTGTTCCAGAACTCCGGCTCAGGGGGCTCAGGCAAGGGATGCTTTCCTCCTTCACTGGGGTCAAGACTTCCTGTATGCCTTTCCACCCATTCCCCTAATTCCCATAACCCTGTTCAAGCTTCAGAGAGACAGAGGCCACATGATTCTCATAGCTCCACATTGGCCACGGCAAGTGTGGTACCCTCTGCTTCTACATCTCTCTCAAGCTCCCTCCCTAGAGTTAGGGTCTGCTCCAGACCTCCTCTCTCAAGAGGACGGAAGGTTATGGCATCCCAATCCCCAGTCTCTGCATCTCAGGGCTTGGTTGCTGAAGGCCTAGATCTCCAGGATCTTCATCTTTCTCAACAAGTGAAAGATGTTCTGTATGCTTCCAGAAAACCTTCCACTAGACATTGTTACGCTTTCAAGTGGAGGAGGTTTACCATCTGGTGTTCTGAGAAAGGTCTTAACCCCCGTGCCATACCTCTGGAATCGTTGCTGGAGTATCTCCTTCATCTGTCAAATGCAGGCCTTAAGACAAATTCAGTAAGAGTCCATTTGAGTGCTATTGCAGCTTCCCTTAAGCCTCTAAATGGACAACCTATCTCCTCTCATCCTCTTGTAGCAAGATTCATGAGAGGCCTCCTTTTAACAAAGCCTCCCATTAGACCACCCCCGGTGGCATGGGACTTAAATTTGGTTCTTGGTCAGCTTATGAAGCCGCCTTTCGAACCTTTAGCTACCACCTCCTTGAAATATCTTTCTTGGAAAGTTATCTTTCTCATTGCAATCACATCTGCACACCGCATCAGTGAATTGCAAGCACTAGTAGCTAATCCACCTTATACAAGGTTCCATCATGACAAGGTGGTCCTTAGGACTAATCCACACTAAGGTGGTCTCGCCTTTTCACCTCAACCAGGAGATCTACCTACCTGTCTTTTTTCCAGGACCTCATGCATCAAGTGCAGAGAGGAATCTTTATACCCTGGACTGTAAAAGAGCTTTGGCCTTTTACTTACAAAGGACACAGCAACATAGAAAGTCTTCCCAACTCTTTGTTGCCTTTGATCCTTCTCATTTGGGACAACCAGTCTCCAAGAGAACACTTTCTAACTGGATTGCCCAGTGTATTTCTTTCGCCTATCAGAGCAGGAACCTTTCTCTGGAGGGCCATGTCACAGCTCACAATGTGAGAGCCATGGCAGCCTCAATGGCTCATCTCAACTCTGTGTCTATCGACGACGTCTGTCGAGCCAACACTTGGGCCTCGGTTCATACCTTCACAGCCCATTACTGCTTGGACAAGGACTCCCGCCGGGATGCCTTGTTTGGTCAGGCTGTTCTTAAACACCTGTTCCATACTTAATCAACTCCTACCCACCATCCCTCATGGGATGCCAGAGATCCAGGTAGTGAAGTGCAGCCCTGTTCCAGGGACACACAACTTATGGGCTCTCTCCCTGGCATCTAAAGCTAGGGAGTCCCCATATGTGAAGACTCATTCCTGCTTGTTCCTGGAGATAGCACAGTTACTTACCTGTAACAGGTGATCTCTGGGAACAGCAGGAATAAGTCTTCACAACCCACTCACCTCCCCTAGGAGTTGTCTCTCTCTCTCTCTCTCTTTCCTTTCCCTCTCTCTGTCTCAGCTCTAAAACTTAACTGAGGAGAGACAGTTGGGAAAGACAGGAAGGCAGCACACAAGCGCTGTGGGATGCTCCCAAAAGCTTTCTGATTGGACGCTGGGGAGCGTTCCCGTGCAGGCTCTGTCGGTACTGACGTACCCATATGTGAAGACTTATTCCTGCTGTTCCCAGAGATCACCTGTTACAGGTAAGTAACTGTGCTTTCTGGGGAAGGACGGGGGTCTGATTTTTCTTAATGGGAGAAGAAGGGACTTTGTAGAGTGGGAAAATTTTGGGGTGATGGCAGACCTTGTGATTTTATGTTTATGTTTATTAGAGAACTTGATATACTGCCCATCACGATAGCGTCTGAGCAGGTCACAAAAATAAAACAAAGCTGCTAGAAAAGGAAAAGAACACCAGTATGTTTGATAGGAAAGAATAGAATGATGGTTTCTAGAGGACAGATGAGGAGCAGAAAAGCAAAAGGAGGGGATAGACTGATTAGGCATCAGCGAAGGGGGGGGGGAGAGAGGAGATGGGGGTAGGGGAAGGTCAAAAGCTGTACAGAAGAGGTGGGTTTCAAGATGGCCTTGAAATTTTTGAAGGAGAACTCAAGACGGAGGGCTGGGGGAAGCGAGTTCCAGAGTCGGGGGCCAAGAAAATAGAAAGCGGAGGAGCGGGTGGATTCCAGGTGGGTTTGGGATGGGGAAGGGAGGATCATGTGGTTTGCGTGTATGGAACGGAGGGAGCGGTGGGGGGGTGTGGAGGCGTACCAAATCGGCGAGATAGAGGGGAGTGCTGGTGTGAATAGATTTGTGGACAAAGATGAGGAACTTGTATTGAATTCGAAAAGTGAGCGGGAGCCAATGCAAACGGATGAGGAGAGGAGTGACATGGTTGATTTCCCATGATTGGAGTTTGGGCTTTGTTGGAGGGGGGGGGGGGATTGTTTTTGCTATAGGCTGATGGTTTCTGCTCCAGCTGATAGGGATATCCGTAAAGATCTTCTGGAGGCCTTTACTCTTTCTGAAGGCCTTTTGGAAGACTGTTTGGGCCTTAAAGTTATTTCTAAACTTTATGCATCCATAAATCACCTTCCTTGCACGAGAGTCAAACATTTATTCTCTTAGGAGCATGACCTTAATACGACTTTGACAGATAAACAGTGGCAAATAATCTATCAAGCCACCTCTATTGCCATTTCTGCTGACTTACTTGAGAATGCTATAAAATTCTGATGTCTGATGATGTTGGTGAGGTTGTGGAGAAATTAGTAGGTTTATGCAAGCGTGGTGAAGTTGTCCTCGCATACAATTATTTTGGGATCAGTTTGTGGGGTTTTTATGCTGAGATGAAGGGGATTGCAGTAATCCTGGGTACTTGTTATTCCAGAAACCTTTGAATTTGAACGGGACACTTAGGGGCTTGTTTACAAAGCCGTGGTAGCGGTTCACGATCGTTATCGGAGCCGCGGCCCCATTGATTTCACAATCGTTATCGGAGCCGCGGCTCCATTGATTTCAATGGGGCCGTGGCTCCGATAACGATCGCGAACCGCTACCGCAGCTTTGTAAACAAGCCCCTTAGTAGTCTTTTGTTATGCTGCGCAACAGCTGCTCATTGTGAGGGCTGTATGATTGTGGAGGAGACCAGATCTTCCTACCTCAGTGACATTACATCAGAAACATTGGCATATATATTTCATAAGTAAACTCACAGCCCTTAAGAAAGGATGTTTGTCGAGATTTGAAAAGGTTTGGGCTCTCTTTGAGAAGTGGACTCAAACACAAATGACCCTGGCTTCTACACAGAATTGTGTGCTATAAAGTTCTGAACTTAGAATAGGGGTGGGAAGAAGGGTTAGGATATGAGCTGAGTTTCTGTATGTTTTACAGTTGGATGTACTTTAACAAATTTGTAAAAATTAAAGTATAAAAAAGAACCCCACATTCCAAAGTGACATTTCTACCACACCATCACAGCCCTCCTTCTGCCTTTAAATTAGCTATAAAAAACATTCCAATAAAAAGTCTTCTAAGCTTTCTGTGCATAAATAAGCCCTTCCAGTCAGTTTTAGCCATCCAGTAAAAACACCATTATAATTGTCATCATTCAACAAATTCTTTTGTAATGGCAGTGAAGTCTGGATTCTATACAGGATTGGACAGGATTCAATATTTATTTATTTATTTAACATATTTTTTTTTATACCATCTTTCTTCTAGTCAAGATGGTTTCCAGAGAACTCAGAGCAGACAGACTCCGTAATTCGGCTTATTTGTGGCTGAAAGTTGAGTTCTTGTTCGAGTGTGATGCCCAAATAATTGAGCCTGCACCTCCAGTTCTGTAACACACTCTCCATATTCCCTATTAACGGATCTGTTCCCCTAATACAATAACACATTCAGATTGTAATGTTAACTCATGAACAACTCTTCTTCCATTGTCAGGTACTGTGAACTAACACACAACTGTGCAAAAGGCACTGATCCTATTAGCAGTCAGAATGCCATAAGAACTCCCTACTTCAAAAACTCAAACTGCAGCAACCCTACCTATGAAAAGTCAGCACTGTAAATATTATACTGGGCTGTAAAGGGAACTAAAAGAGGCTGGACTGCTACAGATCTCCACATATTACATGCTAGCAGAATCCTTCATGCAGAACATAGAGAGAGCTTCAGCTAATACAGAATAGGGGACCACAAATTAGAAACAGAAACATACAGACAAAAAGTGAAATTGAAACCTCCCAAGAAAGCCAGGTTGTATGTGCAGTACAGTATTGGAAAAAAGAAATAAAAATGCATTTCTTCCTGTGCTGTGCAAAGTACAAAAATAGGAAAGATGAGCTTTTCCCAAAACTGACACATTACATTTTCATTCCATTTCCCTAAAATTTTAAATGTTGCTCTTTTTTTTACCTTGGGCATTTTATTTTTCCAGTCAGATTGGTTCTAGTCTCTCTTTTCCAATTTCTTTGTATCAATCTTCTAAGTTCTTTTTTCAGTCTCCTTTTCATTTCTTCTCTCGCCTCCAGTCTTCTTTACTTTCTTCTCTGCAGCTATCTGATACTGATCTTTCCTCTCATCTTTTTGCTCCATTGCTGTTTTCTCTGCTTCACCATTCATAGTCATAGTTAGATTTTATCCCTCATTCTCTTTCTCTCACTCTCCAGATCTTTTTCCCTATTTTTCAACTATCACCTGCCTACCAGCTTTCCATCTCCTCCTCTTACTCCCTTCCCAGCTTTGCCATTCTTCCCTGTCTCTTTTTCTCTTTAGTTTCCCAGTCTATTCTTCCTTTGTCTTTCACTCACTCCCTAGTCTCGAATTTCAATTCTTTGTACTCGCCACCTCCAGAGCTCTATGAGAAAATATTCAGTCATTTGAAATGGCATAGGAAATGTCAAACGACGTATTTCATATTTCATATTATTTCAATTTATAGTGTTTTCTTCACTGTCATCAATAATGTGCACTATTCCTACTTAGGATCCTAGTTATTAAGGCACATTAACGTTAGCACATGTTATTAGTAACTATATCCCATTGAATAATATGGGACCTGCATTAAAATAATGCACATTAATGGTGAATTAATGTGCATTAATATTAGCACACCTTAGTAGCTAGTCCCCTTAGTATGCACACTGTTATTGCTTAGCATGAATTATTCCTATATAGTACACACTAAGCAATAGCATGTACTATGAGTGTAAGAATAGCACCCACTAAAAATGAAAAGAATATCCAAAGAGGAACACTTTTAAAACAAAACAAAATAAACTTTAAAAAATATGTAATACAAGCATTGTGGAACCTGTGTCTTTTAGGGAAACTGCTAGGTACTTGTGACCTGGATTGGCCACTGTTGGAAACAGGATATTGGGCTTGATGGACCTTGGTCTGACCCAGTATGGCTTATCTTATGTTCTTATAATAAAACAAATGCTTCCAGTGTACACCTCTGTCATCTACCTTCTTCTGTCTTTCATTCCCTAACCAAGCTCATCTCCTTCCTTGTCACTCAACCCTTGCTAGCATCCAACTCTTTCCTTCTTTCTCTCACTCCTTACTCAGTTTCCCACTGCCTCTCTTTCAACTACTCTCCAGTAATATTTTCATATTCTATCTCCCCTTCCTCAGTCGTCCTCTTTACATTCCCTCTCAGCTGCTTCCTAGACACTCTGGATCCTTCATGATATCACTCCACTTCTTCCCCCCCCCCCCCCCTTTTACTAGCTCCCTCTTTCTCTCTTCCCCTCTCTAGAGGTTCTTACTGCCCATTCCTCCCAGACTTTTGAGGTTCTTTTCTTCTCACCCAGTTCCTCCTAATAATCCCATTCCTGCCGTTCTCACCTTCAGCTGCCCAGGCTCTTCCCATTTACCTCTTTCGTCCTTTCTTCAATTCTTCCTTTTTACTCATTTCTTTTTCCCCCTCTCCCTATACTGAGGTTGTGCAAGGCTGTGAGGTTATCCTAGCCCAATTCAACCCCTCACTGTTCAACATCCTTCCAATTTGGCAGCAGCATAACTGTTTGAAGAGACAACATGTGCCCAGCCTTCCAGCTTCTCCCATCTATCAGGCTTCCTGAGTCTCCGGGGGTAATTCGACTATTAACTCAAGAGGGGCTTCTTCATTTATCTTCTTCAACCCTATAGGATGCTTAACTACTACGACCCTAACCCGGTAGTCCAAGACTCCAATCCTGGATAATAATCCTACACTGAGCTCACTACCTGTCTTAGGACAGAAGAAAAGAGGCAAAAAAATAATCTTTCGTTCCGAACTAGGGGCTTTTATATTCTTGCCTGACATCATCTCATTTATATATCTCCTCCCATAGCCATCCACAGTGGGGATGCTACCTACATGTATGCTTCCACATTTTACACTGCACTGCTACTAGGGGTAGTGCTGCCCGTGTAGCACACAATTGCTATTTACATCAGTTACCAGGACACAAGATTTGTGGAGGATAATTTTTATAACACAGAGTGCTTAGGTTAAGAGGTTAAGAAGGCACCAATTAGTGCGGGTTACAGCACTCACTAACCCCACTCTGTCACCCGTGGTAACTGTTAGCACAGGGCTAGCAGAGTTAGCCCTTCCTGTTTTTGCGATAACTGTGCTGTGTATGTTGGGGCAGTAAGTGCACCTGCACTAATTTTAGGCCGTGTTAAGGCAGAATGCATCATGTTAGTTTCCGGAACATGCTTTCCAAGCTCCTGACAGTAAACATGGTGGTGCTTCACCTAATGTACCATGACTTTGAGCGTTATGGGCACATTAGCTGCGACACCATAATGTCCCTTTGTAAAAGGGCTCCTATGTGTCTAATATTAGTGCAGATTCTGAAGCAGTCGTGTCTAGATTGAAGATATGGACATTATGCCTGCTTGAGAGTAGCTGTAAATGTCTGCATGTACAATATGCAAGTATGTGTGTAAATTTTATAATCAGCTTGGATACTTGGCAAATCTGCTCTTGCTCCACTCAGAGCATATCCCTAGTCACACCTACAATAGAAGTATGCATGTTTGTTCCATCGCACGCACTTGAACTGTACACCTACCACAATTTTTTAAGAGCCATTTTATGTACATACAGTATATTGCCACATATACACTAAAATGACTTTTTATAAGATGACCTGCCACAAATGCTTCCTATTCAGGCATGTATTGTTGTATGTAAGACATTTAAAGAGAAGTAAGACCTTCCAAATTGAAATCTTTACTTTTTATATAAAGAGTACTAGCTGATGCATATACTCGTGACAATGGAACAGATGTTGCTGTATAGTCTTACCAAGCTGCACTGTTCTCATTTTTCATTAGCTAGCAAATCTACTTGAGTGGCTTTATGGATAAAGTTACATGAATGACATTTATCGATGACATGGCAGCCTGCTGTGCATTTGTTTTATGAGGCATGGTATAATAAGTGGAAGGCCTTTTATTTATGAACCTTTGCTATGGACTAATTTTATGTCTATCAATTATTGGTATTGAAATATTACTTTTTCTTTTGTTTTCCTTTCTTCATCCTTGGGTTTTGGAATGTTTTAAACCTAATTATTCAATATAGCATGCTGAGAGAATCTTTTAGAGGGACGTTATTGAAGTCATTTATATGGGTATAACGTGACTTACCCATGTATGTCAGGTATCTGATAATTGCCCTTCCTCAATGTGGCTGAAAATACAAATGTGCATTTAGTCAAATTAAGAAGCATTCTCAGAGCTATGTTCTGGTCATAGGAGGAAGATAACTCGCATCCATCGACAGCTAGGGTGAGCAGTCAAACAATGCTTAAAAAAGCTAGAAAGCTTTTGAGAGCTTGCAGGAGTATTGCACAGATGCTGCCATGTGAGCCCCTAAGGTTTTTTTTTCATCCATTCATGTGATTGGGGGCTATCTTTTAACTCCATTTGCTGCATGCTTTTCTTCATTATTTTCACTATTTATCAGCTAAAATGATTGTATTCTTCTTTCTGGGCTTCCTCACAATTCCTTCTTTACTTCCTTAGGTGCCCTTTTACTAAATGCTGCTAACCAGTTAGCCTGCTTTTTAGCAAGTGGTAACTGGCCGTAATGAACTCTAACGCGTGAGTATGCTAGATCTCCAGGAAAAAGCAGGAATGTAGTCTTCACATATGGGTGATGTCTGTACTGACTGAGCCCGCGCAAGAACGCTTCCCAGCATCCAATAGGAAAGCCTTTGGGAGCACTCTATTGCGCTTGTGCGTCTGCCTTCCTGCCTTCTCAACTCCTTTCCACAGTTCTTCATTTTCCACAGAGCCAGCAAGACATGTCATCCTGTCACCGCTGAAAATCTTTTTTTTTTTCCAATGGAACATCGCATCATGCTTCTGCCTTCCCGTCAGTGCCGGTCCATCGCTTCCGACACTGGTTCCAATATTTCTTTTCATTTTTTCTATTTTCTATCAAGCAGTTTCACCACTACACTAAGCCCTTATGTCTCCATAGCCTAAGCCCTTAGGTCTCCATAGGTCATCCTGAAGACACCAATTTCAGGCATGGAAAGACCAACTACTGGTTTTAAGAAGTGTACCAAGTGTGCTAGTACAATCTCAGTCACTGATAAACATGACTGGTGTTTGGGGCTTGAACATCAACTCAATTCTTGTTCTTTGTGCCAACAAATAACAGAGGCCTAAAGAACCGAGCCACACAGTATGGTTCGTTGTTTGCCCTGGACTCAATGTCAGTAGCTTCTACTTCTTTGAGGGCATCGGTATCAGCATCGACCTTTGACATCTATGAAACATCGAAGTCACACTCAAGACCACTGATATTTTGACTTTTTGCCAGACTCCAATTCCAGTTCTTCAGACTCTGATGAGGAATCACTTGATTCCCAAGAACTGCCTGGCATTCCTTCGGATTCTTCACCATCTCAGGAACAATGTTGGTCTCCTCCAGAGGATATGTTCTTTCAGGACTTCATACTAGACATGGCAGCAAGCCTCGCTATTACTGTCACCTCTGAAAAGGAACTGAGGGTGGAGGAACTGGAGATACTCCAGTACCCCCCTCCACGCCCAAGGAGGCAGCCACATTACTGGTGCATCGTATCTTACAGGATCTTATGCTCCGCATGTGGGAAGCCCCGCTCATGGTTCCACCTGTCAGCAAGAGGCTCGATACCATGTACCGAGTACCTCAGCTTCCCCACCACTCCATGGTGGTAGAATTGTCGATGCACCTCATAAAGAGTTCTAAGAACCATTCATCCATACCACTTGGCAGAGATGCAAGGACACTCAATGCCTTTGGGCGCCAATGCTTCCAAACATGCATGTTAGCTTCCAGAATAAATTCTTACATTCTGTACATGGGCATGTTCCTGAAGGATGTCACCAGAGATCTGGAAGCTTTCACCCCCATGCTGCCTGAGGATAAGCGAAATACTTTTCATACACTCATCAAGCAAGGACAAAACACTTCCAAGTTTCTTACCAGGGCCTCATTTGATGCCTTCGAGTCAACCATCAGAGCTTCAGCAGTCTGCATTGGGGCTTGCAGAATGACCTGATTATAGGCATCAGATCTCAAGCAATGAGTTCAAGATAAACTTGCCAATATTCCATGTACTGGAGAAAACCTTTATGGCAAGAGTTGGAGGGAAAATGCAGGAGAGATTGAGACAGATGATCTCGCCTCAAACGTCTTTCCAGGAAGACAGCTGAGCCATCCAAGAGGAAAGCTCTTCCCAAGAAATCTTTCTATCCTAAAAAAAAGAGATATTGTCCTTCTTACCCTATTGCTGCCTATTAACTTCAAAATATTCAGGAGCGACAACAGGGCTCTTGCCATCCCAAGAAGCCCAAGGCTCCTAAGCCTCAACCAGCTCCACAGGCTCAACCTGCATCAGGTTTTTGACTGCTTCCTCAAGAGCATTGCCAATCTGCCCCTGGAGGGTTCTCAGCCCCTCCACATAGCCGGCAGGCTCTGTCACTATGCCCACAGGTGGCACCTCATTACTTCAGAGCAGTGGACAGATTGTCCGAGGGGGTTACCAGCTTCACTTTTAAGACTTAACCCCAACAGCTTTTCAGGGGCCTATCCAACACAAACCCTTGAAAGCACTCTCTTAAAAGAAGAGGTCTCCACCCTGTTCTCCCAGGGTGCCATAGAAAAAGTTCCTCCTCTTCAAGAGGGGATGGGCTTCTTCTCTCCATATTTTCTCATCCCAAAGAAAGCGGGAGGCTTCAGATCCATCTTAGATCTCAGCGACCTAAACAAGTTCATGATCCGAGAAAAATTCAAAATGATTTTTCTAGGAACTCTTCTGCCATACCTCCAGAGACAAGATTGACTATGTTCTCTAGACCTAAAAGAGGTGTACATGCATTTACTGATCTATCCCTCGCACAGACAGGATCTGCGCGTCATGTTTCAGGGAACCCATTATCAGTGCAGGGTTCTCCCCTTCGGTCTCGCATCTGCCCCAAGAGTCTTCACAAAATGCATGGCAGCAGTTGTTGCCTACATATGCACTTTGGGGGGGGGGGGGGGGTTCTTCGTCTTCCCTTAGATGATTAGCTGATCAGGAGAGACTCCCCTCAAGAGGTAAGACTATCACTTCATCGCACCATCACAGTGCTCCAACACCTGGGATTTTTCATAAAATTCCCAGTTTCACCTCGCTCCGACCCAATTACTGGAGTTCATCAGAGTGCTCTTAGACACTCAACAGGCCCGAGCTTTCCTTCCACAGGATCGCTGTGCCCGCCTAATTTACAACTACAAGACTTGTGATAAGGAAGCTTATCATAGCTCAGGTAGGAGCTATAGAAAAGATGATGTGACTCTGAACAAGCAACCTGTCAGTTCTGGTAGAAGCAAGAAAACAGAGTTTTCACATAAAAGACTACCAGTCCCAGAATGCACCAGGTTTCCAGCAGCCATGAGAGGGGCTGAAGTGAGAAAATGTGTGTGCAATCAAGAGAGCTATGAGGTAATCCCTAAGCACTCATCTCAAAGGGCAGGGCCTGATTCAACACAGCTGCGCTGTGTTAGGGAGAAGCACACATTAGGAAAGAATAAGAATAGAGCTTATTCTTCAGATAACAGCTTCAAGAACAGCTTCAGAAAAAGCTTCAGGAAGAGATACAGAGACAGCCACGGCTACAAGCTCAGGCACCAGTATCACCTGGAGAAACAGAAGCCAAGCCAAGCGGATAGAGAAAGAAGGAAACTCTCTGGAAGGAAGAGAAGAAAGCCCATTGGATGGTCTGGGAGAGTCCAAGGCAGTACCCATACTGGGAGGTATTCCAAGTGCCAGCAGAGTCCATTGGACTGGATTCAGCCAGAGGAATGGATTGGCAGAGATAGGAATCACCAGTGGCTACCTGGAAGAGAGAAGACTGCACGTGGAAGGGACTTTCAGACCAAGGCCAGAAGGTATGTGAGAGGAGATCCAGTGTCCAGGGATCAAGATTGGAAGGCTGGACATCAGAATTGGATTACATACTGGCCAAGCTATACAGAGAGGAATAATGATAGCAGGAGAGGCTCAGGTATGAACACTGATCCAGACCCTATCTATGATAGAGAATGGCAGCAAGGGAATAAGCATTCTCATGATAGTGCCTTAATGAAAGACTCGTCTGTGCCAATGTATGATAGTGACCCTATGCTGATTGATGAAGGGGGAGATACAGCAGATGAAAGTACAGTTTACATGGACTGTTCTCTATCTAAATGCTATTACTAGCTTTCTGTGAGCAAACACATCAGCCATCACAAAGAAACCTAACTTTGTTCTTTATTTCCACTGCAAACAGCTCTTAAAGCAGGATTTGGGTTCACACAGTAGCAGCCAGCCAGCTAAAGGCTTACAGCTGGTCAATTGATAGTAATTAAAGCTGCACCTGATTGTGTGTGTGAGCAAGGGAGAATCACTGCTGAGATCTGCGTGGAAAATAAGCAGAAGTTAACCTAACCAGCAAAGTTTATTCTTTTCTTTGTGCCTTTGTATTTGGTAATTATTTGCTAAGAAAACATTAGCTAATTGCCTGACAAGCTGAAGGTTGTTTTCTGGTTTACTTTGTGACTTTTTGTTATCCATTTAAACACTGCAAGCAAGTAACCTCATTTATATTGCTATCAAGCATACATGTGCTGGGTGAATTAAACCCCATCAATAAAAGAAGTATTTTATTGACCTTACCACTTGGTTTCACAACTCAATTATTGTCATCAGCTGTGTTTGGGAGTGAATGAACTACAATACCCACAATACCTTGCAAGAATCATATGAATATATGCATCGTCAAGATTGTGTAAGTTCTCACCCTAGGCAGCCGTCTGACAGACTACATTGATCTCAATGCCCCTCTAGATACCCACCAATTTGGTTTAAGACCATTTCATGAAGTTGAAACTTTGCTGCTAACCCTAATGGACCACCTTATCAAAGGCATCGATGACCCTAAACAAGCATTCATTCTACACTTTATTGATATTGTGTCCGCATTCGACATTAACCATGACACTCTCATCACGAGATTAACACAAATTAGAATAGGAGGTAACGTACTCCTATGGTTCAAGTCATACATTATAAACCGTAAACTACGTGTCCCAATAGGACAGGAAAAATCAGTTACTTTCCCCCAAGACCAAGGTATACCCCAAGGTTCTGTGATCTTGGCCCTATTCTTCAATTTATACCTGCATCCAATCACCAACATCTTCCGAAAATTCAACATTGGATACTACATATATGCTGACGACATCATGTTGTCCCTCCCCATTGACATAAACAGCACTACCTACAATAATCTATCAGAGTGTATCAGCGAAACAGAATCATGGCTAAAGGACAACAACCTTCATTTAAACTACAAAAAAACAGAGACCTTATTTATAAAAAGGAATCAAAATCCACCCCCCTCAAACCATCACAATTAACAATGTTATCCTCCCTGTTAAACAGAAGGTAAAATATCTGGGAATAATATTTGACCAATCTCTCACCATGCTCTCTCATCTAAAACAAACAGCAAGGACCATCTTTTTTTTTTTTTTTTAATTTTATATTTATGAATTTTACAATAAATCCAAGCAAATACATTAACTTGAATGGAAATAAGAAAGCTGGTTTATAAAGATAAACAAGTTATCCAACACAGGAAAATATACATAAGGAAATAACAATACCAGCCCCTTCTAAAGCCCACAATATGAGGGGGAGAAAACAGAAAAATACCATACGATAACGATAAGTGCAGGAAATAAACTGTGGGAATACAGCCAGAATATTATACTGCGCAGTGAATCTATATTACATCAGAGGAACGACGGGCATTAATGAAGGCGAGTAGCTGAGACGGGTCATAAAAAACATACATAGCTGAATTCAATTTAACCAAACATTTTGATGGAAATTTAAGAAAAAACTGGCCCCCCAACAGCAGAACGCTAGGGCGTAATAGGAGAAACTCACGTCTACGCCTCTGAGTAGGTTTAGAGAAATTTGGAAAGACCCTAGTGTTTAAACCTAAGAACTGAGAGTCACGCTTCCGAAAAAACATCTTGAGAAACCAGTCCCGATCAGAAATCAATGCAAAAGTAACAATTAAAGTGGCAGGAGTTACAGTATCAATTAAAGAAGTTTCTAACAAGGCAGATACATTTAAAGAATCAGCAACTTCAACCCCAGGAATAATACCCCCACCCTCAACCTTCTTCTTAATAGACAAATAGTAAGCTTTCACCAAGGGGGGGGTGCGAATCCCCCGAAACCTCCAGTACATCTTCCAAATATTTCTTAAACATTTCTTTAGCGCCTATAGACTGAGCCTTGGGAAAATTAACCAAACGAAGGTTAGGGTATCTAGATAGGTTCTCCAATTGTTCAACTCTAAGCTGAATAGCCATAACATCTTTCTGATAACCTAAGGTTAATGTCTCAACTTGAGTTACTTGCTGTTTCAACTCAGTAACCGACGTCTGCAGCGTAGAAATCTCCACCGTATGCTGTTGAAGAAAGCCCTGATGTGATTGAATCTGAGATGACATAGTGGAGACCTGGGGAACCAAAAGTTCAGCGAGCTTCACTATTGCAGTCCAAATAGTCTCCAGGGTAAATTCAGCTGGTTTCTCAAAGGAGAAAGGCCCCTGAGCCTGAGTACACACAGCTCCAGCCTCCATACTTCTGCCAGACTCCTCCGATTCTATAGAGGGCCCCAAGGGAACCGCTGATGGAAAAGTGGTGACCGGAGAAGCAGGCACGGCAATACAGCCGGGCCGCAAAGCAGACGCCCCTCCGCGGTCCTCTCCCCGTAGGTTCTCTCGGGGAGGAATCACCGTCTGCTTCGGCTTCTCAGCCAACAAGGGTTCTTTTGAAGGGCGCCACTGCTCCGGCGAGGAGATCTCAGGCCCAGAACACCCGCCGAACTCGATACAGCTGAGGTGTCCCTAGGGCCACCAATCGCCGGAATCTCCGACTGCCGCCGCGGCACCAAAAAAGAGTCGAGCGGTCCAACCGTCAGGACCATCTTTTTTAAGCTAAAAACCATGCAAGACCCCTGTTAGACATTCACGACTTCAGGTCAGTGATCAAAGCTATCATCACTCCCCACTTTGACTACTGCAACAGTCTGTTACATGGTTTACCAGCCAAAAACATTAACATTCTCCAAAGAGCACAAAATATCACCGCCAGAATCATATGCAAGGCCCGACTAACTGAACACATAACTCCTTTACTATACAACCTTCACTGGCTCCCAGTAGTAAGCCGAATAAAATATAAGATATTGATGGTAACCTTTAAATTGATCAATAATATCTCCGCATCATATCTATCTACTCTTATCCAAACACAACCAGATAACAGAGCATGTAGGCAAAATGCTAACCATTCTCTGGTAACCCCTCAATCAATTTGCAAGACAAAACAGACGACGAGTGCCAGAGCCTTCACATTTACTGCCCCAGGTCTCTGGAACTCACTGCTATTACCAACCCATGAGATCAAGAACCTCCAGACATTCAGAAGAGAACTCAAAACGTTCCTATTCATTGCACACTATGGAAATATAAATGAAAACCCCTTTGCAGAAACACCCAATCAACATATGCAATAGCTGTCACTTACACAATACATCAAACAATACTCTATACACATACTATCTCTATGACCTAATATTACCCACTGTACCTTGTAT
Organism: Ichthyophis bannanicus; assembly: GCA_033557465.1. Lineage (NCBI taxonomy): Eukaryota > Metazoa > Chordata > Amphibia > Gymnophiona > Ichthyophiidae > Ichthyophis > Ichthyophis bannanicus. The sequence goes on from CM066033.1 coordinate 440,580,939, forward strand.
ATAGTTCATAGTTGATTATGTTAGGACTACTGAACTTAGGTAGCATTTCTCCCTACCTAGTCTATGTAACCTGCAATGTTAGATATCCCGCTTTACTATGTAAATAGTTACTACTGTTCTTTGTAACTTGTTTTGTTATTTGTAAATCACCCCTGATCTCTGGAAGGGGCGGTATAGAAGCATTAAATAATAAATAAATAATAGAGCTGGCAAGGGGTATGCAACAGCAAAGCTGTGTAACAGCTCAAGAGCTGATACAACTCTTAAGACACAAGGAGCCCAATTCATGTAGGTGGATGTCAAGGCCGTTTGGACGTCCCTGATGAAGACGATGCTGTGGACCCAATTCTGGACCATGGAAACAAAACATTACCATGGTAGAAAGAATCAGGTCCGAGGACGGCCTGCATGCAACTTCCACCTGCGGAGACGTCTTCTCCGCAGGTGCCCCTGACATCTGCAGCTCCAGCCCCCCATTTCCTCTCCACCCAACCCACCGCTGGCCTGCCGTGGCCTATATCGGGATGTGGGGACCCTCGGGGAGGGATCCTCAGGCCCGATCGGGACAAAAGTGCCGCTTATACCACCTTTGAGGTGGTAAGCAGCACATCCCCATGAGCCCAGCAGCATGCACAGGGTCGTGACCTGAATTGGCCCTGTACATGTGTCGGGCCGGCCTGCCCCCACTCCGCCCCATTCCCTCCCCCTCCCACCCTCTGCTGGCTCTCCCTGTCCTGATGCACAGGATGTACAGGGAGAGCCAGAGGGGGAATCGGGCACGGACAGCTTGCAACCCGTGTTTGTGAATGACCTCCATGGCCTCATGGTCCGTGTCGTCCCATATGCTGGATTACACATGCAACAGGCACAATGGACTCTATCTTCTTAATGGATGCAAGTGAAGTGGCGTCTCAGGGACAAGATCAGCATCACCCCTCAACTGATAAAATCTCTTTGGTGGTGATGTTCTCCACAGAAACGTCCCGTCGGGTCACCCTTTTAGATGCCTCCACCTCAACATACCCTGACAAAGGATGCTTCCAAGTTGGGTTGGGGAGTGCATCTGAACAACTTAACAACACAGCCTGTGGACTTCACAGGAATCTGCCCTACAGATCAACTGCCTAGAATTGTGAGCACTGACAAATGCTCTTCGGGTTTTTCAACCTCAACTTTCAGGGCAACCTGTCCTAGTCAGGACGGACAATCAAGTTGCCATGTTCTACATGAACAAACAGGGGGGAATGGGGTCCCATCCCCTCTGTGAGGATTTGCCTCTGGTCTTTTGCCATCTCACACCGCATTTATTTATTTATTTATTTAGCAAGCATTTGTAGCCCGCTCCTTCCAGCGATCAGAAGCGGGTAGGATTACTATTGTGAAACTGCCGAATCAAGGCAGGTACAAATTTTGTTTACATACAGATTGTCAGAAAAGCACATCATACAGAGTTAACACTTCTTAGCTATGGGGGAGTTCATTTACATATATACATAAATACATATATACAGGATAATCTTCTTGGACACAGTGGTCAGGGGCTGCTCCATCTGTGGGTTCAGTTCAGGTTGAAATGTGATTGGAAAATGTGCGTTTTGAGTTTCTTTCTGAAGTCTAGAAGGTCATTGCTAGCTCGTAGTTCTGGTGGGAGTTGGTTCCACAGTGTTGGCGCCGCATATGAGAAAGCCCTGTGGCTGGTGTTAGCTTTGGCAGATCTTATATCTGTTGGAGTGTGAAGGATGTTGGAATTGTGGGTTCTTCTGTTTCGGGTAGGAGGTTGCAATCTTACTAGGTTGTTGAGGAAGGAAGGTGCTAAGTTGTGGATGAGTTTGAAGGTGGTTGTTAGTATTTTGTATTTTGTGCGAGCTGTTATGGGTAGTCAGTGTAATTGAATTAGTACTGGTGTGATGTGGTCACTTAGATTTTTCTTCATTATGACCCTGGCAGCTACATTTTGTGCCATTTGTAATATGTTTAGGGGTTTTTTAGGTAAACCTTGTAGGATGGCGTTGCAGTAGTCAAAATGTGGCATGATGAGTGCTTGGGCCACTGTTTTGAAGTCTTGGGGATCAATAATATTCCGAATGGGTTGGAGCACTCTAAGCTTGTGGAAAACTGCTCTGTTGGTCTTTCGGAGGTGTTTTTCCATCTTTAGGTCACAGTCAAATGTGACTCCTAGATACTTTATTTCTTTTTTTGTTTGGTAAGTGTTGTTACATAGTGTTATTGATGTGGGAGGGTCAAAATTCGGTTCTTTGGAGATATACATTCACCTCAGAGCGGTGTATCTCCCGGGTGAACTCATTGTCCTTGTGACAGGCTAAGCCATATCCTTCATCCACATGAATAGACCTTACATCAGGAAACATGCATGGACCGTTCGGTGCAGCGACAGAAGCCTCGAGCAGAAGAGAGGAAGCTGGGTCCTTCTCATGTGTGAAAGAACCAGCTGCCTGGTTCTTTCACACATGAGAGGGACCCCATGCATAGATATTTTTGCCATTCTGCAAAACGCACAGCTTCCTCTCTTCTGCTCGAGGCTTCTGTCGCTGCACCGACAGGCTCAGAATGCCTTTGTTCTCTACTGGGGACAGGGACTGCTTTACGCATTCCCACCCATCCCCTTGATATCCAAGATGCTGTTCAAGCTGCAGACCAACAGGGACTCCATGATCCTCATAGCCCTCTTTTGGCCTCAATAACCATGGTTTCCTCTGCTTCTTCGACTTGTACAGACTCATCCTCTCAGCCTGGGATTTGTGCCTGAACTCCTCTCTCAGGACAAAGGGACGCTCCTCCATCCCAGTCTTCATTCCCTATGCCTAACAGCATGGCTGCTGAAGGGATAGCGCTTGCTGACCTCGACCTGCCACTAGCGGTCAAAGATGTCCTTGCATCATGCGAAGATTCCACCAGGTGATCCTACACCTTCAAGTAGCGTAGGTTTGACCTCTGATGCTCCCCAAAGAATATTGACCGCTTTTCTTGCCCAGTAGAGTCCCTCCTACAATATCTCTTCCACTTATCTGTAATGGGTCTTAAGGCTAACTCAGTGAGGGTTCACCTTAGTGCCATTGCGGCCTCCCACAGCCTATTTGATGGACAGCCTATTTCTTCCCACCCCTTAGTATCACTCTTCATGCAGGGTTTACTTCTGTCCAAGGTGCCCATTGAGCCATCTCCAGTGGCCTGGGATCTGAATGTGGTTCTTGCTCAACTACTAAAGCCTCCTTTCGAGCCATTAGCCACCACTTCACTGACGTTCCTGTCTTGGAAAGTTATATTCCTTATAGCCCTCCCCTCAGCTCACCGCATCAGTGAACTGCAAGCTCTGGTGGAGGATCTGTCCTATACTCAGTTCCACCATGAGAAGGTGGTTCTCCCTAATCATCTGCATTTCCTTCCGAAGGTGGTCTCATCCTTCCATCTAAAGCAGTTGGTAATCCTACTGATTTTCTTCCCGAGACCCCATGCGTCTCCAGCTGAAGCAGCACTATACACTTTAGACTGCAAGCGAATGCTAGCTTACTACTTGAATAGTAGTAATTTTCCAAGTTTGCTACTCTAGCCTCTAGAGAATGGACTCGTTCCCTGAGAGCAAAGAGCTCCTTGCTCCTAGTACACACGTAAGACCTCTGACCAACTGGGTGAAAATCATACATGTGACACTCAATGCAAAAGACTGGAAAGCCCCCATCTCGCTGCTGGACTGCTGTCTGCATTTTAGTTTTAAGCTTGTGTTTAGATCTTTAAGTTCTTTACTTACTAAGGGTTGCTATGGATATTTATACTAATAAAACTGTACCTAATACATTTAATATACCTTGCTCACCTGATGCTTAATTAATCTCAGGTCCTTAGTGTATGACTGATTTGGATAATGAGCTTCACCTGAGAACATCTCCTGTCCTTTAAGATGTGTACGTACCTATAAAGCTACGATTATCCCTGGGGTGGGTGGGTGTTGGGGAGGGAGGGAAATAACACTTATTAAGAGGGCTGCTACACAGTACCCTGTCCTATGCTGCTGAGGTAAGCTGTGACCAACTTCCTGGGCGATTAACAGTCATTGCTTGGATAGGAGTCTTTCAAAATGGCCTTTTGACCTGCCACCTTGTGTTAACACCTATTGAAAAGGTTTCACAGGTCTCTTACCCCGTAGGTAGAAGGCCTCTTTGTAAAGGTCTCTAGAAGACTTTATTTGTTGCTCAAAGAGTACTGACCCTGTTTTGCCTTTTATGCTAAGTTATATTCTGATTTGATTTAAATTACAGCTCTTTGCTGCTGCTAGGCTCTGACTTATTATGAAATTTAAACTACAAGCTCTCTGCTGGGTTCCAAATTTAACCAGAAAGCTCTCTTCTGTGTTTTAAATTTAAACTAAAAGTACTTTGCTGATTCTAGGCCCCGAGTGACTATTAAATTTAAACTACAAGCTCTCTACTGGGTTCCAAATTTAACCAGAAAGCTCTCTTCTGTGTTTTAAATTTAAACTAAAAGTACTTTGCTGATACTAGGCCCTGAGTGACTATGAAATTTAAACTACAAGCTCTCTGCTGGGTATGAAATGTAACAGAAAGTTCTCTTCTGTGTTTTAAATTTAAATTTAAACTGCTGCTACTAGGCCCTGACTGATTTAACAAAAAACACTGGGTTCACAGATTAATTAGCTTTAATACAAAGAAGTCCTTTCAGAAAATTCCCAGAAGTATATACTCACAATTGCAGATCTCTCTCCAGAAGTAGCAGTCCCTTTTTCTAGTCCTTCAAGACTGAGGATCACAGAGCTCTGGTTGAGCTATTTATGCCTGTGCTGCTGAGGTAAGCTGTGACCAACTTCCTGGGTGATTAACAGTCCTTGCTTGGATAGAAGGAGTCTTTTAAATGGCCTTTTGACCTGCCACCTGGTGTTAACACCTATTGAAAAGGTTTCACAGGTCTCTTGCCCCCTAGGTTGAAGGCCTCTTTGTAAAGGTCTCTAGAAGACTTTATTTGTTGCTCAAAGAGTACTGACCCTGTTTTGCCTTTTATGCTAAGTTATATTCTGATTTGATTTAAATTACAGCTCTTTGCTGCTGCTAGGCTCTGACTTATGAAATTTAAACTTCAAGCTCTCTGCTGGGTTCCAAACTTAACCAGAAAGCTCTCTTCTGTGTTTTAAATTTAAACTAAAAGTACTTTGCTGATACTAGGCCCCGAGTGACTATTAAATTTAAACTACAAGCTCTCTGCTGGGTTCCAAATTTAACCAGAAAGTTCTCTTCTGTGTTTTAAATTTAAACTTAAACTGCTGCTACTAGGCCCTGACTGATTTAAGAAAAAACACTGGGTTCACAGATTAATTAGCTTTAATACAAAGAGGTCCTTTCAGAAAATTCCCAGAAGTATATATTGAAGAGATCTGTAGGCAGCTTCATGGTCCTCCATTCATTCTTTTGCTGTGCACTATTGTCTGGGCAGAGACTCCCGTTGGGACACTGTCTTTGGCCAAGCTGTACTCCAGCACTTCTTTGGGACTTAAATTCAACTTCTATCCTCTGTCCCGGACTTCTACAAGAGACAAGGCTATCTTTGGGGGAGTATCACTCCTGCAATCCAGTCCAATGGCCCACAACTTCCAGATCTTTCGGCTACAACATTTGGCCTCAGGGACCACTGTTCTCCTCCCCATACCAGTCTGGAACCTGGGAACTAGTGAGTCCCATATGTGAAGACTGCATTCCTGGTTGTTCCTGGAGATAGCGTAGTTGCTCATCTGTAACAGGTGATCTCAGGGAACAGCAAGAATCCATCTTCACAACCTGCCCTCCTCCCCTAGGATTTGTAGGGTTCATTTATATTTTGTTCTCTTCTGCTCAGCTATAAACTAAACTGAGGAGAGTAGTTGGGAAGGCAGGAAGGCAGACATGTAGCACAGTGGAGTGTTCCCAAAGGCTTTCCTATTGAACGCTGGGGAGTGTTCCCACGCAGGCTCTGTTGGTGCTGACATCACCAAATGTGAAGATTGATTCCTGCTGTTCCCAGAAATCACCTGTTACAGGTGAGTAACTATGCTGTATTGACCATTAAAATGCATATTAACTGGTACTTGCATGCTAGTGAGGATAGTGGATGAGTTACAGGTAGAGCGTGAGAATGGAGAACACAGTGTGCAAGTGAAGGCGACATGGCACTTAGCATGGGTTCATCTAACAGCACTTCTATGAGGTGCAAGCATCCATGTTACTTTGCCATTCGTTACAGTATGCAGTCATGCATTAACTGCTGGAACATACTGGTCACACTCCTGACAGCTAATGCGAAGGCTTTGCACTTAATATATGTTGGCAATACTTGTTAAGTGCAAAACCTTGGCGGGATTTAGTAAAAGAGCCCCCTTTGATTTCTTGGCACAAGTCTTTTTTTTATGTCAGTACTGCTGTTTTGGAGTTTTTCATTGTCACTGTAGCTTTGGAAACTTCATGATAGCCTTTTTCCACTGCAAAAAAATTTAAAAAAAATTTCATCACCTACTTATCTCACAATGTCAGAGGAGACCAGCAGCTTCAAGTGGCACTGGTTGCACAATCAGACGGTGAACAAATTGGAGCACTGCAGGGATTATATTAGGTGCTTGGTGCTTGAGCATGACATCTGTAGTTTTTATTTATTATTTGTAAATATATATACTGCCTTCCTGGAAAACCATTCAAAACAGTTAAAAAAATCAGTAATAAGCATAGTTAAAATCATACTAAAAAATAGCAAAAACATAAATGAAGATAAAAAGATAAAACTAAAAACTGAAAAAAAGATGAACACAGCTCTAACCCCCCTCCCCTCCCCCACAACACCACTCTCAGAACCTAACTGCACAGAGGCCCTTCAAATTATGAATAATGAAGCTACTGGACATATTTAGAACTATCTCAAAGTCTGATGCAGCACCATCAGCATTGACGGTGCAGTGTTAAAGAACTCAAGAACTGCACCATCAGTTTGTGGTCTGTTGGCACTGAGGAGTTGATCAACTTATAGGCCAGCTCTGTGGGCCAGCTTTAGCATCACCAATATTCTTTTCTGAAAATAAACAGAGGCAGGGTCATTCTGTGGCATGAATAGCGGGGATGGACGTCCAGTTCAGCCCCCCCCTGCCGACCCCAATTAAATTCCCCGCACGTTGTACAGGGAGATTAGACAGGGGTGGGAAAGAGGCATGTGGGGGTGGCATTAGAGTGAGCAGTGGGTGGTCAGTGGCCCCGGACGTACAGGGCCAATTCCAATGTCTGCCTTGTACATCTGGGGCCGGCATCCTGAACGGGGAACGTATTCCACCTCTGAAGTGGAATAAGTTCCCCTAGTTGGGTGGATCTGGCAGGCCTGGGACGCAGAAAAGGTGGGAGGGGCAGAGGAAATTACCCCCAGCCCCACCATGTGGGGAATGAAGATTTCGGTCCAGCAGCTGGGGATTGTGCTCTTGAATGGAGCCGCAGTGCCATGGCACCCGGACACCATGGTGCCGCGGCTCCATTCAAGAGCCCTGACTGAGTTAGCCAGGGAAGACCTGTACATGCAGGCCAACCAGAATCGGGGTCCTGACCTGCACATTCAGGCCTGGAGATGATTCTGATCCCGTGGGGCTAGACATGCCCTGCGAAATCAGAATCCCGGCTCACTCTGTGCATCCGGTTGTGACTGGGCGTACAGAGGGCCGGCACATCCAACTCAGAATCGGGCCCAGAGCTTCCTGCTGTATAGCACAGGAGAGAGAGGGCATGAAAGGCTTTTGTCCCCTGTGCTGTAAATATCTGCTATACCTGAATTTAACTCATCTTGAACTCCTGAGGAAGGTGTGAGTTAAATCAAATTCCCTACTATTTATTTATTCAGCTATTTTTCTATTCTGCTTTTCATTAGTAGATGATAAGCTGTGTCCTATTTGTGCCCTCCTGTAGCTTATTGGCTGGCTAAGGGATCTTTGACCAAAGGGGCTGCCAGGGAAAAAGTCAGCATAAATAATAGCCAAAAGTCACCCACCGCGTCCTTCAGAAAAATAATTTTTTTGTCGGGTGTTGCTATGGGAGGGAAGAACTTGAATCTCCCCCACCTGACTGCAACAGCCATTTTAATCAAACAGGTTCCATTCATCTAAATTTAATTTAATGTGTTACTTATCTCAAAAAAGGAGCCAGAGTCCAAGAAGCACAAAGTGCATGTTTCGGAGAACGCCTGTGTCAAGTACTATAACGTATTCCAAACGCTCCATCTTCGATGTGTGCTGCCATTAATCATGTTGGCTTTTCTAAAGGGCGACTATGATTCTGATAGGCTGAATCAACTCATTGCTTATTAAAAGAACCACCAATGGGTGGAGGGGAAGCCCCTTTGAAATGGGGATGCCCTCCTTCCATAGGTAATACCAAACAAAACAATCGTGGCCAATAGATGTAATGGTAGGATGCGGGATCAAAGATGTCAATCAAACCTTCAGCAATGAAGGAAAGGGAATCCTCCCCATCATCAGGATAGCCCTCTTGCCATTGGTCACTTGTCAAAGGATACTGGACCAATTGATCTCCTTGTTTAAGCCAAAAGGTTGAACTGTATTCAGAGCAAAACTCCAACTTTGTTCAAGTTTTTGCAAATGAAAAATGTGATCACCCCCACGGGGATTCTGAGGAACCTAATCTATAACACTCCATTGAAAATCAGAAAAAAGATGGTGCTGCAGCAAACAATGTTCCATAATCAGTGCTGATAAAACTTTTAGCCGAACACGAGAAGCATGTACCCCCGATCGCAATTTGATGGGAAGAATTGTGCGTCCCACGTAAAGCATAGTACAGGGACATTGTAGCAAATAAACTACAAAATTTGACGTACAGGTAGTATGCCATCGCCGTTTAAATGAACGGCTAGACCTCGGATCCATCCAAACCTGGCCAGTCAAAGCCATTGAGCAATAATTACATCCACCACAAGAAAAATGTCCCCCCATTAAAGCTGGCAGACCAGAAAGCCTATCCATGGGCAAAGATGATTTTACCAATTTATCACGTAAGTTGGACCCACGCGAAAAAGCAATCATCAGTGGTTCAGAAAAACAAGGATGTAATTGCAAAACTAACCAATGTTTTTTTAAAGAGGCCAACAATGGCTGTGGCATGACGCATGTATGGAACTACTCCTACAACCGCATCCTGTGGAACTGACTTCTGAGAAGGATATTCATCATTAATGAGCCACTCCCGATGAACAAAACAGGCTCTACGGTAAGTTTTTTCTATGATACGTTGTGGATACCCACGATATGCGAGTCTTAATTTTAAATCTGCAGCATATTTCTGAAAGTCCAACATTGAAGAACAAAGTCGACGTATCCTTAATAATTGTCCAAAGGGAAGGCCACACCGGAGAGGGCCAGGATGGAAACTCTTATAATTCAACAAGCTGTTCCTTTGAACTGGTTTACGAAAAAGCGTAGTTCGTATACTACCATCATGAAAAAAGATCGTCATATCAAGGAAATCAATGCTCTCCCGACTAATATGTTCAGTAAATTTAATGGGTTTAATCCCAATCAACCAAACCACGAAATTCTGTAGTTCGTCTCTCGTTGAGGACCACAAGAAAAAGATGTCATCCAAAAACCTTCCCCAATACAAAACATGTGCAAAAAATGGGGATGGATAAACCAGCCGCTCCTCTAAATCTGCCATATATAGAGTGGCAATGGATCATGCCACAGTTTCCCCCATGGCTAAACAAGGAGATTGATTGGTCCAGTATCCTTTGACAAGTGACCAATGACAAGAGGGCTATCCTGTTGATGGGGAGGATTCCCTTTCCTTCATTGCTGAAGGTTTGATTGACATCTTTGATCCCGCCTCCTACCATCACATCTATTGGCCACGATTGTTTCTTTTGGTGTTACCTATGGAAGGAGGGTATCCCCGTTTCAATGGGGCTTCCCCTCTACCCATTGGTGGTTCTTTTAATGAGCAATGAGTTGATTCAGCCTATCAGAATCATAGTCGCCCTTTAGAAAAGCCAACATGATTAATGGCAGCACAAATCGAAGATGGAGCGTTTGGAATACGTTATAGCACTTGACACAGGCGTTCTCCGAAATGTGCATGTCGTGCTTCTTGGACTCTGGCTCCTTTTTTAAGATAAGTAACACATTAAATTAAATTTAGATGAATGGAACCTGTTTGATTAAAATGGCTGTTGCAGTCAGGTGGGGGTGATTCAAGTTCTTCCCTCCCACGGCAACACCCGACAAAAAAAATTAGTTTTCTGAAGGACGCGGTGGGTGACTTTTGGCAATTATTTACATGTTAGTCACTTCATTGGTTTTTTTTTCCTTTGAGGGAAAAAGTCAGCAGCAACAGTGTGCAGGCTTGACACACTACATACCAGCAACTGTGGGGAGGGGATGGGGGGGGGGGGGCAGTAAAGAGAGAAACCAAAAAATGGAAGAAAAGGGATTGAGAGAAACTATTAAGGGAATTAGAGGGGCTTTAGTTTGCCATGTCAAAGGAATAGGGGTAAGAGGGGATGAAGAGAAATTAAATGGATTACTGCCTGGGAGAGAAGATGCTGTTGTGAAAGGCTGGCAGAGAAAGAGAGGTTGACAAAGGAGCTGAGAGGGAAGCTTTGAGCTGTAGATATGCTGAGGTTGAGAGTAGCTAAGAGAGGGAATCATCCTAATTGTTGATTAATGCAGTCCTGGAGGAGTGCTGAGATAGGCCTTCTATTACTGGAAATCATTCTGCACTTCTGAGCATTTACCTGCTGGAAAATTGTGTTGAAGCTTGGGGAGGCTGGTGCAAGAGTATGAGGCACCTAGGCAAATATTATTCCCAGCGCCTCCCCTGCTCCACCTCTATGCTCCTTGCTTCTGCTGTTGCCCCTCTCTGGCACATGCAGCGGCAATAAACATTTCTGAAAGCATCTTGTCGCCGGAGTTCCTTTCTGTTCCGGCGCTGCAGTGTCATTCGGGCTTCCACCACTCTCCGATTTCACTTCCTTCCTGTTAAAGTGGAATTGGAGGAGGGTTGGAAGCTCGATAACTCTAGTGCTGCAGTGTCTCTTTGAATGTATTGCTGCCACTGCATGTCCTGGAGGGGGGCAACAGTGGTGGTAATGGGTGCCCCTTGACCATTGGTGCTCTAGGCAACTGCATAGTTTACCTAATGGCTGTGCTGGCTCTGAACTTAGGTGAAAGGAAGATCTGGATTAAACTGAAATTTTGTGTCTATTTAAAATTGTGTTTATTTATAAGTTCAGTTAAAGTCAAATTTATCAATTTTAAAACTATGCTAGTGCTTGATTCTCACCTCACTCAATTATTGATCTATAGGCTGTTAAGCCAATAAAGGGGATAGTAGGGGATTTTTTTCCACCTATAAGGTTTAATCGGCCATCTTCATCAGAAAATTTCATAGCATATATAATATACCTAATAAGTTTAAGGGACAGTATATTAGTTGAGGTCTCTCTACTTAGCAACTTAAATAACTAAACAACTCACCAATACTAAGATGCAGACAGCAGTCCAGCAGCCAGATGGGAGCTATCCAGTCTTGCGCTGAATGTCACATGTATAATAATCTCCCAGTTGGGGACAGATCGTACATATGCACTAGATGTAAAGAGCTCCTACTTCTCAGGGAACAGGTTCAGTCTCTGGAGGATGGAGTAGCAGATTGGAGGAGCCGAGGCAGATGGAAAGGGTATATAGAGGAGGCTTTCATAGTCCCATCTCCAGTCTGGCAGCCCCTATGCTGCCATGGAGGAGAAAGATCACCTGAAAGGAGAACATCACTTTGAGGCAGGAAGTCATCCTGTAGCCAGGATTTTCTCTCCAGGTGATACAATAATCTCTTGTACTGAAGATTTGTCTTCGGAGGTATGTGCCCAGGAGGAAAGGGTTAGGACAGCCACTGGTAGTTGGAATTCAATCATTAGGTATACAGATAGCTGGACGAATAGTGGATGTGAGGATCACTTGGTAACTTGCCCGTGTGATGTGAAGATGGAAAACTTCATGCATCACCTAGACAGGATTTTAGACAGTGCTGGGAGGAGCTAGCTGTCTTGATATATGTAGGTACCAATGACAGGAAAGTGAAGAAGAGAGGTTTTGGAATTCAAATTTAGGCTTTTAGGGAAAAAGTTGAAATCCCAAACTTCCACTATATCATTCTCATAAATGCTCCTTGTCCATGTGCAGAATCTGAGAGATAGGCAGAGTTCCAGACTCAGGGCCGGCCCATCCATTGTGTGATAATGTTGTTCGCACAGGGCCCTGCGCTTCTGGGGGGCCCCACGTGAACTCCATTATTGCACAACATGGACTGCTGCAGAGGGAGCCGGGGAAGCCCGCGTGAGGCCCTGGCTCCCTCTGTACAGCTGCCAGCATGAGGAGTCTTTTCCCTCACGTTGGCGGCTATACCTGTGAAGTCGCGAATGCTGGGAAAGGTTAAAGGCGGTGGCTGTATCTGTGAAGCCGCGAATGCCAGGAGAGGTTAAAGGAAATGCCCTTTAACCTTTCCCAAAAACTAAATAGAGAAATATGTGAAAGTAGTTAAGCTCTGACGTGTATCATCCTATGAATGTCGGAAGTATAGCTATGAGACATAGAATTGCCTCTTGAAGCTATCTTTCCATTTTACTCAAATATTTCATTGAGCCCATATTAGAGCTTACAATAAGTAAGGTGCAACACCACATCAAAGTGGCACCAATAAACAATATATCCTTATAAAAACACGTGAAAATTGTGCTTAAAATTTGTAAAAACACGTGAAAATTGTGCTTAAAATTTGAGGAGTCCGGACAAAAAAACACTGCAAAGAGGAGAGGTACTTATCTGAATTCTCCCAATATTGCAGCCACTGCCCCACTCCAACCGAACAATCCAAAAGCTCCCCTTGGACAATTCTCAAGGAGCCAAAATTGTAGATCAATTCTTGAAAATAGCAAATCAGCAATTGTAAATCAGTTCTTGAAGGTAGCAAATCAGCAGACACAGCACTGCGTTTCGGGCGAACAAAACTCATACGCCCTGTTTCAACGCTCCCAGCTACATCGACATTCTTCGTCGTTGCTGATCAAAAAAGAGTGAGACGCCAGCGCATGCTCAATAACGATCTGAGTCACATTGCAGGAACACAGTTTAAATAGCCAATGCCATAAGCAGTCATCGGGGGCTGAGGGTTTTAAAGGCTCCAAAAATGTTTACAGAAGATTCTGATTTTTACAGCAAATGGAATAGCATCCTAAATAAATGCAGCATGGATTTGATTGCGCTTTGGGTGAACGTCTTCATGTGGAGTCCTTAAAGTTGCAACAGGAGGTAAAGGAGGTGGATGACCGGCTTCGTAGTGGGGTGGCTAAAGATCGTTACAAGTCTCAAATGGAAGTCATCCGGTCTCAATTGGACCAGTATCGGGACTATAAAAGATCTGTTAAAATAAGGAAGTTTAACAGGGACAAAAAGGATTATGAATTAGATCAGGTATATACTTGGATGAAGAAAGGAGAGGTTACCACTAAGCGAGTTACGTTTGATTCTTTTGATATCTCCTCTGATGATTCTGATGCTGGTACGAGACCTGGCACTAGTTCTGCTTCAGGCCGGTGGCAGGAGCAGGATTTTCGGCAGGGCCGTCCTCGGGGGCGAGGACGGGGTCGGGGTTGGAGATCCCGGCAGCCTCCTCAATATGACCGCACTTGGATGCCCCAGGACTCTTTTTTCCAGGAGACAGCACAGGGCCCGATGACCAGGAACAGGTCCAAACAACTGTCATGAACCTTTCTGCCTACCCTTTGAGTTCTGAACAGGAATCCGTTTTGAACCTCGGGTTGTCTTTTGTTCCTGTGACCCATTATGATCCCTTTCGCATGAGGATAGCTTTGCATCGTTTTTTTCGCAAGCTTTTGGTCACCCATTTTTGTGCAACACATGATATGGGGGCTGATATTTCCATAGTCAAGCCACCTTCCCGATGGATACCCTCGGAGGCTCCTGATGCTGTAGTTTTGGCTTATTAAAAACTGGTGCTTCATGATTTACAAGAATTTGAGCGTTCAACTTGTCGGACGCGTTATTATAATCTATCTGCCACTCAGTGGACGGCTGTTAAACAACTTTGTGGCAACCAGAATTTAGTAATTCGTCGAGCTGACAAGGGAGGTGCTATGGTGATACAATCTTATGATCAGTATCGGACCCATCTTTTGGATCAGCTTAACAACTTGACTCATTATGTCAAATTATCCATGGATCCGTTTCCGGATTTACAAGTGACTATCCGTGATCTTATGCTGAAAGCTTTAGCCAACAATTGGATTACCAAGAAGGAGTTTGGATTTTTGGTGATGAAATATCCAAAGATACCCTTTATTTATACTGTACCCAAGATACATAAGTCAGTTACAGCGCCCCCAGGTCGACCTATTGTGTCTTGTCGGGGATCTTCTTTGGAACCATTGTCCAAGTTCTGTGATAGATTTTTACAACCTTGTGCCCAACGTGTTCCTTCCTTTTTGAAGGACACCACTCATTTTCTTACCAGACTTCAAGATGTTGAGGGGGATATGACCTCCTGGTGGCTTGCTTCTTTGGATGTTACAGCCATGTATACTAACATTAATCAGGATCAAGCATTGGAGGTTATTGCTCGGTTGGATCTTGCTTTGCCTGATCGGATCCCTCATTCCTTTTTCATGGAAATGCTTACGCTTGTGCTTACACGCAATTATTTCCAGTTTGAGCAAGTCATATATCACCAAATTCAGGGGATTGCGATGGGAGCAACGGTAGCTCCGTCTGTAGCTACCCTTTATTTGGCCGATTTTGAGTCCTCACACATTTACCCTTCTTCCTGGTTTGAGAATGTGATTTTATGGGTTAGATTTTTGGATGACATCTTCTTTTTGTGGCGAGGCACGGAAGCTGCTTTACATCAATTTGTGGATTGGTTGAATTCTCGGAGTCTGAATTTATCTTTCACTTTGCAATACGATTTTTCACAAATTGAGTTTTTGGATGTTACTGTATGCAAAGGATTGGACTCTTTTTAAACAACCTTGTATCGTAAGCCAGTTCAGAGGAACATGCTGTTATCCTATTCTAGTTTTCATCCTGGATCTTTAAAGAGGGGGCTTCCATATGGCCAATTCCTTCGACTTCGGCGTATTTGTTCCACTTTGAAGGATTTCATGGTTCATGCAAAAGAACTGTCAGAACGTCTTCTTCAGCGGGGATACCCCAGGAAAGTCATTCGTCAGGCCTTGCTACGGGCTCGGTACACTCATCGTGAATGGCTGTTCTCTGCGGGGACTTTGAACACTGATGATTTTCAGAAATTTGTAGCAGTTTTGCCTTACATGTCTCATGTTCAGCGGGTCAAGCAAATTCTATTTAGACATTGGCATATGTTACAGCTACACCCCTGCTTTCAAAAATCTTTACAAATTGCGCACTCCCGCGGGTCTAATTTGCGGGATTTGGTGGGAGCTACCTCTTCTCCTTTAGACAGACAAGTGGACAAACCCAGAGAGGTTGGTCATAAAGCATGCAACTCTTGTTCTCACTGTTCACGGATGATTGAGGGAATCCAATGGTTGGTCCCTGCTTCTTCATTCATTCACATCTCCCAATGGAACACGAGCTGCTCTACTACTTATGCAGTGTATGTATTAGTCTGCCCTTGCCACTTGCTGTATATTGGCCGTACAATTTGTGCTGTGAAGATCCGCTTGAATGAACATGCCTCTAGGGTAAAACATTCTGTACTTTCTGCTCCTTTGGTCCAACATTGTTTGGACTGTCGTCATGTTTTTGAGGATTTTTCGTGGAGAGTCTTGGATCATGTGCCTGCACACCCCAGAGGGGGTGATCGTGAACAACGGCTTCAATTATTAGAGCAACAGTGGATTTTCCGCTGGTCCACTGTACAGCCTTCTGGTTTAAACAAGGAATTGGAGTGGTCTAGCATACTTTGATTTTGTGTGTTTACAATCATTTCTGCTGTTTTTGACTTTTTGTCTGCTTATGGCATTGGCTATTTAAACAGTGTTCCTGCAATGTGACTCAGATCGCTCTTGAGCATGCGCTGGCGTCTCACTCTTTTTTGATCAGCAACGACGAAGAATGTCGATGTAGCTGGGAGCGTTGAAACAGGGCGTATGAGTTTTGTTCGCCCAAAACGCAGTGCTGTGTCTGCTGATTTGCTACCTTCAAGAACTGATTTACAATTGCTGATTTGCTATTTTCAAGAATTGATCTACAATTTTGGCTCCTTGAGAATAGTCCAAGGGGAGCTTTTGGATTGTTCGGTTGGAGTGGGGCAGTGGCTGCAATATCGGGAGAATTCAGATAAGTACCTCTCCTCTTTGCAGTGTTTTTTTGTCCGGACTCCTCAAATTTTAAGCACAATTTTCACGTGTTTTTACAAATTTTAAGCACAATTTTCACGTGTTTTTATAAGGATATATTGTTTATTGGTGCCACTTTGATGTGGTGTTGCACCTTACTTATTGTAAGCTCTAATATGGGCTCAATGAAATATTTGAGTAAAATGGAAAGATAGCTTCAAGAGGCTATACTTCCGACATTCATAGGATGATACACGTCAGAGCTTGACTACTTTCACATATTTCTCTATTTAGTTTTTGGATTGTATAGTGTGGAGAAATTTTTTGTTAGGTTGTTATTTTGGCTTTAACCTTTCCCAGCATTCGCGGCTTCACAGATACAGCCACCAGCGTGAGGGAAAAGTCTCCTCACGCTGGTGGCTGTGCAGAGGGAGCCAGGGCCTCGCGCGGGCTTCCCTGGCTCCCTCTGCAGCCCCTTAGACGGCCATGGGGCAGTTCGGGGGGAGCGGGGGGGCTAGGACTGGATGAGCTGTGATTGATGGAGGGGGAAATGGGGCTGCAAATGGGCTGTGATGGGGGGCTAGGAATGGATGGGCTGTGATCGAGGGAGGGGGAACTGAGACTGTGATGGGGGCTAGGACTGGATGGGCTGTGATGGTCTAGGACTGCAAATGGGCTGTGATGGGGGGCTAGGACTGGATTGGCTGCAATGGGGGGAACTTGGATTGGAAATGGACTGTGATGGGAGACTAGGACTGCAAATGGGCTGTAATGGTGTGGGGGGATAGAACTGGAAATAGGCTGTGATGGGGGGGACTTGGACTGGAAATGGGCTGTGATGGGGGGGCTAGGACTGGAAATGGGCTGTTGAGGGTGCTGGAAATTGGCTGATGGGAAGCTTGGAGTGGAAATGGGCTGATGGGGAGCTGGAATGGAACTGGAAAAGAGCATATGGGGGCTAGGACTGGAAATGGACTGCTGGGGGCTGGAATAGGACTGGAAATGGGCTGATGGGGGCTGGAATAGGGCTGGAAATGGGCTGACGAGGGGGCTAGGATTGGAAGGGCAAATGGGGGAGCTTGGAGTGGAAATGGGCTGATGGGCGGCTGTAATGGAACTGGAAAAGAGCATATGAGGGCTAGGACTGGAAATGGGCTGATGGGGGCTAGGACTGGAAATGGACTGACGAGGGGGCTAGGATTGGAACTGGAAAAGAGCATATGGGGGGGCTAGGACTGGAAATGGGCTGATGGGGGCTAGGACTGGAAATGGACTGACGAGGGGGCTAGGCTTGGAACTGGAAAAGAGCATATGGGGGGGCTAGGACTTGAAATGGGCTGATGGGGGGGAGCTTGGACTGCAAATGTGTGATGGGCTGGAATAGGACTTGAAATGGCTAATGGGGGAATAGTACTGGAAATGGGTTGATGGGGGCTGGAATAGGACTGGAAGCGGGCTGAGGGGAGTTGGAATAGGGCTGGAAATGGGCTGACAAGGGGGCTAGGATTGGAAATTGGCTGATGGGGGAGCTTGGAGTGGAAATGAGCTGATGGGGGGCTGGAATGGAACTGGAAAAAAGCATATGGGGCTAGTACTGGAAATGGGCTGATGTGGGGGCTTGGGAGATTGGGACTAGAAGAAAGCGGATGTTAGGTGAACTATAGGGGAGCTGATTTTGGGGGAGGAATAGAAAAGGTTTGGGATGGGGAATGAGAATGGAGAGGTGAAAAGATATTTTGTGTGGGAGGGAAGAAAAGTCTACGATGGGCTGGGTATTGGGAGAGTAAGTGGGGATTGAGAATGGAAGGGTGAAATTTGAGTGGATGATAAAGGAATAAAGAAAGAAAAGAGGGAAAGAGCAAAAGGGGAAAGATCAGTTTGTTAAAGCAGATATAGAGAGAGAATGGAAAAATCTGAAAGAGAAGAAAGGACAAATGGATAGCTCTCAGAAGACACAAAGAAACCAGAAGAAAGTGACTGGAGCAATTGCAGCTGAAAAATAAAATCCAAAACAGAAGGTAGAAAAATACTTTTTATTTTGAATTTATTAACTGGAATATGTCAGGTCTGGGAAGTGTGTATTGCTAACATCTTCGCGTTTTTGTTTAGTGCAAGCGGAAATTAATTTATAGTTTTATTTCTCCAGTGTTGTATATGTCATTTTTGGCTTTTGAGGTTCCCAGTTTAATTATCATCTTCCTATTTCTAAATTGTGATCCCTTGTTCTTTGTTTGGTGACGGTCTATGTTCTACATGTGTAACCGAGCTGAGGTATTCTGTTCATATTGTTTCTATTTGACAGTCCCACTAGTTCTCTTTCCCCAGTAGGAGATGTACTGGTGTTCTCTGAGATGTATTGGTTTAATATTTGCAGTGTTGCCTTTTGATAGGTAGGGTTTGGTGCTTTGTGAGTCCTGATAGTGCTATTATGATACGGTGGATTTGCTATCGGTTCTAAATGATCAGTGTTTGTAGTACTTCCTAATGGGCCTGGTGGTTGTCACTGCAATATAGTAATGTAGAAATCTGTTAGTCTTTCTTTATTCAGACACTCATTAAGAGGCATGTTTACTAAAAGCGCATGTTAACATTATGCAAATATTTACGTAAATGAGGTTCCTTATGCAAATGAGGCCCCGCAATTAATCTCTGCACATGGCCTGCACCCCGCTTGGGTCACCCCTGTCCAGACATTCAGTGTAAGGATGAGAAAATGGTTCAGGGAAGAGGGATTTAGATTTGTTAAAAACTGGCCAATATTCTGAGTAAAATGGAACATATTCTGAAAAGATGGGCTTCACCTTAACCAGGAGGGAGCCAGGCTGCTGGTACTGACATTTAAAAAGGGGATAGAACAGCTTTTAAACTAGAACCTGGGGGAAAGCCAACAGTTGCTCAAGAGCACATGATTTGGAGTGAAGTCTCTTTGGAGAATACTATCATAACAGGGAAGATAGGACATTCTGATAAAGAGGTTGCAATCAAAACAAGGAAGCCTAGGTGCCTTTAAATAAAGAGCAGATAGAGCTGAACGATTGCAAATTATCCCTATCAACTGCTAAGTATATACATTTAAGTATAAACAAAAAACATACTTTGAAATGTTTGTAAATGGATGGCGAGGAAGCTGAAGAGTATCTGTTTGGGCTAGGTGGAAGCCATGTAAGAGTCAGTTGCAGTGCGCAGTCCTATTGATATTGTCATGATGGGACTGTAGGACATATAAGTGGGGTCGTGCCAGTATTCCCTAGTGTGAGGAAGCTGAAGAGTACCTGCTTGGGCCAGGCAAAAGCTATGCTGAGGATCCCCCAGATGCACCAGAGTCAGCTGCAGTGCACGGTCCCACTGATATTATCATTGCAGGACTACAGGGAGTATAAGAAGTGGGCTCATGCCAATATTCCCCTGAACCTGCTTGAGCTGGGCAGCAGTACTGAGGAGCACCCCTGACATACAAGAGACAGCTGCAGCATGTGGTCCCACTGGCGTCCTCATTGTAAGACTGGGGGGAGTAAAAGAAGCAGGATTGTGCTAGTATTCCCCTGAGGGTGAGGAAGCTGAAGAGTACCTGCTTGGGCTGGGTGAAAGCCATGCTAAGGATCTTCCCAGATGTGCTAAATCAGCTACAGTTGTGGTCTTGCTGACATCATCATTGCTGGACCATGGGGAGTATAAGAAGCATTATGCCAGTATTCCCCGGTGGGAGAGGAAACCAGAGCATACCTGCTTGGGCCAGGCTGAAGTATCCCCCCTTAGATATGCAAGAGTGAGGTGCAGTTCACAGTTCTGATGATGTCATTATCATGGGATCACAGGGAATACAAGATGCAAGCACGCTTGCAGAGCATGGCTCGAATGGGCGTGACCAATGGGGAATTCCCCTTTGGGTGCCCAAGAGGATCTAAGAGAGCCTGGAGATTCTCTTCTCTTTAGTAAGATCTTCCTTTTGGTGAGTTTGAACTATCTGTTGTTTTCCTTGGGATTTTTTTAAATATAGTACAGAGGAAAAGAAAAGGGGAAGAGTTTCAAACCCTCCCCAGTACTGAAAGGCCTGATAGATAAATATGTTATTACTTATGAGAAGATTGTATCAGGTTTAGGTCCATTTTGACAAGCTTCTCTTGGGTCTGGAGCCTGATTGGAGACTTAGTAACCCCATCATCTCTGAAGAGGCATGGTCTTTCTTCCCTTGGAAAGAAGCGGCCTCTTCCTTGCTCAGCCCCTAAGGTGGGTGAAGGGGGTAGCAAAGAGGTTTTACCCTACCCAGATTCATTGCTTCATTCAATTTCTTCTGTTTCTACTTCTATTTCTCCTTCTGATTTAACAGTTTCCTTGCAAGTGCCCCCAACTGCTGACTTTATCATTTTCAGACATTTGGAAAATTGTCTCAAGGACTAAGAATATGTTGAGAAACTCAGTGACTCAATTGTGTTGTTTTTCAGCCAAGATAGTAATTAAAATGCGACAAATGTTGAAATTAGAGTTTTTGCTACGAATGTGAAAACTTTGGAGAACCAGATCACTATACTCCAAGCTTCTGGAGTGGCAGCTATCAATGATAGTCTGTGGCTGCATCATAAAATGGAAGCAATGGAGAATACTATATGCGGCACTTGAGCAGCAGTGATCATCACACAGTGCGATTTGAGGTAAAAGCCAAGACAGAGTCCAAGCACAGCAAACTCAAAGTCCTAGACTTCAAAAACGCATACTTCGGTAAAACGGGAAAGTACCTGAAAGAGAAGTTGGCAGAGTGAGAGGAGATAAGCGAAGTGGAATTACATTTGGCTAAACTTAGAGGCAATAAAAGGGACAACCGATATATAGGTAAGGAAAGTAAATAAACAAGAGGAAAAAGAAACCTATATGGCTCATCAAAGAAGTAGCTGCACAAATAAAGGCAAAAAACACAGCTTTCACAAAATTCAGAAGATCGCAAACAGAAGAACATAGAAAAGAATACAGGATAAAGCTAAAAGAGATAAAGAGAGAAATAAGGATAGCAAAAGCAAAGGTGGAAGAAAAGATGGCGAAAGATGTCAAGTGTGGAGACAAAACCTTTTTCAGGTATATTCAGGAGAAGAGGAAGATCGGAGTGGAATTGCCAGACTCAAAAGTACCGAGGACAGATTTGTGGAAAGTGACATTCAAAAAGCAAAAATGCTAAACAAATACTTCTGTTCTGTATTCACTCAAGAAAATCCTGGAGAAGGACCACGTATGATTGACAAATATACAAATGGGAAGGGACTAGATACCATACCATTCACAGAAGATGATGTGATTGAACAGCTTGCAAAACTGAAAATGGACAAGGGCATGGCAGCAGATGGGATACATCCCAGGATACTGAAGGAGCTCAAAGAGGTTATGGCAGGACCTTTAAAGAATGTTTTAATAGATCCTTGGAAATTGGAGAGGTTCCACAGTACTGAAGAAGAGCTGATGTGGTACCTCGTTACAAAAGTGGCAATAGGGAAGAGATGACAAACTACAGGCCGGTAAGCCATACCTCTGTGGTGGGAAAAGTAATGGAGGTGCTCTTGAAAGAAAGAATAGGGGACTTTCTGGAAAACCAATGGATTGCATGATCCAAGGCAACATGGTTTTACTGTGGAAGATCATGCCAAACAAATTTGATTGAGTTTTTTGACTGCGTGACCAGAGAGCTAGGTCAAGGGCATGCGATGGATGCGATATACCTAGATTTCAGCAAAGCCTTTGATACTGTTCCTCATAGGAGGCTTATCAATAAACTGAGCAGCCTGGGGATAGGTCCCAAGGTGGTGAACTGGATCAGAAATTGGTTGAGTAACAGACAACAGAAGGTGGTGGTAAATGGAACTCACTCAGAAGAAAGGAAAGTACATAGTGGCATGCCTCAAGGATCGGTCCTGGGACTAATACTGTTTAATGTATTTGTGAGTGGTATTGTGCAAGGACTGAATGGGAAAGTCGGTCTTTTTGCAGATGACATGAAAATTTGCAACAGAATGGACACTTCTGAGGGAGTGGACAACATGAGGAAAGATCTAAAAACATTGGAAGAATGGTCTAATGCTTGGCAGTTAAGATTTAATGCGAAGAAGTGCAGTCATGTACATGGGATGCAGAAATCCAAAGGAATCGTATGCGATAGGGAGAGAGACGTTGGTGTGCACAGACCAGGAGAGGGGACCTCAGACTGTTGTTGTGTGAGGATCTCAAGGTGGCAAAACAATGCGACAAGGCAGTAGCCAAAGCCAGAAGGATGCTGGACTGCATACAGAGAGGAATAACCAGCAGAAAGAAGGAGGTATTAATGCCCATGAACAAGTCATTAGTGAGGTCTCACTTGGAGTATTGTGTTCAGTTTTGGAGACTATCTCACAAAGGACATAAAAGGACTTGAAGCAGTTCAGAGGACGGCAACCAAAATGATTTGGAGCCTGCGCCAGAAGACATATAAGAAGAAACAACTAATAATGACTTCTTTAAAAAGGAGCGCCTCCCGGCGCACAAGAACTGCTCCTCCGGCTCCCCCCAAGCCCTGATCGGCATTCCAACAGAGAGCAGGAGGCACCAAAACCCTCCCACTCTCCAACAGAAGGCCAATCAGGGCCCAGCACCAGAAACTCCGACATCTTTAAAAAGGAGCGCCTCCCTGCTTGTCCGTGCCTGGTGGGGCACTTAGGCTACAAAAAACCTCGAGACAACAGACCATCGCACATCAAAGCTAAGGAATCTACCACAAGCAGTACAAAGAAGCAACGTGTCTTGTCTCCACCACACCGCCAACTTCATCCCAGCCCTCCTGCTCCACTATCATCTACCGGCCTGTCACAGAAATTCACAAATGGTGAGTAGAGTTATCCCACATGGCGCACACCACCATAGATGCCCTGCAACAACTTGCCCTGCTCAATCGCAAAACTTACAAACCTAAGCCTGAACCACGCAAACACGAATGGATAAATCGTCATCAATTATACACCATCTTCTTTGCTCTGATCCTTTGCTCCCATCTTTCAAGCGCTACCTGCTTCTATCCAACTCTCATAACAGCCCTCCAAACTCCTCCCACTTGCCTAACACTTTACTCTCAACCACGTCAGATCAAGCATAGTACCTACAAACAACACAAGAGACCCACCAGACTTATTCAAACCTTCCTCACATAATTCAACTCAATTCCCCCCTTCCCTAGCCCCCCCATATCAGTAGGCCTTATAAATGCCAGATCCATACGTAACAAGATAAATACTATTATCGACACATACAAGACAACCACATTGATATCCTCTGTATTACTGAATCATTTATTTATTTATTTATTTTTATTTGTAATTTTTCTATACCGCACTATTTATCATCGGCGCGGTTTACAAGTAACCATAATTGTACAATGTATAACAGTATAACATTGACATTTACAAAGAACAGGAAAATTAACATGGTGAACAAGCGAACTATATACACTATGTACAAATTAGTATAATGGTAGAATGTTTGTCTAGTTACTATATACAGTATGTACAAATTAGCATATGGTCGACATTTTTTGTCTTGCTAGGGACAAGTTGACGTGGGGGATAGTTTAAATGCACTGATTATGGTATAGGATACGTTACTTTGTGGGAGTAGCATTGGGTCAGGATAAGGAAAGTTAGGTGATGTTGTCAGTAATGGAGAAGTGTTGTATGAAGAGATAATGTTTGATTGCCTTCCTAAACTGGGGGAGGTTGGTTATGACACGGACATCTGCAGGGATGGAGTTCCAGCAAGAGGGTGCATAAAGAGCAAAAGCACAATTTCTCGTTGTCTTTGAGCATTTGGTGATGGCTTTTGGTAGGAGTAAGGTGTTGCAGGCTATTGATCTTCTCGCTCTGTTGGGGGTGGGGGGGGTGTACAAGGTCTGAGAGGGAGGTGGATGTGCATCTGTTAATTGCTTTGAATGTCATTGTCAATACCTTGAAGGCGATCCTGCAGTGGACAGGGAGCTAGTGCAGATCTTTTAAGATGGGGGTGATATGTTCTCCTCTGGCTAAAGAGCTAAAGAGCTCTTGGTTGGAGCTCTGGCTAAAGAGCTCCAACCAAGTTGTCCTGAATCAAGTTACGCCCCCCACATTCATGGCATTCAACTGCCCCTGTACTCACAAAAAAGGAGGTGGAGTACTCATTCTAGTCCCGGGGTCTCAAACACGCGGCCCGCGAAAGAGCTTTGTGCGGCCCGCGACGGAGGGAACAAAAAAAAAAATCCTGGCTTCTGCTGCTGCCGCTGCTGCCGTGGCAGCGGCAGAATCAACTGTCAATTAAAAAAAAACAACAAACTGGCTTCTGCTGCTGCTGCTGCTGCTGCAGCCGTGGCAGCAGCAGAATCAGCTGTCCTGCAGCCCCTTCCCCTCTGCCCGGAAGAGCCCTGAGTCTGCTCCTTTAGCGGCGGGCTTTTCAAGCCGCGAAGAGAGTATTTCCCTCTCGCGCGGCTTGAAAAGTGAATAGGCTTAAGCCGCGTGAGAGGGAAATACTCTCTTCGCGGCTTGAAAAGCCTGCCGCTGATGGAGCAGACTCAGGGCTCTTACGGACAGAGGGGAAGGGGCCGCGGGACAGCTGATTCTTCTGCTGCCACGGTGGCAGCAGCAGAAGCCATGATTTTTTTATTTTATTTTATTTTATTTTATTTACTTGGGCTGATGGGGGGGGGGTAGGACTGGAAATGGGCTGATGGGGGTTAGGAAGGACTGGAGGTGGGCTGATGGGGGGGAGTTAGGACTGGTAATGAGCTACGGAGGGGCTAAGACTGAAATGGGGTAATGGGGGTTAATGGAAGTGGGCTAATGGCAGCGGGGGGGGGGGTAGGACTGGTAATGGGCTATTGTGGGGCTAAGAATGAAAATGGGGTGATGGGAGGGTTAGGACTGGAAGTGGGCTGTTGGGGGGCTTAGGACTGGTAATGGGCTATGGGGGGGGGCTAGAAATGGTAATGGACTGGGGGGGGTTGCTAGGACTGGAAATGGGCTTAGTGGGGGAGCTAGGACAGGAAATGGGCTGATGGTGGGGCTAGGATAGGATTGGAAATGGGCTGATGGTGGGGCTAGGATAGGATTGGAAATGGGCTAATGTGGGGATAGGACTGGAAATGGGCTAATGCGGGGACTAGAAGGGAGCAGATGTTGGGTGGGGCTGGAACTAGAAGGGAGCTCATGTTGGGGGAGGATTAGAATGGGATGGGGCTGGGAGAGTGAAATGGAGAAGGGAAAAATATTTTGTGTGGGAGGGAAGACAAATCTACAATTGGCCGGGTATTGGGAGAGTAAGTGGTGATTGAGGATGGAGGGGTAAAATTTGAGTGGATGAAATAGGAATGAGGAAGGAGCAAAAGGAGAAAGATTAGTATGTTAAAGCAGATGTAGAGAGAGAATGGAAAAAAACTAGAAGAGAGAAGAAAGGACAAATGGACAGCAGACGATGGAGAGTTAACAGAAGACATGAAGAAACCAGAAGAAAGTGGCTGGAACAATTGCAACTGAAAAAAATGCACAAAAGGTAGAAAAATATCTATTTTGAATTTATTAACTGGAATATGTCAGCTCTGGGAAATGTGCATCATTAACTCTACGCTTTGTATGGTAACATTATGCAAATATTTATGCAAATGAGGCCCCGTGTCTTATGCGGCCTGCGGGTTACTTTACAAGTCCTCATTTGGCCCTCAAAGCAATTTGAGTTTGAGACCCCTGTTCTAGCCTGAGAAGACTTGAAACGCAAGACATCCAGTTCAATAATTTCTGATTGCTGTGACATCATTATCATAGAAAACAAATGCTTATCCATCTGCCTAATCTATAGGGTCCCCAATTCCCACTCAGAAGACACATCCAACATTCTTGAATCCATATACTCCGCAAACTCTCCTCACAAACCCCTTATAGTACTAGGGGACTTGAACCTCACATCTGCTTCTAGCAAGGAGGCAGCAGCCTTCCACAAAGCAATGGACTCCATTCTGTTCAAACACAGGTCCTTCTCATCACATCAAGAAGACCGAGACAATAATCATCGCAAAGAACACTGATTTCACCCCCCTATCTCAATCAAAATTGCCAATTTTCAAATTACAATAAAGGATGAAGTCCGATACCTGGGTATCATCATTAACAAGCATCTCAACCTACAAGCTCATATCAACAAAACCTCCAGGTCTGCCTTCCACAAGCTTGCAATAAGAAGATTAAAACCTCTCCTTAGTCAAGAACACTTCCGCACAGTATTTCAGTCCATCATAACGCCATCACTGGATTACTGTAATGCCCTCTTCCAAGGGCTGCCCAAACAAACTACCCGACCCCTGCAACTAGTCCAAAACACTGCTGCCCTAACCATCATGGGATCATCTCAGTGGGAGCATTAAACTCCCCTCCTGCACCAACTACACTGGTTGCCAATTACATCACGTGCCAAATACAAATCTGCCCTTACCATCTTCAAGATCAAAAACAACCTAACACCCAGAAGTCTGTAGGATCTCATCTGTTCCAAACCTAAGAAAAGACCTGAGAGAAGCACCAATATCAATACCATACCTACACCCAACCTGTTCACAAAAGCCAAAAAAAACCACTGCCAAAAGGGCCCTCTTGCTTGCCGCTCCCTCTATCTGTAACACTCTCCTGGAAAAAATAAGAACAACTACAGACATAAAGGACTTTCGGAAACAGCTCAAGACCCTTCTTTTCATCGAGCACTTCAATGAAAACTAATGCTCCCCCTCATGACCAATTACATATACATCACATTGTACATAAGTTATACATTAGCATTCCCAGTTCTCCCCCTCCCTATGTTTGCTAAGAACGTTATTCTGTAATGGGATAGTTTTAATTGTTTCTCTCGAAAGTTCTCTGTAAATTGAAGTTTTATTGTAAACTGCCATGATTTTAAGATAAGACAGTATAGAAAAATTGTTAAATAAATAAATAAATAAATAAAATAAATGATCTTCATTTTACTGTAGGTGATTTAGCTGCTTTTCTGGAATCTTCACAGGATAATATTGCAACATATTTTGTTGGTTACGTATTAAGCTTTTATCTATATTGGAAAATAATATAAGTATTACTTTAAAGAGAAAGATTCCCTCTTTTATGGACATTGGGTAGAAATATTTCCTGATACTTATCTATTTAACAAGTTTTTTATACTGCCTTATCATGCATTCAAGGCACTTTACAGTATAACAATAACTATGCAAAGTACAAAAAACAAGGTCATTAAACTTTGGAGGATTATATAGATGATAAGAATGATAAAACTAAAAGTTCACAGACCACCTGTAACAGAACCTTCTCCATATATGGACCCTCAAACAGGAATGCTGTTCCAAACAACCTAAAAGCCTTCAATGACCTAACTGAATTCCGAAGGAAACTAAAACCTCTCCTCTTCCAAGAATTCTTTGGAACTGACACCTAAACATCCTCTCCAAAACCTTCTCGACTCCCCCCCCCCATAGCCCCTTCCCCCAATCCACACCCATTTAATCCAATCGCTATCCCAAACCCACCTTACCTAACCAATGAATCAACGTATTGTATATAGGTTTACAGTATTAAAGTTATAATGTTCCCACCACACCCTTCCCCTAATGTTCTCTATATTAAGTTGATGTTTCCCGTAAACCACTTTGATATTCTGAAAAGCGGTATATAAAAAAATTTAAATTAAATAAAGTGTCATAGTAGCATGATACCAGTTACCGCAGCCCTGTGCTGGCAGTTATTGTGCACTAAAATGTGCATTAACCACCTAGCATGCTTTAGTAAAAGAGCCATTAAGCTAGCTTTTTAATTTGGGGGCAACATTTTTTTATAGTACCCATGTAAATGTTTAATTTAATTTCAAGGGCGAAGTTAATGTTTTATGACCCATTACATTTGGAAGAATTTGTGTCTCAGAGAAAAGATCAGGCAGAATCTACATAATATATCCTTTATTGGAATTGATGGTTTAATTGATTCATTTGATGATAAGTATGGGTTAATTAACCTTATTTTCTTATTTTCTAATATCTGATTGATTTTCCTTTCTCTCCATTGAAATGGGCTAGTTATGGAGAGTGTATAGATTTTCTTTGTATTTGAGTTTCCTGGTAAATGTAGTGTATCTGTATTTCTCTTGCTAATTCTTAATAGCATTCTGAAAAGTAAAAAAAGTAAAAAAAAAAAATGTTTGTACACTAATGCTAGAAGCCTGAAAAATACAATGGGAACGTTAGAATATATAGCACTGAATGCAGAGGTAGATATAATAGGCATGTCAGAGACCTGAGGGAAGGAGGATAACAAATGGGACACTGTAATAACAGGGTACAAATTACATCGCAATTATAGGGTAGATCAAATTGGTGGAGGGACGGCGCTGTCTGTTAAAGAGAGCATTGAGTCAAACAGAATAAAAGTTCTGCAGGAAACAGAATACACTATGGAATCCTTATGGACAGAAATTCCATGTGTGAAGAGAAAGAGAATGTTGTTGTTAAGTGCCGTCGAGTCGGAGTCGACTCATGGTCACCCTCTGGATAGCTATCCTAAATTGTGTTCGGTCTTGAGTCAGGCGGCTCATTGTTGACAGACTGGTACCCGTAGCTGCTGCTATTGTATCGATCCATCTCATTGCTGGCCTTCCTCTTTTGCGTTGACCTTCTATCTTGCCAAGAATGATGTCTTTCTCTAATGATCTCTCTCTTCGCATGATGTGTCCAAAGTATGAAAGTCAAAGTCTTGTCATCTGAGCTTCTAAAGAAAGCTTAGGTTTGATCTCCTCTAGTACCGACTGGTTTGTTCTTCGGGCAGTCCATGGTATACACAGTATTCGCCGCCAGCACCATAATTCAAAGGCATCAATTTTCTTCCTGTCTATCTTTTTCACTGTCCAGCTTTCACATCCATATGATGTTGTTGAAAATACCATGGCTTGAACAAGTCGAATCTTTGTATGGAGAGAGACATCTCTGCTCTTGAGAATCTTATCTAGGTCTTTCATAGCCATTCTGCCAAGAGCAATGCGTCGTCTGATTTCTTGACTGCTTGTTGCTTCTTTATTGATAGTTGATCCAAGTAGGTTAAAGTTGTTCACAATTTCAATTTCTTCTCCTTCAACAATGAACCTGTTGATTATGCCAGTTGTCATGATCTTTGTCTTCTTTACATTAAGGTGCAGGCCCATTTTGAGACTATGTTCTTTGATTGTGAGAAGCAAATGTTTCAGATCATCTTCACTTTCAGCCAGTAATGTGGTATCATCAGCATAGCGAAGGTTGTTGATGAGTCTTCCACCAATCTTCACACCTCTGTTGTCTTCATACAACCCTGCTTCTCTGATGATTTGTTCTGCATATAAATTAAACAGGTAGGGGGAAAGTATGCAGCCTTGTCTTACACCTTTGCTTATTTTAAACCATTTGCTGTTGCTTCTTGATCAATGTACAGAATGTGCAAGAGTACGATCAGGTGTTCTGGTATACCCATGCTTCTTAATGTGGCCCAGAGTTTCTCATGGTTTACACAGTCAAAAGCCTTGCTATAGTCGATAAAGCACAAATAGATATCCTTTTGGTATTCTTTAGTCTTTTCAAGGATCCATTTCACATCCGCAATGATGTCTCTCATTCCTCGCCCTTTCCTGAACCCTGCTTGCACTTCAGGGTTGTTCCAGGTATGGTTGAAGTCTCTTTTGAATAATCTTCAGTAGAATCTTGCTGGCATGTGGGATCAGAGCGATTGTGCGATAATTTCCACAGTCAGTTGGATCACCTTTCTTTAGTATTGGAATAAACACAGATCTTTTCCAGTCAGTTGGCCATGATGTTGTCTTCCATATTTCTTGGCAGAGCCTTGTAAGTACGGTAACAGCTGCATCAGATTGCTGTAATACTTCTATGGGAATGCTATCAATGCCTGGTGCTTTGTTCTTTGATAAGGCTTTCAATGCTGCTTCAACTTCTTCTTTCATCACCAATGGTTCCCGATCATAAGGTACAGATTGGAACGGCTGTTGGTCCACTTGATCTTTATCATATAAAAACTCTGTATATTCCTTCCACCTTTTCTTGATCTTCTCAGCATCATTCAACATAGAACCTTGAGCATCTTGTAACATTCCAATTTGAGGCTGGAACTTTTTCTTTAACTCTCGTAGCTTTAGGAAAGCCGATCTTGTTCTTCCTCTAATAATTTCTGCTTCTATTTCCTTGCATGCGTCATCGTAGTACTTTTCCTTGTCCTGTCTTGCTGCACGTTGGAAATCTCTGTTGAGTTCTGTTATTGAGTTCTCTCTGCGTTTCTGGGCAATTTTCAGAGTTTCTTCTGTCATCCATTTTGGCCATTTTTGCTTTTTCAACTTTGGTAGAGACTTCTCGCTTTCTTCCAACACAACCTTCTTGATGTCATTCCATCAACTCTTCTGGAGCTCTGTCATTTGTATCTAAAGCAGCAAATCAATTTTGCAGGTAGTCTTTAAATTCCAGTGGTATATTCTTAAGGTCATATTTTGCTGCATTCATGAGTGGTTTGCTCTTTTTCAACTTTAGCTTGAGTTTGCATACTAGTAGTTGATGATCTGTACCACAGTCAGCTCCAGGTTTTGTCTTTGTTGATATTATAGAACTTTTCCATCGTTGACTTCCACAGATGTAGTCAATTTGATTTTTATGCAATCCATTGGGTAACGTCCATGTGTACAGTCGCCGCTTGTGTTGATGGAAGAAGGTGTTTGAGATGAATAGATCGTTGGTCTTGCAGAATTCTATCAGTCTTTCTCGAGCTTTATTTCTGTTGCCAAGTCCATATTTTCCAACTACTTTGCCTTCTTCTTTGTTGCCAACTTTTGCGTTCCAGTCACCCATGACTATCAGGATATCCTGTTTGCATGTTCTGTCAATTTCAGCTTGTACTTGTTCATAGAACTCTTCAATTTCATTCTCTTCTGCAGCTGTTGTTGGGGCATATAATTGAATTATAGTTGTGTTGATAGGCATTCCTCGTAGACGAATAGAGATTAAGCGTTCGTTGACTGCATTGTATTTCATTACAGTTCTTGCAAGTTTCTTCTTTATTATAAATGCAACACCATTTCTTCTTTGTCTTTCATTTCCAGCATAGTAGACCATGTGATCATCTGATGCAAAGTGCCCGATGCCAGTCCATTTCAGTTCGCTGACACCCAACAGATCAAGTTGTACACGTTCCATTTCATTCTTGACCACCTCCAACTTCTCTTGGTTCATGCTTCGTACGTTCCATGTTCCAATGTGTAAGACATCTTTACAGCTTCTGACTCTCATTTCATGCGCAGCTACATTAGCAGTCAGACGTCCCGAGGGCTTTGATCCACCCACATCATAAATGCTGGCTTTACTCTGAAAAGTCTTCAGCTCTTCCCCAGTAGCTAGTTGAGTGCTTTCCAACCTGGGGGTCTCATCTTCCAGCACTATAGCACAATTTGTTTTGTTGTAACTATCCATTGGGTTTTCAAGGCAAGATACAAAAGTAGATTGCTGGGCCTTTCTTCCGCGCAGTTTAAGTTTGGTGTTGTTGCCGTTGTCACAGAAATGTGATCCTCCGCCGTCAACACTATCCCATTCTGCTGCTGCCCAGATGGGTGGTTTGTCTTGGTCTGGCACCTCAGCTGAGACCTGTCCATCTTGGGAGACCCTGCCAGTAGTTAAACTACTGATAGTTCAGCTCTCAGCATCACTGATGCACACAAGCGCTCACAGCACGACAAGCTGCAAACCAAGTGAGGGAGAAAGAGAATAGTGGTGGGAATATACTACTGTCTCTCTGGCCAGAATGAACAGACAAATGATGAAATCTTAACAGAAATTAGGGAAGCTAACACATTTGGCAACACAATAATAATGAGTGTTTTCAAGTACCCCAATAATGAATGGATAAATGTCATGCCAGGACATGCTAGGGAGGTTAAATTCTAGAAGAAATAAATGACAGCTCCCCCTTTTGTCAGTTCCTCAACCAGCTGCTCCATGAAGCAATTTTAGACTTACACCTTAGTTCAACACAGGAATTGGTGCAAGAGGTAGTGTTGTTGGGACCAGTTGGCAATAACAATCAAAACATGATCAAATTTGACTTAACTGGAATGAGGACACTAAGGAAATCTACTGTGATAGTATTGAACGTTACATAAGAACATAAGATATGCCATACTGGGTCAGACTAAGGTCCATCAAGCCCCGTATCCTGTTTCCAACAGTGGCCAATCAGGTCATACGTACCTAGCAGTATCCCCAAAAGACACAGGTTCCACAATGCTTGTATTGGGTCAAGCATTGATATCCTTGGTACTTTTTTAATAATGGTATCTCCAGGAACAAGCAGGAATGAGTCTTCACATATGGGTATCGTCGGTTCCAACGGAGCCTGCGCGGGAAAACTCCCCAGCGTCCAGAAGGAAAGCTTTTGGGAGCATCCCACAGCGCCCGCGCGCTGCCTTCCCGCCTTTCCCAACCGCCTCTCTCCAGTTCTTCTTTTCCGCGGAGCCAGCAGGTCGTGTTCCTGTCACCGCTGAAAAAGTTATTTATTTTATTTTATTTCTTTGGTCGCATGTCTGCCTTCTTCGACGTTGGACCGGTACTGCCGGTCTTTCTTTCTTTCTTCTTAAAAAAACAAAACAAAAAAACCCTACTATTTTCACTTCTGTGCATTTTTCTTTTGGCCTTAGGCCTAGGAAAACTTTTCCTCATGGAAAAGCCCGCTTCCGGGTTTAAAAAGTGCACGAAGTGCAGCGGCACTATTTCTGTCACTGACACCCATGACTGGTGTCTAAAATGTTTGGGTCCTGACCACTCCATCACGGATTGTGAGTCCTGTTCCATGATGTCTAAAAGAGGTCTACAGAATCGAGCAGCCAAACTCAGTACCCTGTTTCCCTCTGATGCAGCTTCGGTAGCATCGACGTCTTCCAGGGCTTCTTCTTCCTCCCATGGATCTCAGGTAACCAAACTCAAGTCCAGCCGGTCCTCGAAGGGTAGATCTCCCTCTAAGTATCGAGATGCCTCCGGGCTTGCTCTCGAGGAATCCGCACCGGCGAAATTACCCCGGCGGGAGGCTCCGGCTTCCAAAGCTTTATCTATGGGGTCACAAGTTGACATCGATGGCTCGGCCTCCACCGATCACCTGTTGCCATGTTCTGGGGTACCGGTGGTTCCCACTGGTACCGACATCCAGACATTGGTGGCGTCGATGGATCAGAATATTCTGACCATGCAGCGTGCCATTATGGCATTCATACAAGCTGCGACGCCTCCGGTACCGCAACAAACTCCGTTGTCAGTACCGGTTCCGGCACCGGCACCGATATCGGTGTCGACTGCAGCGGTACCCTGTTCTGTGATGCCCATCGGTACCGAATCGGTACCGATCACTCCCGATGTCGATACCACTCAGTACGCGTATCGGGCTCTGCAGGAGCATCCAGACAGGCGATATTTCGATTCCTCTGAAGACTCTGATGAATCAGAGGTTTCTGTCGAAGCATCGATACTCCTTCCTCAGGAGCCCTCTTCTCCAAAAAGAAGAATGTCTCCTCCAGAAGACTTGTCTTTTCAAGACTTCATTAGGGAAGTGGCCAGGGGCCTCTCCATTTCAGTGGCCCCTGAGGCAGAGCCTAGAGCCAAAAAATTGGATATCTTACAATATCCTAAGGCTCCTAAAGAGACAGCTACTTTACCAATTCATGAGATCCTTTATGATCACATGTTGGGCATATGGGAGACACCTCTCACCACCTCCCCTCATTCTCGTAGGTTGGACACCATGTACCATGTTCCTCCTTGTCCTGGCTTTCATAAGACTCAGCTTCCTCACCACTCTATTGTGGTGGAGTCTGCTATGAAGAAGATAAAGAGTGCAAAAAGACACTCATCTAATCCTCCAGGAAGAGAATGCAGAACCTTAGATGCTTTTGGCAGGAGAATTTTCCAGGCCAATATGCTTGCTGCTAGAATCAACTCCTATAGTCTCTATATGGGGATGTTTCTAAAAGAAGTTACAGATCACCTGCAAACTTTATCTCCTTTTGTTTCAGAAGATAAAAGAGAGGAGTTTCTCACCTGGCTTAAACATGCCCAGGATGTTTCTAAGTTTTCCAACCGTGCAGCCTTTGACTCTTTTGAGTGTGCTAGCAGAGCCTCGGCTATTGCCATAGGTGCACGCAGAGTTGCTTGGCTACAAGCTTCTGATTTGGAACCCTGGGTTCAGGATGGACTAGGAAAACTTCCTTGTACAGGTGAAAACCTTTTTGGCAAAGATTGGCAAGCAAAGGCCACTCAGATGGATGCTGAAAATTCTGCTTTAGATAGACTTTCAAAGTCTACTTCTGCTCCTGTTAAGAAAAGGTTGTTCAAAAAGGGTTTTTTCCCAAAAAGGGGAGATATTATCCTGTTTATGGTCAACAGGCATCTTCTGCAGGTCGTTTTGCTGCAAAGCGACAGCAACAACCTAGACAGGCCAAGCCTAAGGCTGCAAGGGCTGCTACGGCCCAACAGCCTCAGCCTCCTCAGGGCCTTTGACTTTCAACTAGAGAACTTAGCCTTTCTGGCTCTAAAAGAACAAGAGCCTCTCACCATTCCAGGAAGGTTAGCTCACTTTGCTCCCAGGTGGGAACAAATCACAGCAGAGCAATGGACCCTCTCCATCATAAGGGAGGGGTACAAGCTTCATTTCTTAAACCTTCCTCCTCACACTATGGTGAGACAGTTCAATTCTCCAACATCTCTCCTCGACCTTCTGGGTCAGGAGATTGCTACCCTTCTTGCCCAAGGGACAATAGAAGAAGTACCCCTTCTTCAACAGGGCTCAGGGTTCTACTCCCCCCTACTTTCTTATCCCAAAGAAAACAGGGGGCTACAGACCCATATTAGATCTCAGAGAATTGAACAAGTTTCTATGCAAGGAGAAATTCAAGATGATTTCTCTCGGTGCTCTCCTTCCATACCTTCAGAGTCAGGATTGGCTTTGTTCTCTATTTATTTATTTTATTTATTTGATTACATTTTTATACCGCTCCTTCCAGTGATCAGCAGCGGTTTACATTTAACAATTAACTCTGCATGGATTAGCAGTTACATAAAACAGTAAGAAAATAACATTAGAATATTGAAAGGTGTCATTGTTTTAAGATAACTCAATAAATAATTCAAAACTGTTTACATGAGGGAAGAGAACATGTTAACATACATGCTATATAATTAACTATATACAATATTTGTGAATGAAAATATAAGTAGAATTACTATTTAATTCTTCGAGGATTTGAGGGTTCAAAATGGTAACAGTGGGAAGACCTCCGTCTAATTGTTTTCATCACAGAATTACTCTAAGTTATTTCTGTCTGATTGAAGTATTCTTGAAATAGATGTGTTTTAAGGTTTTTACGGAATGATATGAGATCTTTGTTAGCTCTTAAGGTGTCAGGGAGTTTGTTCCATTGTGTTGGAGCGGTGTATGTGAATGCTCTATTACTGGTGAGTGCCTTTGCTTTGCAAATGGAGAGGGGGGTTTGTAGTGTATTTAGGTTGTGTGTACGTCTTTTCCTGTTGGTGGTTTGTGGCTTAATGAGTGTGGCAAGGTAGGATGGGGCATAATTGTTTATTATTTTGAATGTTGTAATTATTATTTTGTATCGTATGCGTGCATGTATAGGTAGCCAGTGAAGTTCTCTTAGGAAAGGTGTGATGTGATCTGAGAAGGGTACGTTCATTAGGATTCGGGCTGTTGCATTCTGTGCCATCTGGAGTATGTTTGTTGTTTTTTTGGGCAAGCCTTGTAGTATGCCATTACAATAGTCCAAATGTGGCGTTATGATTGCTTGTATTATTGATCTAAAGTCTGATAGTTCAATGATGTTACGTAAGGGTTGTAGGGTTCTTAGTTTGTAGAAAATGGTTCTATTTAATAGTCTTAGGTGAGTTTCCATGTTAAGTGTCGTATCTAGAGTGACACCTAGGTACTTTAGTTCTTGTTTAGTGTTATAGGTTGTATTATTTAGTATGATTGTGGGGGGGGGGGGGGTGTTTAAACTCCGGATTTTTAGAGATAAACATTACTTCAGTTTTTTTATGATTGATAAGCATATTGTTTTGTTGGAGCCATTGTTGTGCTTCATTAAGGCAATTTTCTAAGTTGCTATAATCTGGGTTACATATATCCATATGTGTATAAAGCATTATATCATCCGCATAGAGATGATAGTCAATTTTGTGTTTTTGGAATATTGTGCAGATTGGTCTTAGGTATAGGTTAAATAATATGGCAGATAAAGCTGAACCCTGTGGGATACCTTGTGTCTGTGGGAAGGTATTGGATAGGTTTTTATCAAGGTATACTTGTTGTATCCTGTTGGATATATAAGAAGAGAACCATTTTAGGGGGGTTCCATTTATACCTATTGTTTCTAATCTTTCAATGAGGATCTTATGATTCACTGAATCAAAGGCTGCAGTTATGTCGATGAAAATTAAGACAAACATTTTTTTGCAGTTTTCAATGCCTTTATACAGTTTATCAAATAGTACTAGTAGCAGTGTTTCTACTCCATGTGATTGTCGAAAGTCATATTGTTGAGCATCTATGTGATCTTGCAATTGGTATTGTACAGATTTTTCAATAATTTTGGCTATAAAAGGTATACTTGATATGGGTCTGTATGAAGATGGATCTGCATTGTTTAGTGATTTGTTTTTTAGTATAGGTCGTATTAGAGATCTTTTTAGTTCTGTTGGCATGTTTCCTTGTATTAGAGATTGGTTTACAATATTTAGTATTATGGGTGCAATTTCTGCTTTAGTATTCTTGATCCAGTCTACTGGACATGGGTCAAGGGGGGATGTGGTGGTATTTATGTTTGTGATGATGTTTAGAAGCTGTCTGTTATCTATTGAGTAAAAGTTTTCCCACACTACAGTGTGGTTAGTATTTTGTGTTACCCTTTGAAATGCATTATTTTCAATTTAATGGGAGATTCTTTCTTCGTTAGGGTTTAATTTTTTAGAATAATGATCGGCCAGTGCTTGAGCATTTATAGTATATTTTGAATTAACGTCTTTTGGGGTTTGGTGAGTGATTTTACAAGCTCAAATAATCCTCTTGGTTTATTTAAAGCATTGGTTAGTTTTTTGGTGTGATAATTTTTCTTTGCCGTATTTACTATTTCTTTATAGGATTTAAGTAGTGATATGTATTGTTTTTTTGTCTCAGTTCATTTCCTAGCTCTCCATTTTTCTTCCATTTTTCTGAGATCTTTCTTTGCTTTAGCTAGATCTGCTGTGAACCAAGGTTCAGACCTTTTCCTTGGTTTGTTGGTTTCATGAGAGGCGATTTTAGATGTTTGTTTAGAAACTGTTTCTATTCCGTTGTTCCATTGTTTTATTAAATCATCCAAGTTTGAGGTTTCTGTTTTTACATGCAAAAAGATCGAATTTATTAGTGTGTCTTTATCTAGTACACCCATGTCCTCATCCATCCAACACACAGAAGGTTCCTTCGGTTCCTTTATCGAGGAAAGCACTACCAATACAGAGTGCTTCCTTTCGGTCTGGCCTCTGCACCAAGAGTGTTCACAAAATGCATGGCAGTAGTAGCTGCATTTCTACGCACGCTATGGATATTCGTATTCCCATATCTGGACGACTGGCTCATCCGAGCTCCATCCCAGTCAGAGGCCCAGACTTCCCTAGCCTGCACAAGGCGTGTTCTTCAGTATCTGGGACTTGTAATAAACATCCCAAAATCCCATCTCACTCCTACTCAGTCTTTAGAGTTCATAGGGGCCTTGCTGGATACCAAAACTGCAAGGGCCTATCTTCCCTAGGCACGTTGCCTACGCTTGGTGCAGTTGGCCTCACAAATTCAGTTAAAATCCCATTTAACTGCTCGAGAGATGTTACAACTGTTAGGCCACATGGCATCCACTGTGCATGTGGTTCCTTACGCTCGCCTTCACATGAGGGCAGCTCAATGGACTCTGTCCACCCAATGAACCCAGGCATCAGGGTGCCTGTCAGACAAAATAGCAACCTCCAGTCACCTCTTTTGCTCTCTCCAGTGGTGGAAGTCCACTCAAAATCTGTTGCTGGGGTCCCCCTTTCAACACGTGTTACCCCAAGCAACCCTTACAACAGATGCCTCTCCAAGGGGTTGGGGAGCTCATCTACAAGATCTCTCCACTCAAGGCATCTGGTCTCCACAGGAGACATCTCTACATATCAACCTCTTAGAGCTCAGAGCAATTTTTCTAGCTCTCAGAGTCTTCCACACCCTGCTCAGCTACAAGACAGTCCTCATCCACACGGACAACCAAGTAGCCATGTTCTACGTGAACAAGCAGGGCGGGACTGGCTCTCTGTCGCTTTGCAACGAAGCTTTGAGATTGTGGGCCTTCGCCAGAGAGCATCACATTCATCTCATGGCAGTGTATCTTCCAGGGGTTCAAAACTCTTGGGCTGACAGACTCAGTCGAGTTCTGCTTCCACACGAATGGTCCCTCCCCAGCACCCACCCACCCCTGGGGAAATTGTAGTTTTATAGGTACTTGGACATCTTAGAGGAAAGGGGCTGCTCTCAGGTGCAGCTCTTAATCCAAATCAGTCATACACAGAGGACCTGTGATTAATTAGCTTCAGGTACACAGGGTGTATTAGGGGTATTAGATACACTTTTATTAGTATAAGCATCTACACCAATCCTTATTATATACCGATTTAAAAGACCTAAACACAAGCTTTAAACTAAGATGCAGTCAGAGGTCCAGCAACGAGATGGGGGTTCTCCAGTCTTTTGCATCGAGTGTCACATGTATGATTATCTCCCAGTTGGTGAGAGGTCCTACATATGCACTAAGTGCAGGGAGCTCTTTGCTCTCAGGGAACGAGTCCGTTCTCTAGAGGCTAGAGTAGCAGACCTGGAAGACATAAGAAAGACAGAGAAGTACATGGACGAGACCTACAGGGATATAGTCCTGAAGTCCCACCTCCAGTCTGGCAGCATCCCTGTTGCCATGGAGGAGAGAGGTCACGTGACAGGAGAGCATCACCCTGGTGTGGCAGGAAGTGATCCTGTAACTAGGACCTGTCCTCCAGGTGATGTAAAACCCTCTCGCACCGAGGACGTTTCTCCAGGGCCATGTCCCCATGAGGGGAGGGTCAGGACAGCTGTTATAGTTGGTGATTCAATCATTAGGAATGTAGATAGCTGGGTGGCTGGTGGACGTGAGGATCGCCTGGTAACATGCCTGCCTGGTGCGAAGGTAGCAGATCTCACGCACCGCCTAGATAGGATCATAGATAGTGCTGGGGGGGAGTCTGCTGTCTTGGTACATGTTGGTACCAATGACATAGGAAAATGTGGTAGGGAAGTTCTGGAGGCTAAATTTAAGCTTTTAGGTAGGAAGTTGAAATCCAGAACTTCCAGGATAGCGTTCTCCGAAATGCTTCCTGTTCCACGTGCAGGACCCAAAAGACAGGCAGAGCTCCGGAGTCTCAATGCGTGGATGAGACAATGGTGCAAGGATGAGGGTTTTGGATTTGTTAGGAACTGGGGAACATTCTGGGGAAAGGGGGGGCTCTTCCGAAGGGATGGGCTTCACCTTAATCAGGATGGGACCAGACTGCTGGCATTAACCTTTAAAAAAGAGATAGAGAAGCTTTTAAACTAGAAAATAGGGGAAAGCCGACAGTCACCCAGGAGCGCACGGTTCGGACAAAGGTATCCTTGAAGGATACTACCAAAAGCAGTGAGGTTCCAAAAGGGAGTATAGTAGCCCAAATGCCCTTGAGTAAGGAGCAGACAGAGCATAAAGATTCCCAATTACCCATGCCTACCAATAGCCAGATTAATATTAATAAAATACAGTCTCTAAAATGCTTGTATGCCAATGCTAGAAGTCTAAACAATAAGATGGGAGAATTAGAATATATAGCATTAAATGAGAGGTTAGATATGATTGCACTCTCAGAGACATGGTGGAAGGAGGATAACCAGTGGGACACTGTGATACCTGGATACAAACTATATCGTAATGATAGAGCTGAACAAATTGGTGGAGGGGTTGCGCTCTATGTTAGAGAGGGCATTGAGTCAGAAAGGATTAAAGTTTTGCAGGGAACAAAATATGCTGTAGAATCTCTATGGATTGAAATTCCATTTATGAAGGGGAAGGTGATGGCAGTGGGAGTATACTATCGACCACCTGGCCAGAATGAACAAATGGATGATGAAATGCTCAAAGAAATCAAGGAAGCTAACAAAAGCCACAACAGAGTAGTAATAATGGGTGATTTCAATTACCCCGGTATCGACTGGGACAGTGTCACAGCAGGACAAGCTAAAGAGATAAAGTTTCTAGATGAAATAAATGACTGCTTCTTGGAGCAGCTGGTTCATGAACCGACCAGAGGGGAAGCCATACTGGACCTAGTCCTTAGTGGAACGCCAGATCTGGTGCAAGAAATAAGGGTGTTGGGACCACTTGGCAATAGTGATCATAGTATGATCATGTTTGATTTAATCAGTGGAGGACAGATAGTAAAGGAATCCACAGTACTACCTTTTAACTTTCAAAAGGGTGACTATGATAGAATGAGGAATATAGTTCGGAAAAAACTAAAAGGAGCGGTTCCAAAGGTTAAAGACTTACAGCAAGCTTGGGTGTTATTTAAAAATACTATCCTCGAAGCCCAGACCAGCTGTATTCCACGCATTAAGAAAAGTGGAAGAAAGTCCAAAAAACTGCCAGCATGGTTTAAAGGTGAGGTCAGAGAGGCTGTTGCTGCCAAAAGAGCAACCTTCAGAAAATGGAAAAAAGAGCCAAATGATGAAAACTGGAAACAGCACAAGCACTGGCAAGTTAAATGCAAAGCATTGATAAGGCAGGCAAAGCGGGAATTTGAGAAGAAACTTGCTACGGAAGCAAAAACACGAAATAAAGACTTTTTCAAGTACATTCGTAGCAAAAGGCCTGTGAGAGAGTCAATTGGACCATTAGATGATAGAGGGGTAAAAGGGGCAGTAAGAGGAGACAAGGCTATAGCAGAGAGACTGAATGAATTCTTTGCTTCGGTCTTTACTGAGGAAGATGTAGGGGTGTTACCCAAGACTGAAGTGGTATTTAAAGGTGATACTGCAGAGGAATTGAGAGAAATATCGCTACACCGGGAAGATATATTACAACTATTTGATAAACTGAATAGTAGCAAATCACCTGGACCGGATGGTATACATCCCAGAGTGTTGAAAGAACTGAAATATGAGATTGCAGACCTGTTATTGGTAATCTGTGAACTTTCATTAAAATCATCTGTAATACCTGAAGATTGGAGGGTCGCCAACGTAACACCAATTTTTAAAAAGGGTTCCAGGGGTGACCCGGGAAATTACAGACCGGTGAGCCTGACGTCAGTACCAGGGAAAATGGTAGAAGCCATCATAAAGAACAAAATTACACAGCATGTAGATAGTCATGGCCTAATGGGAGACAGCCAACATGGCTTTAGACAAGGAAGATCTTGTCTTACTAATCTGATCTGTTTTTTTGAAGGTGTGCATAAACAGGTAGACAAAGGTGAGTCGGTTGATATAGTGTATCTGGACTTTCAGAAAGCTTT
Organism: Ichthyophis bannanicus; assembly: GCA_033557465.1. NCBI lineage: Eukaryota > Metazoa > Chordata > Amphibia > Gymnophiona > Ichthyophiidae > Ichthyophis > Ichthyophis bannanicus. The sequence continues at coordinate 440,622,961 of CM066033.1, forward strand.
TGACAAGGTCCCCCATCAGAGACTTTTGGCGAAGCTAAAAAGTCATGGGATAGGAGGCAGTGTACTATTGTGGATCGGGAACTGGTTAAAAGATAGAAAGCAGAGGGTAGGGCTAAATGGCCAATATTCCCAATGGAAAAAGGTGAATAGTGGAGTACCCCAGGGATCTGTACTGGGTCCGCTACTTTTTGACATATTCATAAATGACCTGGAAAAGGGAATAACTAGTGAGGTAATCAAATTTGCAGATGACACAAAACTGTTTAAAGTTGTTAAAACCCAAGAGGATTGTGGAAAACTGCAGGAGGATCTGGATAAATTGGAAGACTGGGCATCCAAATGGCAGATGAAATTTAATGTGGACAAGTGCAAAGTTATGCACCTAGGAAAGAACAACCCACACTATAGTTACAAGATGCAAGGCTCCACATTAGAAACCACCACCCAGGAAAAAGATTTAGGAGTCATCGTGGATAACATGTTAAAACCCTCCGCCCAGTGTGCAGCGGCGGCCAAGAAAGCAAATAGAATGCTAGGTATCATAAGGAAAGGGATGGAGAATAAAACAAAGGATATTATAATGCCTCTGTATCGCTCCATGGTACGACCGCACCTTGAATATTGTGTGCAATTCTGGTCACCGTATCTTAAAAAGGACATAGAGTTATTAGAAAAAGTACAGAGAAGAGCCACCAAATTGGTGAAGGGGATGGAAGGCTACTCCTATGAAGAGAGGCTAAAAAGGTTAGGGCTCTTTAACCTAGAAAAGAGGCGGCTGAGGGGAGATATGATAGAGGTGTATAAATTAATGAATGGAGTGGAACGGATAAACGTGGATAAATTGTTTACGCTATCAGAATATAGAAGGACTAGGGGGCATGTAATGAAGCTACAGGGTAAACTATTTAAGACAAATAGGAGAAAATATTTCTTCTCTCAACGTGTAATCAAACTCTGGAATCTGTTACCGGAGGATGTAGTAAGGGCTGTTAGTATAGCTGGGTTTAAAAAAGGTTTGGACAAGTTCCTGGAGGAAAGGTCCATAAACCACTATTAAAAAGGGACCCAGGATATCAATGCTTGGCCTAGTACAAGCACTGCAGAACCTGTGTCTTTTGGGGAAAACTGCTAGGTACGTATGACCTAGATTGGCCACTGTTGGAAACAGGATACTGGGCTTGATGGACCTCGGTCTGACCCAGTATGGCATTTCTTATGTTCTTATGTTCTTATGACCAGATAGCCAGGATCTTCCGAATTTGGGGAACCCCGGACATAGACCTGTTTGCAAGTCCGTGGAATGCCAAACTTCCCCGGTTCTGTTCCAGGATTTCGTGTCAGGGAGTTCAGGCCAGGGATGCCTTCCTCCTTCATTGGGGGCAAGACTTCCTCTATGCCTTCCCACCCATTCCCCTAATTCCCAAGACACTGTTCAAACTTCAGAGAGACAAGGGGGTCTATGATCCTCATAGAACCACATTAGCCACGCCAAGTGTGGTACCCTCTACTTCTGCATTTCTCTCAAGCTCCCTCCCTGGACTTGGGATCTGCTCCAGACCTCCTGTCCCAGGAGGAGGGAACGTTGTGGCACCCAAATCCCCAGTCTCTTCACCTCAGAGCCTGGTTGCTGAAGGCCTAGACCTTCAAGATTTGCATATTTCTCAGCAAGTGAAGGATATCCTTAATGCTTCCAGAAAGCCTTCCACTAGAAGTTCCTATGCTTTTAAATGGAAAAGGTTTACCATTTGGTGTGCAGAGAAGGGTCTTAACCCTCTTGCAATACCTCTGAATTCTTTACTAGATTATTTGCTGCATTTATCCCATGCAGGCCTTAAAACAAATTCAGTAAGAGTCCATTTGAGTGCTATTGCAGCATCCCTTAAACCTCTCAATGGACAGCCTATTTCCTCTCATCCTCTTATAGCAAGATTCATGAGAGGCCTTCTTTTAACTAAACCTCCCATTAGACCACCTCCAGTGGCATGGGACTTGAATCTGGTTCTTGGCCAGCTTATGCAGCCACTCTTTGAACCCTTAGCCACTGCCTCCTTGAAATTCCTTTCCTGGAAGGTTATTTTTCTCATTGCAGTCACTTCAACTCACTGCATCAGTGAGCTGCAAGCCTTGGTGGCTAATCCTCCTTATACAAGGTTCCATCATGATAAGGTAGTCCTCAGGACCAATCCGCACTTTATGCCTAAAGTGGTCTCACCTTTTCATCTGAACCAGGAGGTGTATTTACCTGTCTTTTTTCCAGGACCTCATGCATCAAGTGCAGAGAGGAATCTCCATACCCTGGATTGTAAGAGAGCGCTCGCTTTTTACTTACAAAGGACACAGCAACATAGAAATTCCTCTCAACTCTTTGTTGCTTTTGATCCCTCTCATTTAGGACTTCCAGTCTCTAAGAGAACTCTGTCCAATTGGATTGCTCAGTGTATTTCTTTCGCCTACCAGAGTAAGAACCTTTCTCTGGAGGGCCATGTCACAGCTCACAATGTGAGGGCCATGGCAGCTTCTATGGCTCATCTAAATTCTGTGTCCATCGACCAAATCTGTCGAGCTGCCACCTGGGCCTCGGTTCATACTTTTACAGCCCATTATTGCTTGGACAAGGACTCCCGCCGGGATGCCTTGTTCGGTCAGGCTGTTCTCAAACACCTGTTCCATACCTAATCAACTCCTACCCCCCATCCCTGGTTGGATGCCCGAGATCCATGGGGGGAGGTAGAGCCCTTCTCAGGGACTCACAACCTTGGGGATCTCCCTGGCATCTCTAGCTGGGGAGTCCCCATATGTGAAGACTCAATCTCCAGGAACAAGCAGGAATGATTCTTCACATATGGGTACGTCGGTACCGACGGAGCCTGCGCGGGAACGCTCCCCAGCATCCAAAAGGAAAGCTTTTGGGAGCATCCCACAGCGCCTGCGCGCTGCCTTCCCGCCTTTCCTAACTGCCTCTCTCCAGTTCTTCTTTTTCCGCGGAGCCAGCAGGTTGTGTTTCCTGTCACCGCTGAAGAATTTCTTATTTTTTCTTTTATTTCTTTAGTCGCGTGTCTGCCTTCTCGACTCTAGACCGGTACCGCCGGTTTTTTCTTTCTTTCTTTAAAAAAAAACACCAAAACTACACTTTTCTTCTTCAGTGCATTTTTTCTTTCTGTGGCCTTAGGCCTGCAGAAAATTTTTCCTCATGGAAAAGCCCGCCTCCGGGTTCAAAAAGTGCACGAAGTGCAGTAGCACTATTTCTGTCACCGACACCCACGACTGGTGTCTTAAATGTTTAGGTCCTGACCGTTCCATCGCGGACTGTGAGTCCTGTTCCATGATGGCTAAAAGAGGTTTACAGAATCGAGCAGCCAAGCTCAGTACACTGTTTCCCTCTGATGCAGCTTCTGTGGCATCGACGTCTTCCAGGGCTTCTTCTTCCTCCCATGGATCTCAGGTAACCAAACTTAAATCTGGCCTGTCCTCGAAGAGTACATCTCCCTCTAAGTATCGAGATGCCCCCGGGCTTGCTCTCGAGGAATCCACACCGGCAAAATTACCCCGGCGGGAGGCTCCGGCTTCCAAAGCTTTATCTATGGGGTCACAGGTTGACATCGATGGCTCGGCCTCGACCGATCACCTGTTACAATGTTCTGGGGTACTGGCGGTTCACACCGGTACCGACATCCAGACATTGGAGGCGTCGATGGATCAGAATATTCTGACCATGCAGCGTGCCATCACGGCATTCATACAAGCTGTGACGCCTTCGGTACCGCAACAAACTCCGTTGTCGGTACCGATTTTGGTACCGGACCCGATACCGGTTCCGCTGCCGGTACCGATTGCATCGACATCGATGTCGACAGCAGCGGTACACTATCCTGTGATGCCCATCGGTACCGAGTACTCCCGATGTTGATACCTCCCGGTATTTATTTATTTATTTATTTTATTTATTTAACATCTCTTCTATACTGCGCTATTAAAATCAGCGCGGTGTACATCGAACAAAATATACTGCAATGCATACAGGTAACATTGAGTTTACAGAGAACAAGGGAATATATAACATGGAATAACAGGGATAACTATGTATAGTCAACATTATACTATATATATGCTTTTACTATATACTATATTTAAACTCATGTGGATATTGTACGTGTATTCATGTAGGTGGCACGGGTCAACAGTAGTAATGTGAACTGTCGTGGAGTCTAACCATTTTCTGGTTGTATTAAGTTGCTAAGGTGTTTGGTGTAAGTGGTAGGCCTGTTGGTTGTGTGAGTGTCCATGATCACTTCTGGGTAGTATTTTGTGAATAAGTGATGCTTCACGGCTTTTCGGAATTGTAATAAGCTTTTGATGCCGCGGATTTCATGGGGAAGTTTATTCCAATTCATGGGTGTGAATATTGAGAAAGCTCTGTTTGATGTAGCTTTAGTACATGATGTCATCATCTTGGGAACTATTAAGGTGTTCATAGCTGTAGTCCTTCTGTTTCTATTTTCGAGGGTGTTATGGATTAGTTTGCTGATTGGTGTTGGTGGGTAGTTATTCATGGCTTTGAAGGTCAGGACTAGTGACTTATATGAGAGTCTGGCTTGTAGAGGTAGCCAGTGTAGGTCTTTCATGATAGGCGTTATGTGAGCGGATCTTGGTGACCCAGAGAGGACTCTTGCAGCTGCATTCATAGCCAGACGAAGTGGATTTAAGGTTGATTGAGAGAGCCCGTGGAGGATGATGTTCGCAAAATCTAGATGTGGGAGGACTAGTGCCTGGAAGGTTGATCGGTAATCAGTATAGTCAAGTAGGGGGCGGAGGTGGCGTAGCGTTCTGATCTTATGATATATACTCTTTGTCACATTCTTCACATGCATTGTCATCTCTAGGTGTTGATCTAATGTGATGCCGAGGTATCGGATTGAGGGTTTGGACGTCAGTTCTATGTTGTTGACCAGCAGCGACGAAGGAGGTACGAACTTACGATTCCTTGTAACAAATAGGACATCAGTTTTGCTATGATTTATTCTTAAGTTTTGAGTCAGCAGCCATTCAGCTACTGCTCCGAAACAATTGATTATTGGTGTAAACACTGGTTGGTCAGTTTTGAACGGTATGTATATGAGGGTGTCGTCTGCGTATGCCAGGCATTGCACGTTGAAGGATCTGATCAATTCACATATCGGCTGCATATATATATTGAACATTAATGCCGATAGGGAGGATCCTTGTGGTACACCTTGAGACTGTAGGAATGGCTCTGAGGATTCCTGGCCTGTTTTAACTTGTTGCCACCTATTGGAAAGGTAGGATCTACACCATTCCAATGCTGTGCTTCGAATCCCCTTCTCTCTCAAACGTTGCAGCAGTATATCGTGGTTCACAGAATCGAAGGCGGCGGAAATGTCTAAAAAGATGAGGACAAATCCTTGTTTGATGCTGTTTATTCCTGTGATCAGGTCATTGAATAGGGTTGTAAGGATTGTGTCAACTCCATGTGCTTCTCTGAATCCATGTTGTGATTTGTCTAGTGGTGCTTCTGTGTCAATATGATGCTGGAGCTGTTGTTGGGCAGCTTCCTCGATGATTTTTGCGAGCTGGGGGATGCTCGAGATTGGCCTAAATGATTCAACTTTGGACGGATCGAGCTTACTGTTTTTTAGTAGGGGCTTGATAGAGGTGTGTTTGAGACTCTGGGGGAATGAGCCTGTTAGAAAGGACTGGTATGCGTATTGGGCTCTGCGAGAGCATCCAGACAGGCGATACTTCGATTCCTCTGAGGACTCTGATGAATCAGAGCCTTCTATCGAAGCATCGGGGTTCCTTCCTCAGGAACCCTCTTCTCCTGAAAGGATAATATCTCCTCCAGAGGACTTGTCTTTTCAAGACTTTATCAGGGAGGTGGCCAGGGGCCTTTCCATCTCAGTGGCCTCTGAGACAGAGCCTAGAGCCAAAAAATTAGATATTTTACAATATCCTAGGCTCCCAAAGAGGCAGCCACTTTACCAATACATGAGATTCTCTATGATCACATGTTGGGCATATGGGAGACTCCTCTTACCACCTCCCCTCATTCTCGTAGGTTGGACACCATGTATCGTGTTCCTCCTTGTCCTGGTTTTCATAAGACTCAGCTTCCTCACCACTCCATTGTGGTAGAGTCTGCTATGAAAAAGATCAAGAGTACAAAGAGGCACTCTTCTACTCCTCCAGGAAGAGAATGCAGAACATTAGATGCCTTTGGCAGGAGAATTTTCCAGGCCAGTATGCTTGTAGCCAGAATCAACTCCTATAGTCTCTATATGGGGATGTTTCTAAAGGAAGTTACAGATCATCTGCAAACCTTATCTCCTTTTATGTCAGAAAATAAAAGGGAAGATTTTCTCACCTGGCTTAAACATGCCCAGGATATTTCCAAGTTTTCCAACCGTGCAGCCTTTGACTCTTTTGAAGGTGCCAGCAGAGCCTCGGCTATTGCCATAGGTGCACGCAGAGTTGCTTGGTTACAAGCCTCTGATTTGGAATCCTGGGTTCAGGATGGACTAGGTAACCTTCCTTGTACAGGTGAAAACCTGTTTGGCAAAGATTGGCAAGCAAAGGCCAACCAGATGGATGCTGAAAATTCTGGTTTAGATAGACTTTCAAAGTCTACTTCTGCTCCTTTCAAAAAGAGATTGTTCAAAAAAGGATTTTTCCCAAAAAAAGGGAAATATTCTTCTGTTTATGGTCAGGCCTCTTCTGCAGGTCGTTTTGCTACAAAGAGGCAACAACAACCAAAACAGGCCAAGCCTAAGGCTGCGAGGACTGCTACGGCCCAACAGCCTCAGCCTCTTCAGGGCCTTTGACTTACCACTAGAGAACTTAGCCTTTCTGGCTCTAGAACATCCAGAGCCTCTCACCATCCCAGGAAGGTTAGTTCATTTTGCTCCCAGATGGGAACAAATCACAACAGAGCAATGGACCCTCTCTATCATAAGAGACGGGTACAAGCTTCACTTCTTAAACCTTCCTCCTCACACTATGGTGAAACAGTTCAATTCTCCAACATCTCTCCTCAACCTTCTAGGTCAAGAGATTGCCACCCTTCTTGCCCAAGGGGCAATAGAAGAAGTACCCCTTCTTCAACAGGGCTCAGGGTTCTTCTCCCCCTATTTTCTCATTCCAAAGAAAACAGGGGGCTACAGACCCATTTTAGATCTCAGAGAATTGAACAAGTTTCTATGCAAGGAGAAATTCAAGATGACTTCTCTCGGAACTCTCCTTCCATACCTCCAGAGTCAGGACTGGCTTTGTTCTCTAGATCTCAAGGATGCGTACACCCATGTCCTCATCCATCCAACACACAGAAGGTTCCTTTGGTTCCTTTACCAAGGACAGCACTACCAATACAAGTTGCTTCCTTTCGGTCTAGCCTCTGCACCAAGAGTGTTCACCAAATGCATGGCAATAGTAGCTGCATTTCTACGCACTCTAGGGATATTCGTATTCCCATATCTGGACGACTGGCTCATCCGAGCTCCATCCCAGTCAGAGGCCCAGGCTTCCCTGGCCTGCACAAGGCGTGTTCTTCAGTATCTGGGACTAGTAATAAACATTCCAAAATCCCATCTCACCCCTACTCAATCTCTAGAGTTCATAGGGGCCTTACTGGATACCACAACTGCAAGAGCCTATCTCCCCCAGGCCCGTTGCCTACGCTTGGTGCAGTTAGCCTCACAGATTCAGTTAAAATCCCATTTAACTGCTCGAGAGATGTTACAACTGTTAGGCCACATGGCATCCACCGCGCATGTGGTTCCTTATGCTCGCCTTCACATGAGAGCAGCTCAATGGACTTTGTCCACCCAATGGACCCAGGCATCAGGGTGCCTGTCAGACAAGATAGCGACCTCCAGTCGCCTCTCTTGCTCTCTCCATTGGTGGAAGTCCACTCAAAATCTGTTGCTGGGGTCCCCCTTTCAACGGGTGTTACCCCAAGCAACCCTTACAACAGATGCCTCTCCAAAGGGTTGGGGAGCTCATCTACAAGATCTCTCCACCCAAGGCATCTGGTCTCCACAGGAGACATCTCTACATATCAACCTCTTAGAGCTCAGAGCAATCTTTCTGGCTCTCAGAGTCTTCCACACCCTGCTCAGCTACAAGACAGTCCTCATCCACACGGACAACCAAGTAGCCATGTTCTACGTGAACAAGCAGGGGGGGACTGGCTCTCTGTCGCTTTGCAATGAAGGTCTGAGATTGTGGGCCTTCGCCAGAGAGCATCAAATCCATCTCATGGCAGTGTATCTTCCAGGGGTTCAAAACTCTTGGGCGGACAAACTCAGTCGAGTTCTCCTTCCACACGAATGGTCCCTTCATGGGGACCAGATAGCCATGATCTTTTGAATTTGGGGAACCCCAGACATAGACCTGTTTGCAAGTCCGTGGAATGCCAAACTTCCCCGGTTCTGTTCCAGGATTCCGTGTCAGGGAGTTCAGGCCAGGGATGCCTTCCTCCTCCATTGGGGGCAAGATTTCCTCTATGCCTTTCCACCTATTCCTCTCATTCCTAGGACACTGTTCAAGCTTCAGAGAGACAAGGGGTCTATGATCCTCATAGCACCACGTTGGCCACATCAAGTGTGGTACCCTCTACTTCTGCATCTCTCTCAAGTTCCCTCCCTGGACTTGGGGTCTGCTCCAGATCTCCTCTCCCAGGAGGAGGGAACGTTGTGGCACCCAAATCCCCAGTCTCTTCATCTCAGGGCCTGGTTGCTGAAGGCCTAGACCTTCAAGATTTACCTCTTTCTCAGCAGGTGAAGGATATCCTTCATGCTTCCAGAAAGCCTTCCACCAGACGTTCCTATGCTTTTAAATGGAAGAGATTTACCATTTGGTGTGTAGAGAAGGATCTTAACCCTCTTGCAATACCTCTGAATTCTTTACTAGAGTATTTGCTGCATTTATCTCATGCAGGCCTTAAGACGAATTCAATCAGAGTCCATTTGAGTGCTATTGCAGCATCCCTTAAACTCCTCAATGGACAGCCTATTTCCTCTCATTCTCTTATAGCAAGATTCATGAGAGGCCTTCTTCTGACTAAACCTCCCATTAGACCACCTCCAGTGGCATGGGACTTGAATCTGGTTCTTGGCCAGCTCATGAAGCCACCCTTCGAACCCTTAGCCACTACCTCCTTGAAATTCCTTTCCTGGAAGGTTATTTTTCTCATTGCAGTCACCTCAGCTCGCCGTATCAATGAGTTGCAAGCCTTAGTGGCTAATCCTCCTTATACAAGGTTCCATCATGACAAGTGTCACCCACCAACGTCCCCAGAGGCCAGCGACGTAGGTAATTCAGTGGGGTAGTACTCTAGTAGCTATAGAGTATTGTGAGAAGGCTTTGAAATGCCTTCTGGAACCTGTGGTTCTAAACACCAGTCAAAGAATTGTAGTTGCAGACCAAGTGTAAGGTTAAAATACAGGATTTTATTCCCCGTCCGGGATTGGATCTTTAGCATTTGAAACAAAGGAAAAACAGACCATTCATCTGGCATCAAAATTAAAGAAATGCTGGAACAAAACTTGGCTTAACTTCAGCTTTTGTAACAAACAGAAGGAAAAAGAAAACAGACCTTTTCACATGAAAACACCTTCTTCCTGTTTTCTTTTATAAACAGTTTTCACAGCACTCTAGCATAGGGAGGATATAGCATCAGCCATGGTATACGTACAGTCCATATCACTGCCATTCAAGGATTCCTCATAAGGCTCATATTGCATCTCTTCACTATCGGAATAAGTTTCCCCTGGAATAAAGCTTCCGTTGTGATTGCAAAGTTCCTCCCTGTAACTCAAAGCATTCCCCTCCTCCACTGAACTAGAGGGGAATGGGTAATTACCACATTCACTAGAATCACTGTCAGGAGAGCTAAACAGTTCCTGGTAAGTGCAAGGTAGTTCTTTGTATTCTAGACCTCTTCTATTAGGGTCAATACTCCTACCCTCTGGCACTCTCTCTTCCTGGTTTCTCAGCCGAGCCGAGCTCCGTCTGTATGAAAGCTTTTCACTGTGTTTCTCTGCTAGCTGCTTTCCTGGTATAAATGTTTCTTCAGGGTAAAAACTATCCCCTGCTTGGTACCTTGTGCTGGGTAACTTGGCTCTCCTCAGCCTGGCCACCGGACTACTACCTCTGCTCCCTCCGTAGCAAAGTTCCCGGGGATACTGGACAGCTGTGCCCTGCTCCTCAAAGCAGTCCCTCCTGGATTCCACAGCTCTGTGTTTCCCTCGTGAGGCTTCTCTCCAAATGTTCCTTTGGCTTCTCTCCCCAGCAGCTCTCTCACTCAATGTGTCCTTCCCAGCAGCTCTCTCCCCAAACGTTCTCCCACTACTCTCAGGTGAGTGATTTTTAACTGCCTTTCTCGTGGTGTTTGTTTGGGCTCCGCCTCCACCCAGCTGCCCCTCATTCCCTAATGAGTTCTGAGCTAGCCTTGTGTTTGGGCGTTCCCTTACACCTCGTGATACAGCTTGTATCTGTTGCCTATGGTAACCTTTTTCCACGTGTATATCTGAGCTGTCAGCTATGTTTTGCTCAGAGTTCCCTATTTCCCTGGGCTCTGACAGCGCTACCTCATGACAGATCCCCCCCTTAAAATATTACGGGCTGCTGACCCTCTCAGACAGCACGTAATCTTATCCTGGGTTCTGTCATACTGTTCTACATAAGCCATGCTGGCAGTGGCCGACCTATCTTTCCAGGGCTTTAAGATGTTTAGGTGATACACCTGTTGACGCCCCTTTTCATTCTCTACTTTATAAGAGACCGGGCCCAAATATTTTGCCTCCTCACTGGCGAACACGCATTTCGCTGGGTTTAGGGTCAAACCCGCTCTGCGTAGCGCCCGGAGCACTGCCTCTACCCTGGCGAGGTGTTGGGTCCAAGTTGTGCTATAAATGACTATGTCATTCATATATGCCAGAGCGTAATCATAGTGAGCCCTCAACACCTGATCCACCAGGCGCTGACAGGTGGCTGCCGCCCCATGCAGCCCAAACGGCATTCGCCTAAATTGGAACAACCCTATAGGGGTGCTGAATGCCGTTTTAGGTTTTGAATCACGTGTAAGGGGTATCTGCCAATACCCCTTTGTGAGATCTAGAGTGGTCAAGTATTTTGCCTGACCCAAACGGTCCAGTAAGTCATCGATGCGGGGCATCGGATAAGCGTCAAACTGGGAGATCTCGTTTACTTGCCGGAAATCAATACAAAATCTGAGGGTCCCGTCCGGCTTCGGAACTAAAACTATGGGGCTTGACCAGGGGCTGTGGGACTCCTCAATAATGCCCATAGCACCATCTCCTTTACTTGTTTGATCACTTCATTTTTCTTGGCCTCGGGCATGCGATAGGGCCGTTGTCTGATGATCCGCCCTGGGGTCGTAATTACTTTGTGGGCGACCATACGGGTTTCGCCAGGTTTTGTCGTTAAGACATCAGCAAATCTCCCTAACAGCTGGGTCAACTCTCGTTGATGCTGTGAGGATAGCCCAACACCCAACCTAGGTTCTGGCCTTTCCTTCCAATCGGAGGTCTGAGGCCCGAGATCCTCTTCTCTCCTCTCCTCCGCTAGGGCCGTCATACCCTTAATTTCCCTCTGGCCAGTGGACCCAAACCCATGTGTTCCCCTAGTGGTAGGTGTCAATGCTGGAACCTCTTCTACCTTGGGGAAACCCACGCGTTCGCACACTAACTGCGCGATGCGGTCGCCCTCCTGTAAAGTCCGCTTCGCCGAAATTAAAAAGAAGGACTTTTACCAGGCCTCGATAATCGGGGTCTATTACTCCCGCCCCAATGTCTATGAAGTTCTTGACAGCCAGGCCTGACCTTGGGGCTATACGCCCATAACATCCCTCAGGAATCTTTACATGTATCCCGGTGTTAACCAAGTCTTTTCCCCCTTTCAGGACCACTGCCTCCTCAGCACTGAAGAGGTCATATCCGGCTGCCCCCGTTGGAAGCTCTTTGTGGGCTTTTGGCTTTTGGTGTGGCCTTGCAAAATTGCAGCACAAATTTTTGCTTCCCTGTAGGTGCTTCAGTGACTCGGGCCGGGGATGGAATACTAGCCTTCTTTGTTTTTCCAAACAGAGGATTAGGGATTCCCGCTGTTAATGCTTCTAAGCCTGTTCCTGTTGTCTCTGTTGGGGGTGGTGCGAGCTCATAGCCTAGTTTATTAAGACCCTTTTCTACTTCTTGACAAAAGGGAGGCCAATCGCGCCCCAAAACAACCTGATGTGGTAACTTTGGAACGATGGCTACTAGTAATGGTTGTGTGGCTCCCAACCCTCTTACAGATAATGTGTGTAAAGGATAAGGTGACGATGCGCCGTGTACACATCGTATCCTCACTTGGCCCTCTGCTTGACTCGGGGCTGACTGGCGGCGCTCCTTAATGGCTTCCCAGAGCCTGCATGAGATCATGCTCTGGTCAGCCCCCGAGTCAAGCAGTGCCAGTGCTTCTACCCCTTCTACCTGAACATGAATCAGGAATCCATCTTGCACTGGCTTGTCTGCTCCAGCTATGAGGACAGTCTGCTCGGTGCAGTCCTTCTGAAAATGGCCTGCTCTCCCGCATACATAACATTTCCCCTTACATGTAAGAAAAATATTACCATTAGTATTTTTAACATTGGCATTAAACATTTTCCCCTTAAGATACTTACCCTTTTTAAAATCTGCCATTCCTACTGCTTTCATTATACCAAGCCCTGAGGTGTCAGCCATCTGCGCCTCCAAATATCGCTCTGCCAGACTGGCTGCCTTGTCAGTAGTTTGGCAGTTCTGTAAGGTCAGATAAGTTTTCATCTCGGTGGGCAGAGCCTGGAGAAACTGTTCCAAGATAACTGTGTCCAGCACCGATTCTATGGTTCTCCGCTCAGGAGTTAACCATTTCCATGCCAGATTTTTCAGTCTCTGCTGCAAGGCTTTAGGGGTCTCCTGTGACTTCATTCTAGCTTCTCTAAACATTCTCCGGTAATGTAAAGTAGACAGCCCTAGTCTATCCTTGACTGCTCGTTTTATTTCGTCATAATCAGCAGCAAGGGTTGCAGGCATTGCCTTGTAGGTGGAGAGAGCTTCCCCAGTAAGTGATACCGCAAAGCGGGTCGCCCACTGCTCTCTAGGCCATTTCAACGCTTCCCCTATTCTCTCAAAGGCATCTATAAAGTCATCTATATTATCATGCGGACTTAATTGTCCCAAAGAAAATGCATGGCAAGCATTTAATCCTACCCCTGGAACTATAGCGGGGTTTTCAGTCCTAAGCTCCTGCGGCTTTTCCAAAAACGCTTTCATAGTGTCCAAGAGTGGCTTCTGCTGCTCTCTTATCATGTTGGCCGTCTGCTCCTGGATATGTCTAGCCAACTCCAGCTGCTTATCCCACTGGAGTTGCATCCAGCTCATCATCTCTCTGGCATCCATTCTTCTGTCTGTGACCCTGTGGAGAAAAGAAAGACAAAAAACACCAAATGCGGTACTTATATTCTTTCAGCCCTTATTCCTGCAGCACAGCAGCGCCCTCTATCTTGCCCGAATCCAGCTACGCTTATGCCCCAGGTAACGTTACCTTAGCCCTTGCGTAGATTCCAGCATGCAAGAAAGGTCACTGTGCTCTCCACCGTCCGGTCCGTCAGTGAACTTGCTTCTCAGGGTCTCCTGGTACAGCAGCAGTTTTCTTTAATAATGTCCTTTTTCCAAAAGTAAAAATCCTCAAAACTACGCCAAATGTCACCCACCAACGTCCCCAGAGGCCAGCGGCGTAGGTAATTCAGTGGGGTAGTACTCTAGTAGCTATAGAGTATTGTGAGAAGGCTTTGAAATGCCTTCTGGAACCTGTGGTTATAAACACCAGTCAAAGAATTGTAGTTGCAGACCAAGTGTAAGGTTATAATACAGGATTTTATTCCCCGTCCGGGATTGGATCTTTAGCATTTGAAACAAAGGAAAAACAGACCATTCATCTGGCATCAAAATTAAAGAAATGCTGGAATAAAACTTGGCTTAACTTCAGCTTTTGTAACAAACAGAAGGAAAAAGAAAACAGACCTTTTCACATGAAAACACCTTCTTCCTGTTTTCTTTTATAAACAGTTTTCACAACACTCTAGCATAGGGAGGATATAACATAAGCCATGGTATACGTACAGTCCATATCACTGCCATTCAAGGATTCCTCATAAGGCTCATATTACATCTCTTCACTATCGGAATAAGTTTCCCCTGGAATAAAGCTTCCGTTGTGATTGCAAAGTTCCTCCCTGTAACTCAAAGCATTCCCCTCCTCCACTGAACTAGAGAGGAATGGGTAATTATCACATTCACTAGAATCACTGTCAGGAGAGCTACACAGCTCCTGGTAAGTGCAAGGTAGTTCTTTGTATTCTAGACCTCTTCTATTAGGGTCAATACGCCTACCCTCTGGCACTCTCTCTTCCTGGTTTCTCAGCCGAGCCGAGCTCCGTCTGTATGAAAGCTTTTCACTGTGTTTCTCTGCTAGCTGCTTTCCTGGTATAAAAGTTTCTTCAGGGTAAAAACTATCCCCTGCTTGGTACCTTGTGCTGGGTAACTTGGCTCTCCTCAGCCTGGCCACCAGACTACTACCTCTGCTCCCTCCATAGCAAAGTTCCCGGGGATACTGGACAGCTGTGCCCTGCTCCTCAAAGCAGTCCCTCCTGGATTCCACAGCTCTGTGTTTCCCTCGTGAGGCTTCTCTCCAAATGTTCCTTTGGATTCTCTCCCCAGCAGCTCTCTCACTCAATGTGTCCTTCCCAGCAGCTCTCTCCCCGAACGTTCTCCCACTACTCTCAGGTGAGTGATTTTTAACTGCCTTTCTCGTGGTGTTTGTTTGGGCTCCGCCTCCACCCAGCTGCCCCTCATTCCCTAATGAGTTCCGAGCTAGCCTTGTGTTTGGGTGTTCCCTTACACCTCGTGATACAGCTTGTATCTGTTGCCTATGGTAACCTTTTTCCACGTGTATATCTGAGCTGTCAGCTATGTTTTGCTCAGAGTTCCCTATTTCCCTGGGCTCTGACAGCACTACCTCATGACACAAGGTAGTCCTCAGAACTAATCCACACTTTATGCCTAAAGTGGTCTCACCTTTTCATCTCAACCATGAGGTGTATTTACATGTCTTTTTTCCAGGACCTCATGCATCAAGTGCAGAGAGGAATCTTCATACCCTGGATTGTAAAAGAGCACTTGCTTTCTACTTACAAAGGACACAGCAACATAGAAAGTCCTCTCAACTTTTTGTTGCTTTTGATCCCTCTCATTTAGGACTTCCAGTCTCTAAAAGAACTCTGTCAAATTGGATTGCTCAGTGTATTTCCTTCGCCTACCAGAGTAAGAACCTTTCTCTGGAGGGCCATGTCACAGCTCACAATGTGAGGGCCATGGCAGCTTCTATGGCTCATCTAAACTCTGTGTCCATCGACCAAATCTGTCGAGCGGCCACCTGGGCCTCGGTTCATACCTTCACAGCCCATTACTGCTTGGACAAGGACTCCCGCCGGGATGCCTTGTTTGGTCAGGCTGTTCTCAAACACCTGTTCCATACCTAATCAACTCCTACCCTCCATCCCTGACTGGATGCCTGAGATTCATAGGTGGAGGTAGAGCCCTTCCCAGGGACTCACAACCTGGGTGATCTCCCAGGCATCTCTAGCTAGGGAGTCCCCATATGTGAAGACTCTTTCCTGCTTGTTCCTGGAGATAGCACAGTTACTTACCTGTAACAGGTGATCTCTGGGAACAGCAGGAATAAGTCTTCACAACCCACCCACCTCCCCTAGGAGTTGTATCTCTCTATCTATATTTCCTTTCCTTTCTCTCTCTCTCTTTGTCTCAGCTTAAAACTCGAACTGGAGAGAGGCGGTTGGGAAAGGCGGGAAGGCAGCGCGCAGGCGATGTGGGATGCTCCCAAAAGCTTTCCTTTTGGATGCTGGGGAGCATTCCCGCGCAGGCTCCGTCGGTACCGACGATACCCATATGTGAAGACTTATTCCTGCTGTTCCCAGAGATCACCTGTTACAGGTAAGTAACTGTGCTTTATGGACCTTTCCTCCAGGAACTTGTCCAAACCTTTTTTAAACCCAGCTACACTAACAGCTTTTACTACATCCTCCGGTAACAAATTCCAGAGTTTGATTACACGTTGAGTGAAAAAATATTTTCTTTTATTAGTCTTAAATAGTTTATCCTGTAGCTTCATTGCATGTCCCCTAGTCTTTCTATATTCTGATAACGTAAACAATCGATCTACATTTACCCATTCCACTCCGTTCATTAATTTATAGACTTTCCAGGATAAAGAGCCCTAGCCTTTTTAGCCTTTCTTCATAGGAGTATCCTTCCATCCCCTTTACCATTTTGGCTCTTCTCTGAACCTTTTCTAATAATGCTATATCCTTTTTAAGATACGGCGACCAGAATTTCACACAATAATCAAGGTGTGGTCTCACCATGGAATGATATAGAGGCATTATAATAACTTTTGTTTTATTTTCCATTCCTTTCCTTATGATACCTAGCATTCTATTTGCTCTCTTGGCCGCCGCTGCACACTGGGCTGAGGGTTTTAACATGTTATCTTTAAAAAGGGAGACTTTAGGGTATGTCCACCAACAGGCATTAGTTGTCTTTGTGGTACTAATGCAGGATCTTCACACCATGAAGACAGTTATCACAGGAGAAATGTAGCTACCACAGGGAAATTTCCATGATTTCTTTATTTAACAGGTTTTCTATACCGCCTTTATCAAAGGTGGTTTACATCAAACATGATAACAATTGCAGAGGAATTGTTTTACATTAAACAGGGATTATAACGCGGAGATAAATATGAGATACATTATGTGAGGGGAGCAAACTATTTACATGTAGAGATGGTCTACGTTTTAGGGGGAAGAACGATAACTGCATTTTACACAGTGTCCGCATGAAAGGGCAGAGAGTGGGCATTCCTTTTCCGTGCAGTTACTGCGAGTGTTGACAATGCATGATAGCTACATGATTTATAGACATTACAGATTCAGCTATTTCTACCTCAGTGGGTGGCATTTTCTACAGCTGTGAAATAGCCACCCTGTGATCCCTGTATTTTCTCTGTGGTTTTTACATAGAAACATGATGACAGAAAAAGACCACATGGCCTATCTAGTCTGTCCTTCCATATCAACAACCACAACAGTCCACTTTTTACCTTTAGAGATCCTCTGTGTTGGTCCCATGCTTTTTTGAATTCAGTTACTGTCCTCATCTCTACCACCTCCCCTGGGAGACTATTCCACGGATCCACTACTCTTTCCGTAAAAAAATATTTCCGCATATCACTCCTGAATCTATCTCCCTTCACCCTCATCCCATGTCCCCTCGTAGCAGAACTTGCTTTCAATTGAAAGAGGCTCTCTCCCTGAACATTTATGCCACGGAGGTATTTGAACATCTCAATCATATCACCTCTATCCCGCCTTTCCTCTAAGGTGTACATATTAAGATCCTTAAGTCTGTCCTCATATGCTTTATAATGAAGCCCACTAATCATTTTAGTAGCCACCCTCTGCACTGACTCCATCCTGTTCACATCCTTTTGAAGGTGCGGTCTCCAGAATTGCACACTATACTCCAAATGAGGTCACACCAAAGACTTATACAGAGGCATTATCACCTCCTTTTTTCTGCTAGCCATTCCTCTCTGTATGCACCCAAGCATCCTTCTAGCTTTTGCTGTCGCCTTTTCTACCTGTTTAGCTACTTTAAGATCATCATTTATTTTATTTTATTTTATTTCAGTGCTTTTTTATACCGCCCCTTCCAGAGATCAGGGGCGGTTTACAAGGAACTTAAACAACAATATAGCAGAACATTGCAATATTGAATTACATTAAACATTAGTTGAGCAAAAACAAGGAACTTAAACAACAATATAGCAGAACAGTGCAATACTGAATCATACACAACCACGCCTAGGTCCCACTCTTCTTTAGTGGACAAAAGTACTTCACCTCCTATACTGTATTGCTCCCTTGGATTGCTGCTGCCCAAATGCATGACCTTACATTTTTTAACATTAAATCCCAGCTGCCAAATTCTAGACCATTCTTCAAGCTTAGCTAGATCCCTCCTCATGTTATCTACACCTTCCTGGGTGTCTACTCTATTGCAGATTTTGGTATCATCCGCAAAGAGGCAAACCTTACCCGACAGCCCTTCCGCTATATCACTAACAAAGATGTTAAAAAGAATCGGACCAAGGACAGATCCCTGGGGCACACCACTGGTAACATCCTTCTCCTCAGAGTGAGCTCCATTTACTTGTACTCTTTGTCACCTCCCACCCAACCAATTTCTAACCCAAGCAGTAACTTTAGAGTCCATCCCTAGGGTGCTCAGTTTGTTTATAAGTCGCCTGTGAGGAACAGTGTCAAAGGCTTTACTGAAATCTAAATACACCACATCTAGAGCTCTCTCTCGGTCCAACTCCCTGGTCACCCAGTCAAAGAAATCAATCAGATTTGTCTGACAAGACCTGCCTCTGGTGAATCCATGCTGCCTTGGATCCTGTAATCCGCTGGACTCCAGAAACCTCACTATTTTCTCTTTCAGCAGCATTTCCAATAATTTACTCACCACCGAAGTTAAACTAACCGGCCTGTAGTTTTCAACCACATCCTTACTTCCGCTTTTGTGTAAAGGCACCACATGAGCCTCTCTCCAGTCCTTTGGCACCACTCCCGACTCCAACAAGGCATTGAAAAGGTCAGTCAGTGGAGTTGCTAGAACGTCCCCAAGTTCCCTCAGTATTCTAGAGTGTATCCCATCCGGTCCCATCGCTTTGTCTACTTTAAGTTGAGCTAGTTTCTCACGAACACAGTCTTCTGAAAATTGTTCAAGATATCCCTCGCTTCTGTTCCTATTTGTAGGTGTTTTCTGAGGTCCTGCTCCTGGTTCGTCATCTGTGAACACAGAACAAAAATATTTGTTAAGTAATTCCGCTTTATCCTTATCAGCTTCTACATATTCCCCCCTTGCACCCTTGAGTCTGACAATACCACTTTTGCCCTTCCTCTTCTCACTAATATATCTGAAAAATGTCTTATCCCCCCATTTTATTGCATTGGCTATTTCCTCCTCCTTTTGAATCTTTGCCTTCTTGACTACTTTGCTAACTTCTCTAAGTTTTTCCAAATACAGATGCCTGTCTTTCTCTCTCTGTGATCTCTTGTATTTCATGAAGGCCTCCCTCTTTTTCTTCACTTTATCAGCTACTTCCTTCGAAAACCATAGCGGTCTCCTTTTCCTTTTGCCTTTATTTACCATTTTAACAAAAAGGTTGGTTGCCCTTAAAATATCCCCTTTCAGTTTTGCCCACTGTTTTTCTACATCCTCCAGCTGTTCCCATCCCACTAACGACTCCCTGAGGTATTGGCCCATCTTCGCAAAGTTAGTCTTCCTAAAGTCTAAGATCCTCACCTTGGAATGGATTCAAACAGCCCTAGTCCTAATACTGAACCACACCATCTGGTGATCACTGGATGCAAAATGATCTCCCACTACAACATCAGAAACACTTTCACCATTGGTAAGCCCCAAGTCCAGTATGGCCCCTTCACGTGTGGGGTCTGTTACCAATTGCCTGAATAGTTCTCCCTGTAGAGAATCCAGGATCTCCTTACTTCTAGATGATACTGCAGCAGGAATGTGCCAATCAACATCTGGCATATTGAAATCTCCTATCAGTAGCACTTCCCCTTTCCTAGCAATGCTGCGTATGTCTTCAATTAACTCTCTGTCCACCTCTTCCTCTTGTGAGGGAGGTCTGTATATCACACCAATGCAAATAGATTTCTCTTTCCCTCTTTCTAGTTTAACCCACAATGCCTCCTCTCTCCCTTTTAAGCTCTGTAATTCCAAAGCTTTAATAGTAGTTTTTACATATAGTGCCACTCCTCCTCCCCTTCTTCCTACCCTGTCCTTTCTGAATAAAGTATAGCCAGGTATAGTTACATCCCAATCATGGTTTTCTGTGAACCATGTTTCTGTAACTGCCACTAAATCCGAGTCAGCCACTCCCACCAAAGCTTCAACATCAGGGATCTTATTTGCCATGCTACGGGCATTTATACACACTGCTTTCCATATGTTACCCCTGTTACCCATTTCCATAAAGGTATTTAATGTATCACCTACCTGGGGGCTTTCACTTACCTGGGGGCTTTCTTCACCCATCCCCAACGAATCTAGTTTATTTATTTATTTTATTTATTTATTACAATTTCTTATATACCGCACTATTCGATATCAGCGCAGTTTACATTATAACAAAATGACCAGAACAACAAGCTGTTTGGTTTTACATAGAACAGGAGTACAAACTTGGATAACAGGGGTGAACTATATACATGAAATAATTACAAAGAACAAGATTGAAGGCAACGGTCACATAAGGAAAATATGTGCATCATCTGCAGGCGGGATGCTAGCACTATCTCAAAACTAACAATGGTTACTTTCTTAGGTGGGGTTACCTAGATTTCGTTGCTGACCGGGTAGTATTGGAGGAAAAGGTGATATTTGAGTGCCTTCCTGAACTGAGTTTGATCTACAATGGCCCGAATGTCGGGTGGTAGATCATTCCAGCATTTGGGGACGTAGAGACTGAAGGCCCTATTTGCCGTTGTACTGTTGCATTTTGTCAATGCTTTCGGGGTTATTAGCAAGTTTACAGCAGTTGCTCTTCTGGATCTGTTGGGGGGCACTGTGTGGATGAGTTCTGTAAGTGAAGAAGATGAAAGGCCATTGATGGCCTTGAATGAGAGGAGTAAGGTTTTAAAGATAAGCCTTCCGTGGATAGGGAGCCAGTGAAGCTGCTTCAGAATAGGAGTCACGTGGTCACTTCTGGAGGCTCCGTGGAGGACCCTTGCTGCAGCATTCATGGCCAGCTGTAACGGGCTCAGTGTAGATTGGGGGAGACCTTGTAAGATGGCATTGGCAAAGTCGAAATGGGGTAAGATTAGTGCTTGATATATAGTCCGGAAATCGTCTGGGTCCAGTAGGGAGCGCAGATGCCTGAGCGTACGGATTTTGAAATATACAGCTTTGACTATATTGCCTATGTGAGATTTCATATCCAGACGTTGGTCCAAGGTGACTCCAAGGTATTTTATTGTTTCTTTAGTTTGCAAGTCAGCTTCCTTGACTCTTACATGGGACGGAGGAATAAAGTTGGGGTCTCTCGCGTTGAAAAGCACCTCCGTTTTCTTGTGCTGAATGCGGAGGTTTTGAGATTGGAGCCATTCTGAGACCGCATTGAAACAATCTACCAGTGGTGTAAGGTCCATTTGAACTGTAGAGAACGGCATGTATAAGAGTATGTCATCAGCATATATCAAACAGTTCACGTTAAATGATCTAATGATATTGCAGATGGGTTGCATGTATATATTGAACAGGAGAGATGACAAAGAGGAACCTTGAGGCACACCTTGTGTTTGGTGGAAGCGTTTTGATTCTTCTGATCCGGATTTTACATATTGCCATCTTCCATCCAGATAAGACTTGCACCATTCGAGCGCGGTGTTGCAAACGCCCTTCTCTTTCAATCGCCCGAGGAGAAACTCATGACTTACCGAGTCGAAAGCCGCGGCGATGTCTAAGAAAATGAGCACAAAACCTTGTCGGATGTTATCAATGCCTGTGATTATATTGTTGAATAGGATAGTAAGGAGGGTCTCAACTCCATGATATTCTCTGAACCCATGTTGGTAATGATCTAGGGGAGCTTCAGAGTCTATATGGTCTTGAATTTGCCTTTGTACCTCTTTCTCAATTATCTTAGCTAGGAGAGGAATACTAGCTATTGGCCTATAAGAATCGACCCTTTGTGGGTCTAGTTTGGAGTTCTTCAATAGTGGCCTAATGGAAGTCTGTTTGAGTGCTGTGGGGAAGGAACCCGTTGTGAAGGAGAGGTTCATCAGTTTTGCGATGAAAGGACTGAACTCACCGCGTAGCTCCTTAATCCAAAAAACTGGGCAAGGGTTAGTCTGCGCTGTGGAGGTGTTGAGAGACGCTATTGTATCCTCAATACATTTAGTGGATGGTGTGGAAAACTTAATTAGAGGGGTTAGGTCGGTTGGTTCTTGATACGAGGCTGCTGAGACCTTGTCAGTCTGTACGATCTTGGATTGTAAGTAGTCCGCATATTTTTGTGGGTGAATCTCATCGTGTTGTTCAGGAGATGGTTCCTTCGAAAGAGATTTGACCAAGCTGAAAAGATCCCGTGGTTTGTTCAGAGATCTCTTTAGAGTGTCGGTGTGATATTGTTTCATTTTAATTGTGATTGCTTCTCGGTGCATTGATAGGTGGAGTTGGTAAGCGGTCTGATCGTCCGTGGAGAGCGATCGGCGCCATCGTCTCTCAAGTCTGCATAGATGTGTGAGAGAAGATCGCAGCTCAGGAGAGAACCATGGGGCAGAGCTTCTTTTTATCCTTGATGTGTTATTGGAGTGCGGGCGTTGTGAGATGGCATTAAGGTTGAAGTTCCAGGAGGAGATTAGTTCTTCAAGATCGGGCGAGGTATTGTTGAGGAGTGAGTGGGTCTCAGACAGGATGAGTTCCCTGTTAAATGGGCGAAAGCTTCTTGTTGACGTTCGTGATGTGTTGTTAATCTTTCGGTTGCTATGCTGCTGCTTATCGCTGATGGGTATCTGGAGATTGATCAGTTTGTGGTCCGACCAGTTTAAAGCCCTCTTCAGTAGATTAGCCAGTCTACTTCCGAAGATGCGTTGACCTTTCTTGGACAGATGGATGCCATCTCTGCTCTGCAACCCTTGGAACAGCATCCCATGGTCTAGGAAACCAAAATGCTCTCGATGACACCATCCACGCAGCCATGCATTCACCTCCAGGATGCGAGCCTCTCTGCCTTGGCCTTTACCCTCAACAGGGAGGATTGAAGAGAACACCACCTGTGCACCTAACTGCTTCACCCTCTGTCCCAGAGCCATGAAGTCACTTTTGATACATTCCGAGGTATACCTGGTAGTATCATTTGTTCCAACATGGATTAGCAACATTGGGTAATAGTCAGTGGGCTTGATGAGTCTCGGCAAACTCTCCATAACATCTTGGATTTTGGCACCTGGCAGACAGCATACCTCTCTGGACATCAAGTCTGGTCGGCAGATGGACACCTCAGTACCCCTCAGAAGAGAGTCTCTAACCACCACTACCCTTCGTTTCCTTCTGTTCACTGATTCTGCAACTTTGGGGTACTTGAACTCTGGTTCTTCCCTTTCCAGGGATGCTTTCACCTCCTCCATTTCCAGGGCTGCATAATGGTTCTTCAATTCAAGGGCTGGAGAAGTTGGATTGGTGATTTTGCAGGCCCTGGTGACTTGTGTCCAACCATCGACATTCTGTTGGCACCCATCTTCTCCTCTGCTGGAGAGCTTGGTTGCTGCAAGAAGCATCTCATCAATGTACTTCTCACTGTCTTGAATGCTCCTCAGCCTCGCCACCTCCTCTCTGAGTTCCTCCACTTGTTTCCTCAGAGCTTCAGCATGCAGGCACCCTGCACATGGAACCGGTCCTTCAACTGTCATTAGGACCTCTGTCTGGACCGAGGCAGGAGCTGTAACGGGGGCAACAGCTTTAGCAATACGATTTTTCCCAGCCATTGTTCTGTTCGTGGAGCTTAGGTATCTGTTTTTGCAGGGGAAATGCTGAGAACACTCCCTGCAGATACCGTGGGACCTTTCATCTAACACTGGGCTTTTGCAACTATTGCCAGATGTTAGTTGCAAAAGCCTAACCCACTTTAGTAAACATACCCCTATGATAAAAATGAGCAAAATGGTAAAAACCCCGGCGGGAGGCTTCGACCTCTAAAGCATCATCATCGGGGTTTCAGGATGATCTTGATGGCGTGGCCTCGACAGATCTCCTGGTGCCATGCTCTGGGGTACCGGTGGCTTCCATCGGTACTGACTTCCAAGCATTGGCGGCGTCGATGGATCAGAGGATTCTGTCCATAGAACACAGTCTGGCGGCTTTCCTTGTGGCATCGACGCCCGTGGTACCGCAACCGACTACCCCACCGGTACCGGCTATAGCATCGCCATCGGTACCGATTCCGGTACCGGTGGCATCGGCATCGGTGTCCGCTATGCCGGTACTCTGTCCTTTGAAGCCCTCCGGTACCGGTTATTCCCGATGCCGATCCCACTCGGTACGGGTATCGGGCTTTGCAAGAGCATCTGGACAGACGATACTTCGATTCCTCTGAGGACTCTGAGGATTCTGAAGAGTCGGTCGATGCAGTGATGCTTCTTCCACAGGAGGAGTCCTCTCCTAAATGAAGGATGTCTCCTCCAGAGGACTTGCCTTTTCAAGACTTCATCAGGGAGGTATCTCGGGGCCTTTCCATTATGGTAGCCCCTGAGACAGAGCCCAGAGCCAAGGAGTTAGATATTTAACAATATCCTAAAACTCCTAAGGAGGCAGCTACCTTGCCTGTTCATGAGATTTTGTATGATCTCATGTTAAGGATGTGGGAAGCACCTCTGACCACCTCCCCTCATTCTCGCAGGTTGGATACCATGTATCGTGTCCCTCCTTGTCCTGGGTTCCATAAAACTCAACTTCCTCACCACTCTATTGTGGTTGAGTCTGCTATGAGAAAGATTAGAAGTGCCAAAAGACATGCCTCTAATCCTCCAGGACATGAATGTAGAACCCTGGATGCTTTTGGAAAAAGAGTCTTCCAAGCTTCCATGCTTGCTGCGAGAATTAATTCCTATAGTCTTTACATGGGAATGTTCTTAAAAAAAGTCACTGATCATTTGCAGACTTTAAGTCCTTTCATTTCTGAAAATAAAAGACAGGACTTTCTCACTTGGCTTAAGCATGCCCAGGATATCTCCAAATTCTCCAACCGTGCAGCTTTCGACTCCTTTGAATGTGTCAGCAGAGCCTCAGTTATTGCCATAGGTGCACGTAGAATTGCTTGGCTTCAAGCATCTGATTTGGAGATCTGGGTTCAAGATGAATTGGGAAATATCCCTTGTACAGGTGAGAACCTGTTTGGTAAAGATTGACAAGCAAAAGCCAATCAGATGGATGCTGAAAACTCTGCCTTGGATAGACTATCCAAATCCACAGCTGCTCCTGCTAAGAAAAGGTTGTTCAAGAAAGCACCTTTTTCTAAAAAGGGAAGATTCTATCCTGCTTATGGTCAGCGGGCATCTTCTGCAGCTCAGTTCCCTACCAAACGTCAGCAATCATCCAAACAGAGCAAAGCAAAGGCTGCTAGGCCTCCACCGACCCAGCAACCTCAGCCCCCTCAGGGCCTTTGACATTCCGCTAGAGAACTTAGCCTTCCTGGCTCTGGAAAGACCAGAGCCCTCCACCATTCCAGGAAGGTTATGTCATTTTGCTCCCAGATGGGAGCAAATTACAGCAGAGCATTGGACACTCTCCATCATAAGAGAGGGGTACAAACTTCATTTTTCAAGCTTGCCCCCTCACACAAGAGTGCACCAGTTCAATTCTCCAACCTCCCTCCTCAGCCTGTTTGGGCAGGAGGTTGCCAACCTTCTCACCCAGGGGGCAATAGAGGAAGTGCCTCTTCAACAACAGGGCACAGGTTTCTACTCCCCCTATTTTCTTATTCCAAAGAAAACAGGGGGCTACAGATCTATCTTAGATCTCAGAGAATTGAAAAGATTCCTAGTCAAGGAAAAATTCAAAATGATTTCTCTGGGAACTCTGCTGCCATACCTTCAGAGTCAGGATTGGCTTTGTTCTCTAGATCTCAAGGATGCGTACACCCATGTTCTCATCCATCCAACTCACAGAAGGTTCCTTCGGTTCCTTTTTCAAGAGAAGCACTATCAATACAGAGTGCTCCCTTTTGGTCTGGCCTCTGCACCAAGGGTGTTCACAAAATGCATGGCAGTGGTAGCTGCATTTCTGCGCACTCTGGGAATATTCGTCTTCCCTTATTTGGACGACTGGCTCATCCGAGCTCCCATTCAGTCAGAGGCCAAGAGTTCTCTAGCCTGCACAATGAGTATCCTTCAGTATTTAGGGCTGACAATAAATATCCCAAAATCCAATTTAACCCCTACTCAGTCTCTGGAGTTTATAGGGGCGTTGCTGGATACCACAAAGGCAAGGGCCTATCTCCCCCAGGCCCGTTGCCTTCGTTTGGTGCAGTTAGCTTCTCAAGCAGAGTTGAAGCCTCACTTAACTGCTCGAGAGATGTTACAGTTACTAGGCCACATGGCATCAACCGTGCATGTGGTCCCATACACTCGCCTTCACATGAGAGCAGCTCAGTGGACTTTATCCACCCAATGGACCCAGGCATTAGACTGCCTGTCAGACAAAATAGCAAACACAAGTCGCCTCATTTTGTCTCTCCAGTGGTTGAAGTCCCCTCAAAACCTGTTGCTGGGGTCCCCCTTTCAGCAGTCTCTACCCCAAGCAACTCTCACAACAGATGCTTCTCCAATGGGGTGGGGAGCTCATCTACAAATTCATCTTCTGGCAGTTTATCTTCCAGGCGTTCAAAACTCTTGGGCAGACAGGCTCAGTCGAGTTCTGCTTCCACACGAGTGGTCCCTACATGTGGACCAGGTGACCAGGATTTTTCAGATTTGGGGAACCCCAGACATAGACCTCTTTGAAAGTCCGTGGAATGTCAAACTTCCCCGGTTCTGTTTCAGAACTCCGGCTCAGGGGGCTCAGGCAAGGGATGCTTTCCTCCTTCACTGGGGTCAAGACTTCCTGTATGCCTTTCCACCCATTCCCCTAATTCCAAAAACCCTGTTCAAGCTTCAGAGAGACAGAGGCCACATGATTTTCATAGCTCCTCATTGGCCACGGCAAGTGTGGTACCCTCTGCTTCTACATCTCTCTCAAGCTCCCTCCCTCGAGTTAGGGTCTGCTCCAGATCTCCTCTCTCAAGAGGACGGGAAGTTGTGGCATCCAAATCCCCAGTCTCTGCATCTCAGGGCTTGGTTGCTGAAGGCCTAGATCTCCAAGATCTTCATCTTTCTCAACAGGTGAAAGATGTTCTTTATGCTTCCAGAAAACTTCCACTAGATGTTCTTATGCTTTCAAGTGGAAGAGGTTTACTATCTGGTGCACTGGGAAGGGTCTTAACCCCCTTGCCATACCCCTAGAATCTTTGCTGGAGTATCTCCTCCATCTGTCTAATGCAGGCCTTAAAACTAACTCAGTAAGGGTCCATTTGAGTGCTATTGCAGCTTCCCTTAAGCCTCTGAATGGACAACCTGTTTCCTCTCATCCTCTTGTAGCAAGGTTCATGAGAGGCCTCCTTTTAACAAAGCCTCCCATTAGACCACCTCCGGTGGCATGGGACTTGAACCTGGTTCTTGGTCAGCTTATGAAGCTGCCTTTTGAACCTTTAGTTACCACCTCCTTGAAATACCTTTCTTGGAAAGTTATCTTTCATATTGCAATCACATCAGCACGTCGTATTAGTGAATTGCAAGCACTCGTAGCTAATCCACCTTATACAAAGTTCCATCATGACAAGGTAGTCCTTAGGACTCATCCACATTTTATGCCTAAGGTGGTCTCGCCCTTTCACCTCAACCAGGAGGTCTACCTACCTGTCTTTTTTCCAGGGTCTCATGCATCAAGTGCAGAGAGGAATCTTCATACCCCGGACTGTAAAAGAGCTCTGGCTTTTTATTTACAAAGGACACAGTAACATAGAAAATCCTCTCAGCTCTTTGTTGCCTTTGATCCTTCTCATTTGGGACTACCAGTCTCCAAGAGAACACTGTCTAACTGGATTGCCCAGTGTATTTCTTTCGCCTATCAGAGTAAGAACCTTTCTCTGGAGGGCCATGTCACAGCTCACAATGTGAGGGCCATGGCCGCCTCAATGGCTCATCTGAACTCTGTGTCTATTGACGACATCTGTCGAGCAGCCACTTGGGCCTCGGTTCATACCTTCACAGCCCATTACTGCTTGGACAAGGACTCCCGCCGGGATGCCTTGTTTGGTCAGGCTGTTCTCAAACACCTGTTCCATACTTAATCAACTCCTACCCACCATCCCTGATGGGATGCCAGAGATCCATGGGGGGAAGTGGAGCCCTGTCCCAGGGACACACAACTTCTGGGGTCTCTCCCTGGCATCTAAAGCTAGGGAGTCCCCATATGTGAAGACTTATTCCGGTTTGTTCCTGGAGATAGCACAGTTACTTACCTGTAACAGGTGATCTCTGGGAAAAGCAGGAATAAGTCTTCACCACCCACCCACCTCCCCTGGGAGTTGTATCTCTCTATCTATCTTTCCTTTCCCTCTCTCTCTCTCTTTGTCTCAGCTTTAAAACCTAACTGAGGAGAGACAGTTGGGAAAGGCGGGAAGGCAGCACGCAGGTGCTGTGGGATGCTCCCAAAAGCTTTCTGATTGGACGCTGGGGAGCGTTCCCGCGCAGGCTCCGTCGGTACCGAGGATACCCAGATGTGAAGACTTATTCCTGCTGTTCCCAGAGATCACCTGTTACAGGTAAGTAACTGTGCTATATACAGACACCCAGAAGCTGCAGGGAACACAGAGGCGTGCACACACACACACACACACACACTCACACATGCACACACACACACACACACAAATATACACACACACACACACACAGAAATATACCGACACCCAGAAGCTGCAGGGAACACAGAGGCACACACAGAAATATCTGGGAACATGGTGCGCTTCATACCTCAGAGACCGTTGGCAACATGTCCGTTCTGGATCTTCCACCTCTGACCCCTTCCCTCAAACAAAAGGCGTGCCACAAGGCTCCTCCCTTTCCGCCTTGCTGTTCAACGTCTATATGCAGCCTATCTGTGACCTTATCCACTCTTTTAACATCAACTGCCTGGTCTATGCTGACGACGTCTTGATGTATATGCCAATCTCAACAGAACACCTGGACCTCTCCCCACTAATCAAGTGCTTTGACGCAGTCACAGACTGGCTAAATGCACAAATGCTTAAGATAAACTTCAAAAAGACAGAAGTCCTCTTCGTCACCAGGAACCCTGCATTTACTCCACCAATGTCCATCAAGGTGCGTGACGCAGAACTCCTCTGCAAGACCACAGTGAGATACCTGGGAGTTACGCTCGATCAACAGCTCAACAGCTCAATATGAAGGTTCATATCGGCAACGTAGCAAAATCTGTCTGTCACAAAATCCGGACCCTTCGTCATCTGCGTCAGCTGCTAGAGCCAGATGACTTCCGATCAGTCTTTCAGGCCCTAATAATGCCTCACCTTGACTACGCCAATGCGATACTACATGGCCTACCAAAGAGCACGATTAACCCCTTACAACTTGCAATGAACTCAGCTGCAAGAATCCTTCATGGAGCCCCTAAGAGAACCCACATCACTCCAATACTGAAACAGTTACACTGGCTGCCTATACAATCTAGGATCTCTTTCAAGATCCTAACTGTGACTCATAAAGCGATCAATAAATGCTCTGCGACTGCTATCACTGACCTGATATCAATTACACCCCCTAATCGAGCAAGGAGATTGACAGCTTCCAACTCTCTCGTATTATCGAAGGCAATCACGAAGTGCTCTCAAGCCACTAGATCCAGAGCCTTTTCCTACTTTGCACCATCATGCTGGAATGCTCTACCATCAGGCATCAGAACCATCAGTGACCTCTCCCAGTTCAGGAAGGTACTGAAGCATCACCTATTTCTGCAGCACTACGATGTTTTGGATACCCCCTCATACCAACCCACCACCACACCCCAGGCCAACACCTTAAACCCATGCACTTCACATTCTTAATCTGTAGATCCGTAATCTCACTTTGCACCTCCTCTCACCAAGAGAAATGTACCTATTTTCACATAACCCTACATATAACTGCATTTAGTTGCTTTGTACATAGTTATCATGTTTCACTGTTCAAGAAACCTGTTTAATGTATATCCAAGTTTATTTTACCTGTTCATTGTAAGCACAGATCAATTAATTGAGACGTGTGGTTTCTATGTTCACTGTAAACTGCACTGATGTCGAATAGCGCAGTATAAAAGAAACTGTAAATAAATAAATAAATAAAATAAAAATATACAGACACCCAGAAGCTGCAGGGGTTTTGTAAATGGGGTTGAAGATAGGTTTGGGAAACGAACAGGATAGAATGCAGGGAAACAAAAGGTAGCTCAAAAGACATCTACATGAACACATTTGACCAGGGCCGGCCCAAGGATATCTGATGTCCTAGATGGTCATCGGCTGTGTACCCCTGACTTGCCATGCCCCACGCCACTCATAGTCCAGGATCTTCCATTCCTAATTCCCCAGGTCAGCATCTGTCTCCTTCCATCTCTCTCAGGTATCCAGCATTTCTATCCTTTCTTTCCCCTCACAGATACATATGACCTAGATTGGCCACTGTTGGAAACAGGATACTGGGCTTGATGGACCTTGGTCTGAGCCAGTATGGCATATCTTATGTTCTTATGTATCCAGAATTTCTCTCCTTCCTTTCCCTACTCTTGCACAGTTATAGCAAACCATACAACTGATTACCTGGGGACTTTCTGTGTCGGGACTGTGGCTGCAGTGTTCACCCCAACACTACCCCGAGGTATCTGGTATCCAGTATCTAGCATCTCTCTCCTTCCCTCCTACCCCCAAGGTATCCAGCATGTCTTCCACTTTCCTTACCCCTCCAGTGTCAGCATTTCCCCTTGCTTCCCTTCCCTTTACCACCACTGCTGCCATCTCAAGCCTCTTCCTCCATGGGAGGTCAAAAAATCTGGCACTGGGGTATGGTAGCACAGCACTGGCACAGTCTTAACACAGCAAGAGGAAAGCAGTCGATGGTACACCCTTCACTGCCATCGCCGTCCCCTTCCCCTTTTTACATGGAATTTCAATCCATAGAGATTCTATGGTGTATTTTGTTTCCTGCAAAACTTTAATCTTGTGTGACTCAATGCCCTCTGTAACAGAGCGCAACCCCTCCACCAATTTGATCTACTCTATAATTGCGATATAATTTGTACCCAGCTATCACAGTGTCTCACTGGTTGTCCTCCTTCCACCATGCTCTTAGATAACAATCATATCTAACTTCTCATTTAGTGCTATATATTCTAACTCTCCCATCCTATTTTTTAGACTTCTAGCATTTGCATACAAGATTTTAGAGGCTGTATTTTATTCATATTAATCTGGTTACTGGTAGGCAGGCATAATTTGGAATCTTTAAGTTCTGCCTGCGCTGTACTTAAGGGCATTTGGGTTACTTTTGTCTTTATTGGAATCTCTCTATCAATATGCCCTAACTTCAATCTTTTGCTACTCTCTAGGAGCAAGCAGGAAGTCAGTCTTCACATATGGGTGACGTTGGCACTGACGGAGCCTGCGTGGAGCATTTCCCCAGCTTTCAAAGAAAGCCTTTGTGACATGCTCTCATGCATGTGTGGTCCCCTTCCCGCCCAAGGGTGCCATCTTGTTCAATCTCCTTTTTTCCGCGGAGCCCAACAGATGCTTGTCCTGTTTCTCCTGAAAAATCCTTTAAAAATTATCCTTAAAATGTGTTTTTTCCAGGTTTGCATACTGGTTCCTCTTCCCGCCTCAAGCTGGTACCATCACCAGTGCCGTTCTCTGCTTTCTTTCTTTTTTTTTTGACGAGGCTTGCCTCAACCGGTGTTCACGCCCCTTTTTCACCTGGGGTTACGACTGCTGCATATGTTGCCTTGGCCCAGACCACGACAGTGCTATCTGTGACCTGTGCCAGGCCATGATTCCGAAAACCAACAAGAAAAGGTCGGAGTTGCAGGAGAGAATGTTCCCATGGTCCGACTCAGCCCTGGCTTCCATGACGCTGAGCCCCAAGCCGTGCCCCAAGCTGAGGTGGCTCCTCCATAAAGACCCTGGACCCCACCAAGAAAAAGAAGAAGCTCTCAAAACCTGTCAAGGCTCCATCAGTGAAACCTGGTAAGATCCCACGGTGGGACTCAGGCAACTCCGAGCAGCGCCCACTCAAGGTCTCTAAAAAGGAATCCTCAGCCAGCAGCGACCATGCGAGGCTCCTCGAGGCTATGGTCCTCATCGAGGACACACTCGCTAGAGTGCTGGCGTTGGGCCCGAGGTCCTCGGTGCCCATGCAGACGGCTGCAGAGCCTTCTGGCCTCGCTACCAGAATGGCGGCCCTGGAGCCGAATATCTCTGCCAACACTGCCCCAACAACCCTAAATAAACTAATCTCTAAAGATACACCCCACTCTGCACATAGAAGAGGCAACACCAATAAATTAAGAATTCCAAAAGAATTCATAAAATCCAAAAAAACAACAAATAAAAAAGCATTCTCCCATGCAGCCCCTACGCTCTGGAACTCCCTACGTGATGAAATCAGAGCTTTAACTGACATTAAAGATTTATGCAAAAACTTAAAACTCACCTCTTCACCTCCTACTACGGCCCTATGGCCAATTCTCAATCTCTATATGAAAAGGGGTAATCTTTTAATACACGCAGCCCAATACCATAAGACCTAAAGATACTTTGACCTAGACACGGGCCACGATGCTAACACTGTTGATCTCTCCTTTTCTAACTGTACATAGTTAATTGTACCTAGTTCCAGAAATGTCAAAAGTTTAATAGTTAAAAGTTCAAATGTTAATTGTACATAGTTCATGTTATTATTGTTTTATGTAAAAACAGAAAAGCCTTTCTGTCTCCTTAACTGTTATATGTAAACCGCACCTGATCATCGGAAGGTCGCGGTATATAAAAGTTTGTTAAATAAATAAATAAAAAAATACTTCCATTTGGCCTGGCCTCCTTGCCAGGAGTCTTTATAAAGTGCCTGGTGGTCATCTGCAAGGGGCCTTTGTCTTCCTCTACTTGGTGACTGGCTCATCAGAAGCAGCATGGCCCCTGAGGCCAGCCAGGCCACAGGGTGAACAATCCGCCTCCTGCAGCACCTGGGGTTCATCATCAACTACCCCAAATCCCACCTCTCCCCAATCCAAAACCTAGAGTTCATAGGGGCCCAGATGTAACTGGCAGGGGAAATACAGAGTTACTGGTCGGTACCGGCTAGCCTCCTTCTCTGCCTACTGTGCCATATGGCCCCAACGGTCCACGACACGTCTCTAGTCCACTTACACATGCAGGCAGCCCAGTGGTGCCTCCACTCCCAGTGGACTTAGGCCACGGGGAAGTTGCAGGACAGAGTCAGGGTTACCCGTCAGCTGGCAGTCTCCCTCACCTGGTGGCAGTCCCTACGCCACCTCCAAGCAGGAATGCCATTCCAAGCACCTGCACCTCAGAGGGTCCTGACCACGGACGCTTCCCTCCTGGGTTGGGGGGCATACTGCAGAGACCTCCG
Organism: Ichthyophis bannanicus; assembly: GCA_033557465.1. Taxonomy (NCBI): domain Eukaryota; kingdom Metazoa; phylum Chordata; class Amphibia; order Gymnophiona; family Ichthyophiidae; genus Ichthyophis; species Ichthyophis bannanicus. Next base: position 440,656,406 of record CM066033.1, read on the forward strand.
CAGTCAGGGCAGCTGGTAGCAAGAGGAGTTACTCTTGCAGATCAACCTCCTGGAACTCAGGGCCATCTTCCTGGCCCTGCGAGCATTTCACCACCTTCTGTGCAACCGCCCTGTGTTGAGCCAGATGGACAACCAAATAACTATGTTTTATGTAAACAAGCAGGGTGGCACAGCTCGCACTCCCTCTGCCAGGAGGCGGTGGTCTGCTGTCCTTCGCTGTGCACCACGGAATGCACCTGCGGGCAGTACACCTCCCAGGTCAGGACAATTGCTTAGCGGACAAGCTCAGCAGAGTCCTGCGCCTGCATGAATGGTGCCTGAACCCCAGAGTGGCGCAAAGACTTTTCCAGCTCTGGGGCAGGCCTCTGATGGATCTATTCAAAGTGGGAGTCTTTCAAAATGGCCCTTTGATCTGTTGCCTGGCATTCTCCAGGACCAAGCAGGAAGTCAGTCCTCACATATGGGTGTCATCGGTGCCGATGAAGCCCCAGTGGAGCATTTCCCCAGCTTTCTATGAAAGCCTTTGGGAATGCAGGCACGCATGCGCGGTTCCCTTCCCGCCTAAAGGTGTCATCTTACCTCAGTCTCTTTTTTTCCGTGAAGCCCACCGGACGTGTGTCCTGTTCTCCCGGTTAAAATTAGATTTTTTCGGCGATTTTTGCTATTTTTTCTCCCGGGTTCGGTACACCGGTATCGAACCCGATTCTTCTTTTTCGGTTTTTGCCCTTCGTGGCTGGCGTTTGCGCCCTTTTTTCCATTTTTCCCTGGAAGGCCGGTCCTTTGACCTCGCAGGGACTCTTTTTTCCCCGATGGCTTCCAGCGGTTTTAAAAAGTGTGATCGGTGTAAGAAATTAATGTCTCTCACCGACACACACGACTGCTGCCTTCGGTGCCTCGGCCCCGATCACGACCCTAAGTTGTGCGGGCCATGTGGAAAGATGTCTTCCAAGGCACTCCGAAGTCGGCAGCAGCAAAAAGAAAGGCTTTTCTTGGACTCAGCCTCCGGCTGGGCCCGGACCTCGTCTGAGGCCTCGACATCTCGGGATTCCGATCCCGAGCGCCGTCGAAGCTCCTCGGACAGGGGGTCCCCCGATCGGGAACGCAAGAGGAAGAAGCGGCTCACGAGGGCATCGTCGTCGGAGGTCCTTGGCTGCTCGAGGGCCAGGTCTAAGACCCCTGACCGTCGCCCCAGGCCCGTGGAACACGAGAAGCCTGCAAAAGTTCCTCGCGTGGAGCCGGAGTCTGCAGGACACGTAAGCCCCATAGTCCTCGAGGACTCTCCTCCCAGGGAGCCGACGTCGGGCCCGGTGCCACCGGGGCCCGAGTCGGTGGCTGCTGCGTCTCCCGAGCTGAGTCTCAGGATGACAGCCTTGGAGAGCAGATTGTCTGCCTTCATGGAGCAGCAGCGGGCAGTGATGGCCAGCCTGTCTGGCGCATCTGCTCCGACCACCGGGACATCGACTTCGAAGTCGACCTCGGAGACCGAGCCGATACTCGAGTCCATCGTGGCTCGGAGTCGACCTCGGTCGCGGTCTCCCTCGACCTCCCATTCGGGACCGAGGGCATCGACACCGGTGCCTTCGGCGTCGGGGCGGGTGCTCCAGGGCCCTGTGGGGTTGGACCCTGACTCTTCCTCGGACGAGTCAGCTTGGGAGACAGAGGACGTGGAGTCTCCTGATACCTTCAAGACTCGGTGCGTCCCGTCGGACTCACCGCAGTCTGAGCCCCGGAGTAGGTCCCCCCCGGAGGATACTCGGTTCTCGGAGTTCGTCCGGGATATGGCTGCTGCCTTGGCTATTCCGGCGGACCCCGAGGAGGAGCCTCGAGCTGAAGAGCTCGAGGCCCTACAGTATGACTCTCCTCAGAAGAAGGCCTTTACTGTCCCGGTTCCTCCGATGCTGGAACGGCTCCTCTTCCGTATGTGGGAGGCACCAGCCTCGGCGCTGGTTCTCAGCAAGCGAGTCGACTCGATCTATCGACTCCGAAAGAGCCCTGTTTTTCAGAAGGCACAGCTACCATACCATTCTATGGTTGTGGAATCGGCCATGCATCGTCTGAAGAGCCAGAAGATGCACTCCGTGGTGCCCCCTGGCAGGGAGGCCTGGAACCTCGATGGCGTCGGTAGAAAGTGCTTCCAGGGCTCGATGCTTGCTTGCCGTGTTCAGTCCTACCAGCTGTACATGGGCATGTACTTGCGGGATCTGGCCAAGGAGTAGGCCGGATTCTCTGCTGGTCTCTCCGGGGAACCCTTGCAGAGATTTAAGTCCTTGTCCTCGGGGATTCGGGACTGCTCGAAGTTCATGTCCCTCGCCGCCTACGATGGCTTCGAGGCTTCGGCCCGAGTTGCGGCAGCCGGCATCGCGGCTCGATGCCAGGCATGGCTGCAGTCATCAGACCTCGAGCCATGGGTTCAGGACAAGTTGGTCGATGTCCCTTGCCGAGGTGAAAAAGCTTTTTGGCAAGCCCATGACCGAGAAGGCCGCTCAGCTAGAAACTGAGCACCTCACCCAGACAAGGCTGTCGAGGAAGACCTCTGCCCCTTCTCATAAAAAGAAGGGCTCAGGTAAAAAGCCCTTTTACCAGAGGAAGGGCACTGCCTACAAACAGTACCCGCAATATCAGGCTGCCCAAGCTGCCCCCCAGGGTCAGCAAGCCAAGGGCCAGGGTAATGGGCCCCATAGGCAGAGGACCCCCAAGCCTCCGGCCCCTGCTACCACTCAGCAGGGTGGGGGTTTTTGACTCCTTGAGCGTAGCCTCTCCTCCACTGCTCTCCCAACCCTGCACAGGAGGTTGCCTCGCCCTCTTTGCCCACCAGTGGCCCCTTATCACCGGGGACAGTTAGGTGCTGGAGATAGTCCACAAGGGCTATGCCCTGCATTTTCACCAACTGCCTCCACCATACTTTCCAGGGGAGCCTCCAAGGCCTCCCCTGCACACAGACCTTCTTCTACAAGAGCTTCATGGTCTGTTGGTGGACAGGGCGGTGGAGCCTGTGCCTCTCCACTTACAAGGTCATGGTTTCTACTCCAGGTATTTCCTGGTGCCCAAAAGAACCGGTGGCCTTCGACCCATTCTGGACCTCAGGAACCTCAACAAGTTCCTAGTGAAGGAGAAGTTCAAGATACTTACTCTTGAGACACTTCTGCCCTACTTCCAGCAGGGAGATTGGCTATGCTCTTTAGATCTAAAGGATGCGTACACTCACATCCTCATTCATCCAGACCACAGAAAGTACCTCAGGTTCATTGTGGGAGGAAACCATTATCAGTACAGAGTGCTGCCTTTCGGCCTCATCTCTGCCCCCAGAGTCTTCACAAAGTGCCTAGCAGTGGTGGCGGCCTACCTGAGAAACCAGGGCATCTTTGTCTTCCCCTATCTGGACGACTGGCTCATCAGGGGTCAGACGTGCCAGGAGGCCAAACAAGCCACCCTCAACACTATTGCTCTTCTCCAAAGGCTGGGGTTTGTCATAAACTATGCAAAGTCCACTTTGCTCCCCTCCCAGAACTTGGAATTCATAGGAGCAAGGCTGGACTCTCTGCTGGCAAAGGCTTTCTTTCCAGCAGACAGGGTCCAAAGGTTGATGGCCTTGGCAAATCAGTTTCTCAGCAGGTCCCAGGTCTCCGCCAGACTCTGCCTGAGGCTTCTAGGCCACATGGCTTCGACAGTGCATGTGACCCCCAATGCCAGGCTCCATATGCAGCCTGCACAGTGGTGCCTTCGGGCTCAGTGGTCACAGGCCACAGGCAGCCTCAAAGACAGGATAAGGGTGTCCAGACAATTTCTGCACTCCCTCAACTGGTGGCTGCACCCACCCAATCTACTGAAGGGGGTGCCTTTTCAGATTCCAGGGTACACAGTAGTGATGACCACAGACGCCTCCCTGCAAGGCTGGGGAGCTCATTGTCGGGGCAAGTGCACCCAGGGCCTGTGGTCTCCTTGGGAAGCTGCACAGCAGATCAATCTCCTCGAACTCAGAGCTATTCGATTAGCACTCAAAGCTTTCACTCCTACCCTGGCTCACCAGTCTGTCCTGATTCAGACAGACAACCAAGTAGCCATGTTTTATGTGAACAAACAGGGCGGGACTGGGTCCAGGATCCTTTGTCGGGAGGCTCAGGACCTTTGTTCATTTGCCCTCAAGCACAACATGCTCCTCAAGGCTGTGTACCTTCCAGGCCAGGACAACTACCTACAAGAAAATTGAAACTGTCCCTCCAATAAATTAATTGGCTATGTACCAACAAAAATGCTTTTTTTGCTTAACTAATTATTTATATAAAGCTTTTTTTTGTAAAAACTTTTTTTTAAAGTAATATCTTCTTGAGGTCTCAGACTTAAACCAGCGCTGGCTACAACGGACTCAGTCCTCAGCCTCAGCGTGAAATTGCATCAATGACCTCTAGAGAATGATGTAAAGTTGATATTACTGCTTATCCATCATTTTGAAGTATTGTCTATTTAAGCATATTCATATTGAAATACAGTGCGATATTTATGATAAATGAATGTACTTATCTGATTTTCAAAAAATACCCCGACGCCACCTTCCTGGTCCGTGTGTGCGTTTCACCAATGTGGGTTTCTTCAGGGGAAGTGAAAATATCAAGCACTCAATCCAAAATCTTCACAACATTTGCGCTAGCACTGTCAATAGAATGTTTCAAATTAACTTCAGTACACGCCTGTCATCAGTAAAATTTTCATAGTTTTTATTAAGCTTTAAAAGAAATGTTTGCCCAACTGTGGAAAAGTAAAGCAAAATACCTTAATCCTTTGTACTAATACACTTCTCTCTTCATATTGCTTGATTCCAAAAAACGCAGCGCATGCGGATTCTCACTATGGGAGGTTTTTTAAGTCGTGACGTTAATACGTGTGACAACATACTCGGGATTACTCTACCCGCTGTTTCAACGTTATCTTCTCCTGATACTAATCACTGAAAAAAACTTAAACTCTGAACTTCAAATAAATAGATTCCAATAAATTATGAGTGAAATTGAACTATGACCATTGTCAGTAAAATTGAAACATTGAATTATCAAATTGGGTATATTAATGAGTAAACGTGCACCCTATAATACCTATAAGAATAGGTAAAAATAGATCTTATGTACTAACGAAAGAGTGTAAAATCAATAAACCCCCCTATTGGGTAATGTCAAAAATTAACTTATGTTAAAATCAAAAACAGGCTCCCCATTCTATCATGTTGTTGAGACCGGCAGGGTGGACAGTATTTAATTTATGAATCCAACATTGTTCAGTAATGATCAGTGTTTGCTGTTGTGATTTCCCATCTCGGCCTATCGAAACCTTTTCAAGACAAAAACATCGAAGCTCTTCAAACATATGTTGTTGCTGAAGACAATGCGCGACCATTGGAGCTTCCATGATCTTACACTTCAGCCTGCTGCGGTGCTCATTCATACGGATTTTAAATAAACGAGAAGTTTTCCCATTACCCAATAGGGGGGTTTATTGATTTTACACTCTTTCGTTAGTACATAAGATCTCTTTTTACATATTTTTATAGGTATTATAGGGTGCACGTTTACTCATTAATATACCCAATTTGCGGATAGCAGCGGATGCTTTTCTGATATCCTGGTCTCAGGGCCTCTTCTATGCGTTTCCTCCCACGCCCTTGGTGGCCCGAACTCTCTTTGAGATTCTTCAGGACAAGGCCTCGGTCCTGCTGGTGGCTCCCAGATGGCCAAGACAGCCTTGGTTTCCTCTTCTGCTTCACTACCTCTGGGGTTGCAACCTGACCTTCTCTCACAGAAGCAGGGTTCCCTTCTGCACCCCAATCTCAAAGCTCTCAATTTGATGGCCTGGAGGCTGCAAGGGTAGTTTTGGCTCCCTGGGGCCTACCTCAGGAAGTTGAGGAGGTTGTCCTAGCCTCTAGGAAACAGTCCACTCGGAAAACCTATGCTCTCAAATGGAAAAGGTTTTCTGTGTGGTGTCAGCTGCGTACAGAGGATCCTTTCTCCTGTACTGTGCCAGTAGTCCTTCAGTACTTACTGCACTTGTCAAATCAGGGTCTTAAATCCAATTCTGTTCGGGTCCACCTCTCAGCTCTAGCAGCTCACCACTCTCTGGTGGAGGGACATTCTCTGTCTGGTCACCCCTTGGTGTCCCGCTTTCTTAGGGGCTTGCTTCTGCTCAAGGCTCCCATCCGTCCTCCTGCCCCTGAGTGGGAGCTGAATGTGGTCTTGCAGCAACTGACTCGCCCACCTTTTGAGCTGATGACTACTTGTCCACTACGCTTCCTCTCCTGGAAGACACTCTTCCTGATAGCCCTTACCTCGGCTAGGCGAGTGAGAGAGCTTCAGGCCCTGGTCTGTGATAGACCTTACACCAGGATTTATAGGAACAGGGTGGTCCTTAGGACTCATCCAAAGTTCCTCCCTAAGGTTGTCTCCTCTTTTCACCTCAACCAGGAGGTGGTTCTTCCAACATTCTTCCCTAGGCCTCATGCCAGCCAGGCTGAAGCAGTCCTGCATACCCTGGACTGTAGGAGGGCCTTATCCTTCTACCTTGACCGTACGCAGGGGCATAGAAGGGCTACCCAGCTCTTCGTATCCTTTGACCCCAATAAGTTGGGGTTGGCTATGTCCAAGCGTACCTTGTCCATCTGGGTAGCTGACTGTATCACCTGGGCTTATAAGGCGGCTGACCTTCCTTTGCAGGGTAGGGTCACGGCCCATCGTGTCCGAGCAATGGCTGCCTCAGTGGCTCATCTCCGCTCTGTGCCCTTGGTAGACATCTGCAGGGCTGCAACTTGGTCTTCAAGCCAGACTTTTGCGGCCCATTACTGCCTGGAGAGGGAGTCCCGTAGGGACAGTGCTTTTGGCCAAGCAGTACTCCGGAATCTCTTTGAGTTTTAAGCAACTCCTGCCCTCCTGCCCTCTGTTGGGCAACCGGTGGAGGTTGTGTCTTTGGAAAGCCTTTCTTTGCTGCTGAGACTAGAGGGAGGTCTCTTGTTCAGCCTGGATTCCTCGGTAGCCCAGAGCTTGGGAGTCACCCATATGTGAGGACTGACTTCCTGCTTGGTCCTGGAGAAAGAGTAGTTACTCACCTGTAACAGGTGTTCTCCAGGAGCAGCAGGAATCAGTCCTCACAATGCTCCCTCCTCCCCTTGGAGTTGCAGTTGTACATAGTTTATTTTTCATTTTTGTGTGCTGTTCTTAGCTATGTCATTTGACGGAGGTAAGATGGCACTTTTAGGCAGGAAGGGAACCGCGCATGCATGCCTGCATTCCCAAAGGCTTTCATAGAAAGCTGGGGAAATGCTCCGCTGGGGCTTCATCGGTGCCGATGACACCCATATGTGAGGACTGATTCCTGCTGCTCCTGGAGAACACCTGTTACAGGTGAGTAACTACTCTTTAACACCTATTCAAAAAAATTTCACAGGTCTCTTGCCCCCTATGTAGAAGGCCTCTTTGTAAGGGTCTCTAGAAATAATTTATTGCTCAAGGAATACTGACTCTGTTTTGCCTTTTATGCTAAGTTATATATTGATTTGATTTAAATTAAAGCTCTTTGCTGCTACTAGGCCCTGACTGACTATTAAATTTAAACTGGAAGCTCTCTGCTGGGTTCTAAATTTAACCAGAAAGCTCTCCTCTGTGTTTTAAATTTAAACTGAAACTCTTTGCTGCTACTAGGCCCTGACTGATTTAACAAATACACTGGGTTCACAGATTAATCAGCTTTTAATCTAAAGAATTCCTTTTTCACTAAGATTTAGAAAAGTTCCCAGAACTAATACATACAATTGCAGATCTCTCTCCAGAAGTAGCACTCCCCTTTTGTAGCTACAGGGTAAACTATTTAAGACTAATAAGAGAAAATATTTTCTCACTCAACATGTAATCAAACTCTGGAATTTGTTACTGGAAGATGTAGTAAAAGCTGTTAGTGTAGCTGGGTTTAAAAAAGGTTTGGACAAGTTCCTGGAGGAAAGGTCCATAAACCATTATTAAAAGGGACCCAGGATATTACTGCTTGACCCAATAAAAGCATTGTGGAACCTGTGTCTTTTGGGGAAACTGCTAGGTACCTATGATCTAGATTGGCCACTGCTGGAAACAGGATACTGGGCTTGATGGACCTTGGTCTGACCCAGTATGACATATCTTATGTTCTTATGTTCACATTGCATGCGGTCTATGGCCACATCGGTAACCAACCTTTGCTCAGTGCCGGTCATTGAAATCTGCATGGCCACCACATGGTCTTCGATTCATACGTTTGCATCTCACTACTGCCTTCAAGCAGGCAGTTCTCTGTAATATTCTCGGGGTGTGAGCAACTCCTGCCCTCCAACCCTTCTGTGTTCTGGCTACCGGAGTGAAGTTGTCGCTGGACGTGAGGGTCTTGCAGAGTCTGTCTGTAGAGACTCACTTTTTTGCAACTTATGGCCACCTGACGGGTCATCAGTTGTGCTGTCATGGCTCGGTCCTTGGCAGCCTGGAGTTAGGAAGTCCCATATGCGAGGACTGACTTCCTGCTTGTTCTTGGAGAAAGTGTAGTTACTGACCTTTAACATGTGCTCTCCAGGGACAGCAGGAATTAGTCCTCCCAACCCCCCCTCCTCCCCTTGGAGTTGCCTCTCTACATTGTTTTAAGTTCCTTTTTGCTATGTCATCTGACTGCTATTTCAAAAACAATTGCTCAAATTCAAATACAAAGGATACTAGAGTGAGTAAGGAAAAGGGTCTCAGATTGAATGAGGTAGGGTCATATCTGGCTACATTGCATTGTAAGCCTGAAGACTCACTATCCCCTTCTTTACATCAAGGACCCATATATTCCTTATGCTAAGATAAAATATGCTTATAAATGCAGGCTCTATTCCACTCTGCAATGACACTTTCCCATATGTCAACAGAACTAAGCTGTATGGAGAATCCCGACTCTTTAACTTGATAATAAGAGTCAAATGACTTATCTGAAAAAACAATAGAAGTCAGGATAAATCTCCCAGCTCCCACGCAAATTCTAAGCGCTGATGCGTTTCACCGCCGATGCGGCTTCTTCGGGGAGTTCAGCGTGCAGCATGCAGCAACTGGTCTGCTTTACTCATGCTTGCAGCGCACCTCTCTAAGCTCAACGCCGCGCATGTTTTTTGTTTCAGTTGAGCTTAGAGAGGTGCCCTCCAAGCATGAGTGAAGCAGACCAGTTGCTGCATGCTGCACGCTGAATTCCCCCGAAGAAGCCGCATCGGCGGTGAAACGCATCAGCGCTTAGAATTTGCGTGGGAGCTGGGAGATTTATCCTGACTTCTATTGTTTTTTCAGATAAGTCATTTGACTCTTATTATCGAGTTAAAGAGTTCAGGATTCTCCATACAGCTTAGTTCTGTTGACATATGGGAAAGTGTCATTGCAGAGTGGAATAGAGCCTGCATTTATAAGCATATTTTATCTTAGCATAAGGAATATATGGGTCCTTGATGTAAAGAAGGGGATAGTGAGTCTTCAGGCTTACAATGCAATGTAGCCAGATATGACCCTACCTCATTCAATCTGAGACCCTTTTCCTTACTCACTCTAGTATCCTTTGTATTTGAATTTGAGCAATTGTTTTTGAAATAGTGTCTATATTGCTCTATAAACCCTGATTTTGTTTCATGTCATCTGACTGAGCAAGATGGCATCCTTGGGTGGGAAGGGGACCATGCATGCATGGTAGCATGTCCCAAAGGCTTTCTTTGAAACCTGGGGAAATGCTCCACGCGGGCTCCATCTGCACTGACATCACCCATATGTGAGGACTTAATCTCAGGTCTTTAATGTATTTTTGATGAGGATAAGCAGCTGCATCTGAGAGTGAATATGGGCACCTCCTTCCCATTCAGAGGTTTAAGAGCCTATAAAGCTACAATTATCTCAGGAGTGGGTGGGAGGGAAGAAGGGAATGAAAACCTATTAAACGTTGGCCTGCATGTAAGGTAATGGCTTTCCAAGTTCCTGGGTGACTCACACAGCCCTTGGTTTGATAGAAGGCACCTTTTAAATTGCCCCTTTGATCTGTCACTTGTCTTTAACACCTATTCAAGACAACTTCACAGATCTTTTGCCTCCTAATTGGAAGGCCTCTTTGTAAAGGTCACTAGAAACAAGTTTATTGCTTCCTACTCAGGATTATTTTACCTGTATGCTAAGCTATGCTCTGATTTGATTTAGATAAAGTTGTTTCTAGAGAGATTTTTATTTCAGTAACTATTTATTTAACTTTCTATGATTAAGTGGAGGAGTAGCCTAGCGGTTAGAACACTGGCTTGGTAACCAAGCAACCAGGGTTCAATTCCCACTAGCACTCCTTGTGGCCTTGGGCAAGTCACTTAATCCTCCATTGCCTCAAAAGAAAGGCCTGGCAATCTACTTCCAGTCACACTGCCAAGAAAACCAAGGAGCTTCTGGGTCGCCAGGAGTCAACATTGACTCGAAGGCACATATTGCATTTGCATTGCATGATTAAGCTGTACTCTGATTTGATTGAAAGGAAAAGCTCTCTAGAAACAAATTTCAGAGTCTATTTACTCTTAATTTACTTTCTATGCTAAGCTATACTCTGCTTTGACTTAAATACAAAGCTCTTTGGTGGTACTAAGACCCGACTCAGAAAAAACACTGAATTCTAAAATACACAGATCTATGAGTTTTAACCCAAAGAATTCCCTTCCCCCCCCAAGATTTATAGTTTATTTCTGAAGATTAATACTCACAGGTATAGATCTATTTCCTTGTAGCAATACTTTTTGATAGTCTTTCAAGACAGCCAACAATTTTGAGGAAATCAATGAAGATAAGAGACTGATCTGAGAATTGAGGTGCCAAGGAAATGTGTGACTTAGTTAGATTATAGTATGTTTCAGTTTATGAGAAGAAATCCAGGAGACCATAGCATTGAGGCAACTGTTTAGAGGTGCTAAGTCAGGGGTGTGAAAGTGAGATAAATGAGTTGAATATTATCTACATAGAAAGAAGCGTTAAAGCCAGGAGACTGAATGAATGTGGCTAAAGGACTGATGAAACGGTTAAACAAGGGAGGTGATAGAAGAGCACCCTTAGATAACCCATATATTAGGGAGTAATTGAAGGTAACAGAGGAATCGTAATGTGCATTTGCGCTATTTGCCACTGAGCATGTGGCAGTTGCCCTCGTGCTAGCAGCAATGTGCTCTCCATGTTCACACTCTGTTCATAAGGTGTCCACTTTCCTCCCTAGTGTGCAATGGCCATTTACCATAAGTGTTAGCGGCACATGCTTTAGCATTCTTGGCTGTCAGTTACTGCATGCTAAAACGCATGTTAACCGGCTAGCAGCCTTTAGTAAAAGGGCCCCTCTGAGATTATTGAAATGCTATTGGTGCACCTAGTGGCCCATGCTAACCAGATTCTGGAAGGGTGCTGTGGTCTGTAGCCTATGGTTTAACAGTGGATGGAGTTGGGAAGGGAATATAAAAGTAGGGAAGAAAATCCCAAATATTTGCAAATAATCGTGCCCTACTCCGATAGAGGTCAGTTTCGACTGAGCTGGAAACTGCCATGCACAGAAAAAAGAACAAAAGAAGAAAATATTAAAATCCATCTTATATTACATAGAACCAAGATATCTGCTTACATAAACGTTAGGACACAGTACTCTTGTAACAAAAGAATTGTGTGTCTGATTCAATCCTCTTGAAAAGAGAAGAATAAGAGATGAAAAGGGCTATGAACCTTCTGCAATGAACCTCATCAGTATAGTCAGTCTGGATGATGCAGCTTTGATTAAGTTTGACAAAGCAACCAGCAGCAAAGTTAGCTCTCTTATTTTTTTTCACAAATGAAACCATGTGCCACAGAGGAGACCATGCTATTTTTAAAACTATTGTTCAGATCCTTATCCACTACATTTCCATTACCTACAAAAGCAGATTGCATTCCTGCCCCTCCACAATACTGAGAATTAGGAAGAGGTGTGTGAGAGAAAGGTTTGTTTGCTAGTTAGCTTTAATATTCCCGCTGCCAGGTTATCAGCTGCTTCATTTCCTGACCATCAAAAAGATTTCTGCAACTCCTGTGCTACCTTGAAAAAAAGGTGCATCTGTGGCCCTCAATGGTGCAACTGCACCTTGAGTATTGTGTGCAAGTCTGGTTAGTCTCTGCATCTCAAAAAAGACATAGGGCCCAGTTCTGCAAAGTGCCTAGTGGGGCTGCTCTGATTCCACATCCCTCCCTCCCTCCCCTGCACGGCCAAAGCTGCGGTATGGGCAGAACTGGCGGAGGGGGGGGGGGGGGGCACAGAAGGGGGCGGGCTGAGGCGGCATGAGGTACAGGGCTGATTCAAGTTATGGCTCTATAAGTCCTGCGGAGTGGACTGCACATGCCGCTTATTGCACTGCGGATGTGGAATAAGCGGTGAAGAGGATGGGATCGGGCCTGGGAACAGCACGCAGGGCCAGGACAGGAGTCAGGTAGGACCCTGCCACTCAATCCAGGCCCTGGGGGGTCCGGTGGTGGGGTTACAGGGGGTCAACGCTGGAGGGGCATGCAGGGAGGACTTCCCCGCATGTATGCAGTCCACGCCAGGCTGTCTCAGGGCCTGATCCTGCACCCGTTGGAACTTCTGGCTCCTGCTGTGCAGAATTGTGTCCTAACAGGCCTGTCCTGCATAGGGTGTCCAGATGGCCTGGACGTGCCCCTAATGGTATCGGACTCATAGTGGGATGAGAAAAGATACAAAGAAGGATGACCAAAATGATAAATGGGACTTGAGAAAAGTCTAAACAGGTTAGGGTTCTGCAGCTCGAAGACACAGGTGAGGGGAGATATGAAAGAGGTCTATAACATCATGAATAGAGTGGAATGGGTAAATGAGAATTGATTGTTTACTTGCTCCAAAAAATGCAGAGACTAGGGTACATGCTATGATATTATTAAGTAGTACATTTAAAACAATTCAGAGAAAATATCCCCCCCCCTTCCAGGAACCGCTGCAAGGAAGGAGGATCCAGCGAGGTGGGGTGTTCTGGAGGATCCAGTGAGGTGGGGTGTTTTGAGCGGCTCCTGATCCCGCGGATGGGTGTGGAATCACCAGATTGAAGCAGCTGACAGGCAGAGGATCTCTTCTCTCTCTCCATCCCCCCAGCGCCGAAGCCTTCACTGTGCGGCTGAGCGCGGGAGAAGGAAATCACTGCAGGAGAGGTAGGCGGTAAGAATCGAGGAGGTTGGCAGCGGAGAGCTGTCCCGCTCGACGGAATCGTCGGCGGTGCGGTGAATGGGGAGACGGATGCAGTTTTTCGGTACAGCGGAGGAGGCCTAGAGCACGTGGTGCAGGTTCCCCCCGGCACACTGAGCAGCCCGCGGTCGGCCTTCCCGCCCACATAGAGTGCTCGGCTTGCTTGAGTCTCCGGGGTTGAGTAGCATGCAGCTTCAGTGTTTGCTGTGGCTGGGGGGGAACAGACACGTTGCCTGTTTTAATTGTGAGGAAAATAATTAGCTTTAATTTACTTTAATTTATTTTACTTTACTATAATATAATTTTCTTTAGTTTGTGGCTCTTGGCCTTTAAGGATTGGTTTTAGTGTTTAAAAAAAAACAAAAACAAGGGCATACTACTGGGGTGGGGAGTGCAGTCTTCCAGAGTCAGCAGAGCCACCATGCCAGCGAGGCCACAATGCCTGGTTTGCGGGTCCCGTAGGTGGACAGTCTCGGAGGTGGTTCTGTGTTGGATGTACACAGGAGGCTGCCTCTCTGGAGCAGGAACTACAGGACAAGGCGCGCCCGGGGACCCCCACTTTGGCGCAGGAGGGCCAGGAGGCAGGGATTCCATCTTGTCACTAGCGGCGGGGGACCACGGTCCTTCAGCTACCCCAGGACCATCCACGTCTCTTGCCCTAGAAGTAACTGGCCTCCCGGCTGATTTTTCACCGGAGTTTGTCTTACTATTGCATAGAGTGTTTTGCTTGCGCCAGCAGGGCTTGGCAGATGGACCCTTTTCACCATCAATGGGGCCAAAGAGGGCGGCAAGTGCAGTAGAAGGCGAGTTGGGAGTCCTTGCCAAAAGGGCTAGGGGACTGGAGGAGGGACACCCCTCGCCAGAGTTGGAAGGTCCTGATGGGGACGATTTGGATGTGGATTTGGACTACTCAGAGGAGTTAGAAGATGGCGAAAATCCGGAAGGGGAAGATCGGGCCAGGCTGGTGAGAGTGTTTCGTCGGGAGGAGCTACCCGTGGTCATCTTGGAGTCCTTAAAGGCTCTGAATATGCCCACGAATCTCCCAGCGGAGGAAGAGAGTTTGGAGGATCCACTGCTTCAGGCGGTGAGGAAGTCACAAGCAGTGTTTCCAGTCCACAGAGTGGTCAGGCAGATGATACAGGAGGAGTGGGATCTGCCAGAAGTGGGCCTCAGGGGCGGGCGGACCTTGTCGCGCCTTTATCCCCTGCCGGAACAGGAGCACAAGCTCCTGCGGTCACCAAAAGTGGACACGGCTGTGTCTGTGGTTACTAAGAAGACTACAATACCCATAGAGGGCAGTGCGGCTCTCAAGGATGCCCAGTATAGGAAGCTGGACACACTCTTGAAGCAGGCGTTTGATATTTCCACCTTGTCTTTGCAAGCCTCATTCTGAGGGGCTTGGGTGGCTAGGGCTTGCCTCCGGTGGTCGCAAAGGATTCAGGGCCCGGGGGATTCGGAGCCTGTTATGTCAGGAGAGGCGGCGAAGTTGGAGTCGGGGGTGGCCTATCTGGCGGACACCCATTATGATCTCATCAGGGGGCTTTCCAAGAGTATGGCTTCCATGGTGGCGGCCTGACGCTACTTGTGGCTTAGGAACTGGGCAGCGGACAGTTCTTCTTAGGCCCAGCTTAGTAAGCTGCCTTTTAAGGGAAAGTTCCTCTTTGGAGAAGACCTGGAGAAAGTGTTGAAGGGAGAGTCCAGAGGGGGCCATCTTCCCGAGGATAAGCAGAGGCAGAGTCGGAGTACTTCCTCGGCTCGAATTCAGCTGAGGGAGTTTAAGCGTTTTCATACTCTTCGCTTCAACCAGGTTCAGAGGGGAAGGTTCCCTGCCAGAGGGCAGGGGTTTCATGGCTTCTGAGGAGCAGGTAGAGGCTTTGGGGCCTCCAGTACCTCGGGACAAAAAAAGAGGACAATGATGCGAGGTGGGCCCAGGCAGGGGTAGGGCCCGTGAGAGCTCGGCTGAGGGATTTTTACTCTGCCTGGGCCCAGATCACTTCCAACCAATGGGTCCTACAGGTGGTCAGAGGGCTATGCCCTGGAATGGATCCGTCCAATAAAGGAATTTTTTATTCAGTCCCCCTGCAAAGCTCAGGGCAAGTTGAAGGTGGTAGGGAAAACCCTGTGGCGTCTGTTGCAACTACGTGCCATCGAACCGGTGCCAGCAGACCAGTACGGATGCGATCGATACTCCATTTATTTTGTGGTGCCCAAAAAGGAGGGCTCTTTTCTCCCGATTCTCGACCTCAAAGGAGTCAACCACTGTCTGCGGGTTCCGCACTTCCACATGGAAACGTTGAGGTCGGTGATAGTGGCGTTAAAGAGCGGGGAGTTTTTGACATCTCTAGATCTCACGGAGGCGTATTTACACATTCCCATAAGACCAGATCACCACAGGTTCCTTCGTTTTGCGGTGACCATAGGTCACTTCCAGTTTCGGGTGTTGCCTTTTGGACTGGCAACGGCGCCGCACACCTTCACCAAGTTTATGGTGGTGGTGGAAGCAGCGCTTCGCAAGGAAGGAATTCTCATGCACCCGTATCTTGACGATTGGCTAATTCAGGCCAAGTCCAGGGAGGAAATCAAAGAGGCAACAAGGAAGGTAGTGGAGTTCCTCCAAAGGCTTGGTTGGGTGGTCAATCTGTCCAAGACTCATTTGACTTCAACCCAGGATCTCAAATATCTTGGA
Organism: Ichthyophis bannanicus; assembly: GCA_033557465.1. NCBI lineage: Eukaryota > Metazoa > Chordata > Amphibia > Gymnophiona > Ichthyophiidae > Ichthyophis > Ichthyophis bannanicus. The sequence goes on from CM066033.1 coordinate 440,672,331, forward strand.
GCATGCTTCAATACTCGGGCGGGCAGAGTGTTCCTGCCAAGGGCACGAGTGCGAGGACTGCGAGGCTTAGTACACCGATTCCTGGGCTTGGTGAGCCTGTCGGCCTGGAATTACTTGCAAGTTCTGGGAGCCATGGCGGCCACGATCGAGTTGGTTCCAAGGGCAAGGGCACATATGCGCCCGTTGCAGAGGGCTTTGCTTCGTTGGTGGTCCCGCCAGAGCCAGCCACTGGCCCAGGTGCTCCATTGTCCACCGGAAGCCAGGAAGTCTCTCAGGTGGTGGCTGCGCCCAGGAAATCTGGAGAGGGGCATTCCCCTTGAAGCCCCAAAGTGGGTCCCGGTGCTTATGGATGCCAGTTTATCCGGTTGGGGGGCTCATTGCGAGGGTCACTTTGCCCAAGGTCAGTGGGGGCCTATGGAGGCTCGTTGGTAGATCAACAGACTCGAGATGAGGGCAGTGTTTCTAGCCCTGATCAGTTTCGAGGAAGTCCTAAGAGGGAAAGCAGTACGGGTCTTCTCGGACAATGCAAAAACAGTAGCGTATGTGAACTGGCAGGGGGACATGGGCAGCCCAGACCTGGAAAAGGAGGCCGAAAGGTTGTTCGGCTGGGCGGAGGCCCGGCTGCAGGCAGTGTTGGCAGCACACGTAGCAGGAGTCCAGAACGTGCAGGCGGATTATCTCAGCCGGGTTTGGGTGGAATCCGGAGAGTGGTTCCTCCAACCAAGGAGTGTTCGAGCAACTGGTACAACGTTGGGGCGAACCGGTCATGGATCTGATGGCAACGTTTGACTTGGCCAAAGCCGGACGTTTTTTCAGCAGGAGAAGAGAACAAATGTCAGGGGGCCTCGACGCTCTAGTTCAGAGGTGGCCCGAATGGGGGCTTCTCTGTTTTTCTTCCGTGGGCACTCATAGGAAGAGTGCTGTAAAGGATAGATGTGCATCGGGGGTTGGTGGTTCTGATAGCTCCCGATTGGCCTCGGCGTCCTTGGTATGCCAATCTGGTTCATCTCCTGGTGGCACGACCATGGCAGTTCCCACTGCTCAAGGACCTGCTGATACAAGGACCAATTTCAATGCCCCTGGTGGATCGATTCTCGCTTATGGCCTGTCTCTTGAGAGGGCAAGGTTGAGGAAAAGAGGGTATTCAGGGGCGGTGATAGCGACCCTGTTACATGCCTGGAGGAAATCCACATGCCTTGCGTATATTCGCGTTTGGCATATATTTGAGTCTTGGTGCGAGGATAGGCGGGCATGTCTGGCCACGGCTTCAGTTCCAGATGTTCTGGCTTTTCTGCAGGCAAGTTTTGACAAAGGGCTGGCAGCTGGCTCCTTGCGCGTGCAGCTGGTGGCAATTGCCTGTTATCAGGGAAAGATCCATGGGGTGCCTTTGGAGTCGCATCCTGATATGCTTAGATTTTTGAGGGCTGTATTACATCTCCGGCCTCCACGGAGGGGGGTGGTGCCCTCATGGGATCTAAACCTTGTACTTAATGCCTTGGTAGGGGAATCTTTTGAACCCCTAGGGCAGGCTTCATTAAAGGACCTGACGCTGAAGACTGTCTTCCTGGTGGCAATCTGTTCAGCGCGCAGGATTTCGGAGCTCCAGGCCTTGTCTTGCCAGGAGCCATTTATTTCTTTTTCTAAGCAGAAGGTCATTTTGTGGCCGGTGCCTTCCTTTTTGCCAAAGGTCGTGTCGGTTTTTCATGTAAACCAGCGTTGGCTGCAGATAAGGATGGGCCGGCTTCGAAGCAGTTGCGTGTGCTGGATGTGAGGAGGGTCCTCAAGAAGTATTTGAAGAGGACTGAACCGTTTCAAAAGTCGGATAGGCTTTTTGTTTTTTTTGGAGGGCTGCGCAGAGGCGAGACAGCGGCAAAGGCTTCCATTTCAAGGTGGATCTGGGAAACGATTATATCGGCGCATATTCTGAAGGGCAAACCGGTGCCTTTGGAATTGAGGGCGCATTCCACAAGACCGCAAGCGGCTTCCTGGGCTGAATATAGTTTAGTTCCGCCTGTGGATATCTGTAGGGCGGCGACTTGGTCATCGCTGCATACTTTCACTAAGCATTATCGCCTGGATCTCCAAGCGGCGGGGGATGCTCGCTTTGGATCGGCAGTGCTTCAGGCTGGTTGTGCTGGTCCCTCTCATTAAGGTACTGCTCTGTTACATCCCAGAGGTGCGGGAGAGGATTGGAGGGACGATAAGGAAAAAGAAATTAGACTTACCTGCTAATTGTTGTTCCTTAAAGAACTCCAGTCCAGTCCCGAATCCCTCCCTATTGCCGTGCTGGTGGGGCGCGGGGCCTTTCAGTCCTGAAGCGGGTGCCTCATGGTAGTCTGGTTCAGTTGGGGGAAGGATCTCTGGAACCTGTCAGTTGCTACTCCCAGAGGTAGGGGGTGACTCAGAGGGCAGCGGTGTCTCTCTTCCTGGAGGGGATGGGTCAGGGAACCCCTCCTGGGGAGGAGGGGCATGGGTGCAGGCTTAATTCAGGGGTTGTTTTGTTGTGTTTGGTTGGTGTTTCCACTTATTTGTTACTCCTGTGAGTCTGCTTTGTCAGGGCAATACTGGGGCTGGTAGGCGGTGCCAGCTATATATATACCCGAGTGTCATCAAAAGATGACACGCTCAGTCTCCAAGCTGCTGGAGGAGGGGCACTACCGAGAGGTGCGGGACTGGACTGGAGTTCCTCAAGGAACAGCAATTAGCAGGTAAGTCTAATTTCTCTTTTTTGAACCTGCCGGGTACTTGTGACCTGGATTGCCCACTGTTAGAAACAGGATACTGGGATTGATGGACATTTGATAGGGCAGTTCCTCTGTTTTTATGTTGTGCATTCACATGCAGGGCCATCCATAAGGTGTGAGGTGACCACACAGTAACCATCTCCCACAATAGCCACTCACCCTCTCCATCACCATAGCAGGCCACAGATTCTGTGAAAAGACAGTATTGCAGATATTACTCCAGTACCTAGAGCATACTACTTATTGGGAAAAGAGTACAAACTGGACTTCTACAAATCTCCATACTAAGACCACAAAGGTAGAGAAAAGGAATGGGATGGGGGATGGGATGGGTGGAGTATTCAGCATGGCAGCTAGTGCTAGCTGCTGGTTCTGAAATATAAACCCGGATGTTCAATGCCAGGTTCATATCTGGCCATGGCTTTGAATATCTCAGTTAGCCACATTTGCCGGTTTGCAGACCGTGTAAATGCCTTGGAATTGTTGTTGTTGTTAAGTGCCGTCGAATCGGAGTCGACTCATAGCGGCCCTCTGGATAGCTGTCCTAAGTTGTGTTCAGTCTTCAGTCAGGCGGCTCATTGTTGACAGACTGGTACCCGTAGCTGCTGTTATTGTATCGATCCATCTCATTGCTGGCCTTCCTCTTTTGCGTTGACCTTCTATCTTGCCAAGCATGATGTCTTTCTCTAATGATCTCTCTCTTTGCATGATTTATTTATTATTTATTTATTTATTTTATTTATATTCTCTTAAATACCGCACTATTCAGCATCAGCGCGGTTCACATAGAACAAAAATCTCAGTACAGTCAACATGCATGAGTTTACAGATAACAAGGGAAGGAACTTGGATAACAAGGGTAATTATTTACAATCTATTTACAAGGATAACACTACTGCATAGGTACCTGTTACTAGGAGCGGTTACTAAGAATATAATCTTTACTTATAGAGAATCAGTCTTGGCGTGTTATTGAGACACCAAGGAATTGTGTTAATGGGTGGAATCACTGAGGTCTATGGGTGTCGTTGACTCTATAAGGTACTTGTTGAAGAGATGGAATTTGAGGGCTTTCCTAAATTGTGTCAAGCTATTGATAGCCCGGATGCCAGGGGGTAGTGCATTCCAGCACCTTGGGGCACAGAGGACAAAGGCTCTGTTGGCTGTAGAAGAAGTGCAGCTTGTTAGGGCCTTTGGGAGCTTTAGGGAGTTGATGGTCGCGGATCTTCTTGCTCTGTTTGGTGTAGTAGTGTGAATAAGGGCAGATAATGATGTGGCGGAGAGCTTATTGAGAGCTTTGAACGTGAGAAGTAGAGTTTTGAAGATAATTCTGGCCTGGATGGGTAGCCAATGTAATTGAATCAGCAGAGGTGTAACGTGGTCGGTCCTGGCGGCTCCATGAAGGACCCTTGCTGCGGCATTCATTGCCAGCTGTAACGGGTTCAAGGTGGATTGAGGAAGACCTTGAAGGATGACATTGGCATAATCGAAGTGGGGTATGATCAGTGCTTGGTAGATTGTCCTGAAATCATTTGGCTCCAACATGGAGCGTAGGTGTCTCAGTGTACGGATCTTATAGTAAATTGTTCTGACTGTGTTTCCTATGTGGGACTTCATATCCAGGCGTTGATCTAGAGTGACTCCCAGGTAACGTATTGAGGGCTTGGATTACAATTCAGCTTCCTTTGTTTTGAGATATTGTGGTGGGATGAAGTTGGGGCTCCTCGTGATGAAGAGGACTTCCGTTTTCTTATGTTGTATACGGAGGTTTTGGGAGAGAAGCCAGTCAGATACTGCATTGAAACAGTTTATTAGAGGGGAGAGATCTAAATGGTCAGTGGAGAAGGGGGTGTAAAGTAGAACATCATCGGCATAAAGCATGCAGTCGACATTAAATGACCGGATGATCTTACAGATTGGTTGCATGTAGATGTTAAACAGAAGGGCAAAAAGTGAGGAACCTTGTTGGACTCCCTGATCTAGGTGGAAGAGTTCTGAAGTTCTGCCTCCTGAGCGGACATGCTGCCATCTTCCGGATAGGTAGGACCTGCACCATTCAAGCGCTGTTCCACTGATGCCCTTCTCAATTAGTCTCGCTAAAAGGAGTTCGTGATTCACTGAATCAAATGCTGCGGCGATATCCAGAAAGATAAGGGCAAATCCTTGGCGGATGTTATCAATGCCAGTGATTATCTTGCTGAAGAGGGTGGTGAGAAGAGTTTTGACTCCATGGTATTCCCTGAAGCCGTGTTGGCAGGGGTCTAGCGGTGCAGCAGTGTCAATATGGTCCTGTAACTGTCGTTGAACCTCCTTTTCGATGATCTTAGCGAGTAGAGGTATGCTAGAAATGGGTCTGTAGGAATCTACCCTTAGGGTTTCGAGCTTGCAGTTTTTCAACAGGGGTCTAATTGAAGTATGCTTAAGAGCTGAAGGGAATGATCCTGTTGAAAAGGAGAGGTTCATTATGTTGGAAATTACTGGGCTGAAGTGACTGCAGAGCTCCTTGATCCAGAAGGCAGGGCATGGATCAGACTGGGATGTAGTGATGTTGAGGGCTGTAATGATGTCTTCAATTCCTTTCTTAGAGGGGATAGAGAATGCAGAAAGGGCACTTGGGACATCTTGCACAAGGGTGGTGGTTGTTGTAGTGGTTCTGTTGATCAGGCACATCTTAGATTGTAAGTGGGTTGCAAAGTCTTGAGGGTGTATCTCAACATGAGGCCCAGAGGATGGCTCCTTAGATAGAGACTTAACTAGGTCAAAAAGGTCGTGTGGCTTATTGAGAGATCTCATCAAGGTATCCGAGTAGTACCGTTTCATTGACTCGGAGATTGCCTTGCGGTGAGCAGCTAGGTGGATATTGTATGCTGTCAGGTCATGGGAGCGACGCCAGCGTTTTTCGAGTTTCCGTAATTGGATGAGGGATTCTCTAAGGTCCGCTGTGTACCAAGGAGCATTCTCTCTTTTCCTTGAATACTTGTTGGTTGGAGGATGCACGGCAATAGCACTGAGACTACTGTTCCAGTGAGAGACTAGGTCCTCAAGGTTCATGGTGGTGGTATTGATGAGTTGTTGAGTTTCCGCGAGGACAAGCTCTCTGTTAAATGACTTAAAAGATCTAATGGTCGGTCTCGCTATGTTGGCCGATGTCTTGATGCTCTTGGTATGGATTTTGTTTGAAGGAATCTGGAGGATGATCAATTTGTGATCTGACCAGGGAACAGGGGTTATGGATGTTATGGGATCAAGAGATGGGTTGAGGGATGACTGTGGGGCGAATACCAGGTCTAGGGTGTTGCCTTTAATGTGAGTGGGAACCTTCACTAGTTGCTTGAAGCCGAGGTTCTCAAGGGCTTCTAGGAATGAAGTTGCTTGATTATCCTGTAACGTTGGTAGATTGAAGTCACCTAGGATCCAAGTTGCGGTGTGTGGGCTATGAGTGTTGGAGGTGAGCTCAATGATAGTGGCAAGATCATCGAGGGATGTAGAGGGTGCTCTGTAGAGCAAGCTGATTGAGCAGCGTCTGTTGGAAATGGTAATGGTTTCCAGGTGACTTGTGCTGGTGGAGTGCATCGTCTGGAACTGGAGGTCTGACCTGGTGAGGATGAGGACACCACCACCTCTTTTGTCTTGCCTGTGACTGATATGTACTGTGAAATTTGGGGGGAGGAGCTGGTTGATTATGACATTGTCTTCCTCAGATAACCACGTCTCTGTGACCATGAGTATGTCAAGTTCATGAGTGGAGATTATGTCAGTGACAGCTGGCCATTTCTTCCGGATGGAACGTGCGTTGATGAGGGCACATTTTAGGCTATGGGGGTAGGGATTTTCAGACTGTTTGTCTCTAATGGAATGTTGGGGAATAATATGAAGGAGATGGGGGTGGTGAGGACGTGTGTCCCAGTCTAAGTTGCTACGAGATGCACCAGACCATCTCCTTCCATGGCTCTGTAATATTGGGATTTGGTTGACAGATGGGGTTAAGGCTAGAGATCAGGAGAGCCAACTTGTGAGGATGATATAGCATCCAAAGATGGTGGTAATAGGGGAACCCATCTTAGTAAGGTTTAAAGATTTGTGTGAGGGAAGTGAGGGCGGACACCAAGTAAGTATTATCAAATGGTGCTCTAAGAAGGCAGACTAGAGCAACTATTGGGTGGATCTTTGAGGGTGGTTGCTATACCTGCTGCTGCCCAGACAAAGCTCAGACTCCAGAGGGAAGGCTGTTGGATATGGCTAGGGCATATGAAATAACGGAGCTATTAGTTACGTCGTATCTTTTGACTCAGTTAGCAGTTTCAAATTAACCCAAGCTATGGGATACAATGTAATTGCATATGCAGTTTAGACAATGCGATTCAATATGCTATATGAGATCAGAGTAAGCACTTGAGAGGCAAGAGCATGAGAAAGGAAGGGCACCAAAGCATTGAAGTATAACAGGCAAAATTAATTGAGAGGTTATGAGATGTTTCACTTGGGATACAACATTGGTTCGCAATGAAATACAATTTATCACATTGTATCAACAGTGTATCACAATGTGCCACAACAATGTATCACAGACATGCTAAAGTTATTGAGAGGTTATCAGATGTTCACCTTACAGTTCAGGTATTGGTAGATAGTAGGTGGTTGTAGGTGTTTGAAGGGCTCTCTACTGCGCGATGAGATGATTCCGGAGGCCTTCGTTTTAGAGCTGGGCCGCTGAAGGAGTCCGGTAGCTTTGATGTCTGTAATATTCTGGGCCCTTCCCATTGGGCCCACGCCTAAGGGCCTCACCAAAGGGCCCTCTGGCGAGGCCTTCAGGCGCGGGCGCGCCGACTGGTGCTTTCTTTTAAATGCTGCAGGCAGCTGCCCTGATTGGGCAGCCTGCCTGGAAGATGGCCGCTGGAGCCACTGGGAGGAGGGCTCGATCCCCCTGAGGGGAGAGGAGGCTTCGGTGGTGGCTGGCGGCTCTCTTTCCCGCGCCGGCTGGTGCTTTCTTTTAAATGCTGCAGGCAGCTGCCCCGATTGGGCAGCCTGCCTGGAAGATGGCCGCTGGAGCCGCTGGGAGGAGGGCTCGATCCCCCTTAGGGGAGAGCAGGCTTCGGTGGTGGCTGGCGGCTCTCTTTCCCGCGCCGGCTGGCGCTTTCTTTTAAATGCTGCAGGCAGCTTCCCCGATTTGGCAGCCTGCCTGGAAGATGGCTGCTGGAGCCGCTGGGAGGAGGGCTCGATCCCCCTGAGAGGAGAGCAGGCTTCGGTGGTGGCTGGCGGCTCTCTTTCCTGCGCCGGCTGGCGCTTTCTTTTAAATGCTGCAGGTAGCTGCCCCGATTGGGCAGCCTGCCTGGAAGATGGCCGCTGGAGCCGCTGGGAGGAGGGCTCGATCCCCCTGAGGGGAGAGCAGGCTTCGGTGGTGGCTTTGTAAGATGTGTCCAAAGTATGAAAGTCGAGGTCTTGTCATCTGAGCTTCTAAAGAAAGCTTAGGTTTGATCTCCTCTAGTATCGACTGGTTTGTTCTTCTGGCAGTCCACAGTATTCGCCGCCAGCACCGTAATTCAAAGGCATCAATTTTCTTCCTGTCTGTCTTTTTCACTGTCCAGCTTTCACATCCATATGATGTTATTGAAAATACCATGGCTTGAACAAGTTGAATCTTTGTATGGAGAGAGACATCTCTGCTCTTGTGAATCCTATCTAGGTCTTTCATAGCCATTCTGATTTCTTGACTGCTTGTTGCTTCTTTATTGATAGTTGATCCAAGTAGGTTAAAGCTGTTCACAATTTCAATTTCTTCTCCTTCAACGATGAACCTGTTGATTATGCCAGTTGTCACGATCTTTGTCGTCTTTACATTAAGGTGCAGCCCCTTTTTGAGACTATGTTCTTTGATTGTGAGAAGCAAATGTTTCAGATAATCTACTTTCATCCAGTAATGTGTTATCATCAGCATAGCGAAGGTTGTTAAGTCTTCCACCAATCTTCACACCTCTGTTGTCTTCATACAATCCTGCTTCTCTGATGATTTGTTCTGCATATAAATTAAACAGGTAGGGGGAAAGTCTGAAGCCTTGTCTTATACCTTTGCTTATTTTAAACCATTCTATTTCTCCTTCTTCCGTTCTGTTGCTTCCGAACTGTTGCTTCTTGATCAATGTACAGATTGTGCAAGAGAACGATCAGGTGTTCTGGTATACCCATGCTTCTTAATGTGGCCGAGAGTTTCTCATGGTTTACACAGTCAAAAGCCTTGCTATAGTCGATAAAGCACAAATAGATATCCTTTTGGTATTCTTTAGTCTTTTCAAGGATCCATCTCGCATCCGCAATGATGTCTCTCGTTCCTCGCCCATTCCTGAACCCTGCTTACACTTCAGGTAGTTCTTATTCCAGGTATGGTTGTAGTCTCTTTTGAATAATGGCATGTGGGATCAGAGCGATTGTGCGATAATTTCCACAGTCAGTTGGATCACCTTTCTTTAATATTGGTATAAACACAGATCTTTTCCAGTCAGTTGGCCATGATGATGTCTTCCATATTTCCTGGCAGAGCGTTGTAAGTATGGTAACAGCTGCATCAGATTGCTGTAATACTTCTATGGGAATGCTATCAATGCATGGTGCTTTGTTCTTTGATAAGGCTTTCAATGCTGCTTCAACTTCTTCTTTCATCACCAATGGTTCCCGATCATAAGGTACAGGTTGAAACGGCTGTTGGTCCACTTGATCTTTATCATATAAAAACTCTGTATATTCCTTCCACCTTTTCTTGGTCTTCTCAGCATCATTCAACATAGAACCTTGAGCATCTTGTAACATTCCAATTCGAGACTGGAACCTTTTCTTTAACTCTTGTAGCTTTAGGAAAGCCGATCTTGTTCTTCCTCTAATAGTTTCTGCTTCTATTTCCTTGCATGCATCGTTGTTGTACTTTTCCTTGTCCTGTCTTGCTGCATGTTGGAAATCTCTGAGTTCTGTGATTGTCCTTCTTTCTCCTCTGGCTTTAGCTTCTCTGCGTTTCTGGGCAATTTTCAGAGTTTCTTCCGTCATCCATTTTGGCCGTTTTATCTTTTTCACTTTTTGTAGAGACGTCTCGCTTTCTTCCAACACAAACTTCTTGATGTCATTCCATAACTCTTCTGAAGCTCTGTCATTTGTATCTAAAGCAGCAAATCGATTTTGCAGGCAGTCTTTAAATTCCAGTGGTATATTCTCAAGGTCATATTTTGCTGCATTCATGAGTGGTTTGCTCTTTTTCAACTTATGGATGAAAGGTAAAAAACAAGCATTTCATTTCGGAATACCTATGATGTGGCGTGAACAAAGAGACCACAGCAGTGACTGCTATTTTTGCTCTTGCATTGTGAAGGGATACAACTTAAAAAATAAGAACGTAATAAGTTACCCCAACCTTCCCTCAGCAATTAGGCCTATGCCTCATAGCAACGAAGTACCTGTGCCTGAACCACCAAAATCTTTGGATCATATTTGTGTGGACGGTTCTGATCATGATGAGACTCATCAGATGGCTTTTCCCGATGAGTCCAGTACTTCCGAGTTTGAAACTGAACCAGATCCGAAACCTGAACTTTTCTCTCAAGCTGAATTGAGTGTTTTAGTCCGGGATTTAGGACTCCCAAAAGATGCTGCCCAACTGCTAGGTTCTCGGCTTAAACAGAAAAATCTATTGTCACCAGGAACAACTTTTTATTGGTACCGCAACCGCGAGACACAATTTTTGAAGTATTTCAGCAAAGAGGAAGATTTGGTATTTTGCAACGATATATACGGAGTGATGGAAAAGTTTAAACTCAAGTATGATCCTGCTGAATGGCGGCTGTTCATTGATTCGTCAAAAGACAGCATAAAAGGTGTTCTTCTTCATAATGGCAACACATTCGCTTCAGTTCCTATTGCTCACTCTGTTATTCTCCAAGAAAAATACGAGAATTTGGCCCTGATTCTTCAGAAGATTCGTTATGATGAGCATAAGTGGATGATTTGTGGAGACTTTAAAATTCTATCCATGCTATTAGGGCAGCAATCCGGTTTCACCAAATATCCCTGCTTCCTTTGCTTGTGGGATAGCCGGGCCCGCGACCTACACTGGGGGAAAAAAGACTGGCCAATTCGGGAGTATTTGAGACCCGGTGAGAAAAATGTTCTTCATGAGAGCTTGGTACCTCGTGATAAAATTCTATTACCACCTCTCCACATTAAGTTGGGTCTCATTAAGCAATTCATCAAGTCCCTTCCAAAAGATGATGAGTGCTTTCGGTACCTTTGCTCAAAGTTCCCCCGACTTTCTGAAGCAAAGCTAAAGGAAGGAGTGTTTGTTGGCCCTGATATAAGGAATCTCATTTCAGATGGAGCATTCGCTGAAACGATGTCTGAGAAGGAAAAAGAAGCCTGGGATTCCTTCAAGGATGTTGTTCTCAAATTCTTGGGGAACAGGCGGGATGAGAACTATAAGGATATTGTTGCCAGGATGCTCAATGCCTTCAAAGAACAAGGCTGTAACATGAGCCTGAAAGTCCATTTCTTGCACTCCCATGTGAACTACTTTCCCGAAAACTTGGGGGCGTACAGTGAAGAACAAGGTGAAAGGTTTCACCAGGACATCAAGGACGCAGAGAGAAGGTACCAAGGAAGATGGAACACCACTATGATGGCTGATTTCTGCTGGTTGCTGCTGCGGGAAACCCCAGATGAAAAATACGCCAAGCAGCGCACCAAGAGAAGCATTCGGGGGAAGAAGAAACGGGCCTACCAGGAGATTGATTGACCCAAGAATGACTTTAAAATCTAAACTGTGTTGACAAATATCGTGTTTTTACTAAACTTTGAAATAAAAATTTGCTAGTTATTACCACAGTGTTGGATCTCATTTATTAGAATTTTATTTTCACACCATCGGGTGTTTGTCTTCATGTATTGCAATGGTGCGGTTTGCGTTTTCTATTCTTACATACTTACCTGTACAACATTTTTTGCACATTTCTTTGCTTTGCTTTGTGTCTAACCTCGCTCTTATATGCTCAATGTTTGTGCACATGTATGTGGCTGTTTTAAGTGCAGACAATTTTGCTACCATCACAGTGTGTTTTGTTGACATTACTCTATTCTTATGTGCTGCCTTGTTACAATTTTCTTTATTCTTATTTGAATAACTACTAAACAATTAGTATAAAGAATTCATCCAAGAAACTTTTATCTCGATCGCACTCAATCTGAAACGTTCACCTCAAACTGCTAACCCAATGTAGCAAAAAATCTGTACGTGATGGAGCAAATTGGTTACCAGATTTGGATTCAGCGCACCAAAAAACGTAAAAATCAATCGAGGCAGTTTAAAAAAATTTTTTTTTAGTGTACCTGTGTAATCAGAGAAGCAGGATTCTATGAAGACAACAGAGGTGTAAAGATTGGTGGAAGACTCATCAACAACCTTCGCTATGCTGATGATACCACATTACTGGCTGAAAGTGAAGATGATCTGAAAGATTTGCTTCTCACAGCCAAAGAACAGTCTCAAAATGGGCCTGCACCTTAATATAAAAAAGACAAAGATCATGACAACTGGCATAATCAACAGGTTCATCGTTGAAGGAGAAGAAATTGAAATTGTGAACAACTTGGATCAATTAATAAAGAAGCAACAAGCAGTCAAGAAATCAGACGACGCATTGCTCTTGGCAGAATGGCTATGAAAGACCTAGATGAGATTCTCAACAGCAGAGATGTCTCCATACAAAGATTTGACTTGTTCAAGCTATGGTATTTTCAATAACATCATATGGATGTGAAAGCTGGACAGTGAAAAAGATAGACAGGAAGAAAATTGATGCCTTTGAATTATGGTGCTGACAGCGAATACTGTGTATACCATGGACTGCCTGAAGAACAAACCAGTCGGTACTAGAGGAGATCAAACCTAAGCTTTCTTTAGAAGCTCAGATGACAAGACTTCGACTTTCATACTTTGGACACATCATGCGAAGAGAGAGATCATTAGAGAAAGACATCTTGCTTGGCAAGATAGAAGGTCAACTCAAAAGAGGAAGGCAAGCAATGAGATGGATTGATACAATAACAGCAGCTACGGGTACCAGTCTGTCAACAATGAGTCGCCTGACTGAAGATGAACACAATTTAGGATAGCTATCCAGAGGGTCGCCATGAGTCGACTCCAACACAACGGCACTTAACAACAACAGTAGGTATATTGATGTTCTAAGTCCCACTGCAGGGTTTACTGTGCTGCCTTGTCTAGCTAAGCCCTTGTTGTCTAACCCCCTAAGTGCTGTTATGGTATGATAGAATTGCTCTATAGATCCTGAGTGACGTTTGTAGGGTTTTGTATTAATTTGCAATGTGCCTAGTACTGGGAAGTGTTTATGCTAATAGGCATTGGTATACCTAATATAGGTAATACATATTCCAATAATAAAGTAAAGGCCAGCAGTTCTGAAGCCTAGCAAAAATACTTACAGGCAAATTATTTTATAATTGCCAGTAACCACAGGATTTCTGTTACAGTGTTACTGAACACCGTTGTTCACATGGCCATCAAGAAGATGCTGGAATTGGGGGGAGGGGGCGATAGAGGTTGACTGGGAACCAGGTGTTATAAGTACCTGCATATATTTCCAGAATACTTCAAATGCTGTTCTGTTTAATATGTTGCATTATTTTGGTGCAATATTTTGATTTTTGTTTTGACACCTAATTCCCTGGAGTGTATTTAGTGTACACATAACCATCAGTGATAGAGGTACAAGGCAGGAGGCAGCAGGTGTAACTCTATTAGAGCAACCCAGTAAAGATGTCTTTCCCTGCTGTATCCAGAGTGCCCCCACTGTCCCTTTGCGGCTGCACCTTCCCTATCTTTGCCCTGCTTTAGCCTCCCCAAACAGCCGAGTCACTGACCACTTAAAGTTTAATGGAACAAACCAACAAGCATTTAGCCAAGGGAAGTCTTGCTTCATCAGACTGCTACATTTTTGGAAGGTGTGAATAAACGTGGATAAAGGTGAATGTATCTGGATTTTCAGAGTGTATTTGATAAAGCTCCTCAGGAGAAACTCCTATGAAAATTAAAAAGTTGTGGGATAGGAGGCAATGTCCTCTTCTGTATTGAGAAATGGTTAAAAGATAGAAAACAGAATAGGGCAGAATATTCTGATTTTTCAATGGTGAAATGTGACTAGTGAGATGTCCCAGGGATCTGTACTGGGACCTGTCATTATTGACATATTTATATATGATTTTGAAATGGGAACAATGAGTGAGGATCAGATTTTCAGATGAAACAAAAACACAAGCAGATGGTAAGAAATGAGATACCCAGTCTTTAGGTTTTGCAAGGTGGTCTTGACAGATGAAATTTAATGTGGACAAGAGCAAAGTGATTCTTATAGGGAAGAATAACCAAAATTATAGTTACACTAGCGGAAAAAATTGTGGATACACCTGTAAAATTTGAGCTCTTCGCGATAATATCTGTCTTACTTACGTTAATTAAGTTTTCTATATATTAGATACTCTATGCAGATTGTTGCCATAACATTTGGGAATGTATTACAAATGAATATCATCAACATTTATGAGAAAAAACTTTGATTTGGAGTCAGACAAGGTAATTGATGTCTTTTTCTTAGGAAAATTATATTTTTCATGAAACCGTCGATCCACTTTTAGCAGGTTTTATGCAGAATCACATGTATAAGCTGACGCTTCAGATAATGTATGCTATACTGCCAGGTGTATGCAAGCTGTATCGAAGTCAAATTTGTGCTTTTGTTATTTTTACAAATTTATTTTATTAGTAAAAATATTTTTTAAAAAATGACAAATGCTTAATAAAAAGTTTCCAATTTGGAATATGTTGTATTTTGTAGTTTAATGATGGCAGCAACAAAGAGGGTTGACTGGTCTCCTAAAAAGAGAGCAACAGCCATTACTTTGAGAAATGAGGGGTACAGCTTTCGTGAAATCCAAAAACTGACAGAATGATTGTTAGGCTGGCTTTAAAAAATCGTGCATCATCTGCCAAGGACATCAATCAGGAACTTATGGATCTTGGTGTGTCCGTTACTGATCGAACTGTTCGAAACAGGCTACTCAACGCCGGTCTGAGGGCAAGAATTCCAAGAAAGAATGGTTTCTCCTAAAAAGAGAGCAACAGCCATTACTTTGAAAGAATGGTTTCTCCTAAAAAGAATGGTTTCTTTCTTGGAATTCTTGCCCTCAGATCGGTGTTGAGAAGCCTGTTTCGAACAGTTCGATCAATAACGTACACACCAAGATCCATAAGTTCCTGATTGATGTCCTTGGCAGATGATGTATGATTTTTAAAGCCAGCCTAACAATCATTCTGTCAGTTTTTGGAGTTGTAGACTTTTTCCTTCCTCTTCCCTTCTGAGTTGCAACACTTTCAGTGACTTTGAAGCAAGCACACAACTTTTGTACACCAGATGCTATCACTTCATGGCCCATCTTCTGAGCTATTTTCATGAAATCTGTACCCCTCATTTCTCAAAGTAATGGCTGTTGCTCTCTTTTTAGGAGACCAGTCAACCCTCTTTGTTGCTGCCATCATTAATCTTGGGAGGGAGGAGTGGCCTAGTGGTTGGGGCAAGGTACCACAGGCCAGAAGGTCAGTGGTTTAAATCCCACTAGAGGACAGCAACTTTCAGCCGGAAGGACTGGGGTTTCTAGTCCCATAGGTGCTCCTTGTGGTCTTGGGCAAGCCACTTAACTCTCCATTGCCCATGTTCCCTGTAAGTATTAGTGTATGTGTCTCATATCCCCTCATGTTAAATGTATCCCCCAACCGCCTTGACCCGGTGAAAAGCAGGATATAAATGCCACTAAATAAATAAATAAATCTACAAAATACAACAACATATTCCAAATTGGAAACTTTTTATTAAGCATTAGTCATTTTTTAAAAAATATTTTTGCTAATAAATAAAATAAATTTGTAAAAATAACAAAAGCACAAATATGACTTTGATACAGCTTGTATACATCTGGCAGTATAGCACACATTATCTGAAGTGTCAGCTTATACATGAGATTCTGCATAAGACCTGCTTAAATTGGATAGAGAGTTTCATGAAAAATATCATTTTCCTGAGAAAAAGACATCAATTACCTTGTCTGATTCCAAATCGAAGTTTTTTTCCGATAAATGTTGATATTCGTTTGTTGCCATAACATTTGGGAACATATTACAATCTGCATAGAGTATCTAATATATAGAATACTTAATTAATGTAAGTAAGACAGATATCGCGGAGAGCTCAAATTTTACAGGTGTATCCACAATTTTTTTCCGCTAGTGTATATGATGTACAGTAATTTCTACTTTAGGAGTTGCCAACCAGGAAAAATATAATTGTTGATAATATTCTGAAATCCTCTGGCCAGTGTGTGATGGCAGCTAAGAAAGTAAACAGAATGTTAGGAAATATTAGGAAAGGGAATAGAGAATAAAATAAAGAATATTGTATTGCCTCTATATAACTCCATGGTGTGACCATATCTTGTGTATTTTGGGCAATTCTGGTTGCTACATCTCAGATATGATATAGTGAAGCTAGAAAAGATGATGGAACAACTCCCTTGTGAAGAAAGGGTAAAGAGGTTCAGGCTTGTCAGCTTGGAGAAGAGACAGCTTAGGTTAGAGTACATTTAAAGCAAACTGGAGAAAATCATATCTCCAGGAACAAGCGGAAATGTAGTCTTCACATATGGGTGATGTCGATACCGATGGAGCCTGCATGGGAACGTTCCCTATTGTCCAACTGGAAAGCTTTTGGGAGCACCCCACTGCGCCTGCGCAACTGCCTTCCTGCCTTTCCAACTTTCTCTGTTCAGTTCTTCATTTTCCATGGAGCCAGCAGGAAGCAAATCCTGTCACCGTAGAAAAAACGTCTCTTTTTGTGGATAGCGCCTCTGCCTTCCCGTCAACACCGGCGACATCGCTGGTCCCTTTATTCTTTTCTTTTTTAAATCTAGATATTCCCCTTTAAAAAAACAAAAAACCCCAAAACTTGGGCATCTCGACGCCCTCTTAAGCCTACCATAGCCTTTCCATCCTCTGAAGGCATGGAGAAACTAGCTAGTGGTTTCAAACAATGTTCTAAGTGTGCCAGCACCATCTCAGTGACTGACACACATGACTGGTGCTTAAATGCCTCAGCCCAGATCACCAGCCAAATGATTGTCCCCTCTGTCAGAAAATGACATGGAGAGGCCTGCAGAACCAGGCTTCTAAATTTGGGACACTCTTTGCCTCGTATGCAGTGTCATTGGTGTCTGCTTTGTTAAGGGCCTCATCCTCCTCTCATGGATCCCAGGTATCCTCAAAGTCTAAGCACATCGAAGCCGGACAAAACCTCTAGGGGTAGATCTCACTCAAAGCATCAAGATCCCTCGACAATTGCATCGGAGGGGAACTAGCCTGCCAAACAGCCCCGGTGGGAGGCCTTGTCTTCCAAAGCCTCAGAGAGGCTCCAGGATGCTCTGGAGGCCTCGACCTCCGGAGAGCTACTGGTGCCGTGCTCTGGGACGGTAGCACAAGTACCCATAAGAACATAAGAACATAAGACATGCCATACTGGGTCAGACTGAGGTCCATCAAGCCCAGTATCCTGTTTCCAACAGTGGCCAATCTAGGTCATACGTACCTAGCAATATCCCCAAAAGACACAGGTTCCACAATGCTTGTACTGGGTCAAGCATTGATATCCTGGGTCCCTTTTTAATAGTGGTTTATGGACCTTTCCTCCAGGAACTTGTCCAAACCTTTTTTAAACCCAGCTATACTAACAGCCCTTACTACATCTTCCGGTAACAGATTCCAGAGTTTGATTACACGTTGAGTGAAAAAATATTTTCTCTTATTTGTCTTAAATAGTTTACCCTGTAGCTTCATTACATGTCCCCTAGTCTTTCTATATTCTGATAGCGTAAACAATTGATCCACGTTTATCCGTTCCACTCCATTCATTAATTTATAGACCTCTATCATATCTCCCCTCAGCCGTCTCTTTTCCAGGTTAAAGAGTCCTAGCCTTTTTAGCCTCTCTTCATAGGAGTAGCCTTTCATCCCCTTCACCAATTTGGTGGCTCTTCTCTGTACTTTTTCTAATAACGCTATGTCCTTTTTAAGATACGGTGACCAGAATTGCACACAATATTCAAGGTGCGGTCGTACCATGGAGCGATACAGAGGCATTATAATATCCTTTGTTTTATTCTCCATCCCTTTCCTTATGATACCTAGCATTCTATTTGCTTTCTTGGCCGCCACTGCACACTGGGCGGAGGGTTTTAACATGTTATCCACGATGACTCCTAAATCTTTTTCCTGGGTAGTGGTTTCTAATGTGGAGCCTTGCATCGTGTAACTATAGTGTGGGTTGTTCTTTCCTAGGTGCATAACTTTGCACTTGTCCACATTAAATTTCATCTGCCATTTGGATGCCCAGTCTTCCAATTTATCCAGATCCTCCTGCAGTTTTCCACAATCCTCTTGGGTTTTAACAACTTTAAACAGTTTTGTGTCATCTGCAAATTTGATAACCTCACTAGTTATTCCCTTTTCCAGGTCATTTATGAATATGTCAAAAAGTAGCGGACCCAGTACAGATCCCTGGGGTACTCCACTATTCACCTTTTTCCATTGGGAATATTGGCCATTTAGCCCTACTCTCTGCTTTCTATCTTTTAACCAGTTCCCGATCCACAATAGTACACTGTCTCCTATCCCATGACTTTTTAGCTTCGCCAAAAGTCTCTGATGGGGGACCTTGTCAAAAGCTTTCTGAAAGTCCAGATACACTATATCAACCGACTCACCTTTGTCTACCTGTTTATGCACACCTTAAAAAAACATATCAGATTAGTAAGACAAGATCTTCCTTGTCTAAAGCCATGTTGGCTGTCTCCCATTAGGCCATGACTATCTACATGCTGTGTAATTTTGTTCTTTATGATGGTTTCTACCATTTTCCCTGGTACTGACATCAGGCTCACCGGTCTGTAATTTCCCGGGTCACCCCTGGAACCCTTTTTAAAAATTGGTGTTACGTTGGCGACCCTCCAATCTTCAGGTATTACAGATGATTTTAATGAAAATTCACAGATTACCAATAGCAGGTCTGCAATCTCATATTTCAGTTCTTTCAACACTCTGGGATGTATACCATCCGGTCCAGGTGATTTGCTACTATTCAGTTTATCAAATAGTTGTAATATATCTTCCCGGTGTAGCGATATTTCTCTCAATTCCTCTGCAGTATCACCTTTAAATACCACTTCAGTCTTGGGTAACATCCCTACATCTTCCTCAGTAAAGACCGAAGCAAAGAATTCATTCAGTCTCTCTGCTATAGCCTTGTCTCCTCTTACTGCCCCTTTTACCCCTCTATCATCTAATGGTCCAATTGACTCTCTCACAGGCCTTTTGCTACGAATGTACTTGAAAAAGTCTTTATTTCGTGTTTTTACTTCCGTAGCAAGTTTCTTCTCAAATTCCCGCTTTGCCTGCCTTATCAATGCTTTGCATTTAACTTGCCAGTGCTTGTGCTGTTTCCAGTTTTCATCATTTGGCTCTTTTTTCCATTTCCTTAAGGTTGCTTTTTTGGCAGCAACAGCCTCTCTGACCTCACCATGCTGGCAGTTTTTTGGACTTTCTTCCACTTTTCTTAATGCATGGAATACAGCTGGTCTGGGCTTCGAGGATAGTATTTTTAAATAACACCCAAGCTTGCTGTAAGTCTTTAACCTTTGGAACCGCTCCTTTTAGGTTTTTCCTAACTATATTCCTCATTCTATCATAGTCTCCCTTTCGAAAGTTAAAAGGTAGTACTGTGGATTCCTTTACTATCTGTCCTCCACTAATTAAATCAAACATGATCATGCTATGATCACTATTGCCAAGTGGTCCCAACACCCTTATTTCTTGCACCAGATCTGGCGTTCCACTAAGGACTAGGTCCAGTATGGCTTCCCCTCTGGTCGGTTCATGAACCAGCTGCTCCAAGAAGCAGTCATTTATTTCATCTAGAAACTTTATCTCTTTAGCTTGTCCTGCTGTGACACTGACCCAGTTGATACCGGGGTAATTGAAGTCACCCATTATTACTACTCTGTTGTGACCTTTGTTAGCTTCCTTGATTTCTTTGAGCATTTCATCATCCATTTGTTCATTCTGGCCAGGCGGTCGATAGTATACTCCCACTGCCATCACCTTCCCCTTCATAAATGGAATTTCAATCCATAGAGATTCTACAGCAAATTTTGTTCCCTGCAAAACTTTAATCCTTTCTGACTCAATGCCCTCTCTAACATAGAGCGCAACCCCTCCACCAATTTGATCAGCTCTATCATTACGATATAGTTTGTATCCAGGTATCACAGTGTCCCACTGGTTATCCTCCTTCCACCATGTCTCTGAGAGTGCAATCATATCTAACCTCTCATTTAATGCTATATATTCTAACTCTCCCATCTTATTGTTTAGACTTTTAGCATTGGCATACAAGCATTTTAGAGACTGTATTTTATTAATATTAATCTGACTATTGGTAGGCATGGGTAATTTGGAATCTTTATGCTCTGTCTGCTCCTTACTCAAGGGCATTTGGGCTACTATACTCCCTTTTGGAACCTCATTGCTTTTGGTAGTATCCTTCAAGGATACCTTCGTCCGAACCATGCGCTCCTGGGTGACTGTCGGCTTTCCCCTATTTTCTAGTTTAAAAGCTTCTCTATCTCTTTTTTAAAGGTTAATGCCAGCAGTCTGGTCCCATCCTGATTAAGGTGAAGCCCATCCCTTCGGAAGAGCCCCCCCTTTCCCCAGAATGTTCCCCAGTTCCTAACAAATCCAAAACCCTCATCCTTGTACCATCGTCTCATCCACGCATTGAGACTCCGGAGCTCTGCCTGTCTTTTGGGTCCTGCACGTGGAACAGGAAGCATTTCGGAGAATGCTATCCTGGAAGTTCTGGATTTCAACTTCCTACCTAAAAGCTTAAATTTAGCCTCCAGAACTTCCCTACCACATTTTCCTATGTCATTGGTACCAACATGTACCAAGACAGCAGACTCCTCCCCAGCACTATCTATGATCCTATCTAGGCGGTGCGTGAGGTCTGCTACCTTCGCACCAGGCAGGCATGTTACCAGGCGATCCTCACGTCCACCAGCCACCCAGCTATCTACATTCCTAATGATTGAATCACCAACTATAACAGCTGTCCTGACCCTCCCCTCATGGGCACATGGCCCTGGAGAAACGTCCTCGGTGCGAGAGGGTTTTACATCACCTGGAGGACAGGTCCTAGTTACAGGATCACTTCCTGCCACACCAGGGTGATGCTTTCTTGTCACGTGACCTCTCTCCTCCATGGCAACAGGGATGCTGCCAGACTGGAGGTGGGACTTCAGGACTATATCCCTGTAGGTCTCGTCCATGTACTTCTCTGTCTTTCTTATGTCTTCCAGGTCTGCTACTCTAGCCTCTAGAGAACGGACTCGTTCCCTGAGAGCAAAGAGCTCCTTACACTTAGTGCATACGTAAGACCTCTCACCATCTGGGAGAAAATCATACATGTGACACTCAATGCAAAAGACCGGAGAACCCCCATCTCGTTGCTGGACTTCTATCTACATCTTAGTTTACAGCTTGTGTTTAGGTCTTTTAAATTCTTTATATAATAAGGATTGGTGTAGATGCTTATACTAATAAAAGTGTATCTAATACCCCTAATACACCTTGTGTACCTGAAGCTTAATTAATTAATCTCAGGTCCTCCGTGTATGACTGATTTGGATAAAGAGCTGCACCTGAGAGCAGCCCTTTTCCTCTAAGATGTGCAAGTACCTATAAATCTACAATTACCCAAGGGGTGGGTGGGTGCTGGGGAGGGAGGGAGGGAGATAAGTCCTATTAAAGAGGGCAGTTACAAGGTACCCTGTCCTGAACCCTCAGCAGGGGGGAGGGGGGTACCACACAAAGCCCAGTTAGTTGAGAGAGGCAAGGTAAGTTACAGCTGAGAAGGCTGAACTAGCACACCACTAAGACAAACAATAAATAATTAAACAGTTAGACAAACAATAAATAATTAAATAAACAGCTAGAACTCACAGCAAGGTGTCACAGGAGGCAAATATCCACTCTCTAGCAGAGCACTGTAAAAGCACTGCTCTTCTCTGATCAGAGAAAAGCAAACTAAAACAGACTATGCACACGTGGAGGAAACAGGAAGAAGGCTACACAATACCTCAGCAGGGGGGGGGGGGGAGGGGGAGGATTCACTCAGGCAGGCTAGGACAGGAAAAAAGTTTAACACACAGCAGGTTCTGTGACCGATACCAAAAGCATCGGCAACCTCAAAAGACAAGCGCATACTGGCCATTGAGTGGAGGTTGGCAGCTCTCTTGGCAGCCTCAGTTCTTATAAAGTCCTTGGCTCCAGGCACCGCCCTGTCGATATCGGTACCAATGTAGACACCAGTTGCAGGCACGGCATCAGGGCTAATACAGATGGCATCAACATCGCTGCCATTCATGCCCTCCCTTGAAACTATCACTGATGTCGATACCCAACCCAAATGGCTCACCGAGGCCGGTACCTTGGAGCATCGGTACCGACATCTCGCTTCAGGTGAACACCGTACTCGTCGATACTTTGAGTCCTCTGATTCAAATTCCAGCACTTTGGATGCAGAGTCGCTCAATTCCCGGGCCCACAGGACCTTCCTTTGGAGCTTTCCCCGCCACAACAATGATGCATGTCGCCTCCAGAAGAGATGTTCTTCCAGGAATTCATTCAAGACCTAACTAACAGTCTCTCCATCACGGTAACATTGGAGAAGGAGCCAAGGTCAGAGGAATTGGATTTCCTCTAATACCCAACAGCACCCAAAGAGGCAGCCACTCTGCTGGTTCACTGCATCCTGCATGATCTAATGCTCCATATGTGGGAGACTCCTCTCACGGTCACACCTCACAGTCAACGACTCAATATTATGTATCAGGTAGTGGAATGTCCCAGCTTCCAAAAGCTGCAGCTCCCCCACCATTCCATGGTGGTTGAATCGGTGATGCACCAAATCAAAAGCTCAAAGACCCAGTCCTCTAACCCTCCAGGTAGAGAATCGAGAACCCTCAACGCCTTTGTCGTCAATGCTTCCAGGCATCAATGCTCTCTGCTAGGATCAATTCCTATATCTTCTTCAAAGGAATGTTCCTCAAAGAGGTGTCCAGAGATCTTGAAGCCTTTGCCCCTTTCCTTCCAGATTACAAGAGGGCAGACTATCTCACCCTAGTCAAGCATAGCAAAAATGTATCTAAGTTTGTCAATAGGGCCACCTTTGATGCTTTTGAATGCACAAGCAGGGCCTCAGCAATATGCATTTGTGCCTGCAGAATTTCATGGCTTCAAGCCTCAGATCTTGAACATTAGGTTCAAGATAAGCTGGGCAACACACCTTGCACAGGTGAAAACCTCTTTGGCAAAGACTGGCAAGATAAAGCCTCTCAGTTAGGGTCAGAAAACACTACTCTAAAGAGACTCTCTAGAACAATAGGTGACCCTGCTAGAAAAAAGGTAGCTGCAAAGAAGTATTTCTACAATAATAATAAGAGATTCTACTCTTCTTATCCTCCTGCTTCTCAGTACCAGGGTCAAGCTCCACAGATAAGGCAACAGCCTCCTAAGCAGCAAAAGAAGCCACAGGTGGCTAAATCTCAACCAGCTCCACAGACAATCTATGCCTGGTTTTTGACTGTTTTCTAGAAAACATTGCCACCTTGCCTCTGGAGGACCCCCACCCCCTCCACATAGCTGGCAGATTATGTCACTACACCCACAGATGGCACCTCATCACCTCAGAGCAGTGGACACTAAACATAGACTAGGAAGGGTACAGACTTAATCTACAAACTCTGCCCCCTCCACTTTCACAGGGGAATTTCAAATGCAACCCCCACTCACTGTTTTCCTAGATGACAAGGTGTTTTCTCTTCTATCTCAGGGTGCCATAGAAAATGTCCCGACATCCCAGCAGGGAATGGGTTTCTACTCTCTGTACTTTCTCATTCCAAAGAAGACTGGAGGATACAGGCCCATTCTGGACCTCAGAAACCTCAACAATTTTCTAGTCCATGAAAAGTTCAAGATCTCTTTTGGAACTCTTCTTCCCTACCTCCAGAGTCAGGACTGGCTCTGTTCTCTAGATCTAACATGCATATCCTCATCAATCCAGGACACAGGAAATATCTACGCTTCACCTTTCAGGGGAAACATTATCAATGCAGACTCCTTCCCTTTTGGACTTGTCTCTGCCCCAAGAGTCTTTAAAAAGTGCATGTTGGTTGGAGCCACATACCGATGGTCTCTGGGGATATTTGTTTTCCCTTACTTAGACGACTGTCTCATAAAAGCAGAAACCTCCCAGGAGATACAGCTTTCCTTACATCATACCATCACGGTACTACAACTCTTCAGATTTGTCATAAACGTCCCAAAATCCCAGTTCGCTCCAACTCAAAAGCTAGAGTTCATCAGAGCCCTACTGGACATCCAACAGTTCAGGGCATTTCTGCCTCAGCTCCGCTGTACCCGTCTAATCGAACTAGCATTGCAGAGCTACAACGGGACCATCTGACTGCCTATGAAATTCTGCAGCTCCTTGGGCACACGGCCTCTACAGTACATGCCATTCCATATGCCCAATTACATATGTGCACAGCCCAATGGACTCTTGCTTTCCAATGGATGCAGGCCTCGGACCGTCTTCGGGACAGGATCCAAGTCACTGCCTCTCTAACCACATCCCTTCAGTGATGGTGTTCTCCAGAAAATCTGATCATAGGGTCACTTTTTCAGATGTCTCCACTTCAATGCACGGATGCCTCTAAAGTGGATTGGGGAGCACACCTCAGTAACCTGTCTACACAGGGCCCGTGGACAATGCACCAGTCACACCTTCAAATCAATCTTCTGGAACTTCATTCCATCTCAAATGTCCACCGGGTATTTCAACACCACCTCAGGGCACAACAGGTCCTGTTCAGGATGGACAATCAGGTCGCCATGTTCTTCACCTGTGGTCCTTTGCCATTTCTCATCAAATACAGCAGTGTACCTTCCGGGGGAGCTCAATGTCTTGGCAGAAGTGAGTCGGATCCTTCTTCCCCACAAATGGTCTCTCCATCCAAACACAACATCCTACATCTTCCAGACCTGTGGAATTCCAGACATAGATCTGTTTGCTGCTCCGTAGAATGCCAAGGTTCCTCACTTCTGCACAAGGACTCCAACATCCAGCAACCAACAGGTGGATGCCTTCCACCTACACTGGGGTCAGGATCTGCTTTATCCTTTCCCTTCTATAACCCTCATTCCCAAAACACTTTTCAAGCTTCAGTCTGACAAGGGCTCCATGATTCTCATAGCCTCTCATTTTCCACTGCTACTACGTCTGAATCAGACTCGCTCTCTCCAATTGGGATCTGCGCCGATCACCTCTCCCAGGACGATGGCTCACTACTCCATCCCAATCCACTTCACAGCTTGGCTGCTGAGAGCATAGCATTACAGGGCATTGACCTTCCACAAGAGGTTACTCTCCATCAGACGTTCATACACTTTTAAGTGGCATAGATACTCTGTCTGGCATAGATACTCTGTCTGATGTTCCCAGAAAGATCTGAATCCCTTTTCTGCTCCAGTGGAGTCAGTCCTCCAGTATCTCCTCCATCTGTCCTCGGCAGGTCTAAAGACCAACTCTGTGAGAGTCCACCTCAGTGCCATTGCGGCCTCTCACCACCCACTGGATAGAGAGTCCATCTCCTCACATCCGCTATTAGCGTATTTCATGAGAGGTCTTCTGCTATCCAAAATGCCCATCAAGCAACCTCCGATGGCTTGGGACCTCAACATCCATTCTAGCACAGCTTCTCAAGCCGCCCTTTGAACCATTGGCTACAACCTCCCTAAAGTTCCTGTCTTGGAAGGTAATCTTCCTAATTGCCCTCACTTCAACTAGACGCATTAGTGAGCTTCATGCTCTGGTGGTGGACCCCTCCTATACCCGGTTCCACCATGACAGAGTCATCCTTAGGACTCACCCACACTTTATGCCAAAGGTTATGTCTCCTTTTCATTTAAACCAGTCAATTAATCTTCCAGTCTTCTTTCCTAAATCGCATACATCTTGAGCGGAAGCAACTCTGCACACTCTTGACTGCAAGCATGCATTGGCTTTTTATCTCCAAAGGACTGAAGGTCATTGTAAAGTCTCACAGTTGTTAATCTCTTTTGACCCTAGCTATCTGTATTTAAGTGTACCCTCTTCAGATGAATAGCAGACTGCATTTCATTTGTCTATGACAAAGTGGGACTCTCCCTGAAAGGACATGTCACCGCTCACAACGTTTGTGCCTTGGCAATCTTGATAGCAAACTACACTCGGTAGACATTGGCGAAATTTGCAAGGCAGCAACTTGGTCTTCCATCCATTTCTTTGCTGCCCATTATTGTCTGGACAAGGACTCCTGTTGGGACGCCATGTTTGGTCAAGCTATACTCCAGCACCTCTTTCAGACTTAGATGCAACTCCTACCCTCTGTCCTGGACTTTGATGATACCAGAAATCCATGTATTATTTATTATTTATTTATTTTTTTTATTTAGCTGTATTTATATCCCGCTTTTCACCAGGTCAAAGCAGTCAATTGGGAGATGCATTTAACACGAGGGGATATGACACACATACGCTAATACGTACAGGGAACATGGGCAATGGAGGGTTAAGTGGCTTGCCCAAGACCACAAGGAGTGCCTATAGGACTAGAAATCCCAGTCCCTCCGGCCTGAGATTGCTGTCCCCAGGTGGGACTTGAACCCCCGGCCCTCCGGCCTGAAGTACCTTGTCCTAACCACTAGGCCACATCCTCCCTTGTAGGATGCATAACCTCTTCAAGCCTACTCTGAGGCGAAGCTCCACCGGTTCTGAGGTCACTTCATCTGGGAGCTAGGGAGTCCAATATGTGAAGACTACATTCCTGCTTGTTCCTGGAGATAGCGTAGTTACTCGCATGTAACAGGTAATCTCTGAGAACAGCAGGAATTTAGTCTTTATAACCCACCCTACTCCCCTAAGAGTTGTAGGGTTTCATTTACTTTCCTTTCTCAACAACAAACCCAACTGAAAGAGAGAGTTGGAAAGGTGGGAAGGCAGTCATGCAGGCGCAGTGGGGTGCTCCCAGAAGCTTTCCAATTGGATACTGGAGAGCGTTCCTGCACGGGTTTCTTCGGTACCGACATCACCCATATGTGAAGACTAAATTCCTGCTGTTGCCAGAGATCACCTGTTACAGATGAGTAACTACGATTTTTCACTCATCACATAGTTAAGTTCTGAAATTCATTGCTGAGGATATAGTAAAAGCAGTTAACATAACTGGTTTTAAAAAGGTTTTGGTGAGTTCCTTGAGCAAATGTCCATAAATCATTATTAGGGTAGACTTGGGGAAAACTACTGCTTAACCCTGGGGATAAGGAGCATGGAATCCATCTGCTCTTTGGAATCCTGCCAGGTTTTGTGACCTGAAATGGCCACGGTTGGAAACAGAATGATTGATGGATATTTGGTCTGATTCAGTATGACAGTTTCAGAGTAGCCTTATGGTCATAGCAGTGGGCTAGAACCAGGGAAGTCAGGGTTTAAACCCCATTACTACTCCTTGTGATCTTGGGCGAGCCACGTAAACCTCCATTTTCTTAGGTACAAACTTAGATTATAAGCCCTCTGGGGATAGGAAAATACCTACTGTACCTGAATGTAACTCACCTTGAACTTCTAAGAAAAGGCATGAGCTAAATCCAATAAGAGAACAGATTAACCTCTTCAACTGAGTTGAATGATAGTTGGGTTAATAGCAAAAAATATCCCAGTACTTGGAGATAGAAAAGGAAAGAATTATAGCGGTTGCATATTTCATACAAAAAAAGAAAAGAACATGTAGTCGATTGAAGATGTTGCTTGGGAAGACTAAAGGGCATGGATAGAGCTTGTACAATACATTGCTTAACTGTAGACTGTTCCAGCAGCTTTCCACATATAGGTACAAAAATGAAACACATCTAAACAGAAGTGCAAGATAATGTTGTGATAGGTGATCTTTTGTTCTGCATTGAACTTCTTAGAAACTTCTGATCATATGAGGACAGATACATCTATAATCCAGTTATGGAACTTGTTACACGTAAACAATTGTTCCCTTAAAATTCCTCAGATATTAATGAAAAAGTCAGGCTTTGTACACACCATACACACAGTACTGCAGGCAGAGTCCACTTTCTTGGAATTTCTAATTCAGTTTTAGTCTGCACATTTCTGTTTCTAATAAGAGGTCATTTATTCTGTATTTGTTGAGGTTCTATCCATGTTTTTTTATATGTGCCAGCATGCAAGCATGCAGTTTCTGCATAGGGATTTGTAGCAGTCCAGCTTGTTCTCTTTTCCTAAGAAGAGGTATATTCTAAGGATGGATATAATATTTGCAGTGCTGCCTTTTCCTAGACTCTATGGTTATGATAGGGGCAGATTCCTCAGTGGTCGCCCCACCCCTTAAGGATGGCCTTGCATATTGAGTACTCCCACCTTTTTTTTTTTACTAGAAAAGAAGCACTGATGGCTACTAACATATTTCTCATAATTAGTGTAGGATTCTACTAAACTATTTCACTAATTTAAAGTTGCATTTCAATACCAAAAAGTAAAATATGGAAAGCTTATATATCAGTTTGCTGAAAAACAAAAGGGATACCTAGATGGTGCAGTTTGCTGTTCTTGTAGCTGCTCATGTGGTAGCATAATTTGAGCAGAAGGTAGATAGGGTTGCAGCTATGAAATAAATAATTAAGGCATCTTAGACATTCATGCTGATAGAAGCAGGACAGAACAAGTGAACATCATGATCATTGCAAAATGAAGTCTTGAAGTAGAAAAGCTGAGTTTAGTGTTTTGCAAGAAGATCTTTATTTTTATTTATCTTATTTTCCCATTTTCTTTGATCTGCATCTAAGAATGAATTAAACAAATTAAGATTGGTAGGGTTTTCGTTTTTTGTTTATAAGGAATATGTTTTTTCAAGATGGAATTTTACCAGAGAAAGCTAGAGTTATAAGCACATGAATAAAAAAAGGTAAGTGTGTTTGTTAATGCGAAGGTTGGCCCAAAACGTCTGGTCTCATTTTGGGTAGGAATGCAGAAATAATGTTCTTTTTTTTCCTTTAAGATGACATACAATTGCTGTTGTAAATTTACAAATTATAATGTCTCTGCCTTTTTAAGTCAATGTTTTACCATTACAAATGATGCAATTTAATAGCAGAATTTAACCCCTCAGTGAAATTAACAGTATGCTTATAGCTTTAAAAGTGTATGTATTTAGTAACAACTTGAACAGCATTTATTTGTGATCTAAAGTTTAGAATTAGCTTTTGTTACAGTTAACCTTTTAGGAGTTTGTTTACTAAACCGTCTTAACGTGTGCCCAGCGATAGTGTGCAGGCTGCCATAAAAGGAGTGGGCGTTTCAGTCTTAAAGTAGCAAAACGGGATTATTGCGCGATAACGCGCGCTGCTGCGCACATTATCGGGCAAAGCGCCGCTAAGCACGTTAACGCGCGGTAATCTTAAGTAGGCGCCCAGACATGCAAACATAGAAACAGAGGTGTAGCACAATGGTTAATACACTGACTGATGATACAGGGGTCATGAGTTCGATCCCCCAGTGTGCCTAATGCATAAGGCTGGCTGAAGCATCAGCTTTGACATGTAAGTATTGTTTCTTGAGGCATTTTATTTATATTTTAATTATTGCTGCCAGCAAACACACCCTCATGTGCCGTAACCTAAAGTGCCGCATAAGGCACCCTATAAGGCACTCCATAGGGCACATTATAAAGTGCACTGTCCGCCACGGCACCCTATAATGTCCCCTATAGGGCACCCTATAAGGCGCTCCATAGGCCACCTTATAAGGCACCTTATATGGACTGTAACCATAAGGTGCCTCAGAAGGCGCTTTATAATGTGTACTCCATAGGGCACATTATAAAGTGCACTGTCCGCCACGGCACACTATAATGTCCCCTATAGGGCACCCTATAAGGTGCTCCATAGGACACCTTATAAGGCACCTTATATGGACTGTAACCATAAGGTGCCTCAGAAGGCGCCCTATAGGGCGCCCTATAAAGTGCCTTCTGAGGCACCTTATGGTTACAGTACTCTGAGAGTGTTTTTGCTGGCAGCACTAATGTACATTAAAAATAGACAATGCTTCGGACAGCCCTATCAAATAACCCCACTGTGTGTTTGAACCCATGACCTGTGGCTCCACAGGCAGTGAAGTAACCAGTGGGCTACAGCTGCTAACAAACCCCTGGCTGGCTGCAGAAGGACTGCATGTCACCACACAAACAGTCTGCTGTGATCACCAGGATAGGGTTAACCCACCCGTACCCATGATGCACTGCACATGCAAATCAGCAGTCTACAGATGATCATAAGATGGGGTATGCACCCCCACAGCACCTCGGCCTGGTAGGGGGAACTGACCGTGTGTGTTACTGGCACAGAGTAGCTACACACTGTCACATTGTGCGGGTACTGTGCTCACCCTGAGGGTGAGGTGGGGCGCCCAGCACCAGGTCCACAGCACCTTCCATGGCAGAAATAGGCCATGCTGCAGGTCCCCAGCAGTGCTAGTGTGTGAGATAGGTAGTTCCTGCAGACACACCTTGGATACATCTGTATTTTTCAGTCAGGTTTAGCCCTTATGGACCCATAGGTGGTTTATGTACCACCACCCAACCCACCCTCTGGGGCTGAAGGTGGGAAATAGGGTCTCCCACCAACAGATCCACATTCTACCTCCCTGCAATGGTGGCAGTAGAGGGGACCATCAACCCCAGTCCTGCTGGGGAACAGACATCCTACAGGGCAGTCAATGCAGCTCTGTACACATCCATAAAGCAATAGCAGACAGACATTAGGCCTGGAAATGCTCAGCTTCACCCCACCACTATCTGATATTCTCCTGCAGCAAACCTCCAGCCGCTGCACCCTGCAAGGTGTTCCAGCAAGACACATACTAGCTGCAGACAGTCTGCTAGCTAGTCCATAGTGCATGTTCCTGGAGAAGATGCATGCACCCAGAACTGGGATGTCAGCATACACACCAAGCAGATAAATCAGTGATTGGGCCCCAAAAGGGAACCCATAAATATCACATGAGAGAAATACTATATAGCACTATGGGGGAACCTAGCCATGCTGTGGTCACTGCTCAGTCAGGGTGAGAGTGATCTCCCAGCAGGACATGCTGTGGCCACCCTGTCTGTGCAGGTGGTGGCCGGGCACTACAATGTCCCAGTCATTGCCCTATGCCCTGTGCAGATGCATCCTGGCCAGGCCACCCTGTCCGGGCTATACCTTGCTCCTCATTATGCACATTGGCAGGCCAATACTGGCAACAGTGCTGGCAGTGTGGGCTGTGGAGGGTGTTTGCAGCCACCACACACTGGATAGACAGACACACACTCCCACACCTATGCCAGCATTGTACAATTATAGAGGTGTTTGGCAGCCCTGGCCACTGCTCCAGTCCTGGGCACAGTGCAGACATGGCTATGGTACTCAATACTGTTGGGATCACTTCCCAGGGTGGTAAACACTGTCAGACAGAAGACCTGTAGCACACTCCACAGACATCAGAAAGGTTGCCATGATGCAGCTCAATCAGAAAATTGTACTTAACTTGGGAATTACTATCTGCCAGTAATCATAGCAACCTTTTGATAGCTGTGTACCGTATTCCCAGGTTTAGGGTGGCATTGCTAAGGTATGCAAGTGCTAGTATTGGGAGATGCACGCAGGGCCCAATGTCCTGCCTCTCCAGGAGGCATTGGATAATGGAGCCTGTGGGTGCGGGTGTGTCTGCCCCTGTTGGCGGCTGCTTTACGGCAGAGATTCCCAACTCCAGTCCTGGTGTGCCAAACGCTGTTCGGGTTTTCATGCTGTCCCTCATGAATATGCATGAGATACATCAGCATACCATGGGGGCGGCACATAGAAATGCAGCACAGGCATCTTTATTAGAGGCAGCATGGAACCTGAATGGTGTTTGGCCCTCCAGGACTGCATTTGGGAGACTCTGCTCTAGGTAATGCACCTGTTTATGGTGTCTGTGCTCTGTAGGGTAAAATGTAGGTGTTTTGGGCATGTTTACGTCATCTGCAATAAAGGTTCTGTCTGTATTAGCACGTTTTAGTAGTGGGTAAAATATGGGGACTGGGTTGGCAGGAACCACAGCTGGGACTTGAACCTGTGACCTTCTGCCTCTGAACACACTGATTGTGTGCACTGCAACACCATGTTGCCACGGAAACAGTGCATTCCCAGGTGATACCATGACTGTTTGTCTGGCAGGACCTGTCTGTTGCAGTGCATGGCACCCACCTACACAGGGCTAGGCCATGGTCTGCTCTGGGCAGCTGCCACTGCCCCCTCCACCACCAATACCCCTCTGCCACCATGCTGACATGCCCTTCTGCTGGTGGTGCTGGTGGTGCGCAGTCTCAGGCCATCCAGTGTGCAGGTAGGTGGCTGCCTATTGTGGGTGTTCTGGGGTAGGGGTGCCTGAATAGACGTCCACGCTTCCCCCCCCCCAACACCGCCTGCCAATGTTCTGTGCCCTTGGAGGTACCTGCTGGGTACTATCCCCTGTGACACTGTGATAAACACACTCGTGCCCATGTTGGGCCCTCATCAGTTGCTGTCTGGCTGCCGTACAGTTTCAGCATTCCTAAGTGCCACCTAGGCATCTGCCTAGTCCGCACTGTACCCCAGCTGCAACACAGCATGTGCCGCCTGCAGCCCTCTGTATCCCATTTTCAAGCATCTGTCCAGTTGGCCGTTCCGACATGCCCGCCCTGCTGTTGCCACACATGTGCACGCCATAGGGAACCTGTCCGATGGAGAGGAAAACCCTGCACAGCGCAATTTCACTGTGGGCTCATTCACCTTGTATGGGGACGGAGCATGGACCCTTCCTGAATTCATATTCTTTTTTTGGTGCTTTCTTGGGAGTGTTTTTTGATGTTTCCCATTGAGATCACTATTGCCCAGCTTGGTGGTTTTTATTATTCCATTTTCTTCTGTTCATTTTCACTGTTTATTTGCCCTTTTGTTCCGTGCACATGTATCACACTTATCACTTTTTTGTAGGTTTCCCTGGTTTTGCTGTACATTGCTGACAGAAATGGTTTCTCTTCCCTTTAAATCAGCTCTAACACCAGGGTTTCACTGGTGTTAGTTTTCAGCCTCGGATTTCACAGCGTTAGTGTGCGGGGAGCCTCTCCCCTCCCACTCTCCACCCATTGACCCCTTCTCTCCGCCCCTGGGGAGCTTTCCTCCGCCCTCCAGGAGCCTTTCTCCGCCTTCAGCGCTCGTTTGCGCCGCTCCGCGCGTTATCGCGCGCTAAGGTACCTCTGCGCCCGATAAAGCGCCATTATTGTGCGATAAGGTACCTTATCGTGCGATAACGTCACAGAGCGCACATTAAGACGGTTTAGTAAACATACCCCTTAGAGTTGATTGATGGTAATATATAGGATGCGTGATGTAGAAAGAGTAGCTAAATTTATACATATGTATGCAAGTGCGCGCACACACAAACACACGTGTGAAATGGTATTCTATAAAAGGCAACCAAGTGCAATCTGGGACGTCCAGGGCAGAACATGCAGAAAAATGCTGGGTAAGTCTAGTTTTCGGCTCAGTTTTAGAAACATAGATGCCCCCAACATGACATCAATGCTGGTGTTCATATAGATGTCCCTGCTATGAAACCATGGGGCGGGGACATCCATCTAATGCAAGGTTGCATACAGGGACGCCCATTGTCATGACAAAACAAAAACATGAGCTCGCATTCCCCTGCAGTATTCATTGTCAACATGGACAATATATGGGAGATGAGTGTACTCCTTTCTCCACACTTTCTTCCTGCGGCATAGCAAAACAAAAACATGAGCCCTCATTTCCAATCATTGTTAATTATTGGCATGGAAAATATAGGGAACATCAGACCACCTTCTCCATGCTTTCCAAATGTCTGTCTGACGAAAGGAGCAGTTTTCCGATGCTTATTTATGCCTGGAGCAGGTATAAGCCGTGATGCAGTTCGGGATGTCCTGGGCAATAACTGGAATCAGGCGAAGATGTCCAAGTTCTTGAAAACATCCTGGATACACCTACACCATGCTTTCATTCTGCCTTGGATGTCCTCACCCTGGGATGTCCACAGAGATGGCTTCTAAAATGGCTCTGGGAACATCTCTCATGGTTTAGTACCTGCTTCTGTGAAATTTAACCAAGAGAGGCAGATGAGCTCTTGGCTCATTTACATTCTTAGTTAAATTTCACAGGTAATTTTTCATGTGTTGCCATATCCAAAAATTCATATTTTCTGGTCTGTGGCAACGCATTAGAAATTCCCCCTAAAATAGGCCTATTCGTGCGATGGCACGCCACCTGAATTGGAGGACTTCCTGGACCCCTTACCGCAAGGGGACCTCCACTTCCTGGTGGCTCAGTGGACCCGATGCAGCCCTAGTTCCATTGCTTCAGCACCACATTGGGGATAGGGAGGAGGCCATCAGGCACATTGGACCACCAAGGAGTAGAGATCCTCCCTAGGAGGCCTCCAGTTTAGGGGGTAGATCCTTTAATTTTATTGTGGAGCTGGGACCTTTTATTCACATTTCTTGGAAAATAACTAAAGCTCTTGAGCTATAACTATTTTTTCAATAAAAATGGGTTAAAAAGCTTTTTGTATTTATGAGTTGCTTTGCATGATTTTGCATTGCTACAGTTCATTATAGTGAGATTTGCATAGACTTTCACAAAGTGCACTTCCTACAAAATTTACTACCGCAAAATGACTTTGCTAGTACATTTTGAGTGAAAAATAGCTCAACGCAAATTAACTCTGGTACATTTTAAGGTGTTCTGCATTATTTTCTCATGAAGTACACTTTTGCAGAGCCACTTTCCCCATAATATATAGGTCCCAAAGTTGGTGGCTGAATATCGCTGCCACCCTGATTACTTCACACCCTGTCCCTGGCATGCTTATTTCTCCTCCCTCTTATAGCCATATTTCTTTTCTAGCCAAAAGTTTTGTATTGAGAAGCTCTGAATCTTTAAACAAAAGATTTATCTGGTTAACACCTCTATTAGGTGCATTTCAAATAAGCAATAGCACCTACTGGGGAGGTTGCAGCTGACTGCATTTAAGAACATAAGATATGCCATACTGGGTCAGACCAAGGTCCATCAAGCCCAGTATCCTGTTTCCAACAGTGGCCAATCTATGTCATATGTAGCTAGCAGTTTCCCTAAAAGACACAGGTTCCACAATGCTTGTATTGGGTCAAGCATTGATATCCTGGGTCCCTTTTTAATAATGGTTTATGGACTTTTCCTCCAGGAACTTGTCCAAACCTTTTTTAAACCAAGCTACACTAACAGCCTTTACTACATCCTCCGGTAACAAATTCCAGAGTTTGATTACACTTTGAGTGAAAAAATATTTTCTCTTATTTGTCTTAAATAGTTTACCCTGTAGCTTCATTGCATGTCTCCTAGTCTTTCTATATTCTGATAACGTAAACAATCGATGTACGTTTACCCGTTCCACTCCGTTCATTAATTTATAGACTTCTATCATATCTCCCCTCAGCCATCTCTTTTCTAGGTTAAAGAGCCCTAACCTTTTTAGCCTTTCTTCATAGGGGTATCCTTCCATCCTCTTTACCATTTTGGTGGCTCTTCTCTGAACCTTTTCTAAAAACCCTATATCCTTTTTAAGATACGGCGACCAGAATTGCACACAATATTCAAGGTGCGGTCGCACCATGGAACGATACAGAGGCATTATAATATCCTTTGTTTTATTTTCCATTCCTTTCCTTATGATACCTAGCATTCTATTTGCTCTCTTGGCTGCCGCTGCACACTGGGCCGAGGGTTTTAACATGTTGTCCACAATGACGCCTAAATCTTTTTTCTGGGTGGTGGTTCCTAAAGTGGAACTTTGCATCGTGTAACCATAGTTTGGGTTGTTCTTCCCTAAGTGCATAACTTTGAACTTGTCCACATTAAATTTCATCTGCCATTTTGATGCCCAGTCTTCCAATTTATCAAGATCCTCTTGCAATTTTCCACAATCCTCATGGGTTTTAACAACTTTAAATAGTTTTGTGTCATCTGCAAATTTGATAACCTCACTCGTTATTCCCTTTTCCAGGTCATTTATGAATATGTCAAAAAGCAGCAGACCCAGCACAGATCCCTGGGATACACCAATATTAACCTTTCTCCATTGGGAAAATAGGCCATTTAGCCCTACCCTCTGCTTTCTATCTTTTAACTAGTTACTGATCCACAATAGTACACTGCCTCCTATCCCATGACTCTTTAGTTTTGCCAAGTGTCTCTAATGAGGGACCTTGTCAAAGGCTTTCTGAAAGTCCAAATACACAATATCAACCGACTCACCTTTGTTTACCTGTTTATTCACATCTTCAAAAAAACATAACAGATTAGTAAGACAAGACCTTCCTTGTCTAAAGCCATGTTGGTTGTCTCCCATTAAGCCATAACTATACATGTTCAGGAATTTTGTTCTTTATGATGGTTTCTACCATTTTTCCTGGTACTGACGTCAGGCTCACCGGTCTGTAGTTTCCCGGATCACCCCTGGAACCCTTTTTAAAAATTGGCATTACGTTGGCAATCCTCCAATCTTCCGGTATTACAGATGATTTTAATGATAGTTCACAGATTACTAATAGCAGGTCTGCAATCTCATATTTCAGTTCCTTCAACACCCTTGGATGTATATCATCCGGTCCAGGTGATTTGCTACTCTTCAGTTTATCAAATAGTTGTAATACATTTCCCGATGTATCGATATTTCCTTCAATTCTTCCGCAAAGAATTCATTCAGTCTCTCTGCTGTCGCCTTGTCCCCTCTTACTGCCCCTTTAACCACTCTATCATCTAATGGACCAACTGACTCTCTCACAGTTTTTTTGCTATGAATGTACTTGAAGAAGTTACGTGTTTTTGCTTCCGCAGCAAGCTTCTTCTCAAATTCTTCTTTTGCTTGCCTTATCCATGCCTTGCATTTAACTTGCCAGTGCTTGTGCTGTTTCCAGTTTTCGTCATTTGGCTCTTTCTTCCATTTCCTGAAAGATGCCTTTTGGCAAAAATTGCCTCTCTGACCTCACCTTTAAACCATGCTGGCAGTTTTTTGGACTTCCTTCAACTTTTCTTAAAGCGTGGAATACAGCTGGTCTGGGCTTCCAAGATAGTATTTTTCAACAACACCCAAGCTTGTTGCAAGTCTTTAACCTTTGCAACTGCTCCTTTTAGTTTTTTCTTAACTATTTTCCTCATTTTATCATAGTCTCCCTTTCGAAAGTTAAAAGGTAGTACTGTGGATTTCCTTACCATCCCTCCTCCACTAATTAAATCAAACGCAATCATGCTATGATCACTATTGCCAAGTGGCTCCAACACCCTTATCTCTTGCACCAGATCTGGTGTTCCACTAAGGACTAGGTCCAATATGGCTTCCCCTCTGGTCAGTTCATGAACCAGCTGCTCCAAGAAGCAGTCATTTATTTCATCTAGGAACTTTATCTCCCTAGCATGTCCTGCCGTGACACTGATCCTGTCGATACTGGGGTAAATGAAATCACCCATTACTATTACTGTTCTGTAACTTTTGTTAGCTTCCTTGATTTCTTTGAGCATTTCATCATCCATTTGTTCATTCTGGCCAGGCGGTCGATGGTACACCACACTGCCATCGCCTTCCCCTTTTAACATGGAAGTTCAATCCATAGAGATTCTACAGCAAATTTTGTTTCCTGCAAAACTTTAATCCTTTCTGACCCAATTCCCTCTCTAACATAGAGCCCAACCCCTCCACCAATTTGATTGGCTCTATCATTACGATATAGTTTGTACCCAGGTATCACAGTGTCCCACTGGTTGTCCTCCTTCCACCATGTCTCTGAGATTGCAATCATATCTAGCCTCTCATTTAGTGCTATATATTCTAACTCACCCATCTTATTTTTTAGACTTCTAGCATTTGCATACAAGCATTTTAGAGACTGTATTTTATTCATATTAATCTGGCTATTGTTAGGCATAGGTAATTTGGAAACTTTAAGCTCTGTCTGCTCCATACTCAAGGGCATTTGTGCTACTCTACTCTTTTTTGGAACCTCTGCTTTTGGTAGTATCCTTCAAGGATACATTCTTCCAAACATGCGTTCTTGTGCGACTGTCGGCTTTCCCTTATTATCTAGTTTAAAAGCTGCTCTATCTCCTTTTTAAAGGTTAATGCTAGCAGCCTGGTTCCATCCCAGTTAAGGTGAAGCCCATCCCTTTAGAAGAGCCCCTCCTTTCCTCAGAATGTTGCCCAATTCCTAACAAATCCAAAACCCTCATCTTTGCAGCATCGTCTCATCCACG
Source organism: Ichthyophis bannanicus (assembly GCA_033557465.1). NCBI lineage: Eukaryota > Metazoa > Chordata > Amphibia > Gymnophiona > Ichthyophiidae > Ichthyophis > Ichthyophis bannanicus. Next base: position 440,710,707 of record CM066033.1, read on the forward strand.
CATTGAGACTCCGGAGCTCTGCCTGCGTTTTGGGTCCTGCGCGTGGAACGGGAAGTATTTCGGAGAACACTACCCTGGAAATTATGGATTTCAACTTCCTACCTAAAAGCCTAAATTTAGCCTCCAGAACCTCCCTACCACATTTTCCTATGTCATTGGTACTGACATGTACCAAGACAGCAGACTCCTCCCCAGCACTATCTAAAACCTTATCTAGGTGGCACGTGAGGTCCACTACCTTCGCACCAGACAGGCATATTACCAGGCGATCCTCACGTCCACCAGCCACCTAGCTATCTAGATGCCTAATGACTGAATCACCAACTACTGTATAACAGCTGTCCTTTCTCCAGGACCAAGCAGGAAGTCAGTCCTCACATATGGGTGACATCGACGTCGATTGAGCCCCTGTGGAGCATTTCCCCAGCTTTCTATGAAAGCCTTTGGGAATACTGCACACATGCGCGGTCCCCTTCCCGCCTAAAGGTGCCATCTTGCTCAGTCTCTCTTTTTCCGTGGAGCCCGTTGGACGTTTGTCTTAGTTCACCCGGAAAACAGATTTTTTCTTCAAATTCTTGCGATTCTTCGCGGCTTTTTCTCCGGTTCGACGCTGGTTCCCCTTCCCGCCGGGTTCGATACACCGGTATCGAGCCGGATCTTCTTTTTTCGGTGTTTGCCCTTCGTGGCTGGCGCTCGCACACTTTTTTTCTCTTTCCCTGGAAGGCTGGTCCTTTGACCTCGCGGGGACTCTTTTTTTTCCCCGATGGCTTCCAGTGGTTTTAAGAAGTGTGATCGGTGCAACAAACTAATGTCTCTCACCGACACACACGACTGCTGCCTTCGGTGCCTCGGTCCTGACCATGATCCTAAGATCTGTGGACCGTGTGGAAAAATGTCTACTAAGGCACTGCGAAGTCGTCAGTACCAAAAGGAAAGGCTTTTCTCCGATTCGGCCTCCGGCCGGGCCCGAACCTCGTCTGAGGCCTCGACGTCTCGGGAGTCTGACCCCGAGCATCGTCGGGGTTCCTCGGACAGGGGGTCCCCCGAGCGGGAGCGAAAGAGGAAGAAGTGGCTCGCGAGGGCGTCATCGGAGGAGTTCCCTGGCTCCTCGAGGGCTAGGTCTCAGACCCCCGATTGCCGTCCCGGGCCTGTGGAACAGGAGAAGCCGTCAAAAGTACCTCGAGTGGAGCCGGAGTCTGCTGGACACGTAAGTCCTGTTGTCCTCGGACTCTCCTCCCAGGGAGCCGACGTCAGGCCCAGCGCCATCGGGGCCCGAGTCGGTGGCTGCTGAGTCTCCTGAGCTGGGTCTCAGGCTGACAGCCTTGGAGTGCAGACTGTCTGCCTTCATGGATCAGCAGCGGGTGCTGATGGCCAGCCTCGCTGGCGCATCTGCCCCGACTACCGGGACATCGACGTCCAAGTCGACCCTGGAGACCGAACCAATACTTGAGACCATGAAGGCTCGAGGTCGTCCTCGGTCACGGTCACCCTCGACCTCCCGGTCGGGACCGAGGGCGTCGATGCCGGTGCCCTCGGCGTCGGGGCGGGTGCTGCCGGGCCCCGCGCGGTCGGAGCCTGACTCCTCTTCGGACAAGTCCGCCTGGGAGACGTAGGACGAGGAGTCCCCCGATATCTTCAAGACTCGGTGCATCCCGTCAGACTCACCGCAGTCTGAGCCCTGGAGTAGGTCCCCTCCGGAGGATACCCGGTTCTCGGAGTTCGTTAGGGATATGGCCACTGCTTTGGCAATCCCGGCGGATCCCGAGGAGGAGCCTCGAGCCGAAGAGCTCGAGGCACTCCAGTATGACTCTCCTCCGAAGGAGGCCTTTACTGTGCTGGTTCCTCCAATGCTGGAACGGCTCCTCTTCCGGATGTGGGAGGCACCGGCCTCGGTGCCGGTTCTGAGCAAGCGGGTCGATTCCATTTATCGACTCCGTAAGAGCCCTGGTTTTCAGAAGGCACAGTTACCACACCATTCCATGGTGGTGGAATCGGCCATGCATTGTCTGAAAAGTCAGAAGATGCACTCCGCGGTGCCCCCTGGCAGGGAGGCCCAGAACCTGGATGCATTTGGTAGAAAGTGCTTCCAGGGCTCGATGCTTGCTTGCCGTGTCCAGTCTTACCAGCTGTATATGGGCATGTACTTGTGGGACCTGTCAAAGGAGCTTGCCGGGTTCTCTGCTGGCCTCCGGGGAACCTTTGCAGAGGTTCAAGTCCTTCTCTTCGGGGATCCGGGAATGCTCTAAGTTCATGTCCCGAGTGGCCTACGATGGCTTTGAGGCCTCGGCCCGTGTTGCGGCAGCCGGCATCGCGGCTCGACGCCAGGCATGGCTGCAGTCATCGGACCTCGAGCCATGGGTTCAGGACAAGTTGGTCGATGTCCCTTGCAAAGGTGAGAACCTTTTTGGCAAGCCCATGGCCGAGAAGGCTGCTGAACTCGAGACCGAGCACCTCATGAGGACAAGGCTGTCTCGAAAGACTTCTGCCCCTTCACACAAGAAGAAGGGCTCGGGTAAGAAGTCCTGTTACCCGAGGAAGGCGACTGCCTACAAACAGTTCCCACCTTACCAGGCCTCCCCCGCTCCCCCACAGGGGGGGCAGGGACATGGGCCCCATAGGCAGAAGGCCCCCAAGCCTCTGGCTCATGCTCCTACACAGCAGGGTGGGGGTTTTTGACTCCCAAGGCATAGCCTTTCCGTCTCTGCTGTCCCATCCTTGTACAGGAGGTCGACTAGCCCTGTTTGCCACCGGTGGCCACCCATTACAGGAGACAACTGGGTCTTAAGCATAGTCCACAAGGGCTATCTGCTTCATTTTCATCAGTTGCCTCCCCCCTATTTTCCAGGAGAGCCTCCAAGGCCTCCTCTCCATACAGCCCTCCTCTTGCAGGAGCTTCAGGGGCTGTTGCGAGACCAGGCGGTGGAGCCTGTGCCTCCCCACCTGCAAGGTCACGGTTTCTACTCCAGGTACTTCCTAGTACCAAAGAGGACAGGGGACCTCAGGCCTATTCTCGACCTCAGAAACCTCAACAAGTTTCTAGAGAAAGAAAAGTTCAAGATGCTTACTCTTGGAACACTTTTGCCCTACCTCCAGCAGGGAGATTGGCTATGCTCTTTAGATCTAAAGGATGCGTACACTCACATCCTCATTCATCCAGACCACAGAAAGTACCTCAGGTTCATTGTGGGAAGAAATCATTATCAGTAGAGAGTACTGCCATTTGGCCTCACATCCGCCCCAGGGTCTTTACCAAATGCCTGGCAGTGGTGGCGGCCTACTTAAGGAATCAGGGTGTCTTTGTCTTCCCCTATCTGGACGACTGGCTCATCAGGGGTCAGACAGCCCAGGAGGCCAGGCAAGCCACCCTCTGAACGATTTCTCTACTCCAGCACCTGGGGTTTGTCATAAACTTCGCAAAGTCCACTTTGCTCCCCTCCCAAAACTTGGAGTTCATAGGAGCAAGGCTAAACTCTCTACAGGCAAAGGCTTTCTTGCCAGTGGACAGAGCCCAAAGACTGATGACCTTGGCAAACCAGTTTCTCAGCAGGCCACTCGTCTCCGCCAGGCTCTGCCTGAGGCTTCTTGGCCACATGGCTTCGACAGTGCATGTCACACACCATGCCAGGCTTCTTATGAGGCCTGCGCAATGGTGCTTCAGAACTCAGTGGTTGCAGGCCACAGGGAGCCTCAGGGACAGAGTAAGGGTGTCCAGACCATTCCTGCACTCCCTCTGTTGGTGGCTGCATCCCCCGAACTTACTGAAAGGGATGCCTTTTCAGCCACCTGGATTCACAGTGGTATTGATCACTGATGCCTCGCTACAGGGCTGGGGAGCACACTGTCTGGGCAAGTGCACCCAGGGTCTGTGGTCTCCCTGGGAGGCCCAGCAGCAAATCAATCTACTGGAACTGCGGGCTATTTGTCTAGCCCTCAAGACTTTCTCTCAAACCCTGGCCCACCAGTCTGTCTTAGTACAAACAGACAATCAGGTGGCCATGTTTTATGTGAACAAACAGGGCGGCACTGGGTCCAGGCTCCTTTGTCAGGAGGCGCAGGACCTGTGCTTGTTTGTGCTCAGCCGCAACATGTTGCTCAGTGCGGTTTATCTTCCTGGCCAGGAAAATTACCTGGCAGACAGGTTGAGCAGAATTCTGCAGCCACACGAGTGGCAGCTCCTCCCACTTCCTGTTTAGCTGTCGTGGGGAGGAGTCCTGTTCTGAAGAGCTTCTGCTAGGAAGGAGGTCCTGCTTCCTACCTGTGTCTGGATGTCGGGCCCTGGGCCACCTCCAGCAGGAGAGGCCCAGGCTCAGAGGCCTACCAGGCCTGGTAGGCCTCCTTTGGTACAGACTACTGAGGATGCTGGGACCTGTCTTCAGCCGATACCCCCGGAGGGGGCCTCCCCAGGTAGGACTACAGATGGTCAGGGAACAGGGACCCACTTGCCCGGAGGTTTGGGCCCGCTGCCCCAGGGAGGAGGCTCCTCTCTCCTCCCCAGGCAGGGTGTGGAGGCTGGGTGGAGGCAGGGAGAGGCCCTGGGGAGGCCTTGGAAGCCTGCCCTGTACGGTGCTGGAGGAGGTGGGTTCCCCCCTCCGCCTCGGGTCCTGGAGGAGGCCTCTACCTCTTCCAGTGAGGATGAGGACGGAGGGTCGGGCCTGCCATCCTTCCAGAAACCAGCTAGGGCCCCAGAGGAGATTGTGGTGGCAGTACGGCGGCTCCAGGGTCTCCAGAAGGAGGCGGCCCAGCTGGAAACTCAGCTCTCCCACCTGGAGAGCCTGCAGGCCACCATTCCCGGTGAGGAGTGGGTGGCCTATACCATCTATAGAAAGGGGGTAAAGCGGGCCTTGAAGGCTAAACACCAGGAAATCATCTATCTGAGGAACCAGGGTTGTGGGTCCCTGTCTGAAGTATATCACAACTATGATAGATGGCAGGGGAGATCTGTAGTCCAGGGGAGACCCCTGGGGGTGGGTAGAAGAGGTGGTTCCCCTCCATCCTATCCCATGGCCTTTCAATGTCCCACCCATCTGAGAGAAGAGAAAGATGTGGTGCACTGCCAAGATGTGCTAACACGGTCCGGAGACCCTTACCTGAAGAACCGCAGTGATGCTGAGCGAGAGGTGGCTGTCCCAGTCTTGGAAGATGGGCCGTTGATTTCCTGCCTGGTAGATCCTGTTCCTCCTGCTTGGCTGCCTCCGGGAGAGGTCATGGCTCGCCGGCGTCCTCTGATTTCGGATCCACAGGCCCCGTTAGTGTCCAGCACCCCGCTAACAGTCTCGGGCACTGCAATAGGGGGGGAGTTTGGAGGAGCTGTTTCCCCCCTTCCACGAGTGTTTCCGGCTGTTCCCTCTGTCTCCCCGCAGTTTCTGCGTGCAGAGGGGATTTCCTCAGCTGACCGTCCAACTGAAGACTCTGTTCGGCGTTCAGAAAGGGTTGCCCCGATGTCCGACGCCGCAGCCGGGCTTCCCTCCACTGGTTTGCACAGCCAAGATGGCCGCCGCGAACCCGATGCCGTCATTTCCGGGAGAACCCGGAAGTGTGCGGACAGCTGTTCCTCTTCCTTGGACTTGCCGAAGGAGCACCGGAGAAACTCCGCAGCAGCGATTTGGGGGAGGTTTGGGAGTTCTACTGCTGGAAGGAACGTTGAGGGTATCTTTGACCCTCTGCCTACTTCAAGTTTATGTCGGAAGTCTGCGGATGCTGTGGGGATGTGTAGGATGCCTACTGCAGCCCTTCCTGATGCTGTGCAGCCAGGGGCTGCAAATGCAACGGTGGGGGGGTTTTCTTCCTCTTCCCTGGACGCCTGGGGGATGCAGACTGAACGCCCCCGGTATCCGGGGTGTCCGTCTGGCATAGGAAGGGTCTAGGAAAGGGGAAGGAGCAGGGTAGGGGCTGCTATTCTTTCTCTGCAGCCCCTGGGGGGGGTCAAGAGAAGGGGAAAAATGTTTTTCGTTTTTCTTTGTCGTCTGTGTCAGTGGAGCGGGATGAGAAGATGCCTGCAGTTTCAGCCAGGGTGGCCGAGGGGGGCCTGGCTCGCAGGGGGGCGTCCGCCCTTCCTGCGGGAGCCTTGGCAACCAGCCAGTTGGTACTGGACCCATGTGCCACGTCTGGCACCGACAACCAGGTAGGACCTGAGAGGGACAAGGGGCAGGGGGGTGGAGGTGTGGGGGATGTTCTGGGTGGGGGATCTGCCCTGTTGTCTCGGGCAGGTCCTGCCTTGTTGTCGGTAGCCGTAAAGGGGGTAGCGGACGGTGGGTTAGGGGAAGGGCGGATGGAGGAGAGGGGGGAGCGGACGACTGGTCATATAGTGGGGAAGGAGGTAGTGGCTGATTTGAAACGAGGGAAGGAGTTGTTCTCAGTAGGGTCAGGGGGGGCGGTGGTCCCCCTGGATCCCGGGAATAAAGGGGAGCGGGGTCCGTCCCCGGTAGTGGTGGCCGAGACCCAGGAGCCTTGCGCTGGGTCGGGAACGCGGGAAGGAGGCTTGGGGGAGCCTTCCGGTCCCCTGGGTGTCACCGAGAACCAGGTTTGTGATGCCCTGCGATTAGCCTTGGAGACCCCGACGGGCCCTCCTGGGGCCTTTGCTGCCTTTCAGCAGATGGAGGTGGCGGCAGGGGGTGATCCAGGGGTTCTCGGTGGCACCCAGGGATCCGGAAAGGATAGCATTCCAGATTCGGTTTTGGCAGAGATGATCTTGCCCAGTTCTCAGGTCGCCCCGGGTGCGGAGACTGTGGATCCTGCAGACCAGCAGCAGGACCCCCCGCAGGTAGCAGCAGGGGAAGGCCAAGGTAGGCAGGGGTTGGGGGCTGGGGGGTCAGCTTCCCCCCCCTCGTACCTTTGCGGAGGCTCTGAGGGGGTCGGGCACCACTCCGGGGAAGTCGGGTGAAGGTGGGGGGAGGGGGAACTCCCAGGGGAATGGCCCCGCAGGAGGGGGAGGAGGTGGGGGAGGGTTCCAAAGAGGGGTAGGGGGTGAGGTCCGACGGCGCAACGTGGTGCAGATCCGATGGGCTGGGGAGGGGTCCCCTCCAGCCAGGGAACAGGTCTTGAGGATGGTCCTTGGGCTGGGGTTTCTCCCAGGAGATCTCTACGCCTTTATCCACATGAACAACACCATTGAATATGATGTTAGTTTCATGCTGAGATGGGGGCTGGAGATTTTCTGGGACCGATACCAGCAGCAGAGGGGGCAGGGAGGGTGGGCTGACTTTCGTGTTGTGCCTATCTCTCGCCAGGGGACGGTACCTGTGACCATCCTATCCAGGAATGAGTCACTCCCAGGGCAGGACATCCAGTTTTGGTTGTCGCGCCATGCGGTGCTCCTCGCACCCCTGGTTAAGGGCGCTGGGCCCCTAGGGGTGTGGGACGGGTCGTGGAAGGGTAGGATCCATTTGCGTGAGGTGGGAAACGTGGTGCAGCACGTGCCCTCGGCCGGTTTTCTCGGTCGGGATCGCATCTTGTGCTATTACCCCGGGCAACCCCGCGAGTGTCACCGCTGTGGCTCATTTCGCCATTTGAGCATGAACTGTCCCGAGCAGGTCTGCACTCGTTGTGGTGGAAGGGGTCACGCCTCGGCCGGGTGTTTGCTTATTCGGTGTAACCTTTGTGGGGAGTTGGGCCACCCCTTTGCCCGCTGCCCCTCCGCATCACACAATGGACCGGGGGGGGATGCCGTCACTCCACCTCGGGCTCCTGTGCGGGAGGAGGCTATGGAGGCCCCTCTCCCTCAGGAGGAGACCGGGGGCCCTAGTGCGGAGGAGTCCATCGAGCCGAGGGAGCCACCAGGGGGAGGGGATTCGGGTAGGAAGGAGGAGAGGGTTGATGTGGTGGAGGTTAATGTAGCACGACAGGATAGTGGGTTGAGGGTGGTGCCACCTGAGGAATGGACTACGGTCCCTTCCAAGGGTGGCAAGTCCAAAAGGAAGAAACGGGAGACATCCCCGTTGCTGGATGCAGAGCCCGTGTTGGACATCAACCGTTTCGTCTTTTTGGCCGCTGATGCGGCTGAGGCGGATGAGGGCTTGCCTGTGGAAACAGGGCTTCCTGTGCGGCGCTCGGAGCGGTTAGCGGCGGGGGCGGCCCCTCTTCCTCAGCGGCGGCCTTCAAAGGTGCAGAAGGCGCGCCGCAGTCAGGGTCCTCCAATCAAGGGGGATACTGGCGCCCGACGGGTGAGGGAAGATGGCCTTGTACCCCCGCAGTTGGGTTCGGGGCCTTCGCAGGAGCCCCCTGCTGACCCGGCCGCCCTGGCCTCCCCCGCGGGGGTGGGCACTGTCGTATTGTCTCAGTCTTTGTCCGGGGAGGGGGGGGGCTGCACAGGTGGTGGACCCCACGGAGGAGGTCATTCCTCCGACCCCTGACCCGTTTGTACCTCCTCCTCCGGTAGGGGCTGGGCCTGCCCTCGCGACAGCTTTGCCTGGTGGTCCCGGGGGCGCCAGCACCTCCTGGGGTGACAGGGTCGAGCGGGAGGAGGAGGAGATCCTCGAGGTGGTCGATGTGGACCAGGAGGAGTTGTTTGAGCTCGCGGGCCTGTCCTGCAAGCGGGATTCTGGGGATCCCGGGGTTGGTGAGAAGAGGAGGAAAGGGTCACTGCACTCGAAATAGGCATGGCGTGCACTCCTGCGTTCTCGTGCGCCACCATCAACGTGGCCAGCATTTTCTCAGACCAGGCGCGGGCTATGGCCTATGATTTTCTTTCTACGAGTGGGCTGGATGTCATCTTCTTGCAGGAGACCAGGCTCACCTCGCTCGCTAGCCTTCATCAGGCGAAGCGAGAGTGGAGGTGGGGCCCTTCGTACTGGTCCCTTGCGGCACAGCCCTACGCAGGAGTGGCGGTTTTGTTCACGTCTAATCGATTTCAGGTGCAGTACGTGTGGGAACTGGAGCAGGGCCGGTGTTTGCTCTTAGACGGCTACTGCGGGCCTCATCGGTTTCGTTTCGTGGTGGTCTACGGCCCCCAGTCTAAGTTGGCGCGGAAGACCCTTTTCGGGGTTATCCGCCCCTACTTACACACCTCCCGTTTGGTGGTCCTTGCCGGGGATTTCAACACCACCACCTTTTTGCAGGACCGAGGGGGGGAGCGTTGCCCACCTAGTTACGAGGGCCTCTTTTTGGCCGAGATGACCCGGACGGCTGACCTGGTGGATGTTTTCCACCGGGCCTTTCCACGGTCGCCGGGTTTCACCTACTACCATGGGACCTGCAGGAGTCGTATCGATCGGATATATGTGAGTGCCCGGGTGGAGTGTTCCCCTCCGCAGTTGCAGGCGGTTGACTTTTCGGACCACCGCGTCCTCTCTGTGTCCTTCCTGGCCAACCATGAGGAGCTTAGCAGGGGTCCTGGCCTGTGGCGACTGAATGTGCAGTTGTTGGCAACATCAGAGGTGGTCCAGGAGTTCTTGGCCTTTCTCGCAGACCAGGAGACCCTGCTGAGTGTTTTTCCTTCCCGTGGCGCCTGGTGGGATGAGGTGAAGACGCGTGCCCGACAACTCTTCCGTTCCCGGGGTACCTCCATGGCTCGATCCCGCTACCTCACTTACACTGTCCTCCGGAGGTCGCTGGATCGTTTGGTATCCCGAGGGGCAGCGCGGGAGGAGGTTGAAGAGGTGCGCGTCCAGCTCCGTGGCCTGCTTTACGATCGCCATGCCTCCCTATGCTTCGAGGGGGCGGCCGGTGGGGGCGCCACTCCAGACCCTTTCCGGACTTGCAGGGAGAGGGTTCAGCGTCGGGAGGTCATGGCCCTGCGGGGCGAGGACGGTACCATTCATACCTCCCAGGAGGACCTTTTGCGGATGGTGGGGGAATACTTCTCGGACCTGTTTGGGGATCGCCCCGTGGACCTCACCCATATCCGAACGTACCTGGGCCTTCCCCCGGTGTATTCGGCTGTGGTCCAGGCACAGGTTGATGCACTCGCTGCACTGATTCAGCAGGTGGAGGTGGAGAGGGCGATTCGTGCCATGCCGTTGGGGAAGGTGCCTGGGCGCGATGGGCTCCCTGTGGAGTTCTATCGCACTTTCATTGCCCAGCTGGCCCCCTTCCTGACCTCCCTGTTTCAGGAGATCATGGACACGGGGTATCTCCCGCGGTCATTTCGCGAGTCTGTCCTGCTGCTGCTCTCCAAGGGGAAGGACGATAGCTCCTTGGACTTCTGGCGGCCGCTCTCTCTTCTGAACGCGGACCGGAAGATCCTGGCCAAGTGTTTGGCCAACCGACTGGTGGAGGTATCGGGCGATTTGCTGTCCCCTTCCCAGTATTGTTCCGTTCGGGGGAGAGGGGTTCTGGACGCTGTCGCCACAGTCCGGGAGATGGTGGAAAGAGGCCGGTCGCTCCAACGGGACCACTGGTTGGTCTCCTTGGATCAGTCCAAGGCCTTTGATCGAGTCAGTCACCGGTACCTGTGGGTGGTGCTCCAGCACTTCGGCCTCCCCGCAGGTTTCCTCTTCGTCGTGCAGGCGCTGTACCGAGGGGGGGTGAGCTTCCCGTTTATTAACGGGTGGCTCGGACGGCCGTTTGGCGTCGCCTCGGGGGTGCGGCAGGGGTGCCCTTTGAGCCCCCTGCTGTATGTTTTCTCCCTCGACCCCTTCCTCTGGAGATTGTCCTCAGGTGGGTTGCGGGGCCTGGAGGCGCCTGGTGCGCCCCCGGTGTCCGTCGTTGCCTACGCTGACGACATATCAGTTTACGTGGACGGCACTGAAGGGGTAGAGGCCCTGTGGGAGGCCGTGGAGGAGTACTCGGAGGTAGCCCACTCTGTTGTCAACCACAGCAAGTGCCAGACGCTGTGGTTGGGCCCCTCGGAGGCCTCCCCGCCTTCCTGCGCCCCCTTTCCTCCTCCCGTGGGGGAGGTCCGCGTTTTGGGCCTCGTCTTCGGGTCGGAGGACTGTGCGGAGTCCAATTGGGACCGTTGTCTCGAGACTGCACGGTGTCGGGTGCTGCGGTGGAGGGGGTGGAGGTGTACGTACGAGGAGAAGATCAAACTCCTCGGGACGTTTCTGCTTCCTCTCTTTCTGCACGTAGCCATGGTCTTCGTCCTTTCCGTTGTCCCGTCAGGCGTCTGTCTGTGCCGTCTTTTTCTGTTTTCTGTGGGGTAACCGCTTGAACCCTGTCCAGCGCAACATCGTCTGCCTGGATCGGGCAGAGGGTGGTTTGGGTATGTTGCACCCCCTTGTTTTCCTGTCAGTCTTGTCTATGGCGTTTCACTTAGGTAGGATGAGGGAAGGGGGTGGGGTTTGGTGGGTGGCCTCCTATCGGGAATGGTTCTCCCGCTTCTGGGAGCAGTGGGAGGGGGAGTCCTCGGTCCCACGTGTGCGCCGGAGAGGGGAACAGGCCCCATCGTACGTATTTGTGATGGTGGGGCTCATTCGGCGGTGGGGGGTGACCGACCCGCTCGCCCAGTCCTTGGGGCGGAAAGGATTATACCGGATGGTACTCACCTCTCACTATCAACCACGGTGGGCCCTGCGGGACTGTCTGGCGGATGTGATGCAGCGGGGCCTTCGGCTGTTGAACTCCCCTCGGCTACCGAAGAAGGTTCGGGATGTAGCCTGGTTGTCTTTCCACGGGCGTTTGTACGTGAGGGACAACCTCAAGTACAGGTCACAGGCCGAGCGGGTCTGTCCGAGGGCCGGGTGTGAGGGGCAGGCGGAGACCATGGACCATTTCCTCCGGCAGTGCCCCTTCAACGTGGAGGCCTGCTGGTTGGTGTCCGCTGCTCTTCACCTGCGCGACCTTTCCCTCCTCACGTATGCGGAGTGGGTGTACGGGGCCTGGTCCTTTCCTCTAAGGCAGGACTCCGGGACCCTCTACCTCGTCACGGCCGTGGTACGCTACCACCTGTGGCAAGCGCGCTGTCATGTCTCGACCCGGGGGTTGGTCCTGCCCCTCGACGAGGTGGTGCGGGACATTCTGGAGGAAGTGTCCAGCATGGCGCAACGTGAAAGGAGGGTGGTGGAGGCTCATCGTTGGGAGCGTTTGTGGCGTCACCTCACCCTTCGCCCCCCGTGAGGGGGAGGGGTTCCCTGGGGTTTTCGTCCCTGTAGGACTGTGAGGTTTTGTTTTTGTTTTGTTGTTCCCTGGGGGGAGGGGTGTGATAGGAGGGGTTAGTTTTCCCTTCCCTGGGGTTTCCTTCTCATTATGATTTTGGGATGTTTTTCCTCCCGGGAGGGGAGGGGGGGGGTGAGCTGGGGCTCCATAAGGGGTTGTGACCGGTTGTCCGCTTTCCCTTTTCCCTTTCTCCTTAGAGGGTGGCCGTCCCAATATTTTTGTTTTTCGTGTTTGTTTGTTCTTTTTGTGTCTTGGGCATCCCGCTCCATTGGGCAACACAAGGGTTATATTTTCTCTTGTATTTTGCTTTTGATGTATTTGATTAATTATGATTTGTCTTGGTGGGACTGTGTTGGGGATGGGCTAAAGGGGCCCTTATGTTTTCATTTGATTTGGGGGGAAAGGATGGGGAGGTTTGTTTTGGAGGTGTTTGTTTGGATGGGATGGGTCTGAAGGGGGAGGGATGGGGATAGGGGGTTTATTTTCTGGATGGGTGGGGAGAGGGAGTCTGAGAGTCAGACAGACTGGACATTTGGACTGGTGGGGGTGTTGTGCGGGGCAGGGGTTCAGGGATTGCAAGATGCAATGTGTGGACTATGCTGGGGTGTTCTTGCAGGGGGAGGTTGGGTCGGGCATGGACATTGGACTGAGGGGGGGGAGGGGACACGGACATTGACAAGGACTTTTTGGGGGTTGTTGTTGGGAGGAGGGCACGTGTGTTGATTACTGGGTTTGGTGGTGGGTTTGGGGAGGCGGGTCACGGGGGTTTTGTGATACCTGTTTTGTGCTATGTCGGGGGGGTGGGGGTTTTGGGGGGGTGTGGGACTTGGTTGGGGTGATTGTGTTTGCTTTTTGTTTGTTCTTCTGTTGCATGTGTTAATAAACAAAATTTCCATCCCTTGGTGGTTCAGAAGATTTTCCTGAGATGGGGACTTCCATCCATAGATCTTTGCCAGCCCCCTGAACAGACAGCTGCCAAGGTTCTGCTCCAGACAACCGCATCCTCTGCGGATAGCAGCGGATGCTTTTCTAATTCCCTGGTCCCAGGGCCTCCTCTATGTGTTTCCTCCCACGCCTTTGGTGGCCCGAACCTTGTTCAAGATTCTCAGGGACAAGGCCTCGGTACTTCTGGTAGCCCCCAGGTGGCCAAGGCAACCTTGGTTCCCACTTCTGCTTCAACTAGCAGTGGATACTCCACTTCCTCTGGGGTTGCAGCCCGACCTTCTTTCTCAGGACCAGGGGTCTCTTCTACACCCCATTCTCAAATCTCTCAATCTGATGGCCTGGAAGCTGCAAGGGTAGTTTTGGCTCCTTGGGGCCTACCTCCAGAAGTTGAAGAGGTCGTTCTTGCCTCTAGGAAGCAGTCCACTAGGAAAACCTATGCCCTGAAATGGAAAAGGTTTTCTGTGTGGTGTCAACTACGAACAGAAGTTCCTTTCTCCTGTACTGTACCAGTAGTACTGCAGTACCTGCTGCACTTGTCCAATCTTGGCCTTAAGTCCAATTCTGTTCGGGTCCACCTCTCAGCTCTGGCAGCTCACCACTCTCTGGTGGAAGGACACTCTCTGTCGGTTCACCCCTTGGTGTCCCGATTCCTCAGGGGTTTGCTCTTGCTCAAACCTCCTATCCGTCCTCCACCCCCAGAGTGGGAGTTAAATGTGGTCTTGCAACAACTGACTCACCCATCTTTTGAGCCGATGGCTACTTGTCCTCTCCGCTTCCTTTCCTGGAAGACTCTGTTCCTGGTAGCCTTGACCTCGGCCAGGCGAGTGAGTGAGCTTCAGGCCCTGGTCTGTGACAGGCCTTACACCCGCTTCTATAGGAACAGGGTAGTCCTTAGGACTCATCCAAAGTTCCTCCCAAAAGTTGCCTCCTCCTTCCACCTTAACCAAGAGGTGGTTCTTCCAACATTCTTCCCTAGGCCTCATGCAAGCCAGGCTGAAGCAGTCCTGCATACCCTGGACTGTAGAAGGGCCTTGTCCTTCTACCTTGACCATACGCAGGGGCATAGAAGAGCTACTCAGCTCTTCGTCTCTTTTGACCCTAATAATCTGTGTCCAAGCGTACCCTGTCCATATAGGTGGCTGACTGTATCACCTGGGCTTACAGGGCGGCTGACCTTCCCTTGCAGGGTTGGGTCATGGCCCACCATGTACGGGCTATGGCTGCCTCAGTAACTCATCTCCACTCTGTACCGTTGGCAGACATCTGCAGGGCTCCAACTTGGTCCTCAAGCCAGACCTTTGCGGCCCATTACTGCCTGGAGAGGGAGTCCCGTAGGGACAGTGCTTTTGGCCAGGCAGTACTCCGGAATCTCTTTGAGGTTTAGGCAACTCCTGCCCTCCGTTGGGCTACCGGTGGAGGTTCTTTCAGTGAAAAGCCTTTCTTTGATGCTGGGACTAGAGGGAGTTCTCTTGTTCAGCTTGGGTTCCTGGTAGCCCAGAGCTAGGGAGTCACCCATATGTGAGGACTGACTTCCTGCTTGGTCCTGGAGAAAGAGTAGTTACTCACCTGTAACAGGTGTTCTCCAGGAGCAGCAGGAATCAGTCCTCACAACCCTCCGTCCTCCCCTGGGAGTTGCAGTTGTACATAGTTTATTTTATATTTTTGTGTGCTGTTTTTTAGCTATGTCATTTGACTGAGCAAGATGGCACATTTAGGCGGGAAGGGGACCGCGCATGCGTGCAGTATTCCCAAAGGCTTTCAGAGAAAGCTGGGGAAATGCTCCGCAGGGGCTCCATCGATGTCAATGTCACCCATATGTGAGGACTGATTCCTGCTGCTCCTGGAGAACACCTGTTACAGGTGAGTAACTACTCTAACCCTTCCCTCATGGGCACATGGCCCTGGAGAAACTTCCTCAGTGCGAGAGGATTTTACATCACCTGGAGGACAGGTCCTAGTTACAGAATCACTTCCTGCCACACCAGGGTGATGCTCTCCTGTCACGTGACCTCTCTACTGCATTGCAAGAGGGATGCTGCCAGACTGGACGTGGGACTTCAGGACTATATCCCTGTAGGTCTCGTCTATGTACATCTCTGTCTGTCTTATGTCTTCCAAGTCTGCTACTCTAGCCTCTAGAGAATGGACTCGTTCTCTGAGAGCAAAGAGCTCCTTGCACCTAGTGCACACGTAAGACTTATCACCAACTGGGAGAAAATCATACATGTGACACTCAATGCAAAAGACTGGAAAGCCCCCATCTCGCTGCTGGACTGCTGTCTGCATCTTAGTTTTAAGCTTGTGTTTAGATCTTTAAGTTCTTTACTTACTAAGGGTTGCTGTGGATACTTATACTGATAAAAGTGTACCTAATAGGTTTAATATACCTTGTTCACCTGAAGCTTAATTAATTTCAGGTCCTTAATGTATGACTGATTTGGATAAAGATGAGTAAGTACCTATAAAGGTACGATTATCCCAGGGGTTCGTGGGTATTGGGGAGGGAGGGAAATGAGACTTATTAAAAGAGGGCTGCTACACAGTACCCTGTCCTGTGCTTCTAAGGTAAGCTGTGACCAACTTCCTGGGTGATTAACAGTCCTTGCTTGGATAGGAGTCTTTCAAAATGGCCTTTTGACCTGCCACCTGACTTTAACACCTATTTAAAATGTTTCACAGGTCTCTGGCCCCCTAGGTTGAAGGCCTCTTTGTAAAGGTCTCTAGAAGACTTTATTTATTGCTCAAAGAATACTGACCCTGTTTTGCCTTTTTATTTTTAAGTTATATTCTGATTTGATTTAAATTAAAGTTCTTTGCTGCTGCTAGGCTCTGACTTAGTATGAAATATAAACTAGAAGCTCTCTGCTGGGTTCTAAATTTAACCAGAAAGCTCTCTTCTGTGTGTTAAATTTAAACTTAAACTGCTGTTACTAGGCCCTGACTGATCTAACAAATACACTGCACACACATGTTTATCTGCACTTGTGTAAAGATAAACAGAAGGAAGTGTTGTGGCCAAAAGCAGCTGTGTCTGCTGGCAGGGACCCCATCTCCATCAAGCAACAAGACCACCCTGCTGACACTAAACGGCTCCTGAAGTTGGTGAAGAGCTGGTGGGAATCCTCAGCTCCCACCAGCATGAAGAAGCCCCAGTATTGATGAAAGGTTAGCGGAAGTCCCCAGGTTCTAACACTGATGAAGGGCTGGTGAGAATCCCCAGCTCTGTACATGGTCAGTCACTCGGCTGTTTGGGGAAGCTAAAGTGGGGCAGGGTGGGGCCCAACACCTATGTCAGCAGCAATGGGGGCAATCTGAATATAGCAGAAACTCGTGCCCTGGTGGCTGTCTAGACAAAAATGGCATCAGCTGACTCTTGGCCATATTCACATGCCTTTATATAGCAATCCGACCCCTCGCCATGTTTGTTATGCAGTTGCTGATACAGGAGCAAATGGAGATTCTTTATCGTCCCTCCAGTCCAGTTCCGACCTCTGGGTAATGTACCTCTTTGAGAAGCTTGGAAACTGAGCATGTCCTCAGTGTACTTAAGCAGCCGGTTCCACCTACCAGCCCCAGTATGCTCAGTCTCCAAGCAGCTGGAGGAGATAGTGAGCCAGGGTGCTGGACTCACTGAAAGGACAATGAAGGAGCATAGATCAGAATAGGTTTCATTTAGTTTTGTTTTGTTTTGCTTTTTTCCCTGCCTAGGTTTCAGGGTTGTTCTTTTGTTAGTGTCAGGTATAATAAGGAGATAAAATAGAGCCAGTGAGCTGAAGGAGGAAATCCCCCCCCTCTCCAGATTTTTGGGTAAGCAGGATTTGAAGGGGCTTCGGTTTCCCGGGGATACCGGTGGCTCCCGAACCCGTCCCTGGGTGAGGAGCTGCCACAGCTACAGCCTACTGCACAGACGCAGCTTCCCAGGCACACCTCCCTCAGTGCCGAAGCTGGTGAGGAGCGGCTGAGCATGAGGGAGAACGGACAAGGAGGGCAGTGGCCAGGCCAGAAGACGCTGATCACAGGTCTTGTTTTTTGTTTTTTGAGGTACTCTAAGTTAACTTAAGAGAAGGCAGCAGGTAGTGAATGGTGGGGGAGTAGCAAGAGTCGAGGTTTTACTTTGGATCTCTGTGTTGCCTCAGACCACGTGGCCAGCAGTTAACAGCTGCGCGGGAAAGAAAAGTAGAGGCCTCGCTCTCAGTTGCTCCCGCCATCGGCCCAGCAGGTCCGGTAGTTTTTAACGTGCCTTTGTTTTTCGGGGCTGCTCTCCTCCCTGGGGGGCAATTTCCCTCGGCAGCTGCCTGCATATTCTTTCTTACTAATATTATAATTATTATAATTGTTATTGGTGTTTTGTTGTTAGGGTAAAATAGAAATCCTGACACTTCACTTGTTTTTAAGGGCATTTATTGTTTCTGCCTTATTTTAATTTCAGTTTATTTTCTTTCTTTATTTTCTGCCAGTTCAGTCAGTTTAGGCTTCTTAACGGTCTGTGGTTATCGCTGTTCAGTGGACATGGTCCCTCCCGAAATGCCGGCCAGACTGTGGTCCTTAGTCTGTGGGACCCGGCATGGGGCAGTCTCCGACACTGGCATTTGCCGGGGTTGCTTGCTGGAGGCCACCTCTTTGGAACAGGATGTCCAGGGCCAGGCAGGGCAAAGGAGGAGATAGCAGGGGCTCCGATTACCCTTCCCCAAATGCTGCCATGCTGGCAAGGACCACAGGTGCCGCCTGTGGGGTGCACTAGGGCACTGTCTTAACCTCAAGAATAGGTTGAGGGGTGGGACAGATGCCCGTGCAGTGGAGGAAGACATAGAGGACTGCACAGCCGGTTCCAGTTGTGTGGGGTCCTCTGAGGCCTTTGAAGGTGCAGTGTGAGCCACAGGGGGTACAGACTGCTCCTACAACAATGGCAATGACAGCAGCCCAACTCCAGAGAGGAGCGAGGTCCGCATGGGGCAGTGGACGGCCCCTCATCTGGACCCTCCGCGTCTCAGATAAGACTTGAGTAGGAGGCTCCCTACATTCCAAAGATTAGGGGGATGCAGGAGGGCAGGATGAGGTGGAAGAAGAAATGAGAACAGGCCTTGGATGGTCTTGTATCTTACGAGTCATCCACCGCGAAAAGTGGCAACTCTAATAGTCCAAGCAGTTAAAGCTCTTAGTATGCCTACTGGAGAAGCCTGGAAGGGGCGCCAGGCAAGATTCGCTGTGGCAGGCGGCCAGAAAGTCGCAAAGGGATTTTCACGGCAGTCGAGTGAATTAGAGCTGATCAGAATATGTGGGGCTTCCCATGGGCCGGTCTGAGGGGGACAAGAGCCATGGTGCGTCTTTACCCTCTGCCAGAACTTGAGAGTGAGCCTCCCTGTTCCCCCAAGGTGCATGCTGCGCAGTTGGTGGCAACCAAAACACATACTCTTCCCATGGGGGGGGGGGGGGTAGTTCAGCCCTCAGGGATGTTGAGGATGAAAAGTTGGCTCCTTTGGGGAAGCAGGCATTGTTTAGCACTGCCCTTTGGCAGCCTCCATTGGTGGAGCTGTTGTGGCCAGATCCTGACATGGTTTGGCATATTTTGTAGTCTTATGTTCCTATGTGCCATCTAGGTAGCTGCCTGGTGCCCCCTATGCACCAGCAACCCCCGCTGCATGACCCAAGTGCCACCTCCTTTGCCCCCATTTGCACCATCAACATAGTGCTCTTTCATACTTGGGCACTATGCTGTTGCTTCTAATGGAGCACTACTATCACTCACTTGGGCTCCCCTGTCTATGCATCACATTGCAGACATAAAATAGGCTCTCTCTCCTCAAAATACACCCTTTCCGCCAGGTTTTGAATTGCGTTAGGGTTCCTGCCATTAAGGTGCCTGTGTTAAGGGAGCAAGCCTTGTTCCTGCCCACTCCCCGCGCATTGACCCCCACTCTCCGCCCCATGCACACCTTCTCTCCACCCACAGGTACCGTTAGCGCGTGCTAAAGTGGCTGGTACCATTAGCGCATGCTAAAGTGGCTTTTTTGCACTCGCCAAAGGTGCACATGCACAGTTAACGCGCAGTAATGGCACACTTGCTCCTTTACTGCGGGTTAGTAAACATACCCCTTAGTCGGGAAGGTTGCAAGTGGTTTGGGCTGGGAAGGCTTAGCCTCCCCAAACCTCTTATATGGTCTGCCTATATCACTGTCCCAGTGGCAGGACGGTGCTATCCATTGGTGAAGAGGAGGGGCAGGGCATGAGAAAGGGTGCGAGATTAGGATGAGAGAGGGAGGGTTATGGGCAGAGCAAAAGGGAAGGGGTGGTAACGGCAGGGCATTATTTGGAGAATAAGGCAGGGCATACCATTTGGAGAATTAGGCAGTCGTGTAGATCAGTAGCCCTCCAGTGATGCCCATTGCCACCGCTGTCACTCCTCTCAGGACCCAGTCCATACGTGGCAAACCAGGAAGAAATATTTTAATACATTTATAACCAGGAATACAATATACACCCCAGGGGGTAAAGAGGCCAAGCCAACCCTTCACAGGCCATGTTTCGGTAATGCCTTCTTCAGGGATTTTCTTGGCAAACTAAAATAATAAATAAGATAGAAACAAAAACAAGATAAAAACAAATAAAACACATATTCATACAACAAAACATTGATATCAAATATATATAAAAAATGTATTATCCAACAGCCATAGCAAGATGAAAACCCAAGAGGATTGTGAAAAATTGCAAGAGGATCTTGATAAATTGGAAGACTGGGCATCAAAATGGCAGATGAAATTTAATGTGGACAAGTGCAAGGTTATGTACCTAGGGAAGAACAACCCAAACTATGGTTACACGATGCAAGGTTCCACATTAGGAACCACCACCCAGGAAAAAGATTTAGGCGTCATTGTGGATACCATGTTAAAACCCTCGGCCCAGTGTGCAGCGGCGGCCAAGAGAGCAAATAGAATGCTAGGTATGATAAGGAAAGGAATGGAAAATAAAACAAAAGATATTATAATGCCTCTATATCGTTCCATGGTGAGACCACACCTTGAATATTGTGTGCAATTCTGGTCGCCGTATCTTAAAAAGGATATAGCGATTTTAGAAAAGGTTCAGAGAAGAGCCACCAAAATGGTAAAGAGGATGGAAGGATACTCCTATGAAGAAAGGCTAAAAAGGTTAGGGCTCTTTAACCTGGAAAAGAAACGGCTGAGGGGAGATATGATAGAAGTCTATAAATTAATGAACGGAGTGGAACGGGTAAACGTAGATCGATTGTTTACCTTATCAGAATATAGAAAGACTAGGGGACATGCAATGAAGCTACAGGGTAAACTATTTAAGACTAATAAAAGAAAATATTTTTTCACTCAACGTGTAATCAAACTCTGGAATTTGTTACCGGAGGATGTAGTAAAGGCTGTTAGTGTAGCTGGGTTTAAAAAAGGTTTGGACAAGTTCCTGGAGGAAAGGTCCATAAACCATTATTAAGAAGTGACCGAAGATATCAATGCTTGACCCAGTACAAGCATTGTGGAACTTGTGTCTCTTGGGGAAACTGCTAGGTATATATGACCTAGATTGGCCACTGTTGGAAACAGAATACTGGGCTTGATGGACCTTGGTCTGACCCAGTATGGCATATCTTATGTTCTTATGTTCTTAACGGAAATATATATATATATATATATATATATAGTGATGATGAGAGCGGCCAAGAACAGATGGAGATAGAGGAAAACCATGTTTCTGCCTTTAAACCAAGTGACAGACAAGCTGTGCACAGAGCTTGCAGAGCAGGAAAGAAAAAAAATCCTGTCTCTGCTGAGGCTAAGCCACGCACAGACTCTGAAGTGGGGGCAGGCTTAGATACTGATTGGAAAGCCCTGTGCGAAGGCAAGGGTATGGCAGGGAAGAAACGGTTTTTAAAACCTCACTCTGTCCAGAGAGGGGAGAGGGAAGGGAGAGTCACTTCCACAGGAGAAGGAGAGATCCTGGAGCAAGGGGATTCCAGTGGGAAGAGATATCCCAGAGCCCTGGGAGATCCTGGAGAGGAAGAAGGATTCCAGGAAGGCTTTCAGGAGAGATCTCATGAGAGAAGGAGTGGAGAAAGGCACAAGAAGTCTGACTTCCAGAGGATGAAAGAGGTCAGTAGAAAAGGAAGCAGTGGGTGTCTGAGAAATGCTCCTAGAAGTGAAGCCAACAGATGTATAGCTGAACAGGTTACAGATGAACAGGAACAGTTTGCAACAGCTAGTGTACAAGAGCCAGACCTGAGCCC
This sequence comes from Ichthyophis bannanicus, assembly GCA_033557465.1. NCBI lineage: Eukaryota > Metazoa > Chordata > Amphibia > Gymnophiona > Ichthyophiidae > Ichthyophis > Ichthyophis bannanicus. The sequence continues at coordinate 440,731,936 of CM066033.1, forward strand.
TGCAACTGCCAGAAGGTGGGTGGAGATGCTTGAGAGTGGAAAAAGCCAAACCCCAGCAGTGAGCAGAGCAGCTGAGCTAAAAACACTAGAAACCTTAGCACAAGTGTTCCCTGAGAGAAAGGCTTATTCTCCCAAAGTAACTGTGCCCAATCAGAAAGATTTGCTGTGGAGCCAGTTTCAAAAGTTCCTACAAGACAGAGAAGCTGAGGAAGCTTTTAAGACTGTAGAAGGCAATGAGCATTCTTTAGCCCAGGAGGAAATGCAGGTCAATTCTTATGTGCCAGAGTCTGACCTAGGAATCTCTCCAATGGATTGCTCATTCTGTTTAAAAGAAGACTGAGCCTTACTAAGCAGAGCTGAGAGAGTGAGAAGCTGTATTGTGCATAACTCTGTAACTGCTAATAGTCTTCTAAAGCCAAGGATGTGTTTTACCAAGTGAGAATTTTCTTCTAAAGCAAAGAAGCTGTGTTACCAGAAGTTTGTTTGAACTGGGAAAACCACAGTTGTGCAAAAGCTGTGTGTTACCAGAAGTTTGTTTAAAAGGGAAAGCAACAGTTGTGTCAAGAAGAAAGTTTACCTTTTGTTTGAAAGAGATAAGAAACTGTGCTGAGTACTGATTTGTTTAATGAAAAACAGCTGCTAAGGTTAGCAGGACCTTTGGTTTACGTTTATCTCACTTGCCAGTTATCTTCTGTTATCCTTTGTGTTGGAGAAGTATCCTAATGCCTTGTGTTTGAATTTTAATGCCTTGAAAATCCCCATAGAAAAATAAATAGTCTTGTATGCCTTACCAATGGTCTCACACTACATTTTGTCTTTGCTCAAGAAAAGCCTAACTACAAGTCCCAGAATTCCACTGGGGACAGTCAGAAAAGCTTTATTTAAGGACATTACAAGGCAGCCCTAAGCCTGTAAGCCCTAGGGCCCAGGCTAGGGACCCACTATATATATATATATAAACATTACATTATTAAACATAAAAAAATACACATAAAAGGATAATAATATAAATTTGTGATTAAAAGACCAAAAAACAGACAGGAAAAAAGGGAAAATAGAAAAGACAAGGGATGTGACATATAACCATTCAAGAACCATCAATACAGACCGTAAGTCACTTGCATCCAAATTTAAAAACCCTTCTGCGCTCTTTTATAAGCTATAGGGAGATAAAGAAAAACAATATGAACAGCATGTGTCAAATAGCAATTCATGAAATCATGACTCATGTAAACAAGAAACAGGAGTGAACTACAAAAGCCAGTAAGGACATACCCAACCTGTGAGATGATGTATTATAAAAATGGAAAAGGTTATGCAAAATGATAATAAACAGCTGAATGTAAGTTCCCCTTAATGGCACAACATGAACTCAGATCTGTGCTATAAAGCATGTCCTCAAAACAAAAGTCAAAACATATAGAATACCTGTGAATCTGTTTATCAAGCACACATTATTCAAAGAAACAAAATGTCATCCTATACAAACAAACAATTTTTCTGTCGGGATCCGTCGACCTGAGACGGGGAGAGGAAAAGCTCCCCTCTCTGTGTCGGCAGAAGCCTTTTGTTTTTTTTCAAAATTTAATAAGCACAAAACTAACAATAGTGAAAATCACTTATCTGATGTAAAGTGAAAAGGGCAGCAACCAAACAAAACAGCGACATGCATGTTTCGAGCCCAAAAAGGGCCCTGTATCAAGCTGATTCCATCGATATACGCGCCCTTAAAAAACGCCAAATTCACCAGGCAATTTAAAGCACCAAAAAGAAATCTGATTGGCTGCCGAAACAAAAACGTCACCAAAACCGTCACCAAAAACCGTCATCAAAAACGCCACCAGAAAAAGGGGGAGGGGCAATCTGAATAACGTGGCATATAAAAATCCAAAAAAGAGGGGCAAAGTATGATCATAGTAAACTCCACCAATCACACTCTAAATTCAATCCCGTAGGTAATACTGTTTGGAGCTGAAAAATCCACCGTTGCTCACAGCGCTGAAGTGTTTGCTCCCGGTCACCACCCCGGGGATCCAGAGGAACGGAATCGATTACCCTCCAACGTAGATCTGCAAATGTATGTTGATGTTGAAGACAATGCTCTACTATGGGAGCTGAAAGAGTCCTGGTGGTCAATCGTGAAGCATGTTCGCCCAAACGAATACGAACAGGGCGAATAGTTCTACCAATATATGACAGGTTACAAGGGCAGGTGATCATATACACCACAAAGGGTGTTAAACAGGTAGAATAACCTGTAAAAGAAAAAGACCTGCCTGAGAACGGATGTGACCAGTGAACCCCCTCCTCAGTAGTAGCACAAAATCTACAATGTTGACAGGACCAATGGCCCACACGACGGTCATCAGTAACAGAAAGAACCGGTGGAAGGACCGCATGTACCAAGCGATCACGGATGTTCCTACCCCTGGTATAGGCCAGACGGGGTTTTTGAAAACATGTATGCACTCGTAGAATCCCCCAATGTTTCTTCAAAAGAGCAGTAACAGGTGAAGTATATTGTGTGAATGGAAGAACCCCAGTTACTTTATCCAACCCCTCCTGTCGAAGGGTGCAAGAAAACGGTTCAAATGGAAGATCCAGGTCACCCAAAAGCCATTCCCTATGGGAAAAGCGGGCTCTTGTATACACCTGACGGATCACTGCTGCGGGGTAGCCACAATCCAAAAGACGCGTGCGTGAATCCCGTGCTTGATCCTTAAAATCCTGCAAAGATGAACAAATCCGGCGTAGCCGCAAAAACTGGCCAACCGGAAGGCCCCTTCATAAAGAGGAGGGATGATGACTATGGTAACGTAAAAGGGTATTCCACTGGCTTGGTTTCCGGAACAAAGAGGTGGTCAAACTGTCCCCCTGTTTTTGAACCAAAACATCCAAAAATTCCATCTTCTGGGTGTCAACATGTGAAGTAAACTGGATGTTAGGTTTAATACTATTCAACCAGTCCACAAAAAGAGATAACTGGTCACTGGTGGAAGACCAAAGCAAAAAAATGTCATCCAGAAACCAGAGCCAGAGACGAACATGCTGAAAGGCTGGAGCCAAATAGATGAAACGTTCCTCCATATCAGCCAGATACAATGTGGCAATCGAGGGCGCTACCGTGGCTCCCATCACCACCCCATGACATTGTTGATAAAACTGGCCTTGGAAGACAAAATAGTTCCTTGTCAACACCAAGCGAGTCAAGTCCAAAAGAAAAGATTTAGGGATGCGAGAGGGTGCTGTAGTGAAGGCGGAGTCCAGCAGGGATAAGGCTTCCTCCTGGGGAATATTGGTATACAATGCTACCACATCCAACGACACCAGAAGGCAATCTGTCAAAGACCCAGAAACTGCAGACAAAAGAGTTAAAAAATGCGATGTATCCCGTAGGTAAGATTTGACCCGTCGAGCTTCTTGCCGCAGGAAAAGATCACTAAATTGGGATAGCGGCTCAAGGATGGACCCCCTACAGGATACTATGGGGCATCCCGGAGGGTCAACTAAGGATTTATGTACCTTAGGGACCGTGTAAAACACTGGAATTCTGGGATGACGCTGCAACAAAATATGCTTCCTGCGAAGTAATCCAACCACGGAGGCAGGCATCCCCCACTAAAGATTTTATCAATATTTGTAATTGTGGTGTAGGGTCCACTGGCAAAAGTTTGTAATATTTAGGATCGGATAACTGGGACAAAGCACCCTGTATGTAAGTTGTACGAGTTTGAATTACCACAGCGCCACCTTTGTCCGCCCCACGAACCACTAAATCGGTGTTGGCAGCCAATTCTTTAAGGGCAGAACGCTGTACATTAGAAACATTAGAAAACCGGTGTGTAAAGGACTTCTCACACTCCGACAAGTCTTGTAACACTAAGGACTGGTAAACAGAAATAGCGGGATCTGTTAAACCCGGAGGAATCGAGCGGGAAGGAGGTCGCACAAGGGAACCCTCAATGTTGTCCCGTCCCTGAAAATGGCAGAGAATTCGTAACTTCCGAAAAAATCGAAACAAGGCAATCCGCATCTCAAACGGGTCATACGGAACCGTAGGGATAAAGGAGAGACCCAGATCCAAAACATCCAACTGTGCTGGAGTTAAAGACACCCCGGAAAGATTTAAGACTGCTGTTGATGACGGGTGCGTTTTCTGGTGTTTGGGGGCTCCCAACGATCATCGGTATAAGGCCGCTTTTTGTGTGTCATCACATTTTTGGAGGTTTTTTCTTCATAAAGCATGTCCTAACATAAAGCTGCTTTTTAAAGAGTAAACCTTAAAGACAAAATACAATCCCGAGTAAAAATCTGATAAATAAAGACCCTCTGTGTAGTGTTCAAAATTGGTTCAATATCCCCAGAGGCTACAAACAGATTAAATTAAATAATGCACATACGAGATAAAGAATCACGCAGTATGATCCGACAGCATGAACCAAAGTAAAAGCTTCCAGGCTACGAAAAAACGCCCGCACTTGTGCTGTGCAGGAAATTTATCTAAGTGGGAAGACCAATATCACCTGACCTTCTCAAGTTTCAAAAAACTGAAGTCCCGCTATGTGTAGCATTTAGACTAGCATAACTTAATTGTCCAACATCACCTATCAACCACTGGTCCCCTGTGAAACACTAGATATCATGACAAACTATAAAAACCCATTTTGCATGATTGCATCCCAGCACCCATTCTCAAGCTACAAATTGTCTTAAAACAGACTCATGGAAATGAAGCCGCTGCAACCATAAATGATCCACTATGCCAACCAAGTGAATATACATTCCTTCACAAATGGCAAAATTATATATATTTTTTAATATCAATCCCTTTTTACCAATCTTAACGGAGCGACTATAGTCATACTGAATTAGACCCAGACTAAAGCTTGTTACTAACAACCCACAATATTCACATTACCCACGTGAGTAAAATCTAAATAATTAAAATTCACACAATATTCTCCTGTAAACCATCAAGTGTCAAGGTGAATCCCAAAACCCCTCTACTCTATATAAATACATCTGAGCACTCATTCTCCTACCTCAAAATAACTTAAATTGTAAAGGGAATGGAGCCGCTATAACCAAAACTGAGCCACTATACTCAACCAGAAATCACTAGCTGACTCAAATAAGGGGGGTGAAAGGGGAAAAAAATTATTAGGTAAACAGGAGGACCCAAAACATTGTGCCTCAAAGGACCAATCATGTACAAACCAAGCTGGCATGCATCCACTCCAAATCGGAGATACTAAAATATCATATACTCTCCCTTCATAAGCCTTAAAAACGCCATAAATCTAAATATTTATAAAGGAATGTAAAAAAGGGGGTTATTAAAAATACATTATAGGAAACCCAAATACCCTAATAAATACCACTAAAGTAAATATAAACAATACAAACAATACAAACCATTACCATTATTAACCCAAGGGAGGGGGGAGGAGGGGAGAGGGGGAAGAGGAGTGGGGAAGGAGAAGGGGTTCGGAGAGGGGAGGAGGGGGAGGGGGAGGGTGGGGTGTGTGTAGGGGGGGAGGGGAAAGGAGGGGGACAGGAAAGGAAAGGGGTGAAAGGGGAAGGGAAAGGGGGGAAGAATAAGGGGGGGGGGAAGGAAGGGGAAGGAGGAAGGATGAAAGGGAAGGGAAGGGAAAAGGGACCTTTGGGGTACTGAGGCCGACCATATCTTATAATAAAACATTACAAAAAAACGGACAAATTAGTATATAAGTTAAGGCCCTTGGACACCAATGTGTCCAGCATAAAAATATATTGCTGTTCTATCCTCATAATGGTTTTATTGATATCACCTTCTCTCCAATTAATTTTCACTCATTTCAAAACAAAAAACGTAATGTCAGATATCTTGTGGTGTTGCTCCTGCCAGTGTGACATCAAGGGTTTATCAACAAGACCTCTCTTAATACAACTCCTATGTTCGATTATCCTCACGTGGATACCACATATAGTTTTACCCACATATAATTTCTGACATGGGCATTGAATTACATAAATAACACCACTGGTTTCACAATTGAAAAATCGTCTATGTGAAATTTCTGTTTTGTCCCTGCAAATTAATAACACATTTGCAGGGAAACTTACAGTAAGAAAGAACTTGGTCCCTAACCCCAGGACCTGTGGTTTCAGTTCTAAGAACTGACGCCTGTGGACCTGTGTGGAACAGGTGGCATCCGGAAATATATTTAGTTTCTGGCCATAAAACATCTCCTCTTTATGTTTAAAGAACAACTTCAGAATCTTAATTTTTACAGATTCTGAACTAGACGTAACTACTAAAGTAGTCCGCTTAGTTATAATATCTTCAGAATCTTCTAAAAACGCTGTCAGGTCCTGAGTGGCTCTATGGCAGAGAGAATCAAAATTTCCTTCCCCAGAAACAGCACTCATGCCATAACAGGTGTGCTAAAATTTTTAAACAAATAAATAAATAACGCACTTGAGTAAACATACTCCTTAGAGAGCTTTGTATTTTAGTGAGTGACAAATATTTCCTTATCATTCTCTAGACCAGTCCAGAGGAGTGGGTTATGGCCCAGCCTGCAGGTGGAGGCAAACTTAAGCAGTTTTTAGAAATGTCATCACTTGGTATTTCCTCTGGTAGAGCACTGAGAAGACTCAGTATTTTCTGCCTTTAGCAGCGGTATGGTGTGTGGACTGATACTGCAATGACGATAGGCCTGACTCTCCTTGCCCACACTATGATGAAGGGGTCTCGAAGTGAGTCTGAAGGGCCCAATGTTGCTTGTAGTGCGGGTATGCCCATATTTCCTGGAACAGACAGCTGCCCTGTGTCGACGCTGATGCAGATTATGAACGCTGATGGGCCGGAAGAGGGTAGGAGAGCTCCATTGGGCTCCTGAGGGGGGTTATTATGCTGCATTTAGGGAGCCAGTAAAGCAATTTACAAATTGGCCCCAGCCCTCTTTCCTCTTGCTGTCCTAGTCTGATTTTTGCTGGTTTTCCCCTTTTTCCTTAATTTTGTTTTTTTTTTCCTAAGCAGCTTCAATTAAAAAAAAAAAAAGGACCTTCCTTAGCCAAACTTCCCCAGGCCTATCTGGGTATCTGTGGCCTCCTCAATAGGGTTTCCCTGATGGGTCTTGGGAGTCCCTTTTCGGGACTCCTCTTTTATGGCTCTGTGGCTTTTTTTCAGTGCATTTCATTCGCGCATATTTTTTTCTATTGGCTGCAGCTGCTGTTTCTTGGCCCCATTTGGGCTGCAATGCCCAGGGCTTTTTTGACTGGCATTCTGAGATTCCCCAGTGAGAGCGGAGTATAGCTGGGTGCTCAGTGGTCCCAGGGGGTCCCTTTGGGGCCCTGGGTTCCCACATGGGCAGGCTTGCACTGTAGTTCCTGAAACAGCCCTCAGGCTTTATTCAGTTAGCTAGCTGCTTGACAGCCATTTGGGGGTGATTTACAGCCTAGGTGTACCTCTTGGGGACTTGGGGCTCCTGAATACTTTTCTTAAAGGTGGTAAGAGGTCATGGCTCCTGCTTCACCCTTGTGCTCCTCCGTTCCTCTGTGAGCCCAGCCTTCTCTTGGAGCTTGAAAGGCTCGAGGAGGGTTCTAACTATCTGAAGGTAAGTCTGTGGAGGACAGAGTGATGGTACCTCTAGGAGATGATTAAGGTTCCTATGGGATTCGTTTTCTTCCCCTTCTAGGCATGTTTAGGTCTGCGCAGGATGTTATGGTGGCTCAGCAGGCTGCACAGCTGGCTTTCAGGTGAGTTTAGTGGGTGGTTCCCTTTATGCCATGTGAGCCCAATGCTCACCTGCATTACAAGTTTTCCATGGCCCTAAGCGATAGTGCATGGACTTTCAGGAAGAAAAAAAGCCCCAAACTGGGCTCCCAGGGTCCTGAGATCATGTCTCGGCTGTCACCTTGACCACAGTGGGCTGGATTAGTCCTTTGGCCCCATGGGATGGAAGTCTACTGCACAGCAATGATGAAATGCATGCCCGTCCTGGTGGAGGTAGGTGATGCATGAGGGAGAATCTTAATTTGAAGATCTTAGGAAAGACTTAGCAGTAGCCGCTTTCTGTCTTTTTATAGTGCTGTGGGCATGCCTGAAGGCTTTTCCTCAGATGTGGGCTCTGCAGGTGGCCTGGTTGCAAATTCATTTAAGAACAGCTGGCTTGGGTGGGGTCAACTAGTCATTTAGCCCAATCTCGTACACCCCTCCCTGAGAATTCTGCTCTTCTGGCAGATCTCTTCTATCTGTGCCCTTCTCTTCCACTGCCAATTCCAGACTTAGATCTTTCTATCTTGCTGCTCCTTATGCCTGGAACAAACTACCCAAGTGAGTACGTCAGGTTCCATTTCTGGCCCTATTCAAATCCAGGCTAAAAACTCACCTCGTAGAGACTGCTTTCGGTTCCTGATTCCTTCAGCCTCCTGTTCACCTCCTGTATGTTTCCTTATTTCCCTAGATATATCCTACTCTCCAGTTGTTATGTGGTCTGTATTGACTAGACTGTAAGCTATTATGAGCAAGGACTGTCTCTTACATGTGTCTGTACAGCAATGTGTATGCCATGTATCACTACACAAATGATGAGCAGTAGTTGTAGTAGTTTGGGTGTTGGTCATGTAGGGCGCACCTCCTGGACCTTTCCATGGCATTTTTTGCTTTCCAGGATGAACCGCATTAGCTGTTTCTCTGCGTCTGCTTTCTGTGCCATCTTTTCAGAGCTGGGTCTTGCCTTGGACCTAGATGTGGCTCCCCATACCTTTATTAAGATGATGGGACGATAGCAGCACATCTCTGCATGCAAGGATCAGGTGCCCATGCCTAGACTCTGGGCTGGCCCTGTTTGTGTCTTTGGGATTGTCCAAAGAGAGCACAGATCAAGGGAGCTCTGCTTGGAAAGACACGAGTTGGGCATAGGCTGTCCTTAAAGCATCTTGAGTCTCTCCCACAATTTAGAGCTCCTGGGTCTGTTTCTATTATCGAGTTCCTTTTCCAATTTCCTGTGCATTTCCCAGCTATCTTTTCCTGGGTTTCCCTCAAGCTTAATTCTATTGCTGATTGGCCCTCCAGACACGGGTTAAAACTTAACACCTCCAAAACTGCTTGTTTTCTCTTTGCTAACCCTACTCCCCTTACCTTTCCTATCCCTCCCTCCATCCATGGCACCCTGCTTCCCTTCCAAAACATGGTCAAGATCCTCGGGGTATCCTTTGACAGTTGACTATCCTTTTCCCATCACATTTCTTCCATCGTTTGCCGCTGCTTTGCTGCCCTGCATCAGATCCACTCAGTCTCTACGTTCCTCGATCAACCCTCCATCCGGTTACTTCTGCTTTCACTTATTACCCTGACTATGCTAATTCCCTTCTCTCTGGTCCTCCCTAATGTCACATCTGCTGTTTACAACTGAATCAAAACACTGCTATCAAACTCCATCATGGCGCCCGTGTCACTCCCCTTTTCTTCGCTGAACACTGGCTTCCAATATCCTTTTGCATTAAATACAAAGTTCTAATACTCACGCACCATGTTCTACACTCTGGCAACCGCCCATTTCTGTCACAGCTATTGTCTACCTACACTCTGCAATGTGCCCTTCGTTCCACTTCCCAAAGTCTTTGTGAAGTTCCCAGTTTACGCTCTGTCCACTTATCCTTAGCACGCGCCTCCTCTTTTTGTGTCATGCCTCTACTCTGTGGAATTCTCTTTCCTTTGCTTTCTGCTCCCAGCCCTCTTTTTTATCTGCTTCACATCCCAATTAAAGACCCGTTTATTTGCTTTAGCCTTTCCTGCGACTGTGCCTCCTTGATTTCCTGTTCCTTAGTGTATGTTACCCTCTTCTTTCTCTTCTGGACTTCCCTTAGCAGCTCCAGCTGATCTGGTTTGTCTTTGTCTTCCCGACTTCCTCCCCAACTATTCGTGTTCTCTGTTTATTTACACTTATATTGTTACCTAGGCTGCCTTCCCTTTCCTCTTTCATTGTCCTTGTAACTACCTCTGTTCTTTTCCTGTGCTTTTGTATAGTATTGTATTGTCTCCTTTAGTTTTTACTTTGTTAACCACCTTCTTGCCTAGCTATAGGCTGTATATCAAGTCCAATAGAACTTTAACTGTAACCTTTTTCATGACGGAGGGTCCACTCAAGGCTCGGCTGACTTGGAGCATGTGATTCACAGCTCTATGGGCCTGAGTCTCCACTGACCCTTGGGTGTGGAGCATCGATCTTGGGTCCAGATCCTAGTCTAGGGTGCATACGCACTCTATTCAGAAGCACCACCTAATATTTTGGTCTCCATGTTCCCTGTCATTTGACAGTCCCTTTTATCACCCGGAGGGAACAACAGGCTCAGAGCAGCAGCACAGGGGAAGAAAGCAGAGGGTTTATGTCTGTGCAAAACCTGCCAGCACCCCACTGTCTCAGAAGGAGAATAGCTCTGCCTGTGTTAAAAGTAGGGAAAGCTATAGCCTCCAGTGGTAAAGGAGAGAGGTTCCAAGAAATGAACCTTCCAAACCATCAGAACCAGAAGCCATGCAGAACAGTTTTGGGGACCAGTATCTATATAAGCCACAACTCTGAGGAAGAAAGGAACCCAAGCACTCATCACACACTAGTGACACTAGAGCCAGCAGCGAGCCCAGCACAGCATCAGAGACTGGTATCTGCAGTACACTGGTAAAGAGTACTAGAAACAGGCAAGAAGAGTTCCCATTCAGGGATACCAGACTAAGTAACAAAGGTGTAGGAGTGGTAAAAAGTGGAATGATTGCTCAGCTTAAGATAAAGAGTAATTGAAGGGAGTGTGGTAATATCTAACTAAGAGGAGAAAGACTCAGCCGCGAATTACCGCGGCGGCGCACAGACGCGCACGAGCCAGCCGAGGGCTCGGCAGAGAGGGGGAGGGACGGGGGGACGGCGAAAGGGGGCGGGCAGCGGGCCGCGAATAAAGCAGCGTGCTCGGGCCTGCTCGGCCTCTTTCGCCGTCCACCCCCCCCGCTTCGCTAGCCCAAGGAGCAGCGGACAGCATCATCGGGAGCAGCGGACATCATAACCGATCGTCGATCACCTCCGACGAAAATCAGGGATAAACTGACAGCAGCGAACAGCGGAGCATTAAAGCAGAGAGGTCAGAGCTGCACAGGACGGTAAATTAAGGAACAGCGAAGTAAGGATCGGGCGAGGGGGGGGGGGGGGAAGATGTGAGGCTCGGCCAGCGCGGCGAGAGGAGGCACATATAAGGCCTAAGAAATTAAAGGCTTATTTCTGTACGGCCGAGAAAGCAGCGTGGGGGGAGATATTTGAGTTAAAAGCCAGCAATGGCGGACATAAGTGGGGTCAGCGGCCTTTGAGGCCATCAGCCATGCGGGGCAACGGCCTACAGGCCCGTGGAGGGGGGTGGAAGGGGGGGGGGAAGTACCTTCGGGGGAAGATGGAGAGGACACAAACGCGAGTCAGCTCCAGAGGGTTGCTGATGGAATTTCCTGCACCCTGAACGGTTCAGGGTAGGGAGAGCCGGGCACATGCCGCATGGCAGTGCAGCGCACCACTACAGAGTTAGAATGCACGGTGAGTCATACGGTGACATACCTTTGTGTGCGCGTGAGCCCATGTTGCAGAGTAAAGGCAGATCAGAAATAAAAGCATGTTTCTTGCTATTGTACAGAGCTGCTGGAGGTTAGGAGGAGCGTGGCTGCCATCTTATGGTCACAACGTGCATTTAAGATTAAAAAACGTATTATTTACATAGCAGCTAGTGGATAAGTGAAAATGTATGATTTACAGTTGTAAAAAAAAAAAAAATAAATAAAATAAAATAAATGATGATGCAGGGAGGGGACACTATAGGCGAATTATAGTAAGGTGGGTGGCTGGGAGGATGACATATATACTGCATCTGAAAGGGATACAGGGGAGAGTATAATGGGAACAGTATGGATGTTACAACAAGGATACAGACAGTAACGTACATTCCCCATTACCCCCCCCCCACCCCAAAATAGCAGATCTCACCCTAGGACAGAGATACCAAGGAAGGAGACACAGAAAACCAACACGCAGAGAGCATCGCAAGCCGACGGCAGTGCAACCATTAGAGCGCGAGCAAGCAAGACTGGCGGCAAAAAAAGGACTCAAGGGGAGACAATGGACAAAGCAAAGCAACCGAGGCGCAGCAACAGGAAGAAAGCGCCGCAACAGCAGCAAACCGCAGCGCAGGCGCAAGGACAGGAGCTTGACAACCTGCTCCAGATGATACGGGAGCAGGTTACCCAGCACGGCCTCTCCTCGGTCAAACAACGGCTGGGGACCACAGGATTGATAAGTGAGACGCAGCCATCGACAAGCACTGGCGTGTTAACGCAGGCCACAGAGGATGGTAAGTCCAAGGGGAACAGGGGGGCCTCAGAGCTAGTATCGTCATCATCCGACGGCTCTAGCTCAGACAGTGATAGTGACACAACACTAGCAGATGTGATCAAATATGCATTGAGGAAAGTTAAAAGAAAGAAGACCCCAAAACAGACGAATCCACTAAAGCAAGCATGGGCGGGGCAGACTCAAGAAGGGGAGCAGTTCGGGAGCACCCAATCAGGGAGGCTTCCGAGAACACTGCAAGATTGGCGCGACACCAGTCGCGATCCACGCTGCGGGGTGAGCTCCCTGGCCGTGGCAGTACCCAAAAAACTAAAGAAAAAAATCTGGAAGCGAGAATATATTGACATATTCTCCCTCCTGCTTAAGGACCAGGACGAGGACGCCAGTAATGCCAAAGACAAAGATAGAAGGAACGAGAGGGACAGGAAACCTAAAATCCCCAAATCCCTCAATAATTGGGTATCGGCTTTCCACATCTTTATGAGTGTGATCATGGAGAAGGAACCAGACTCAGGCCCATACCTGACCAGGTACCTTGATACGATCACTAGGGCATATAAACAATATGGTGGATGGGCTTGGCTGAACTACGATGTGAAGTTCAGAAGAAGCATGGCCGAAGATCCCACCCTAGCTTGGCATCACAGAAATCTGGACTTATGGTCAGAGGAAATGGCACACAATAGGCCATGGTGCCAGGACGGGATGATGCAACCCCTCCCAGGCACCCAATGGCACCAGCCTAACCAAAGCATACAAGGGAGGCCAGTTAATCAATGGACGGGGAGGCGGGCATGCCGGCAGTACAACGCGGGGAGCTGCACATGGCAGCCCTGCAAATTCAGACACATATGCTCAATATGTGGAAATGGGCACCCCGCCGTCTCCTGCAGAGCAGCAAGGGAGGCCAAGCCGTATAGAGCCTTGCAGCAGCGCTCGGCAGAGGGAGCTGGCACCCACGCCCATCAAGCTTGACAATATGCGCCCATGGCTCAGAGCCTACCCAAAGCGGGACATGGCGAACAGCTTAGAAGTGGGCTTCTCTCAAGGTTTCCGCATCCCTTCACTAATAAATAGAAAAGAAGCAATACCGCGGTTTATTAAGAACCCACCATCTGTACAAAAATACAACACCATAGCACGCAGTAAACTAAACAAAGAAATAAGTATAGGGAGAGTGGCAGGTCCTTTCCAGGTACCACCATTCAAGGAACTCATAATCTCACCCCTAGGGGTCATCCCAAAAAAGGAACCGGGGCACTACCGCTTAATTCATAACCTGTCATACCCAGAGGGGAGATCCGTTAATGACCATATTGACCCAGCATTATGCTCAGTCAAATATGCAACCATTGACCAGGCAATTAAGCTGATTCGCAATAAAGGACGACGCACGCAGTTGGCAAAAGCCGACATAGAGTCCGCCTTTCGGCTATTGCCGGTGCACCCAGAATCTTTTCCACTGCTGGGTTTCGGGTTCAATGGTGAATTTTACTACGATAAATGTTTACCCATGGGATGCGCGGTATCATGTGCATATTTCGAGCAATTCAGTTCTTTCCTGCACTGGGTAGTGGAGGATATTGCAGGACCTGACACAGTGGTCCACTATCTAGATGATTTCCTATTCATTGGAAAGGACCATGACGATTGCCAGAGGATCTTAAGCATCTTTGAGCAAACGGCCAAGCGGTTCGGGATCCCATTAGCAAGAGAAAAGACCGATGGCCCGACTGGAATCATTACTTTCCTAGGCTTACAGCTGGATGTGATAGCGCAGAGGTCTCGCCTTCCCGCAGAGAAGGTGACAAAGTTGGGGAAAGAGCTGCAGTTACTTCACACTCAGCGCAAGGCGACCCTGCAACAATTTCAATCACTCCTGGGCCTGCTATGCTTTGCATGCAGGATAATGCCAATGGGGAGAGTTTTCTGCCGCCGCATGGCGTGGGCAACGAGGGGGATCAAGAAACGGCATCACCGGATCAGAATCACCAAAGAAATACGGGATGACCTGCGGGTCTGGACGCAATTCCTCCACACCTTCAATGGCCTTGCCTTCTGGCAAGCATCCCCGGTGTCAAATGCGGAACTAGAATTTTTCACAGACGCGTCGGGGGGGAACGGTTTCGGCATCTACTATAAAGGGGCATGGTGTGCGGAAGCATGGCCCCCTGCATGGCATGCTGAAGGGACCACCAAGGACATCACGTTCTTGGAGCTTTTCCCGATTATGGTGGCCTTAACCATCTGGGCCTCGGACCTAGCCAATAGAGCTATCACCTTCCATATCGATAATCTAGCAGTGGTATGGGCTGTGAATGGGATGAGAGCTAGGACACCACGGGTGGTAACATTACTAAGAAAAATCGTTTCGCTATGCCTAGGGCACAACATATAGAGCAAAACAGATACAACCCCAATCAATATATTGATTGGGGTTGTATCTGTTTTGCTCTATATTACTTTTTGCCCCTTGAGAAGATTTTTGTTATATTGATTAGGGCACAACATAAGCATTAGAGCGGAACATATCGCTGGCAAAAGCAATAACATTGCCGACGCTCTTTCTCGTTCTAAGATCAAGCTTTTCCGACAACTGGCGCCCGACTCGGACGCGGTCAAGACACCAGTCCCCGAGCACATCTGGGAGTATGGCCCACCGAGGTATGGGAGCTCATGCTGTGCTCCCTAGCAGAAAAAACCCGCAAAAAATACGTAGCAGCATGGGAAACGTACCAATCCTTTTGCAGCGAGGCTGGAATACATCATGAAGACAGATTTGAAGTGTCATCGCTTCTGAGATGGATTTTGCAATGCAAAGGCAGAGGGTATACAAAAGGGGCGGTGCAAGCACGCCTAGCCGCTTTATCATTTTTTGCAAAAGCCATGGGTGAGAAGAGTCCGAATGCGGAGTTCGTCATTAGGAAAGTGATGAGAGGCTGGTCCTTAGGGCAGCCCGGAAGGGTTGACCAACGCCGCCCGATCACACACCAAATGCTACAGCAACTGATGGGGATCACTAGCCAGGTGTGCTATGACAACTACGAGGCCAAGCTATTCAGGTGTGCCTTTTCATGGGCCTTTTACGGAGCATTCCGAGTGGGCGAGATAGTTGCCCCCTCATCGGCAAAGAACGGGAGGACATATGGCGGTCTGGAAGAACGAGACGTCACTATTATTAAAGATGCAATAGTGTTGAACTTGCGCAGATCCAAAACGGATACCGAAGGCAAAGGGACGCAAATAGTCCTGTCAGCACTGCGTAAGGACCCTTCATGCCCGCTGAGGAATGCTCTGGCCTATCAACAACTACGGGCACACACAAACCAGCAATGGTTCGTCCATGCAAACGGCGACCCACTGTCACGTTTTCAATTCATCAGAGTACTCAAGCAGGCGATAGAAAGAACAGGACGAGATGCAAGCTTTTACGGCTCGCACTCATTTCGAATTGGAGCTGCTTCAACGGCAGCCAGCATAGGGATGTCAAGAGCCCAAATTATGAGTATCGGACGATGGCGTTCAGACCGATACAAAACCTACATACGGCCAACAGAATTAAAAAAAAAAAAAAAAAAAAAAAAAAACCAAACCTAATTACGGTAAAGAGAAGATAACTTGTATATCTCGATCTAGGATAACTTCTATATGCCAATGTAATGTTTACAATTTTGAATTCAGTGTTATGTTACTGTAAGGATATTGTTTACAATTTTGAATTCAGGGTTATGATACTGTATTGATGCTGGAACTGTATTGATGCTGGAAGTGTGGATGTAACCATATTTGTGATCCAATTTAGGAACAAGTCCTTGCCTATGGCCCCGTGAAGCATGGATATGCGGCCATTCATTTGTTCACTGGGCACAAAAGCGAGCAAAAGGCCGGCCTCCGGGTTTAAATCTGGGACTCCCGGGCGCAGAAGTCTCAGTGGTATGGCTCGGACGACGCGGTATGTTATGGGATCAGTTAGTACCATTCCTGCTACAAAGGAAGGGGCTGACCCGGGGCCCAGCCATGCTTGTGGTACATCTAGGGGGCAACGACCTCGCGGCTATGCGCAGTGTCGAGCTCACCAAAAAGATGCAGAGCGACATGCTGATGCTGGCTAACGCATTTCCCGAGACGCAACTAGCATGGTCACATATCATACCGAGGCGGGTATGGAGGGGCGAGATATCGCACAAGGCGGTCGAAAGGACTAGACAAAAAGTGAACAAGTGGATGGCCCGCTTCATGGGGATGATGGGAGGAGACAGCATCCGGCACGAACTCATAGAAGAAAGATGCCCGGGACTCTATCGGCCGGATGGTGTACACTTGTCAGACATAGGGATGGACATTTTTCTATGCGCAATACAGGATGCTGTTGAGAGAATTTGGAAAAAGAAGCTGTTGGCCACAGCGGCGTCGTGAAGTGTGGGGGCCCCGTCAACAAGCGAGGATTCGCAGTTGACGGGGTTGGCAGGAGAAACGCACCCGGTGAGAGAGAACACAGCCTAGGCTTTAAGTAAAGGGGGAGAGTTGCAGGAGAGAAACCTGGACCTGCCCCGGAGAGATAGATCAGGTCACCAGAACACGGCGCAGAGGGCCCACAGGCCTCGCTTTGACGGCGGGCAAATGGGGTGAACCAAGAAAGTTAAACCTGCTTGAACGGCAGGCGTAACACCGTGGAGACTAAAAGAGATGGAGAAGAATAAAGATGGGGAAAGCTTGAACGGCTACCTCATAAGGACAGTAAAAAGGACTGCGGGATAGTGGCTGTGTCTTCTCGAGGGGCGGAAAGAAAACAAATGTTACAGTGTTTTGTTGAATGTATTGGGCATGCTGTGGCCAACAGTGTTGAGGCTGTTAATACCATTGTAAAAGAAGCAATAAATGTATGGAGTTTTGTTGAAAGAAAACCGGCAAAGCGTGTGGACTTATTGGGGGGAGAGAGGGAGGGGGAGGGGACAAAAGGGGAAAGGGGAGGGGGGGGGGCAAAGCACGAGGCGACAATGCTCGTTGCACGGCTGAGGTGTAATCTATATGTAATTATTTTTTACTAAGGAGAAGGAGTTAACTGCTTGTAATATAGTTCTTGTTTGTTGTCGCTACCTATTGTTGTTGTACCAGTGACCCTAACTTTTTAAGTAAACACTTGGTTCAGAACATAAATTCTGGCCTGGACTATTTTATCTGAAAAGGGATGAGGTGTGAGAGTGACAAGGGTCTCCCAGTGGTTGCTAGTCCCCATCAAAGAACCCTGATATTTAACTCCAAGAGCTGCAAACTGAAAGGCTGCAAAAAAGCTCTTGATTTGTGTTTCTCCTTGTCTAGCAAGCAGCTAGTAGAGCAGCTGCATGGACCACACAGAAAAGAGGGTTACAGTTATATTCAGTGCCGTAATATGTATATTTAGTAGTGCTGAATATGTTTATAAATATATGTATAATGTGGTCAGTGCCACCACCATTATACATTTAGGGGCATGTTTACTAAAGCATGTTAGGCTTTTGCAGCTAACGCAGCAAAAAAGTGCAGATAGCTAGCGTTAGCTGCAAAAGCCAAGCGTTATCTGTTGGGGACATTCCCATCAGATAACACATCAAATTTGAAGAAAGCGTAGTGGTACAGCAGTCTGGATGCAGCTGCATCTAGGGTTCTCTGCAAATCTGACGGTTACTACGTGCTGTTGAGGTCTGCAATAACCATGCGTTGCAGTCATGCCCACTAATGCAGATAAGATGTGTTCTGAAGATAACACAGAAAATCGCTGAGTTATCTTCATTTTGCATATGTTATCTTAGCACACATTATCTAGTCATGATATCTGCTGCTTTCACAGCTAATATGGCTCAGTAAACAGACCTTTTAGTTTATGCCTGTTATTGAGAATGCCTAAACTTGAGAGTGCATGGTGGCTGAATATTGCTGCTAAATTCATAATTCCTTAGTGCTGACTTCACTGAGCCCTCTTCTGCCTCTTCACTATATCGATAATAGAAACATAGAAACATAGAAACATGATGACAGAAAAAGACCACAAGGCCCATCTAGTCTGTCCTTCCATAACAACAACTACAACAGTCCACTTTTTACCTTTAGAGATCCTCTGTGTTGGTCCCATGCTTTTTTGAATTCAGTTACTGTCCTCATCTCTACCACCTCCACTGGGAGACTATTCCACGGATCCACTACTCTTTCCGTAAAGAAATATTTCCGCATATCACTCCTGAATCTATCTCCCTTCACCCTCATCCCATGTCCCCTCGTCGCAGAACTTGCTTTCAATTGAAAGAGGCTCTCTCCCTGAACATTTATGCCACGGAGGTATTTAAACATCTCAATCATATCACCTCTATCCCGCCTTTCCTCTAAGGTGTACATATTAAGATCCTTAAGTCTGTCCTCATATGCTTTATAATGAAGACCACTAATCATCTTAGTAGCAACCCTCTGCACCGACTGCATCCTGTTCACATCCTTTTGAAGGTGCGGTCTCCAGAATTGCACACCATACTCCAAATGAGGTCGCACCAAAGACTTATACAGAGGCATTATCACCTCCTTTTTTCTGCTAGCCATTCCTCTCTGTATGCACCCAAGCATCCTTCTAGCTTTTGCCGTCGCCTTTTCTACCTGTTTAGCTACTTTAAGATCATCGGACACAACTACGCCTAGGTCCCGCTCTTCTTTTGTGGACAAAAGTACTTCACCTCCTATACTGTATTGCTCCCTTGGATTGCTGCAGCCCAAATGCATGACCTTACATTTTTTTTTTTTTAATTTTTTATTTATAAATTTAACAAGTTTACAAAAAGTAAATTCTCATTACTTCAACAATATAAAACTAATATCATTAAAGAGAAGAAAAACTAAAAATAAGCCCACATTAAGGAGAGCTACCTAGAAACAATATAACAATAATAACCAAGAAAGCCTGGCTTACATTCTCCTGACAAAGTATTTTGAGCTTGACCTTACATTTTTTAACATTAAATCCCAGTTGCCAAATTCTAGACCATTCTTCAAGCTTAGCCAGATCCCTCCTCATGTTATCTACACCTTCCTGGGTGTCTACTTTATTGCAGATTTTGGTATCATCCGCAAAGAGGCAAACCTTACCCGACAGCCCTTCCGCTATATCACTAACAAAGATGTTAAAAAGAATCGGACCAAGGACAGATCCCTGGGGCACACCACTGGTAACATCCTTCTCCTCAGAGTGAGCTCCATTTACTTGTACTCTTTGTCGCCTCCCACCCAACCAATTTCTAACCCAAGCAGTAACTTTAGGGTCCATCCCTAGGGTGCTCAGTTTGTTTATAAGTCGCCTGTGAGGAACAGTGTCAAAGGCTTTACTGAAATCTAAATACACCACATCTAGAGCTCTCCCTCGGTCCAACTCCCTGGTCACCCATTCAAAGAAATCAATCAGATTTGTCTGACAAGACCTGCCTCTGGTGAATCCATGCTGCCTCGGATCCTGTAATCCGCTGGACTCCAGAAACCTCACTATTTTCTCTTTCAACAGCGTTTCCATTAATTTACTCACCACTGAAGTTAAACTAACCGGCCTGTAGTTTTCAACCACATCCTTACTTCCGCTTTTGTGTAAAGGCACCACATGAGCCTCTCTCCAGTCCTTTGGCACCACTCCCGACTCCAATGAGGCATTGAAAAGGTCAGTCAGTGGAGTTGCTAGAACGTCCCCAAGTTCCCTCAGTATTCTAGGGTGTATCCCATCCGGTCCCATCGCTTTGTCTACTTTAAGTTGAGCTAGTTTCTCACGAACACAGTCTTCTGAAAATTGTTCAAGATGTCCCTCGCTTCTGTTCTTATTTGTGGGTGTTTTCTGAGGTCCTGCTCCTGGTTCTTCATCTGTGAACACAGAACAAAAATATTTGTTAAGCAATTCCGCTTTATCCTTATCAGCTTCTACATATTCCCCCCCTGTACCCTTGAGTCTGACAATACCACTTTTGCCCTTCCTCTTCTCACTAATATATCTGAAAAATGTCTTATCCCCCCATTTTATTGCATTGGCTATTTCCTCCTCCTTTTGAATCTTTGCCTTCTTGACTACTTTGCTAGCTTCTCTTTCCAAATACAGATGCCTGTCTTCCTCTCTCTGTGATCTCTTGTATTTCATGAAGGCCTCCCTCTTTTTCTTCACTTTTTCAGCTACTTCCTTCGAAAACCATAGCGGTCTCCTGTTCCTTTTGCCTTTATTTACCATTTTAACAAAAAGGTTGGTTGCCTTTAAAATACCCCCTTTCAGTTTTGCCCACTGTTGTTCTACATCCCCCAGCTGTTCCCATCCCACTAATGACTCCCTGAGGTATTGGCCCATCTTCGCAAAGTTAGTCTTCCTAAAGTCTAAGATCTTCACCTTGGAATGGATTCTAACAGCCCTAGTCCTAATACTGAACCACACCATCTGGTGATCACTGGATGCAAAATGATCTCCCACTACAACATCAGAAACACTTTCATCATTGGTAAGCACCAAGTCCAGTATGGCCCCTTCATGTGTGGGGTCTGTTACCAATTGCCTGAATAGTTCTCCCTGTAGAGAATCCAGGATCTCCTTACTCCTAGATGATACTGCAGCAGGAATGTGCCAATCAACATCTGGCATATTGAAATCTCCTAGCAGTAGCACTTCCCCTTTCCTAGCAATGCTGCGTATGTCTTCAATTAACTCTCTGTCCACCTCTTCCTCTTGTGAGGGAGGTCTGTATATCACACCAATGCAAATAGATTTCTCTTTCCCTCTTTCTAGTTTAACCCACAATGCCTCCTCTCTCCCTTTTAAGCTCTGTAATTCCAAAGCTTTAATAGTAGTTTTTACATATAGTGCTACTCCTCCTCCCCTTTTTCCTACCCTGTCCTTTCTGAATAAAGTATAGCCAGGTATAGTTACATCCCAGTCATGGTTTTCTGTGAACCATGTTTCTGTAACTGCCACTAAATCTAAGTCAGCCACTCCCACCAAAGCTTCAACTTCAGAGATCTTATTTCCCATGCTACGGGCATTAATACATACTGCTTTCCATATGTTACCCCTGTTACCCATTCCCATAAAGGTATTTAATGTATCACTTACCTGGGGGCTTTCACTTACCTGGGGACTTTCTTCACCCATCCCCAACGAATCTAGTTTAAAGCCCTCTTCAGTAGATTAGCCAGTCTACTACCAAAGATGTGTTGACCTTTCTTGGACAGATGGATGCCATCTCTGCTCTGCAACCCTTGGAACAGCATCCCATGGTCTAGGAAACCAAAACGCTCTCGAAGACACCATCCACGCAGCCATGCATTAATCTCCAGGATGCGAGCCTCTCTGCCTTGGCCTTTACCCTCAACAGGGAGGATTGAAGAGAACACCACCTGTGCACCTACCTGCTTCACCCTCTGTCCCAGAGCCATGAAGTCACTTTTGATACGTTCCGAGGTATACCTGGCAGTATCATTTGTTCCAACATGGATAAGCAACATTGGGTAATAGTCAGTGGGCTTGATGAGTCTCGGCAAACTCTCCGTAACATTTTGGATCTTGGCACCAGGCAGACAGCATACCTCTCTGGACATCAAGTCTGGTCGGCAGATGGACGCCTCAGTACCCCTCAGAAGAGAGTCTCCAACCACCACTACCCTTCGTTTCCTTCTGGTCACTGATTCCGCAACTATGGGGTACTTGAACTCTGGTTCTTCCCTTTCCAGGGATGCTTCCACCTCCTCCACTTCCAGGGCAGCATAATGGTTCTTCAATTCAAGGGCTGGAGAAGTTGGATTGGTGATTTTGCAGGCTCTGGTGACTTTTGTCCAACCATCGACATTCTGTTGGCACCCATCTTCTCCTGTGCTGGAGAGCCTGGTTGCTGCAAGCAGCATCTCATCAATGTACTTCTCACTGTCTTGAATGCTCCTCAGCCTCGCCACCTCCTCCTCTCTGAGTTCCTCCACTTGTTTCCTCAGAGCTTCAGCATGCAGGCACCCTGCACATGGAACCGGTTCTTCAACTGGCAATAGGACCTCTGTCTGGACCGAGGCAGAAGCTGTAACGGGGGCAACAGCTTTAGCAATACGATTTTTCCCAGCCATTGTTCTGTTTGTGGAGCTTAGGTATCTGTTAAAGCAAAAGAGAGAGATCTACCAAGTACCAGCTGGTTTTGCAGCTGTCCTTTCAGAGAAAAAGCAGTTAAATCTCTTTAATTATATTCAAAATGTGCTGGTCCAATTCACTGTGATTTGTTAATGGGGGCGGTGCCCTATAAAGCAAGACTGCTCACTAGGGGTGGGTGGGAGTCGGGGTGGGTAGGGAGGGAACTAACACCTGATGAGGTGTTAGCAGTTCCTGAACCTGAGGAGGTTACAGAGTTCAGCAACCTACTGTGCTCAAGTACAGTTCCCCTAAAACAGCAAAAATGAAATTAACCTTGCTTTAAAAAATATACACAAAACCCTTTTAAGAGCTCCCAGTCAGAGAGCTAGCAATGTAACAAAAAAAAAAACCCAAACAAAGAAACCCTCAAATCCTTACTTACTGTTTGATGTGTGGAGCCCTGGTTAAGAAAGCCTCAAAAGGGCAGGGCAAAGCAGCCTTTTTATGCAGGCTTCATTTGCACTCAGGAAACAGGCCCACTAACTCCTGATGAGGTGTTAGCAGTTCCTGAACCTGAGGAGGTTACAGAGTTCAGCAACCTACTGTGCTCAAGTACACTTCCCCTAAAACAGCAAAAATGAAATTAACCTTGCTTTAAAAAATATACACAAAACCCTTTTAAGAGCTCCCAGTCAGAGAGCTAGCAATGTAACAAAAAAAACCAAACAAAGAAACCCTCAAATCCTTACTTACTGTTTGATGTGTGGAGCCCTGGTTAAGAAAGCCTCAAAAGGGCAGGGCAAAGCAGCCTTTTTATGCAGGCTTCAATTGCACTCAGGAAACAGGCCCACTAACTCCTGATGAGGTGTTAGCAGTTCCTGAACCTGAGGAGGTTACAGAGTTCAGCAACCTACTGTGCTCAAGTACAGTTCCCCTAAAACAGCAAAAATGAAATTAACCTTGCTTTAAAAATATACACAAAACCCTTTTAAGAGCTCCCAGTCAGAGAGCTAGCAATGTAACAAAAAAAACCCCAAAAAACCAAACAAAGAAACCCTCAAATCCTTACTTACTGTTTGATGTGTGGAGCCCTAGGGTGGTTAGATGTATTTTCAGTCCAACACTATCTGTATAGCCATTGAATATCTACAAATAAGGAAGTTGTACATTTACCAGCTGCCAGTACAGTAGATGTAAAACTTCCTTTGGAAACAGACCCCGGTCTTTTTTGGATAAATCAAAAATTTTAGCTGAATTGATTTTTTTGAGCATTCACATACATTCCAAAAAATGAAAAGTAGTAAAAAACTTGGAAACTGGGACACTTGTCGAGCTGAATTCCTCCTCTGAACTCAACTTTTCCTCTCCTAGTGGCCTTGATTCCTTGAAATCCTCTTCAGATGTCTTTTTGTTTCTGCTTTCCACTCTTCTCCAGGAGTCAATCTGTAAAATACCTTTTCACCAAATGCATACTCTCTTATTGAGCTCCCTGGACCCACAGGAAATTTCAGATTGGGACAATTCCAAAATTCTTCTTTTGGTTGAGCACCTAACTCCTTGGCAAAAGTGCCAGCTTTTCTCCCCTCCTCCCCCTCCCAGATTACACCACCTCTGATAACTGGTTGCCAGATTCCACCTGCCAGACCTATCTGCCAGTGAATCTTCACGCTGGTCACATGCCCAGTGCAGGCATCCCTTCCCCCAGCTTCTTTTTATAAGGCAAAATCCCCAAACTCCTCCCTTTTTCCTTGGTTCAAATCTGGGCCAGTGCCCAGAGCCCAGCCTCTCAGGAGCTCTGTGCTCATTTTTGAGCTGACAGAAAAAGGAAGCAAAAGACAAAAATTCCTCTCTCTTTATAACTTATGCTAAGCTTAATTAGTGCCAAAGACTGAACTCTCCACAAGGCCTGAGCCCCCTGCTTCTGAGCTCTCATCCTGCTTCTGGGACGCAGAAAAAAGACAAAAGATAAGGAAATACATTGGCCCTCCAGTTCAGTCCTGCACTTCTGGGTAGTGTATCTCTTCCAGCAGCTTGGAGACTGAGCATGTCATGATGACCGCCCACAAGCTCAGTCTCCAAGCAGCTGGAGGAGGTAGTGAGTCAGGGTGCAGGACTCACTGAAGGGACAATTAAGGAGGTTTAGGTAGTTAGATAATTTATTATGTTTTAGTGTAGTGCAGGTCTAATCTTTCAAAGAAAACCAAGAAATCAAAGATCTAAGAGCAGGGAGGGAGATTCCCCCCTCCCCCCCCCTCCCGGGTGAGTGAGGTGTGTGTGGGGACTCCCCTAGAGTCTGGGGACTCAGCAGTCCCCAACCCAGCTTCGGGTGAGGAGCCATCTACTTGCTGTGGTGCATCCATTTCGAGTGTTCAGATATCCCCGGAGGCCTCCCCCCCTTGACGCCGAAGCCGCAATTACCAGTTGAGCGCAGGGGGAAGAAGGCAGCAGAAGCAGCACACAGGTGGCGAAACAGGAGATGCTTCAGCGTTTTCTTCACAGGTACGCAAGGGAAAACCTGAGGGGAAGCATACAGGCTTAGTTCCTGTCGCAGACACAGAAAGGCTTTAGCACTCCTTGGTGATGCATGGGGAAACTCGAGGGGCAGGTTCAGTTTTCTTTCACAGGCCCGACTGTGTGGTAGCAGAGTTGTGAGGAGTGCGAGAAGCAGTAGAATGGTTCTTTTTCCTTTCTTTCACCCCGGCTGGTTTTACTTTCTCTTTCTTTCTCTCTTGGGCTCGCATGGCTCAGTGCCTTTGATGCTTTCGGGTTGTTTAGTTCTAAATAGAACAGCTTAATAGTTAAAAAAAAAAAAAAAAAAAAGGCATAGATTAGTGTGGAGCAGTTTGACTTTACAGAAGGGGACTTTCACTTGACTGGGGCACAAAGACGTTGCTTCTGCTTTGTTCCCATTATGCCATCAAGACCCCAGTGCCTGGTTTGCAGGACATGGCACGGTGCGGTCTCAGAGGCCGGCATTTGCAGGGGGATGTGCGCAGGAGGCTACTTCTATAGAGCACACTCTAGGGGACAAGTTGAGACAGGAGAGAAGTGCAGGACTCCATGGCTTCCATTCTGCTACTGCAGGAGACAGCTTCCTGTGCCTTGGCTGATCCCGGGCCCTCTGCCTCTCAGAATCTGGGTGAGGCCGGGATCCTGGGCATTTTCTCCACCTCATTTGTATTACTACTTCACCAAGCATTCTGCTTGTGCCAGCAGGGACTGGAGGTGGGTCCTTCAGGGACCAAGCGCGGGGCCAAAAAAACAGGGGCTCCTTCTGAAAGCGGGCAGGGGACTGTATCCGCAAAGAGGTCCAGGTCTTTGGAGGAGGATCTGGGAGTCTCTCCATTGTCTGAAGGACAGGAGGCAGAGGACCTGGACTTGGAGCTAGATGTCAAAGATGAACTGGAAGTTGAAGAGATTCCGAAACGGGAAGAGCAAGCGCGGATAGTAGGGGTGTTCCGCAAGGAGGAGTTGCTGGTACTTATCGTGGAATCCCTGAAAGCACTGAATATGACTGCTGGTCTGCCGACAGAAGACAAGTCCTCGGAGGACCCTTTATTGCAAGCCATAAGGAAGACACAGAAGGTCTTTCCAGTACATAGAGCAGTTCGTCAGATGATCCAGGATGAGTCAAATCTGCCAGAGGCCGGCCTTAGGGGTCAAGAACCATGTCTCACCTCTATCTGCTGTTGGATCAGGACCGCAAGCTTTTTTGGCCTCCTAAGGTGGGTGCGGCAGTTTCGGCAGTTACAAAAAAGACGATGATTTCGATGGAAGGCAGTGTGGCACTCAAGGACATCCAAGACAGGAAATTGGACACATTGCTGAAGCAAGTCTTTAATATCAAGGTCCTCTGGCTACAAGCCTCCATTTGTGGGGCCTGGGTAGCTAGAGCCTACTTCCGCTGGTCGCAGCGGGTCCAGCATCAAGGGGAGTCAGCTGCGGACCAGGTGAGGGAGGCGGCCAGATTAGAGTTGGGGGCAACTTATTTGGCTGATATCCATTACGATCTCATTCGAGGGCTCTCGAAGAGCATGACCTCAGTGGTGGCAGCATGCCGCTATCTCTGGTTATGTAACTGGGCGGCATACAGTTCTTTCAAGGCTTGACTCAGTAAGCTTCCCTTTAGAAGGAAACTGCTCTTCGGGGAGGATCTGGACAAATTGGTGAAGGACCCGGGGAGTCCAAAGGTGGCCGTCTGCCTGAAGATAAACAAAAGCAGAGCTGTGCCCCTCCTGCATCCCAGAGTCAGTTACGGGAGATCAGGTGTTTTTGTTCAACATGCTTTGCCCCTTTTCCAGAGGGGAAAATTCCCCTCCAGAGGACAAGGGTTTTGAGGTTTTCGAGGAGCGGGCAAAGGTTTTGTTGCTGCTTTGTCCTCAGGACTCAAGAAAGCACAATGAAACAAGGGGGGCCCAGGTAGTGGTGCAGCCTGTGGGAGGTCGGCTATGGGAGTTTTACTCTGCCTGGATCCAGATCACTTCCGACCAATGGGTGCTAGAGGTCATGCCCTCGAGTTTACACGCCCGGTGGGCAACTCCTTCATTCTATCTCCTTGCAAAGCACCAGCGGTAAGAGACACCTTAACACGGCTCTTGCAGCTCAGGGCCGTGGTGCTGGTTCCCCGAGACCAGTACGGCTGTGATCTGTTCTCCATTTACTTCATAATGCCAAAAAAGGAGGGCGCCTTCCATCCAAACCTCGACCTCAAGCGAGTGAACCACTGCCTGCGGGTGCCGCATTTTCACATAGAAGCGTTGCGATCCGTCATAGTCATGGTCAGAAAAGGGGAGTTCCTGACATCTCTAAATCTAATGGAGGGGTATCTGCACATCCCCATTTGGCCAGAACATCAACAGTTTCTCTGGTTTGCAGTGCCAATGGAGCATTTCCAGTTTTACACTTTGCCGTTCGGTCTTGCAACAGTGCCGCGTACCTTCACCAAGGTCATGGTGGTGGTAGCAGTGGTGTTCCACAGGGAAGGCATTCTGGTGCATCCATACCTCGACAATTGGCTGATTCAAGCAAAGTCCAAGGATGAGAGTGAATGAGCCATGGCCCGGGTGGTATAGTTCCTTCAAAGGCTAGGCTGGGTAGTCAGTGTGGCCAAGAGCCAGTTGGTTCCATCTCAGGAACTTGAGTACCTGGGAGCGCACTTCAGCACCCGCACAGGGAAGGTCTTCCTGCCGGAACAGCATGCACAGGGGCTTTGCGACTTAGTGTGGCAGTTTCTGGGATGAACGGAACCGATGGCTGGACATTTCCTACAGGTCCTAGGAACCATGACAGCCACTCTTGAACTTGTACCATGGGCAAGGGCACACATGCAGCCTCTGCGGAGGGCTTTGCTCGGCGATGATCGCATCAGACGCATTCCTTGTCCCAGAAGCTCTCCTGCCCACCAGCGACCAAGCAAGCTGTCCAATGGTGGCTTCATCCGGGGAATCTGGAAGGCAATATGCTCCTCGAGTCGCCGCTGTGGATTCCGCTGATGACCAACATCAGTCTGTCAGGATGGGGAGTCCACTACGAAGGTCACATTGCTCAGGGGCTGTGGAGAATGCAGGAGGCTGGTCGATCAACTGACTGGAAATGTGGGCAGTGGCCCTGATTTTATTTATTTATTTATTTATTTATATTCTCTTATATACTGCGCTATTCTGCATCAGTGCAGTTTACATTGAACAAACTGAAATTACATTGAACAGGGCATTATAACTTGGATATAACTATTTTACAGGGAACATGGGCTATGGAGGGTTAAGTGGCTTGCCCAAGACCACAAGGAGCACCTGTGGGACTAGAAACCCCAGTGCTTCCGGCCCAAGGTTGCTGTCCTCTAGTGGGATTTGAACCCCCGACCTTCCGGCCTGAAGTACCTTGCCCCAACCACTAGGCCACTCCTGATGCTCTGGAACTTCCAGCCAAGGTTGCAGGGAAAGGCGGTAAGGGTTCTTTTGGACAGTGCAACCATGGTAGCCTACATAAACCACCAGGGAGGCACGGACAGTGCAGTCTTAGAAGAGGAATCCGAGCTGCTGCTAAGCTGGGCTGAAAGCCATCTCCAGGCACTGTCGGCAGTGCACGTGGTGGGAGTCGACAACGTGATGGCGGCCCCTGGAGTCGAGTCCACGTGGTCCCTGGAGAGTGGGTACTCAACGAGGAGGTGTTCTCCCAGATGGTGCATTGCTGGGGTACCCCAGTTATGGACCTGATGGCAACGTTTGAGACTGCCCAAGTGAGCCACTTCTTCAGCAAGCAAAGGGAAAGGATATTGGCGGGTCTAGAAGCCCTGATATGAAAGTGGCCCACGGAAGGGCTCCTCTGTGTTTCCCCCGTGGGCTCTAATAGGCTGGGTCATGCAGAGGATCGTAGCTCATAGGGGTCTGGTAATTCTGATCACACCAGATTGGCCAAGACAGCCGTGGTATGCCGACTTCATGCAGATTCTGGTGAATCGCCTGTGATGTCTTCTGGTTCCAGAGGATCTCCTGATGCAGGGGCCGGTATGCATGCCATAAGTGGGTCAATTCTTGATTACGGCATGGCCCTTGAGGGCACGATTGAAGAGTAAAGGCTACTTGGACATGGTGATTTCGACCTCGCTGAAGGCGGTCTACCTCTCTTGCCTCTATCCATGTCTGGCACATCTTCGAGGCATGGTGTACAGACATACAGGCTCAACTGTCCATGGCTTCTATCCCAGACATCTTAGCATTCTTGCAGGCCGGGTTCAATAAGGACCTGGCGGCTAGTTCCTTCAGGGTGCAGCTGGCGGCGATTTCCTGCTATCGCAGGAAGATCCGGGGGGGGGGGGGGGTATCGTTGGGGTGCACCCAGACATCGGAAGATTCCTGAGGGTGGTGGCCCACCTGCGTTCACATTGGAGGTCGGTAGTGCCACCGTGGGATCTCAATTTGGTATTAGAGGCGCTGGTGAAAGAGCTTCTATTTCTATATGGATCAGAGAGGCAATTGTGTTGGCATACAGCTTGAAGAGTAGGCCAGTGCTGGTGGGCTTGCATGCTCATTCCACGAGGGCTCAGGCTGCATCATTTATTTATTTATTTAGCTGTATTTATATTCCGCTTTTCACCGGGTCAAAGCGGTCAATTGGGGGATACATTTAACACAAGGGGATATGACACACATACGTTAATACTTACAGGGAACATGGGCAATGGAGGGTTAAGTGGCTTGCCCAAGACCACAAGGAATGCCTATAGAACTAGAAATCCCAGTCCCTCCGGCCTGAGATTGCTGTCCCCAGGTGGGACTTGAACCCCCGGCCCTCCGGCCTGAAGTACCTTGTCCTAACCACTAGACCACTCCTCCTCCTCTGCATCATAGGCAGAGTATAGCTTGGTGTCAACGATCGAAATTTGCAGGGTGGCAACCTGGTCATCGATTCATACCTTTTGCTAAGCATTACCGCCTAGACATAGAGGTGGCGGGGGATGCCAGTTTTGGATCATTGGAGCTTCAGGCCCATCGCATTAGGTTTAACTGCTCTGTTACATTCCAGAGCTGCAGGACTGGACTGGAGGGACGATAAGGAAGATGAAATTAGACTTACCTGTTAATTGTTGTTCCTTGAGGAACTCCAGTCCAGTCCTGGATTCCTCCCTGAGAGCCAGTTGTCTGTGACTGAGGCCTGAAGCGTGGGTTCCTGGGCTAAGGCAGTGACCCGGGGGGTCATATGATGTAAGAGAGGTCGATGTTGAGGGCGTACTGAAGGATTGTCTGGTTCACTTTCAGTGATGCATGATGCATGCATTCCATTGTCCGGATGATCTACAGGTAAGCCTCCACATCTGGAGGGGAGGGGGAATCTCTTCTCTGCTGAGGGGGAATGTTAGATTGTAAGATGTAGAATGTTTCAAGTTTTAACCACTTATTTGTTGCTCCTATGAGTCTGCTTTGTCAATAGATTATTTGAGCTTGTGGGCAGTCCGTCCTATATTAATACTGGTGTCATCAAAAGATGACATGCTCAGTCTCCAAACTGCTGGTACACTACCTAGTGGTGCAAGACTGGACTGGAGTTCCTCAAGGAACAACAATTAGCAGGTAAGTCTAATTTCACTTTCCATGATCACATCTGCTTCTCTTTTGGCACCTTCCAGTATGGAGGGCCAACTAGAAAAACACTCCCCAATCCTTTACATCTTCCTTAGGTAGAGAGAAAATAGCTAAACAAATAAACCTCATCTTAACCAGTATTACAAAATAGGGCACTTTGAAATTCTGCAAATAATTAGGGTCTCATTAATTTGTGCTTATGTATTAAATATTTATTAAGCATCTTTTTATAAAGAGATTTACTCAAGATGGTGTGTAACAAGTATAGTTTGTTGCTACAATAAAAGTTGTTTATGTCAATAACAATAGTAAATTAACCAAATGTCAGCATAATATGCAAAATAGAACAATGAGGTAATTTTGGAAAAAGGCAAAATAAATCATAGAGATAATAATATAATGTCAGTAATGCACACATTAAAACAGCACAGTAGAACATTCATATAATAGAAATAAGATACAATGTGAACAGAATACAAATGAAACACCTTAATAATTTAATTTAATGCCATTTAATTTTAATTAGCAGATTTATATCCCACTTTTTGCACCAGAAGGAGGTACAGTGCAACTTAGAAATTTTTAGATTTTACATTTGGGTAATAGGCATCCCAGTAGAGCATTCAACACCTTACAATGAAGCACTTAATAGGCTGCAGAGGGAATGTGTTGTGTGGGACAAATAGGTAAGACAAAGGCATTGGGATAAATAAAATGGATGGCTACATTGAGGATACACTTTTTTTGTTGAATAAGGCATGATGAAGTGATCTCAAAAGGTGTGTGGAAAAGAAGGCCAGTATGAGTGACTGGATAATCAGTGCCACAGCCAGGGTTGCTGAAAGGATATGAGGTGATGTAGGCGAGCACTCAATCCTGCCTCCCCCCACCCCCCACCCCCCACTTCTTCATCTGCCCCATTGCCCTGCTGCCGCCCCTCTCCAGGAACTGCAGCAACAGCAATGCCATTAGGTAAGCAACACTTAACCAAACTCTCCGGCACTGCATTGCTGTTCCTTTTCTCTATGATCTGCTGCTTCCAGCCCCTCTGATGCAGGAAGTATGTGCCAGAGGGGACAGAAGCGGCGGATCATAGAAAAAAAAAGGAATGGCAACACAGCACCCGAAAGTTCTGGTAAGCACTGTTTTACCGTTTAAATGTCATTGCTGCTGTAGCAGGTCGCAGAGAGGGATGGCAGTGGCGATAATTGGCGCCTGGGAGCGTTGACGTTCTAGGCAGCCACCTAGTTTGCCTATTAGGTCATGCTGGCCCTAGCCATAGTCACTAAGGGAGTAATTTTATAAGGAACCATAGAAAATTAAACACCATCTTTGCATGTAAATCACTGATTTGTGGTGATTTACATGGATTAATGGGCCTTTACATGCATATTTTAGGTGGTCACTAAGGCATAGTGCCTCTGGGAGTAAGTTACGGAGTGTGGGGCACTTCTGAGAAGGCTCACTGGCGATTGTCACATCACATAGTTTCCTTTGGCGAGGATCTTCAAGATCTCAAAGGTGTGTAGAGGGTTAATGTATCTCTTAGGTACTCTGGCCCATTTCATATGAGGAAACCAAGGAGCAAGGTGAATAAAGGTCCAAAACCACACAATAGGTCAAATCAGAAGTTATTTCTTCAAAACCACTTCAGTTCATCTTACGTTCTCATGTTTTGTCTCATAGGAATTCACCAGGGCTGTTAATTGAAAGGCATATCACAAAATTAGAGTCCCCTCCCTTTAGTTGTGGGACGCTTCTGACAAAAGGGAAGGACTTATCGTTATCAAGGCAACTTTACAGCGTAGCAGTTGCAACAGAGTGAAACAGCAAGTCATATGAGAGTCATGAAGATCATAAATAGCATATTAAATTTGGCATTGTAGAGAACAAATAGCCAATGCCATTTTTTCAGGAAAGAGGGTGATCTGGTCATGTTGCAGTTTTCTTAATTAATTGGAGGTAGTGCAAACCCTTTGTGGTCAGACCATGCCATTACTGTACTCTAGGCAAGATGCTACAATGGGTGAGCCACAGTAAACTCCTGAAAGTACTGTAACTGTGTTTCAAGGATTAAATTGATACTGCGCCTCTTAAAATTTCATATGGAATACATTTACATTTCAGTGATGTACAGTGGTTTTTTTAATGCTTACATCCACTTTTTCATATGTATCTCATGTCCAACTATGTTTTTTTTTTAATTTGAATGGGATTCTGGACAAATTTCTGGAGGAAAATAACTAAACAGACTTGGAGATTGCCATCTCTTCCTTTTGGGAGTGTGCAGCAATAATATAGTGTCAGTAGTGTACACATTAAAATGGCACAGTAAAACTTTCATATCATGAAAATATGATACAATGTGAGCAGAATACAAATGAAACATCTCAATAATTTAATTTAATATATTGAGGATGATTTTAGAAAGGATGTCCAAGTTAAATCGGGGACATCTAGGGCAGAACATGCAGAAAAATGCCAGGGATGTCTGTGATTTCAGGAAAATAGACATCCCTGGCATGGATGTGCACCCGAGTAGTTACATAGACACCTCCATTAAGGATACTTGGGTCGGAAATGTCCATCTCAGGCAAGCTAGCATAAGAGAATGTACAGCAGTATAGCAAATTGAAAATATGAGCCCCCATTCCCTTCAGTGTTCATTGACGTGGAGCCTGATTCAGGTAGCGGGCCGTCCGGATGTCCCTGAGGAAGACAAGGCTGTTTGGACCCGATTCGGGACCGTGGGAACAAAACATTCCCGCGGTGCACAGAATTAGGCCTGTGGACGGCCCAGCATGCCCCTGCGGGGACTTCCTCTCCCCCGGCACCCTGGACTCCCGCGGCTTCGGCCACCATTTTCCCTGCCGACTGACCCACAGCTGGCCTGCTGTGGCCTGGATCAGGCAGTGGGGACCCCCCCCACGCACCTGGCCCTGACCCTGGCCCCAGGGGAGGATCCCCGGGCCTGATCGCAAGATTTGTGCTGCTTATTTCACCTTTGGGGTGGAATAAGCAGCATGTCTCCACGGACCTGGCAGGACGTACAGGGCCTTGACCTGAATCGGCCTTATATGTCCTATTGGGCTAGTCCACCCCTGCTCCGCCCAGATCCCACCCCCGCCGGTTCTCCACATCTTGATGCTCAGGATGTACGGGGAGAGCCAGAGGGGGAAGTGGGTCCAGAAAACTTGCAGGGCTGCACGTCCCGCTGGGACGTTTAGCCCTGCAACCCGCTTCCCAGAATTGGGCCCCTAGTGTAAAATGCAGGGGGTATTAGTGTATTTCCTTCTTCATATCCTCCAGACATTTGCCTGATGAAACAAGCACCTTTCAGATGCCTGGAGCAGGTTTAACTTTAGATGCAGTTTGGAACATCTAGGGTATTTCTGAGATCAGACGGGCACATTCAGGTTCTTAGGAAGGCACTGGCCATGCCTTTGCCACGCCTCTGTTCAGACTTGGGCATCCTCGCACTGGGAATGTCCACAGACCTGGCTTCTAAAATGTCTCTGGTGGCATTTTATTTATTTATTTGATTTTATGTACCACACTATTTCAAAATCAGCACGGTTTACAGAGAACGAGAATAACACTACATAGAACAGGCATCAAAGAACAGTCCAATAAACGGCAGGTATTGCACTATAAACAATAAACATTTTACATTAAACAGAGGTGTCAACTTCTGTGATTTGGATGTCTGCGTGCATGTTTTCAGATATCCAAGCACAAATAGCGCTTTTAAAATAACACGCATTATATCCAGCTTTTTTTGGCAGAAAACGGTTCAGGTTGTTAGGATCTGGTTAGGATTTGCTGGGCCTTTCTTAGGGACCCAGTCAGGCCACTTATCAGATACAGGTTAATGGACTCAATGGTTCATTGGGCTGCCCCAATATATCACTTGTGTTCTGATGTGTTTCTTTTCAATTTGTGATATTATAAGAAGTATAATATGTATACTATCTTTTCTTTTAGTGTCTCCAGAGGCTCTTGGATTCCTGTCAGCTGTTGGGGTGTTTATTGTCCTCATGGTGCTTCTTTTTCTCTATATCAATAAGAGATTGTGCTTTGAAAATGTTGGCGGATTCCCATGCCTTGATTCAGAATACAGTACAAAAAAGAATTTACAAGGTAAAGATTTTAAGTATGAACAAATTAATTCTACAATATTTGTTGTTTCAAAAATTAATATATAGGTTTCAATTCACTAGATTCTTTTTTACTACAGGAGTCTTTTGTATCATGAATGATAGTCTTGGTACTCAATGCATTCTCACTTCTCTTTGACCTTGTGATTAGACTGTGATTTCTAGAGAATTCTGATCTGAATGTAATGGTTGCATGCTTTAAAAATCAGAAGAAAAGCTTAATGACTGATATACATGCATGACCAAATATTTGAGGGAATTTGACATGTACTATTTCTTTCATGATGCTGAAGAGATATTTGGTCTAACTTGGGAACATTTAATTCTCTGTCACTGAGATTCGCAGGGCAGATGGTACCCCCCTTTCCCCACAAATAGAAAACCACACGCAATAAAGTGACATGATGAATTTGAATACATCAAATCCTCGTGAGAAACCTGTAAATATGAGAGGCTGTTGTGTGGCATTTGTGTCCACTACATCAATGGTCGGTGACTTGACAGTTTGGAGGGGGGGGCAGCTAAAGTGGGGTGGTGCTGGGGCAGAGATGAGGTGGGTCTAGACTAGGGTGGGATAGGATGGAGCATGGCGAGTTAAAATCCTTGGGGTGTAGGGCAACCTTTATCTTAGCAGTAGAGGGACAGAAGAGGCACTTTTGAATACAGCAGGGAAGGACTCCTTCACTGCGTAACTGCTGCAACTGTACCATCTGCCTCCCCTCTAGTACCTCTGTTACTAATGGTAATGTGCATACTGAATACACTCCAGGGAATTATGCGCCAAAATCAAAATAATGCACCAAAATAATACAACATATCAAACAGAACAGTAAATGCCGTATTCTAGACTATATGCAGTCCTAGTCCCTCATCTTCCTGTTGGCCATGTGAACAGTGGTGTTCAGCAGCACTGTAACAGAAGTCCTGCGGTTACTGGCATAAAATGATTTGCTACCAGCCCTTTTAGTAGGTTTTCAAATGGCCAGTAGGCTTCATCTCTGCTGACCTTTCGTTTATTGCTGAGTTACCAAACAGCCCGATTCCATCCCATATGTAGATCCCCTCTGTACGTCCAGTCTGAGCTGGACGTACAGAGGGGATTGATATTCTGATCCTGTGGGGCATGTCTAGCCTTGCGGGATCAGAATCGCGATCAGGCATGTACGTGCAGGCTGGGACTGTGATTCAGTCTGGTCTGCACATACATGCACAGCCCGACTAACTCAGTCAGGGCTTTTAAATGGAGCCGTGGTGCCATGGCGTCATGTTGCCTCTCCCCCTCTCATTCTCAAATCCAGTATCCCCTCTCTTTCCCTCCTCCCTCCTATACCTGTACAGCATCTACTCCTTAGCCCTACCATCTTCACTCTGTTTCTTTTCTCTCACTCCTCCACTTATATCCAGTATCTCCTTTCTCTGCTCACGCTTCCATTCGGCATGTCATCTCTCCCCCTCACCCCAACTCCATCCAGCATCACCCATCTTTCTCACTACTCTCTTGCTTTCTTACTCCCCTCTAAATCAAGTATTCTCCTCTGTCTACCTATTCCCTCTGTTTCCAGCATCTCTCCTTCATCATCCTATTCTCTTTGGGGGTCATTCTGCGCTGTGTTTAGTGGGAATATGCGTCTGGTTTGGATGTATATCCCCTGCTAAACACCAGGGGCCGTTCCTTATCGTTCCTCCAGCTTAGTCCTCACAGATGGGTTGTGCACCTCCTCCTGCAGCATGAAGACTGGACCAATCAAATTTCAGCTCCGCTGGAATCAGCCTACCAGGCATCCCTGAAGCTCCAGTGTGTCCAGTCTTCACGCAGCAGGAGGACGTAGTGAGTTTAGCTGGACTCACTAGTTTCATAGATTACTATTCTTTCCCTAGCTAACCTTTTTGGATTCTTAATTTTGTCCTATTAGGACTTATTTCCTTTCTTCCTTTAAGGGTTCCTGTTGCTTTAAATTTCTGATTTCAATTTGAGCAATCTGTGCGGGAGGGGGGAAAGGCCTGAGGAAGGTCTCTCTTCTGCACAGCATCTGCCGCCTGTCACTGTTTGCCTGTATGCTTTTCGCCATTAGGATCTCTGCTCCAGGAATCGTCGGGGCAGAGCTCCTATGATACCGGTACAGCGGCTCCTTTCCGGAGGGATTGGGGGACGGCTAATTCAGAGCCGGTAAGTGTCGGCGGCTGCGGCGGTCAGAGCCGGTCCTTGTTCGGCTACCGCGCCTCTGCCCGGTCTGCTGCAGTCTATTTGTTTTTCCCTTCGCAGTGTCTTTCTTTTAGGACAGCAGCCTTCGCGCCGGCGGGGCTTTGCGATCGGGAAGCTGCAAGGGGTTTTTGACTTCGGGCGTTTTTTCCTCCGGCGGGAACTAAAAGCGCGCCAAGGTTCCCTTGCGGTCGCGGCCATTTTGTTTCCTTTCCCGGTCTTCTCAGCGTGTTTTACACGCGGCGGTATTTTTTTCAATTTCTCTTTGCTGCTTGCGCTTCTTTAGTTTTCATCTTTCATTTTTCCTTCTTTTATTCGCTGGCGTTCTTGTTGCTTATTGCCTTTTCTTTGTTCTCCTTTCCTTCGGGTTCCTTTGGTCCCGCGGCTAGGGGGGAGGGGGGGTTTGCGTTTCTCTTCCTCTCCTCTCCTCCTTTGTTTTCAGCAGGACTCTCGGGTTGACTATTAGCAGTCTGTGAATTTTTTCTTCAGCTCGGGGACATACATAGTAATAAAAAAAAAAAAAAAAAGAGAAAACACAAACAGCGCATTTGTCAGGGGTGAGAAAACTGTGTGTTGGGTTCTCCTTCTGGTATTCTGATCATCGCGGAAGACCAGTTCCCACTTTCTGTGTGGTTCTGCTGGGTCTGTAGGCCTCTGACTTCCCTTTCAGCGCTGAGGGGCATTTTTCCCGCCCTCTTCTCGGTGGCAGGGCGTTTCCATGCCCGCGGGGTCCATTTGCGTGATTTGTGGGTCTCGTAGGAGTACAGCGTCTGACACAGGCGTTTGTCAGCGCTGTGCTTCGGTGTCACTCAGCATGGAGCAGCACCTAGAGAGTTCCTTGCCGGCTGTAGCGCAACCCGGTTCCGCGACAGAGGACTTGGAGTCCCCACTGGAGGGGCCATCTGGTCTTCCTTCTGCGGGCTCCTTGGCGTCTGGGGGACAGCTGGACCTGGGGGGGGGTGCCTTACCCCTGGAGGGTTTTTCTCCCGATTTCATCTTGTTGATGCATCAGGCCTTTTGCCGTAGGCGCCAGAGCGTGGGCGCCGCTCCACCGTTGGCGACAGGGGTGGTTGCCCCTGCCTCGTCAGCGGAGAATCAGTTTCCCGGGGTCAAGGCTCCCAAGCGACAACGTCTGCACGAATCATTCCAGGCGGAGGCCGAGTGGCCTGAGGGTGATGATCCTGATTTCGATCCTGAACCGGAGGGGGAAGCCTTGGAGGAGGGCGAGCTCCCTGAACCGGAGGATCAGGCGAAGATTATTAGAGTTTTCAGACGAGAGGAGCTGCCCGTTCTTGTTTCGGAGGCGCTCCAGACCCTGGGTTTGGCTCCGACTCCTCCGGTGGAGGAGGCGGACGGAGCAGATCCCATTATTCAGGCAGTTCGTCAAACTAGCGTGGTTTTTCCCATTCACAAAGTTATTGACCAGATGATTCAGTCCGAGTGGGATACTCCTGAATCAGGTCTCAAAGGGGTAAAGGTAATGCGTCGGCTCTACCCTATGTCAGACAACGATCTAGAGCGTTTTCGCTCTCCCAAGGTGGATGCGGCAGTCTCGGCGGTGACTAAGAAGACAACGATTCCGGTGGAAGGCAGTGCGGCCTTGCGGGAACCGCAGGACCGGAAGATGGACGGTCTCTTGAAACAATCGTTTGAGGCTGATGCGATTGCGTTGCAAGCCTCTGTTTGTGGGGCTTGGGTAGCTCGTGCCTGTTTGCGCTGGGTTCAGCGTCTTCAACAATCATCTGCTGTGGAGGCCGACATGTTAGGTGAGCTTCACCGATTAGAGTCGGGCTCGGCCTATTTGGCGGATGTTCATTATGATCTCATCAGAGCCCTCTCTAATAGCATGGCGTCCGTGGTTGCGGCACGCCGAGCTCTTTGGTTGAAGAATTGGGCGGCTGATGGGTCGTCCAAATCACGGCTGGGCCGATTACCCTTTAAGGGTCGGCTGCTTTTTGGTGAAGATTTGGATAGGTTGGTCAAGGATTTGGGTGAGTCCAAGGGCGGTCGCTTGCCAGAAGATCGTCCCAAGAGGGGACGGCCGCTGTCTGCGGTCCGGGGGCAGTTTCGAGACTTTCGTAGGTTTCGCGCGCCCCGTTCTGGAGGTTTCCAACGTGGCAGATATATCTCGAGGACTTCGAGCTTTCGAGGTTTTCGCGGAGCCAGTAGGGGATTTACGGCTGCAACCCCTGCGTCCGCTCGCAAGTCCCAATGAAGGGCGGCGGGCTCCGGCGGAGATCCCAGTGATCGGAGGTCGTCTTCGACGCTTCCTCTCCGCTTGGGCCCAGATCACTTCCGATCAGTGGGTTTTGGACATCGTCCGGGACGGGTATGTCCTGGACTTGGCCAGACCCGTACTAGATTCCTTTGTGATGTCTCCCTGCCGGGGTGCTCGCAAGACAGCTCAGGTTCGTTAAACCCTCGATCGCCTTGTCCAGCTGGGGGCGGTAGTTCCCGTGCCGCAGGCGGAGTATGGTCTCGGAAGGTACTCCATTTATTTCGTGGTGCCAAAGAAGGGTGGAGACCTTCGTCCCATCTTGGATCTCAAAGGAGTAAACCGCTGTTTGCGGGTGCCTCACTTTCGCATGGAAACCCTTCGATCCGTACTGGTCGCCGTTCGCAAGGGCGAGTTTCTCACTTCCCTCGATCTCACGGAGGCTTATCTCCATGTCCCGATCCGGGAGTACCAACAAAAGTACCTCCGATTCGCTTTGCCATGGGGTCACTTCCAGTTCCAAGCATTGCCCTTCGGTCTCGCGACTGCGCCGCGGGTGTTCACCAAAATCATGGTGGTAGTCGCGGCGGCCTTGCGCAAGGAAGGAGTACTTGTCCATCCTTACCTAGACGATTGGTTGATTCGGGGAAAGTCTCTCGCGAGGAGAGTCTGGCCGCGACTGCCAAGGTCGTGGCACTCTTGCAATCTCTCGGCTGGGTCGTCAACCCGCGCAAGAGTCATCTAGTCCCGACGCAGTATCTCGAGTATTTAGGCGTGCAGTTCGATACTTGCGGGGGAGTGGTTTTTCTTCCCGACCGCAGGGTGCTGGCGCTTCAGTCTCTAGTCCGACGTTTTCGGCAAAATCCTGCGCCGTCGGCGTGGCTCTACCTTCAACTGCTGGGGACCATGGCGGCCTCCCTGGAAGTAGTGCCTTGGGCTCGCTTTCACATGCGTTCCCTTCAGAGGGCCTTGCTTCGTCGCTGGTCCAACCAGTCGGACTCCCTGAACAAACGGCTTCCTTGCCCGCTGGCGGTCCGGCGGGATCTTCAGTGGTGGCTACGGCGATCATCGCTCCGGACAGGAATGCCTCTGGAGCAACCGGTTTGGATTCCGCTGCTGACGGATGCTTGCCTGACGGGCTGGGGTGCCCACTGCGAAGACCAGTTCGCCCAAGGTCTCTGGTCTCCGGAGGAGAGCGGTTGGTCCATCAACCGCCTGGAGCTTCGAGCAGTGAGATTGGCCTTACAAAGCTTCGAAACGCTGATATCATCTCGGGCAGTTCGGGTACTCTCCGACAATGCGGCGACGGTGGCATACATAAACAGTAAGGGCGGTACCGGAAGCGTCGGCTTGGAGGCAGAGGCTCGGGTATTGTTCGAGTGGATCGAGCCTCGGCTCCAGGCCATCTCGGCAGCTCACATTGCCGGGAAAGACAACGTGATGGCCGACTTTCTCAGCAGGGTTCAAGTGGATCCCGGCGAATGGGAACTCAGCCCAAAGGTCTTCGCACAGCTGGTTCAGCGTTGGGGCCAGCTGGTCATGGATCTGATGGCCACGTTACGCTCAGCAAAGGCTGCTCGCTTCTACAGTCGTCGACGGGAACCAATGTCAGAAGGCCTGGATGCTCTGTTGCAGGCTTGGCCCTCCACGGGTCTTCTTTACGTGTTTCCCCCGTGGCCCCTGCTGGGGCGCGTGATTCAGCGTATCGAGGCCCACCGGGGTCGAGTACTCTTGATAGCTCCGGATTGGCCTCGACGTCCTTGGTATGCCGATCTGATGAGGTTGGTAGTCGGTTCTCCGTGGCGGCTTCCGTTAGATCCGGATCTGTTGTGTCAGGGTCCTCTCCGCATGCCGCAAGTGGGGAGATTCTCTCTTACGGCCTGGCTATTGAAAGGGCGCGATTAAGAAAACGAGGTTATTCCAAGTCGGTCGTGGCGACGCTGTTGCAGGCGCGCAAGAAATCCACGTCTCTGGCCTATGTCCGGGTGTGGCGCATCTTTGAGGATTGGTGCTCTCGACGTCAGGTTCGAGCCTCTATGGCCTCCATTCCCGTGATACTCGATTTTTTACAGGACGGTTTTGCTAAGAGTTTGGCTGCCAGTTCTTTGCGAGTGCAGTTGGCGGCGCTTTCATGCTACCGGGGTAAGGTTCACGGAGTGTCGCTAGGTACCCATGGCGATGTCGTTCGCTTCTTGAGGGCTGTGTCTCGACTTCGTCCGGTCCGCAGGATTTCTGTTCCTTCCTGGGATCTCAATTTGGTTTTGCGGGCTCTCACTGAGCCTCCCTTTGAACCGCTCTCTCATAGTTCGGTAAAGGATTTGACTCTTAAAACGGTGTTCTTAGTAGCGATTTGTTCGGCGCGACGTATCTCCGAACTCCAGGCGCTTTCTTGCAGGGAACCTTTCTTATCCTTCTCGGCCCAGAAAGTCGTTCTGCGGCCGGTGCCTTCCTTTTTGCCTAAGGTGTCTACTCCTTTCCACGTGAATCAAGTGGTTTCGCTCCCGGTACTTACTGCATCAGGGGAGCAAGCCTCTGATCGAGGACTTAGTCGTTTGGATCTGAAGAGGGTTCTCCGGAGATATTTGAAAGTCACCAGTGAGTTTCGTAAATCGGATCATTTGTTTGTGCTGTTTGGCGGGCCTCGCAAGGGTGAAGCAGCGGCGAAAGCTTCCATTGCTCGCTGGATTAAAGAGGCGATTGGCTCGGCTTATCTATTGCACGGTCGGACACCACCTGTTGGTTTGCGCGCCCATTCCACCAGAGCGCAGGCTGCGTCCTGGGCGGAGTTTAGTTTAGTATCTCCAGTGGAGATATGTAGGGCGGCAACGTGGTCGTCTCTGCACACTTTCAGTAAGCACTATAGACTTGATGTCTTAGCGGCTGGCGATGCACGTTTCGGATCATCGGTTCTGCGTGCCGGCTGGAGGAATCCCGCCCGTTAGGCTGCTTTGTTACATCCCATCTGTGAGGACTAAGCTGGAGGAACGATAAGGAAATAGTAATTACACTTACCTGGTAATTGTAGTTCCTTGAGAGACGACAGCTTAGTCCTCCTGCCCTCCCTATATTCTTTATTTTTAGCGCGGCACGCCTTGGGATCAGAAGTCCGTACTCCCAGGTGGGTGTCTTTCTCTTTCTTTCTCTTTATCTCGCTATAGGCTAATGCTGCGGCAGGAGCGGGACATTCTGTGTCTGTGGATTTGGTTCCATTCAATATTTAAAAAAAAAAAAAATTATATTTTTACCATAAGATACATTGATTAAGCAGGATTTGTTAAAGGTTAGCTATGTCTTTGAGTTTGCTTTGACAATAGTTCACTGGAGCTTCAGGGATGCCTGGTAGGCTGATTCCAGCGGAGCTGAAATTTGATTGGTCCAGTCTTCATGCTGCAGGAGGAGGTGCACAACCCATCTGTGAGGACTAAGCTGTCGTCTCTCAAGGAACTACAATTACCAGGTAAGTGTAATTACTATATTCCCAACCCAACAGAGGAGATGTGCGGGGAGCTCTGAATGAGGGCAGGAGGGGGAGGGCCAGAGAGGAGACTGGTGTCACCACCAGGGGGCAGTGTGCTGCTGATGGTGAAGAAATAGTTGTGCAGACTCGAATGGTAAAGCAAAATGTGGATTTATTCCCCTCCCGGGGTGGATTAATAAACAAGTGAACAGAACACAAGCAGAAACAAAAGTATTCCAATCTTTTGGCAAAAACACAAAGGACATACAGCAATAACTTCTTGCTTCAAGGTAGGAACTTAAACTGTAGCACACAGGCTTTTGCTCTGTCTAGCGCAGAGATATTCTTTCAGATGAGACTAATGTACAGTCCATTAGGTCAGATATAGATGAGGATTCACTGAGAGAGTCCACTAACATGGGTTCCTCCTCACGTTCCAAACCCTCTTGGTTGAAATATGTTTGGACATTTCCCCTTGGCAAGCCCTCACGGTAAGTTTCTCTGTTGCTATCTTCTGTTTGGGATAGAGGAACTCTCTGTCCCCTCTGGCTAACAGACTTTAGCTTGTAAGGCTTCTTTTGGGGTTTAAAGCTTACTGCCAGCTCCTCTTCTGACATATACACGTCTTCTGGCCAGTCTCTAAGCTTTTCTGACGGCTGTGAATGCTCTCTATTCAAGTAGTTAGGTTGGGAGTAGCTGCCCTGCCCCCACCTCTGGCTTCCTGCGTAAGGTTGCTCTGCATTCACTCTACAAACACTTTTATTCCTTTTAACTTTCAATGGCTCACATTCATTCCCCAAGTCCCAGCTTCTTGTTACATACTTTTTAGCTACTGGCTTGCAGTTCCTCTGGTTAGGACGTAGGTTCCATGCTGCCGTGTCTCTGCAATCAGCAGGAGCTGCCCAGCTGGCCTCGGCTCTAGCAAGCTGCTTCCTCCTAGTGGATTCTGGGTATCTCTGAGGTTGAACGCTTCCTGGTTCAGACTCTGAGTCACTTCCTATACTGAAGTGAGAGACTCTTCCTGGTTCCTCTCTGGTAGCTGCTGTAGGTAAGACAGGCTGTCTTCTCTTCCTACAGTGCTCACCTTGTCCCAGGTTTCTCCCTCTCAGGGTTTGTTCCAAATCTGAGCTCTCTGACAATTCCTCTCCTCCTGGCAACTCTTTGGAGGTGTCGTCCTTGTACTGCTTCCCCCTTGTGTTCCCTGCACTATCCTTATAAGGGCTATGCATACTCCTCCCTACCAGGTGTGTGCTATTGGGATTTAGGGCGTTTCTTCTTACTACACGTTTCTCCAGACCTCGTGGCTGCCTTTGTTGTCGTTGCCACTGACAACAGCTATCCACCTGGTCTGTTCTCCTGTCAGCTTTTGCACTGACATGCTGCATGTTTTGTATTTTAACAGTGGAAATTGGGGCTTCTTCATCACACTGGGTAGCGCAGAGGCGGGACCATGGCCTCGGATGTACAGGGCCGATTCTGGT
The DNA here is from genome assembly GCA_033557465.1 of Ichthyophis bannanicus. Taxonomy (NCBI): domain Eukaryota; kingdom Metazoa; phylum Chordata; class Amphibia; order Gymnophiona; family Ichthyophiidae; genus Ichthyophis; species Ichthyophis bannanicus. The sequence continues at coordinate 440,775,979 of CM066033.1, forward strand.
TATGACCCTGTATGTCTGGGAGAGAATAGATGTCTGGGAAACCTATTCTACCTCGGAGGTGGAATAAGCCCCCCCGGTCAGGGTGATCAGCGATATTGGCCCCTACATAGTAGGTGAGGAGCATCATGGGGTTCTCTGGAGCCCAATCCTGGCCTCGGCAGGCCCAGTTGGGTAGTGGGAAAATCTTCATTTAAAAACCTCTGGCGGTTTGGGGCTTCTGCATGGCGTCCCGGTGTATGGCAACAAGACGCCACAGCACCGGCCGCCATGTAGAAGCGTTGGGACGGTTAGATGGAGGGTATTCTGGACGTGCAGTGGGCCTGAATCGGGGTACACTCTGCCCGTCCAGACCGGTTGCATTCAATTCTGCTCCTGCGGGGACGTCTAGCTCCTGTGGGTTCAGAATCAGGTGCAAATCTGGCCCGTCCACATTTTGGATTTTCAGACGTGCCTGGTTTGGAATTGGCTTCCACGTGTCCAGTATTTGCCCTCTGTCTCCCTTCCTCTCTCCGAATGTCCAGCATCTGTCTTGTCTTTTTTATTCCTCCAGTGTCAAGGATCTTCCCGTCAATTTATTCCCTCCCCATCCACCACGGTATCCCCATCTTTCCTTTCCTCATCCCTGAACCAGCATATCCCCTGTTATCCAACTTCCCCTCATGTGCCCATTCCCTCAGGCCACCCTATCCCCTTCCCCCTCCTCCTCATCTCCTGTTTTGTCCCCCCACAAGCACTGCCCTTTATGTCCCTAACCTTCTTTTCATCATCCCTGATCAGCATATCTCCTGTCTCCCTACTTCCCCTCCTATGTCCAGACCCCACCCACCATCCATATCCTTTTTCTCTCCCTTTCACCCCGGAACAGCGTCTCCTCTTCCTCTCACTCCTCGCCCCCCCCCCCATTTCTGTTCTATTCAGGCATATCCTGTATCTTTCCCTTCCAGTCCTCCCCCCCCCTTGGTGCCTCTTGCCATTTCCTTTGACCTGGGGCAGTGGCTAAATACCTAAAAGAACATGGTGATTTCACTCCATGTGTAATGCTGATAGTTCTGTCAATCCCACCCCTCTGATGTACACTTCCTGTTTCAGAGGGCGAGACTAGAAAAGCTATCGGCGGCATGGAGGGAATGAACATCCCCGTCCTCCTTTTTTTAAATTTTTATTAAAGATTTCAACATTACACCATACCAAAACGTATACAGAAACAAAATAAACCCTTACACAATTTCATAAAGAAATTTATTTATTTATTTGATTTTTCTATACCACCCCTTCCAAAGATCAGGTGTGGTTTACAGATAAGAGAACATTTTACATAGAACAATGGTTTAACTTTTTACATAGTAACTTTTTGGGAGTAATAAAACAGTTGGATATGCATTTGCTACAAACTTATATATAAATATATAAAAGAACTTAGCCCACATCTCGGAGAGAAATTCACATCACAAAATATAAAGGAAAAATTCAGACATGGGAACAATATCAATACTGAGAAAGTCCCCTGTCAAACTCCAGCCCATCTAAACACAAAACCCCAATCCACTAGAACCTAATATAGGTAACATAAAAAAAGAAATCCATTATGTCTTTTCCTTGTCAAAAAGTAATCTTTCTAAATCTGGAGGTGATAGAAAAACATATTTATCTTGCCCAAAGGAAACCAAACACTTATAAGGATATCGCAGGAAGAAAGTAGCTCCCAAGGCCAATACTCCAGCTTTAATAGCAAGAAAATATTTCCTCCGTAATTGTGTAGCACGTGAAACATCTGGAAAAATAGCCAATTTATCACCACAATAGGGAATATCTTTCCTCCTAAAATAAGCCTTAAGAATAGCAGTTTTATCACCCTCTGAAACAAGAGTCACCACCAATGTAGCCCTAGTAGAAATCACATCCTGAGTATCTTCTAGAAAAGCAGTCAAATCAAAGGCATTCCTGTCCTCAAGGATGTCTGACCCACCATTCTCTGCATTCGCCCGAGCAACTTTGGTGGGAATATAATAACACTTATTAAGCTCAAGGGAATCAGCAGAAGGAAGGAGAAGGACGTCCTTCAGATATTTCCTAAACAATATCTGAGGAGATAATAAGCTAATACAGAGAAAATTGAGCATTCTTAAATTCTTACTTCTAGTCATATTTCCAGACTTTCCAACTTTTGATGGAGAAATAAACTATCTTTAATGTTAGTAGTCTGTACAGCAGCAACCCTCTTAATTTGGGCATCTATATTAGATAAATGAGTGTCCAAAGTCTCAATTCTCTCATCCAGATTCTGAAATTTAATAACTGCATCGCTTGAAAACTGGCATAAATGAGGAACTGTATCTAAAAGAACCTGTTCAGTACGTTTAACAACCTGCTAAATTATCTAAAAGTGACACTGAAGAAACTTCAGAGTCCACAAGTGGAACAGAGGGCTCCCTCCAAGATGCTACCTTAGGAAGCACTACCGTAGCATTGGAACTCTATTCACAAGGCTGAGACACAGTGGAAATTTTAAGAAAACCTGGTGGCAATGGGGGAGTATGCTTGAGGGAGATTAAACTCGCACCCTCTGTTGAGGGACTGGATACAACCATACCTGTAGAAGACGCAAGAGGAGTAGAAACCACATGTTTATCCATCAGACCAGAAGCTACAGGCAACAAAAGAGACTTCTTCCTCTTGCTTCAAGGCATCCCGAAACACTCCTCAACCCTTAAGCTCCAAAGTTGCTCCTAAGGGACTCCCAAGGGCACACAAGCCCCTTTGGATACGCCCCTTAGGAGTCGCCAGGAAAAAAGGCCGACGGCTAAGTGCCATAAAGACGTGGGTCTTTGTAGGGCTTCCCGGTGATGTCTGTGCTAGCTGCCCCGCATGGGCCTGATGAGAGGAATCGCCGGTCGTTTCCAAGCCCCTCTACCGCGTAGTTGGACTGCAGGCAAACACTCCCCATCCCCGTCCTTTTTAGGTATTTAACCGCTGTTGCAGGTCAAAGGAAGTGGTTGCAGAGGAGAGTAGCCAGGAAAGGAAGAGGCTGTACCTGTAGCAAGTCGATTAGCAGATAGATTGTATGTCAGTGCTGCCTGCCAGTTTGACTTGGAGTTGGGGGTGGAGGTCACGGTTGAGACTGGGAAGGCTTAGCTCCCCCATGCCTCTTCTACAGGGCAGCTATGATGCATTGCCTTTGCGTGTTTATCTTAGCAACCCCTATGCACTGGGGCCTGTTTACTAAAGAACGTACCAGTAGTACATGTTTGAGCTGTAAATCTCAAAAGGTCTACCCTTTTTCCAAAAGCAGATATATGGTTATCCAACAATTTTTTGTTGGATGGGCTGTTCAGAGAGGGAAATGATCCACTCTCCCACAACAGACCATCCTTTTAATCAATTTTATTGGAGACAAACCTTTTAAAATATAACCACTTAGCTGGTATAGCGCTGCCGGAGCAAAATGCGAGGTATCCACACACACGATGTGCATCACGTTTCGAGCTTTCAACTTTCAATCTAACCAGCTCTGCATCAGGTGCTTTGTGGCCTCTTGCTCCCAAAGTGCTTGTAAAATAAAATGTAACCTGCTCAATCCTTATATTGCTGGTGTCTCACATCATCCAACAGGTGTTGCATTTAAGACATGATCTCAGACTGGTCCTATCACCATGGAGAAGGTGATGGCCATATACAAATAAACTGACTCACAGGAGACTCAACCAATCCTGTTCAAGATTGAGTCCAAAAGTGGTGACAGTACGTAACTTAAAAATCTAGCGCTGTTCCAGTCATTGGAATTTAAAAGTCCAATCACCCCTGCGGGGGTCAGGAGGAACATGATTGATGATGCACCATTGAAGGTCATAGAATGTATGAGAAAATTCAAGGCAATGTGCCACCATTGGAGCAGAAATAGTAGAAGCATTAATTTACGAAGCATGTTCACCCAAACGTACTTTAACAGGTCTAGTGGTTCTACCTATGTATTTAAGTCCACAAGAACATATTAAAAGGTAAACCACAAAGTAGGAAAGGCATGTTGTATGTCATTGAGTATACAAAATCTCACCAGACTGGACATCTCACCAAGTTAAACCTGCCATGGTGGTGTTGCAGAATCTACAGTTGCCATACGGGAAGTGGTTCAGATTGGCATGAGTGTTAACTACACAATTTGTGCTCGTTGAAGAACTGCCATATCCCTAATATTACGTACACTAGTATAAGCTATTGCTAAAGATTTAGAAAAACATTTATAAAGGCGTAAAGTGGACCAGTACTTCAGAAGCAACTGAGTCACCTCCAGTACATTCTGCATGAAAGGTAATAGTCCCACTATGTTTTCGCTATCCTGAGTTGTAACATCTGACAAAGGTTTGGATAACAGACACTCCCGATGTACATATTTAGAGCATTTATAAGTTCTCAAAACCACTGCTCTTAGATAACCTGTTTCAGGTAATCTGTGACATAATTCAGTAGCATGTACCTGAAAATCCTGGAATGTGGAGCATATCCTCCTCAGTCTTAAAAATTGACCAAAAGTGAGACTCCTTTGAAGAGGACCAGGGTGGTAACTGTGGAAGCGCAGAAAGTTATTTCTCCAGGACCAAGCAGGAAGTCAGTCCTCACATATGGGTGACGTCGGCGCCGACGGAGCCCTCGCGGAGCAATTTTCCCCAGCTTTCAAAGAAAGCCTTTGGGAATTGCAGCGCGCATGCGCGGTCGCCTTCCCGCCCAAGGGTGCCATCTTAGCCAGTCTTCTTTTTTCCGCGGAGCCCTACAGACGTACCCGTCGTGTCCCCGCGAAAAAGTTGATTTTTACTCATAATTTTCTCTTTTTTCCTTCGGTTCGACGCCGGTCTTTTTCCCGCCCGGACTCGCGACGCCGGTCACGAGTCCTCTTCTTCTTTTTCGGTTTTTCTGACTTAGTCAGTTTCGTTTTCGGTTTTTTCCCTGGCAGCCCGGTCCTTTGACCTCGCCGGGGCCCTTTTTCCCCCGATGGCTGCCAGTGGTTTCAAGCGGTGTGGTCAGTGTGACCGAAATATGTCACTAACTGACACACACGACAATTGCCTCCGCTGCCTGGGCCCGGATCATGAAGAAATGATCTGTGGGCCCTGCGGCAAAATGTCCTCCAAAGCGTTGAGAAGTCGGCGGCATCAGCGGGATAGGATCTTCGCTGACCCCAGCCGTACCCGGACCTCGTCGGAGGCCTCCGCGTCCAGAGGTTCCAGCTCGGACCGTCGCCAGAGTTCCTCCGACAGGGGTTCTCCCTCCGGGGACCATCGACGGAAGGTGAAACCCGCGAGGGCGGCGTCGGTGGACGCTCCTGGCTCCGCGAGGGCCAGGTCGCATAGCCCCGATAGCCGTCCCGGGTCCTTGGAGAAGGAGCACCTCTCGAAGCGACCTCGCCTGGAGTCGGAGCTGCCTGCTCGGGTAAGTCCTGTGGTCCTCCTGGACTCGCCTCCGAGACCGCCGACGTCGGGCCCGACGCCGTCGGGGCCCGAGTCGGGGGCTGCTGGGTCACCTGAGCTCGGACTCAGGTTGACGGCCTTGGAGAGCAGACTGTCTGCCTTCATGGACCAGCAGCGGGCACTGCTCGCTGGCCTCGCTGGCGCCGCTGCCCCGACCGCCGGGACGTCGACGTCTAAGTCGACCCCGGAGACCGAGCCGATCCTCGAGTCCATGCGAACTCGAGTCGATCCTCGGTCGAGGTCACCCTCGGCCTCCCGTTCGGGACCGAGGTCGCCGACGCCGACTCCCTCGGCGTCGGGGCAGCAGGCGTCGCGCCCTGCCCGGGCCGACCCCACCGATTCCTCGTCGGAGTCGGTCTGGGAGTCTGAAGAGGAAGAGTCACCTGATTCTTTTCGGACTCGGTGTGTCCCCTCGGACTCACCTGAGTCCGAACCTCGGAAGCAGTCCCCCCCGGAGGATGCCCGGTTCTCGGACTTCGTCAGGGATATGGCCAAGGCTTTGGCCTTCCCTGCGGATCCCGAGGAGGAGCCTCGAGCCGAAGAGCTCGACGCCCTCCAGTATGACTCTCCCGCCAGGGAACACTTTACTGTACCGGTTCCTCCCATGCTGGAACGACTACTCTTCCGCATGTGGGAGAGTCCGGCCTCCTCGCCGGTCCTGAGCAAGCGGGTCGATTCTATCTATCGAGTCCGCAAGAGCCCTGGCTTCCAAAAAGCACAGCTACCACACCATTCCATGGTAGTGGAATCGGCCATGCATCGTCTTAAGAGCCAGAAGATGCACTCCTCGGTGCCTCCTGGCAGGGAGGCCCGTAACCTGGATGGCCTTGGTAAGAAGTGTTTCCAGGGCTCTATGCTTGCGTGTCGTGTCCAGACCTACCAGCTATACATGGGCATGTATCTCCGGGACCTGGCTAAAGAGCTAGCCGGATTCTCCGCTGGTTTGTCCGAGAAACCCTTGCGGAGGTTCCTGGCCTTGTCCTCTGGCATTCGGGAATGCTCAAAATTCATATCCCGAGCAGCCTATGATGGCTTTGAAGCATCGGCTCGAGTGGCCGCAGCCGGCATCGGTGCCCGCCGACAGGCTTGGCTTCAGTCGTCTGACCTTGAGCCCTGGGTGCAGGACAAGTTGGTCGATGTCCCCTGCCGAGGCGAAAACCTCTTTGGCAAGCCCATGGCTGAAAAGGCTGCACAAATCGAGACGGAGACTCTCACCAGGACTAGGCTTTCTAGGAAGACCTCCGCCCCTTCCCAGAAAAAGAAGGGCTCGGGAAAGAAGTCCTTTTACCCGAGAAAGGCGGCTGCCTACAAACAATACCCCCAATATCAGGCCCCTGCAGCTCCCCAACAGGGCCAGCAGGCCAAGGGACGGGGTAACGGGTCCCGTAGGCAGCAAGCCCCCAAGCCTGCACCACCAGCCCCTGCTCAGCAGGGTGGGGGCTTTTGACTCCTTAAGCATAGCCTCTCCCCCTCCGCTGGTTCCTCCCAGCACCGGAGGCCGGCTGGTTCACTTCGCCCACAGGTGGTCCAGCATCACTTCAGATGCCTGGGTGCTTCAAGTCATGAGAGAAGGCTATCTTCTCCACTTCCACCAGGTCCCTCCCTCCTATTTTCCGGGAGAACCTCCACGACTCCCTCTGCACAGGGAATTACTCCTTCAGGAGTTAGCAGGTCTTCTACAGGAACAGGCGGTGGAACCGGTGCCCCACCACCTGAGAGGTCAAGGCTTTTATTCCAGGTATTTTCTAGTACCAAAAAGGACAGGAGGCCTCAGACCCATCCTGGACTTGCGCAACCTCAACAAATTCCTCGTGCGGGAAAAGTTCAAGATGCTTACCCTTGGAATCCTTCTGCCCTACCTCCAGCAGGGAGATTGGCTATGCTCCTTGGATCTAAAGGATGCCTACACGCACATCCTCATCCACCCAAGCCACCACCAATACCTAAGGTTTGTGGTGGCAGGAAATCATTACCAGTACAGAGTACTGCCCTTTGGCCTGTCCTCCGCACCGCGAGTCTTCACAAAATGTCTCGCGGTGGTGGCGGCCCATCTCCGGCTTCACGGCCTCTATGTCTTTCCGTACCTCGACGACTGGCTCATCAGAGCAGCGTCCGCTCCGGAGGTCACCAACGCCACACACGCCGCACGGTGACTCTTCTGCAGTACTTGGGCTTTGTTATAAACTTCGCAAAGTCCACTTTGCTCCCCTCACAGGATCTCAGTTCATCGGCGCAAGGCTGCACACTCCTCAGGCACGAGCGTTCCTACCGCTCGACAGGGCTCAATGGCTCATGGACCTAGCCGACCGTTTTCGCAGCCAGCCCCTGGTCTCCGCCAGGCGCTTCCTGAGACTACTCGGCCATATGGCTTCCACCGTCCATGTGACCCCCAATGCCCGCCTGAATATGCGGCCTGCTCAATGGTGTCTCCGCAAGCAGTGGCAACAAGCCACAGGCGGCCTAGCAGACCTAGTGCGCGTCTCCGAGCCGCTGATCTCGTCTCTCCAGTGGTGGCTTCATCGGCCGAACCTGGTACTCGGCATGCATTTTCAGTCACCTCAGCCGGCCCGGGTGCTGACGACAGATGCATCCCTCCTGGGCTGGGGAGCACATTGCCAAGGGGCACGTACTCAGGGCCTCTGGACCACGTGGGAGTCTGCTCAGCAGATCAACTTCCTGGAGCTCAGAGCGATCCGCCTGGCTCTCAAGGCCTTCTCCCACCTGACCTCTCACCAGTCCGTCCTTGTCCAGACGGACAATCAAGTTGCCATGTTCTACGTGAACAAGCAGGGGGGCACGGGCTCCTTCCTTCTCTGTCGGGAAGCACAGAAGCTCTGCTCTTGGGCCGTCAGTCACGGCGTCCTTCTCAAGGCAGTTTATCTCCCAGGCCAAGAAAAATTGCCTGGCGGACAAACTCAGCAGGATCCTCCAGCCGCACGAGTGGCGCCTGGATCCCTTGGTAGTTCAGAAGCTCTTTCTAAAGTGGGGCCTCCCCACGATGGATCTCTTTGCCAGCCCTCTCAACCGGCAACTTCCTCGCTTCTGCTCTCGTCAGCCACATCCCCTTCGAGTTGCGGCAGACGCTTTTCTACTCTCATGGTCGGAGAGCCTCCTGTACGCTTTCCCTCCCATCCCGCTAGTCTCTCGGACTCTTTTCAAGGTTCTCCGAGACAAAGCCTTCATGATCCTGGTGGCCCCTCGCTGGCCCAGACAGCCGTGGTTTCCATTCCTGCTGCAATTAGCGGTAGAGGATCCATTCCCTCTGGGGTTACAACCGGATCTCCTCACTCAGGATCAGGGGTCTCTGCTACACTCCAACCTCAGATCTCTCAATCTAATGGCCTGGCTGCTGAGAGGGTAGTCCTTGCTCCCCTTCTTCTGCCGGCAGAGGTGGAAGAGGTCGTCCTAGCTTCTCGGCGACCTTCTACCCGCAAATGCTACGCCCTTAAATGGCGTCGCTTTTCCGTTTGGTGTACCCAACAGTCTCAGGATCCCTTCTCCTGCCCGGTGTCGGTGATCCTGCAGTACTTGCTATACCTCTCTAATCTGGGACTTAAGTCCAACTCCGTCAAAGTTCACCTCAGTGCTCTTTCAGCACATCATGTGCCGGTGGACGGCAGACCTCTTTCCAGCGACCCTCTTGTAGCGAGGTTTCTCCGAGGTCTTCTTCTGCTTAAACCACCTCTGCGCCCGCCAGCGCCTGACTGGGATCTGAATGTGGTTTTACAGCGGATCACCTGTCCGCCTTTTGAACCTATGGCTACCTGTTCTCTCTCCGTTTTCTTTCTTGGAAAACATTGTTCTTGATAGCCCTCACTTCCGCTAGGCGCGTAAGTGAATTGCAGGCCCTCGTGTCTGATCCCCCTTACACTCGGTTCTACAAAAATAGGGTAGTCCTACGGACTCACCCAAAATTTCTTCCAAAAGTGGTCTCCCCTTTTCACATCAATCAGGAGGTGGTACTTCCGACCTTCTTTCCCAGACCACACTCCAGCCGAGCTGAAACGGTCCTCCATACCCTGGACTGTAGAAGGGCATTGAACTTCTACCTTGACCGTACACGGGAGCACCGTAAAGCTGCTCAGCTTTTTGTGTCTTTTGACCCCAATAAATTGGGGCTCCCGGTCTCCAAGCGTACTCTGTCCATCTGGGTTGCGGACTGTATCACTTGGGCTTATGGGGCAGCCGGACTCTCCTTGGAAGGTCGAGTCACGGCTCATTGCGTTCAGGCAAAGGCTACGTCAGTGGCTTACCTCCGCTCTGTTCCGCTGGCAGACATCTGCCGGGCCGCTACTTGGTCGTCGAGCCAGACTTTTGCGGTCCATTACTGTCTCGAGAGGGAGTCCCGCAGGGACAGTGCTTTCGGACAGGCAGTCCTCCGTAATCTCTTTGAGGTCTGAGCAACTCCTACCCTCCATCCCGGATGTGGGCTACCGGTGGGTAATAATTCAGCGAAGATTCCTTCCTTCTGTGCTGCTGAGCTAGAGGGAGCTCATTTTTGTGCTTAGGGTCTCCGGTAGCCTTAAGCTTGGGAGTCCCATATGTGAGGACTGACTTCCTGCTTGGTCCTGGAGAAAGCGTAGTTACTCACCTGTAACAGGTGTTCTCCAGGAGCAGCAGGAATCAGTCCTCACAACCCTCCCTCCTCCCCTTGGAGTTGCAATCATCTGCTTTAGTTTTTTGCAAATTTTTATGCTGTCTTTTTTAGCTATGTCATCTGACTGGCTAAGATGGCACCCTTGGGCGGGAAGGCGACCGCGCATGCGCGCTGCAATTCCCAAAGGCTTTCTTTGAAAGCTGGGGAAAATTGCTCCGCGAGGGCTCCGTCGGCGCCGACGTCACCCATATGTGAGGACTGATTCCTGCTGCTCCTGGAGAACACCTGTTACAGGTGAGTAACTACGCTTTCTTTGCACCAGTTTTCTAAGTAAAGATGTTTGTAAACTAGTATCTATTTTGAATATTCGTACATCCAAAAATTCAATGGATTGTGAATCCATTTGTGCTGTGAACTTGACGTTATGTTTGACAGAGTTTAGCCAAACCAAAAAATTTCCAGAGGTTTCTGATGACATATTTTTGTTGTGGATTGGCCTTATGCATACTTTGAAGGCCAATCCACAACAAAAATATGTCATCAGGAAACCTTTTCCAGGTATATAATGAAATAATTCTGAAGGATAAAGAATAGACTCTGTAGTGTCTGCAATGCAGACAAAGGAGGTGCTGTGTTGTTGCAGTCCTTTGCCACTAATCAAGAACTTTTGGCTCAGTTTAATGATCCACAGTATTATAGAATATTATCTTGTGACCCCACACCATCACTTCAAAGTTAAAGACAGGGATTAACACAGACTGTGCTTCAAGTAGGGTGGATTACAGAGAAAGAGAAACTTTTTCTGTGTAAAGCCCCCTGTAAGATCCCTGTAATTTACACAGTTCCTAAAGTCCATATGTCTTTGACACGACTCCCTGGATGTCCCATTGTGTCTTGTAGGGATTCTGTGTTATAGCCCCTTTCTAAATTTTGTGACTATTTTTTGCAGCAAGCAGCCACTCAAGTACGATTTTACACACGCGATACATTTCATTTATTTTTACAACTAGGGGAATATACAGACCTTCCAACTGATGCCTTCCTGGAACAAACTACCTGTATCTGTACACCAGGCACCTTCTCTAACCCTCTTCAAATCCAGGCTGAAAACTCACCTCTTCGCTGCTGCTTTTGGATCTTAACCCTCCTGATCTCCTTTTTCTTTCCCCTTCCTTTATCCCTGCCTACACCTTCTGTGTTTGTCTTGACTAGATTGTAAGCTCTGATGAGCAGGCACTGTCTCTTACATGTCTGTGCAGCGCTGCGTACGACTTGTAGCGCTATATAAATGCTCAGTAGTAGTAGTAGTAGTACTTTAGATGTCAATGCTTTGTACACCAATATTGAACAGATGGAGGCATTACAAGTTCTTACAAACTATCCAATTTCTTTACCCACTCGTATTCCAAAATCTTTTGTGGTTTAATCTTCTTGAATTGGTATTAGTCAACAACTATGTTTTGTATGATGGTCAATTTTACTTACAGACTTTTGGCTTAGCAATGGGAGTGATGGTAGCTCCATCTATTGGCACTATATATATGACAGACCTGGAAGAGTCTGTTATATATCCTTTAAAATGGTTTCTACATATATCTATCTGGGAAAGTTTTCTTGATGACATATTTCTTTTGTGGACTGGCCTTATGCATACTTTGAGCAATTTTTTGATTTGGCTAAACTCTGTCAAACCTAACGTCAAGTTCATGGCACATATAGATTCACAATCCATTGAATTTTTGGACATACGAATATTTAAAATGGCTACTAGTTTACATTTTTATTTAGAAAACTGGTACAAAGAAATAACTTATTGTGCTTCCACAGGTACCACCCTGGTCCTTTATGAAAGGGTTTCCATTTTGGTCAGTTTTTAAGTCTGAGGAGGATTTGCTCCACATTCTAGGATTTTCAGATACATGCTACTGAATTATGTCACAGATTATTTAAAGAGGTTATCCAAGAGAAGTGGTTTTAAGAGCTTACAAACGCTCTAAATATTTAACAAATGGATGGATGTTATCTAAACCTTTGTCAGATGTTACGACTCAGGATAGCGAAAACATAGTGGGAATATTACCTTTCATGCAGAATGTACCGGAGGTGACTCAGTTGCTTCAGAAGTACTGGTCCATTTTATGCCTTCATGAATGTTTTTCTAAACCTTTAATGATAGTTTATACTTGTGGGCTTAATATTTGGGTCATGGTAGTTCATTCTACAACAAGCATGGATCATGTAGTTAACACTCATGCCAATCCAGGCCACTTCCTGTGTAGCAGTTGTAGATTCTGTGACACCACCATGGTAGGTTTAACTTGGCGAGATCTCCAGTCTGGTGAGATTTTGTATACTCAGTAGCATACAACATGCCTTTCCTACTTTGTGGTCTACCTTTTAATGTCCTTGTGGACTTAACTAGACCTGTTAAAGTATGTTTGGGCGAACATGCTTCGCAAATTAACACTTCTATTTCTTCTCCAATGGTGGCATATTGTTGTGAATTTTCTCATACATTCTATAACTTTAAATGGTGCATTATTGATCATGTTCCCCCTGACCCCCGCAGGGATTATAGGACTTTTAAACTCCTGTGGCTGGAACAATGCTGGATTTTTAAATTACTCACTGTCACCCCTTTTGGACTCAGTCTCGAACAGTATTGGTTGAGCCTCCTGTGAGTCAGTTCATTTGTATATGGCCATCACCTTCTCCATGGTGAATGGGCCAGTCTGAGATTATGTCTTAATTGCAAAACCTGTTGGATGACATCAAATGCCAGCTATATAAAGATTGAGCAGGTTACATTTTATTTCACAAGTGCTTATTCATGTTTGGGAGCAAGAGGCCACAAAGCACCTGATGCAGAGCTGATTGGTTTGAAAGTTGAAAACTCGAAACGTAACACACATCATGTGTGTGGATATCTCGCATTTTGCTTCGGCAGCGCTATACCAACTAAGGGGTTATATTTTAAAAAGTTGTGTCTCAAAATTGATTAAAAGGATGGTCTGTTGTGGGAGAGTGGATCTTTTCTCTCTCTGGACAGACCATCCAACAAAAAAAATTATTGGATAATTATATACCTGCTTTTGTGATTTGGTTATTTATTGTGGTTGACCCTTGTGTTTTTTTTCTGTTTGAGCTGTAAATGTAGCATGGAGGCCCGTGTCATCTTCAGGAGGTGTGTGTGTCTGTCCTCCTGCTGTTGGCACATTCCTAACTGACGCCACAGGGCTCTGCACCAACCATAGCTGCTGTTACTGTGTCGATCCATCTCAAAACTGGCCTTCCTCTTTTGCACTGACCTTTAACCTTGCCAAACATGATGTCTTTTTCTAATGTTTTCTCCCTTCGCATGATATGTCCAAAGTATGAAATTCAAAGTCTTGTCATCTGAGCTTCTAAAGAAAGCTTTGGTTTGATCTCCTCTAGTACTGGCTGGTTTGTTCTTCGGGCAGTCCATGGCATACACAGTATTTTTCGCCAACACCATAATTAACAGGCATCGATATTCTTTCTGTCTATCTTTTTCACTGTCCAGCTTTCACATCCATATGATGTTATTGAAAATACCATGGCTTGAACAAGTTGAATCTTTGTATGGAGAGAGACATCTCTGCTCTTGAGAATCCTGTCTAGGTCCTTCATAGCCATTCTGCCAAGGGCATGCATCATCGGATTTCTTGACTGCTTGTCATTTCTTTATTGATTAATGAGCCAAGCAAGTTAAGGTTGTCCACTATTTCAATTTCTTCTCCATTAGAGATGAACCTACTGATTTTGCCAGTTGTCAGGATCTTTATCTTATTTACGTTAAGGCGGAGGCCCATTTTAAGATTATGTTCCTTGATCTTGAGAAGCAAATGTTTCAGATTGTCTTCAGTTTCAGCCAGTATTGTGGTGTCATCAGCATAGCGAAGGTTGTTGAAGAGTCTTCCACCAATCTGCATACCTCAGTTATTTCATACAGCCCTGCTTCTCTGACGATTTTTTTCTGCATATAAATTAAACAGGTAGGGGGAAAGTATGCAGCCTTGTCATGCACCTTTGCTTATTTTAAACCATTCTTTCTCCTTGTTCCATTTGAACTGTTGCTTCTTGATCAATGTAAAGGTTGTGCAAGAGACTATTAGGTGTTCTGGTATACTCATGCTTCTTATTTACGTTAAGGCGGAGGCCCATTTTAAGATTATGTTCCTTGATCTTGAGAAGCAAATGTTTCAGATTGTCTTCAATTTCAGCCAGTATTGTGGTATCATCAGCATAGCGAAGGTTGTTGATGAGTCTTCCACCAATCTTTACACCTCTGTTGTCTTCATAGAATCCTGCTTCTCTGATTATTTGTTCTGCATATAAATTAAACAGGTAGGCGGAAAGTATGCAGCCTTGTCTTACACCTTTGCTTATTTTAAACCATTCTTTCTCCTTGTTCCATTTGAACTGTTGCTTCTTGATCAATGTAAAGGTTGTGCAAGAGACTATTAGGTGTTCTGGTATACTCATGCTTCTTAATGTGGCCCAGAGTTTCTCATGGTTTACACAGTCAAAAGCCTTGCTATAGTCAATAAAACACATATAGATATCCTTTTTGGTATTCTTTTGTCTTTTCAAGAATCCATCTGACATCTGCAATGATGTCTCTTGTTCCTCGCCCTTTGCTGAACCCTGCTTGCACTTCAGGCAATTCTTGTTCCAGGTATGGATGATCTTGAGTAGAATCTTGCTGGCATATGGGATCCACAGCTAGTCAGATCACCTTTCTTCGGTATTGGTATAAACGCAGATCTTTTCCAGTTAGTTGGCCATGATGTTGTCTTCCAGATTTCCTGGCAGAGTCTTGTATGTATGACAACAGCCGCATCCATTTGCGGTAATAGTTCAGTGGGAATGTCATCAATACCCGGAGCTTTGTTCTTTGATAATGCTTTCAATGCTGCTTTGACTTCTTTTTTTTATCACCTATGGTTCCTGATCATAAGGTACAGGTTGAAACAGCTGTTGGTCCACTTGATCTTTATGGTGTAATGATCTATATATTCTTTCTACCTTTTTTTGATCTTCTCAGCATCATTCAACATGGATCCTTGAGCATCTTGTAGCATTCCAACTCGAGGCGGGAATTTTCTCTTTAACTCTTGTAGCTTTAGGAAAGCCGATCTTCTTTTTCCTCTAATAGCCTTCGTTTCTAGTGGTTCTAAATGTTCATGACCGAAAAAGGATTCCTTTGCAGGTAGGAACATTTCAGCAGAATCTTTTTTTTAGATCTGTAGTCGCCATTTTCATTAATTTCTTTGTTATATAGCTCTCAGTACCCAACGGATCATAGTATCTTGGCGCTTTAGTGCTTTGGAAGTACTTCAGTTTCTTGTGTGTACTTTCTTATCTTGAGCTTGCTTTGTGGCAGAAGTGCTTTGGTGGTGATCTGATCTTCCAGAGCTGCTTCTGTGCCTCAGGAGTGCTACTGTAGCTGTATGCTTTGAGAGTTCTTTGATGTCTTTAAAGACGTGCCAGCAGAGCAGGAGCTATTGGGCATCATGTCTGCTCCTGAAGACCCTGGTTTAAACTCAAGGGGCATGGGGGACATGGGCACTGGGGGGCCTCTAGGGGCTCTTTTTATTAAAGTTAGGAGTAGTTTTGGCTAGATTTTGCCTGCCTGAGCTTGGGGACCACTAATTTTGAGGGGGGGGGGAGAGACTACTCACCCCTTTAAAGATTATGAACTGGGACTGCATTTTTATATTGTTCTAGCACATAAATGCAGTAAACATTACTGCAACTATGAATGCATGAATTTCCTGCCCACTGCAATGTGCATTGATGGGGTGGTGAGAATATTGTTATCTCCAGGAACAAGCAGGAATGTAGTCCTCACATATGGGTATCGTCGGAACCGATGGAGCCTGCATGGGAACGCTCCCCAGCGTCCAATGGGAAAGCCTTTGGGAGCATCCCACAGCGCCTGGGTGCTGCCTCTCCAGTTCTTCGTTTTCCACGGAGCTGACAGGTCACATACCCTGTCACCACAGAAAAATTTCATCTTTAATCTTTTTTTTTGTGGTCGCATCTGCCTTCCTTCGACGCCATACCAGTACCGCCGGTTCTTTCTTCTTTCTCTTAAAAAAAAAAGAATTATAGTTTCTGAGGTGTTTTACTTTAGAAACTTTTTTTCCTTGGTGCTAGGCGCCATTTTGGGCACTAGGCCCAATTTTTTTCCTTAAAAATGGAAAAACCTGCTTCAGGTTTTAAGAAATGTTCTAAATGTGGCGGTACCATTTCCGTCACCGACACCCATGATTGGTGTCTCAAATGTTTAGGTCCTGACCACTCTTATTTCAGAGTGCCTCTCCTGTGGAATGATGTCAAAAAGGGGCCGGCAGAACCGAGCTGCTAAACTTAGCACCCTTTTTCCCTTAGACGCGGCGTCTGTTGCATCGGTATCCTCCAGGGCCTCATCTTCCTCCCATGGATCTCAGGTAACTAAATATAAATCTAGCTGGTCCTCAAAGGGTAGATCTCCTTCTAAGTATCGAGATGCCCCTGGCATTGCCCTTGAGGAATTTTCACCAGCAAAACTGCCCCGGTGGGAGACTTTGGCTTCCAAAGCACTAACGGGGTTCCAGGATGTTCTCGAGGCCTCAACCTCGGCAGAACTACTGGTGCCATGCTCTGGGATTGCGATCGCTTCTACTGGTACCAACACCCAAGCATCGGCAGCGTCGATAGACCAGAGATTTCTTGCTATCGAACGCAGTCTAGCGGCTCTTCTCACGGCTTCGGTACCGTTGAAACCGCTTCAGACACCTCATAAGAACATAAGAACATAAGATCATAAGATATGCCATACTGGGTCAGACCAAAGTCCATCAAGCCCAGTATTCTGTTTCCAACAGTGGCCAATCTAGGTCATATGTACCTAGCAGTTTCCCCAAGAGACCTCAACCGAAACCAGTACCGACACTGGTACCAGAACCAGTACCAACTGCTTTAACATCAGCGGGTACGCTACCCATACCAAGTCATGCATCTGTCTCCGGCATTGACAGATCGGTACCGGAACAACCCAATGCCGACTTCGATCGATACCGATACTGTGCTATGCACGATCATCGGGATCGGAGGTATTTTGAATCCTCTGAGTCTGAAGACTCCGAAGACTCTACCAATACAAGAGTACTTCTCGAGGATTCCTCTTCTCCTCAGCGCAGAATGTCTCCACCAGAGGATATGTCCTTTCAGGACTTTATCCGTGATGTGGCCCGAGGCCTTTCCATCACAGTAGCTCCTGAAAAAGAGACTAGGGCAAAGAAGTTGGAAATTCTCCAATACCCTAAGGCTCCCAAAGAGGCAGCTACTCTGCCTATTCATGAGATCTTACATGATCTTATGCTAAGGATGTGGGAAACACCTTTAACCACATCTCCTCATTCTCGAAGACTCGATACCATGTATCGAGTTCCACCTTGTCCAGGCTTTCAAAAAACTCAATTACCACACCATTCAATGGTGGTGGAATCAGCCATGAGAAGGATGAAAAGTGCAAAGAGACATGCATCCAGTCTTCCAGATCGTGAATGTAGGACTCTCGATGCCTTTGAGCGTCGATGCTTCCATGCTTCCAAGCTTCCATGCTCTCAGCTAGGATCATTTCCTATATCTTGTATATGGAAATGTTCCTTAAAGAGGTCACAGGAGACTTGGAGCTTTTGAGTCCCCTCCTTCCTGATGACAAAAGGCAAGACTATCTTACTCTAGTCAGACATGCTCAGGATGTTTCCAAGTTTGTAAATCGTGCAGCGTTTGACTGTTTTGAGTGCATAAGCAGAAACTCTGCTATTGCCATTGGTGCACATCGGATTGCCTGGCTTCAGGCATCTGACTTGGAAATTTGGGTACAAGATAAATTAGGAAACATTCCTTGCACAGGAGAAAATATCTTTGGCAAGAATTGGCAGGAGAAGGCTAATGAGATAGATGCTGACAATATCACTTTGGATAGATTGTCAAAATCTACAGCTGATCCTGCAAGGAAAAAATCCTCTAAAAAACAATTTTTTCAATAAGAAAAAGAAGTTTTATCCTTCCTATACCCAACAAGGACACCGTCAAGGTCAGACTGCCCAAAAGGGACAACAGCAACAACCTAGGCAACAAAAGAAGCCAAAAGCTGCAAAACCTGTCAGCTCAGCAGGCTCTGCCTCCTCAGGGGCTTTAACTCCTTCCTAGAGAACTTTGCCTTCCTGCCCCTGAACGGTCCAGAACCCTCGACCATCCCAGGCAGGTTATGTCATTTTGCCCACAGATGGTATCAAATAACAGCAGAAAATTGGACTCTGTCCATTGTACGAGAGGGGTACAAGCTTCATTTTCACAGCATGCCCCCTCCTACAATTGTAAAACAGATCAATTCTCAGACCTCTCTCAACAGTCTCTTAGGTCAAGAAGTCACAATGCTCCTTGCTGAAGGAGTAATAGAGGAAGTATCCATTCCCTATCAGGGTATAGGGTTCTACTCCCCCTATTTCCTTATTCCAAAGAAAACAGGAGGACACCCATTTTAGACCTCAGAGAATTGAACAAATATTTGTTCCAAGAGAAATTCAAAATGGTATCTCTAGGAACTCTGCTGCCATACCTTCAAAGTCAGGATTGGCTTTGTTCTCTAGATCTCAAGGATGCGTATAATCATAGATTCCTACGATTCCTTTTTCAAGGAAAGCACTACAAATACAAGGTTCTTCCCTTTGGCCTGGCTTCTGTGCCAAGAGTGTTCACAAAATGCATGGCTGTGATAGCAGCATTTCTCCGCACTCTGGGAATATTTGTCTTCCCTTACTTAGATGACTGGCTCATTCGAGCCCCTACAGTGCCAGAAGCCAGCTCTGCTCTGTTTCACACAATGCAAATCCTTCAGTATTTGGGACTGGTCATAAACGTCCCAAAATCCAATCTTGTTCCCACTCAGTCCCTAGAGTTCATAGGAGCTCACCTGGATACCAGACAGGCAAGGGCTTTGCTTCCGCAGCCCCGCTGTCTTCGCATAGTACAACTAGCTTCCCAAGCAGTGCTCAAACCTTGTCTCACTGCTCGGGAAATGCTACAATAGCTAGGCCACATGGCATCCACTGTGCATGTGGTTCATTATGCTCGCCTCCGTATGCGAGCAGCCCAGTGGACTTTATCCACTCAGTGGACACAGGCCTCAGGATGCCTGTCGGACAAAATAACAAACTCAAACCGTCATATTTCGTCCCTCCAATGGTGGCAATCACCCAGAAACCTTCTGGTGGGGTCTTCTTTCCAGCAACCCCTATCCCAAGCCACCCTAACAACAGATGCATCACAGGTGGGATGGGGAGCCCACCTGCACAATCTCTCTACCCCGGGTACCTAGACTCCACAGGAGGCCTGTCTTCACATCAACCTTCTGGAGCTCAGAGCAATCTTCTTTGCTCTTCGAGTATTTCACGCCCAGCTCAGCTACAAGACAGTCCTAGTTCAAACGGACAATCAGGTAGCCATGTTCTTTGTGAGCAATCAGGGCGGAACAGGCTCTCTGTCGCTATGCAACGAAGCTTTGTGACTATGGGCCCTCGCCAGAGAGCATCAGATTCATCTCCTTGCGGTGTATCTTCCAGGCATTCAAAACTCTTGGGCAGACAAACTCAGTTGAGTTCTGCTTCCACACAAATGGTCTCTCCATGCAGACCAGGTTGCCAGAATATTTCAGATTTGGGGAACCCCGGACATAGACCTCTTTGCAAGTCCGCTGAATGCCAAACTTCCCCGGTTCTGTTCCAGAATTCCGGCTCGATGTTGTCAGGCCAGGGACGCCTTCCTCCTACACTGAGGTCAGGACATCCTGTATGCCTTCCCACCCATTCCCCTCATCCCCAAAACCCTATTCAAGCTTCAGAGAGACAGAGGTCATATGATCCTCATAGCTCCATGGTGGCCACGGCAAATGTGGTACCCTTTGCTCCTACATCTCTCTCAAGCTCCGCCTCTGGAATTGGGATCCGCTCCAGATCTTCTCTCCCAAGAGGACGGGATGCTCTGGCATCCGAATCCCCAGTCTCTGCATCTCAGCGCCTGGTTGCTGAAAGCCTAGAACTTCAGGATCTTAATCTTTCCCAACAGGTAAAGGATATCCTTCATGCTTCTAGGAAACCCTCCACAAGATGCTCGTATGCCTTTAAGTGGAAAAGGTTTACCATATGGTGCTCACAGAAGGGTCTTAACCCTCTTGCAATACCTCTGGAATTGATACTAGGGTATCTCCTTCATTTGTCAAATGCGGGTCTCAAGACAAATTCAATAAGAGTCCATCTTAGTGCTATTGCAGCTTCTTACAAGCCTCTAAGTCAGGGGTCACCAACCTGCGGCCCGCGGGCCGCATGCGGCCCACGAGGTCCCTTCGTGCGGCCCGCGAGGCTCTACCCCGGTTAACATTACGTGCAGCCCGCCAAGGATTCCCGCCATTGTATCTGCGGCCCGCGGCATGCTCGGCGGGGTTCAACGGCACGTGACCGGTTTTCCCAAGAGCAGCGTGCAAATTAGAGGACCAATCAGCAATAAGGCTTAAACTTTGATTCTGTTTTTGCAGCTATCGATAGAATTCCTGTTCTCTTTTTTCCCCATGGCTTCCCCCACGAACAAGAAGCGCAAGCTCAGCGATGAGAAATGCGGCTTCAACCCTGAGTGGAACAAGCTCTTCTTCACGCTGCACAAGGATCGTGCGGCCCGCGAGGCTCCCGGTAGTCGGCTGTGCGGCCCGCGGCCCTCTGGAGGTTGGTGACCCCAGCTCTAAGTGGACAACCTATTTTCCTCTCATCCTCTCATAGCGAGATTTATGAGAGGCCTTCTTTTAACAAAGCCTCCCTTTAAGCCACCACCGGTGGCATGGGACTTAAATCTGGTACTCGGGCAGCTCATGAAAACCGCCCTATGAACCATTAGCCACTACATCTTTGAAATTCCTTTCCTGGAAAGTCATCTTCCTCATTGCAATCACATCAGCACGTCGCATCAGTGAATTGCAAGCTTTAGTGGCTGATTCTCCTTATACAAGGTTCCACCATGATAAGGTAGTTCTTTGGACTCATCCACACTTTATGCCAAAGGTGGTTTCCCTTTTCCATTTAAACCAAGCGGTTTACCTTCCTGTATTCTTTCCAAGGCCTCATGCCTCCAGTGCAGAAAGGAAACTTCATACCCTGGACTGTAAAAGAGCTTTGGCCTTTTACTTGCAAAGGACACAGCAACATAGAAAATCTTCTCAACTCTTTGTTGCTTTTGATCCTAGTCATTTGGGACTTCCAGTTTCTAAAAGAACTCTAACTGGATTGCTCAGTGCATATCCTTTGCCTATGAGAGTAAGAAGCTTCCTCTTGAAGGCCATGTCACAGCTCACAATGTGAGAGCCATGGCAGCCTCAGTGGCTCATCTTCACTCTGTGTCTATTGATGACATCTGTCAAGCAGCTACTTGGGCTTCAGTACATACCTTCACAGCCCACTACTGCTTAGACAAGGACTCCCGCCAGGACGCCTTGTTTGGCCAGGCTATTCTTCAACACCTTTTTCAGACTTAATCAACTCCTACCCACCGTCCCTGGTAGGATGCCAGAGATCCATGGGAGGAAGTATGGCACTTTCACAATGGCTAACAACTTCCTGGGGCCATCTCCCTGGCATCTGCATCTAGGGAGTCCCCATATGTGAAGACTACATTCCTGCTTGTTACTGGAGATAGCGTAGTTACTCATCTGTAACAGGTGATCTCCAGGAACAGCAGGAATTTAGTCTTCACAACCCGCCCACCTCCCCTAGGAGTTGTATCTCTTTCTCTCTCTCCCTCTCTCTTTTGTCTCAGCTATAAACTCAACTGGAGAAGGGCAGTTGGAAAGGCGGGAAGGCAGCACACAGGCGCTGTGGGATGCCCCCAAAAGCTTTCCTATTGGATGCTGGGGAGCGCTCCCACGCAGGCTCCGTCGGTACCGATGATACCCATATGTGAAGACTAAATTCCTGCTGTTCCCAGAGATCACCTGTTACAGGTGAGCAACTATGCTTTACTGCACCTTGCTAAATAGATTTCTGGTACTTATCCCAGTTTCATTAGTAAAATCATTCATAGTCTGTCAATTCTGCTTTATAGATGACATTCTTCTGGGATTACATGTTGATATATAAGCCACAGGAATTATAAACTCAGAAAAACATGCTCCACATTAATTTTAACTCTGTGTAAATTAAGCCAATAGATTTTCTTAAACATTGTTGAGGAAATGCTTTAGTTTTGCTTGCTCCTGCTTCAATACTTTATGCATTTTTTGCAGTACTATCTCACTAAATATAGTTTTGTTACAGTCATCATATCCTTGTATATTTTTCACATTCTGCTGTTTAAAAAAATAAAATTAAAATTGTATTAAAGTAAGAGTTTGTTTCACTGATCTTGCACAACCTACATTACACTTTCCATTTGAAAGAGCAATTATAGAAATATTCGAAAAATAACTAAGAATGAGAATCCAGAATGCCTTGATTGCATAAGTCTTTCTGTTTTTTGTAGTAGCAAATTCAAATTTAGTTTTGTTATCAAAAATTGGCTTAAGGCCCATAATAAGTTAAAGAGAATGTCCACCTGTATCCAGTCACAGTAGTTGAGCTGATTCAAATACTCCTGGATGAAGAATCAAGCTCTTTCTGTTGTATAAAGTGAATTTGAAGCAGAGGTCTAAACATGCGGAATATAGAGTTGCTGAAAAAACTCTAGAATAATGTTATTCAATGATATACGAGATGTGACAAAAAAGAAACGAGACAGTCCCATAAATGTTTTATTTACAAAATCTACAGAGAAATTACGCATTGTCCCCTTCAAAGTTATCCCCCCCCAGAGTTAATGCACTTCTGCATTCGCTTCTGCCACATATGGAAGCACTCGGTAAAGTCCTCCTCCTTGAGGTCCCTCAGCTCCCTTGTCACAGTGGCCTTGATCTCTTCTACAGAGGTGAAATGAATTCCTTTGAGCACAGTCTTCAGCCTGGGGAAGAGCCAGAAGTCGCACGGTGCGAGATCTGGGGAATAAGAAGGGTGGTCGAGAGCTGTGATCTGTTTGTTGGCCAAGAACTGCCTCACACTGTGCGGGTGTGTTGTTGTGGTGGCACAACCACGGCTTGTCTCTACACAGATCCTGCTTGCTGCACCGAACCTGGTCATGGAGGCGATTGAGGACCTGCTGGTAGAAGTTCTGGTTGACTGTCTGACCCTCAGGCACAAAGTCATGATGGACCACTCCCTTCTGTTCAAAGAATGTGATCAGCATGACCTTGATCCTTGACTTGGACATGTGCGCTGCCTTGGGTCTGGGTGACAGTTTATTTATTTATTTATCTATTTCTTCTATACCGCCCCTTCCAGAGATCAAGGGCGGACAGTTGAGTCTTCTACTGCAGATTCTGTCTTTTGCTTTCAGGGTCATACTGGAAGACCCAAGTCCTCATCTCCTGTGATGACTCAGCCAACGAACTCTGGATCTTCTCCAGTCTTCTCTAGCAAGTCTCGACAAACATTGACCCGGTGCTCCTTCTGGTCATCCGATAAAAGCTTGGGCACCATCTTGGCGCACACCTTCCACATCCCCAGCTCCTGCACGAAGATGGTCTGCACTGACTCCCTGTTCAGGCAGAACTCCTCAGCTATCATCTGCACGTTCAATCTGCGATCACGCCGCACCAGCTGATTCCCTCTGTCAATGTTCTCAGCCGTCTTTGTCGTGGAAGGCCGTCCTGACTTGGTCATCCTCCACCTCCTCGCGGCCAGTCTTGAAGCATTTGTGCCCCTCGAAGACTCGCGGCCTTGACATTGCATCTTCTCCATAAGCCTTTTGGAGAAGTTGGAGACACTCAGTTGGGCCCTTCTCCAACTTAACCAGAAATTTCAAGTTGATTCTTTGCTTCATATTTCTGCCACCCCCAGTTGCCTGACAAAGCGATGGAGCAGTGTGCTACAAAAAAATCTGAAAAAGAAAAACAGAGTGAAAGAGATGAAAAATATTATAGCAGAATAGTGGCGAGATGTTGCACAACACAGTAACATAAGTGGTTAGTCAATTGGCATTGAGTCATGGGTGTGGCTGCCACAGTCTCATTTCTTTTTTGTCACACCTCGTAGATTGGGGCAAGGGTAATTTTTTAAGGGGGTGCATACTTTAAACAGTAAAATATGTACCCACTTTGGTAGTATTTTAGTCATTTAGGAGGTAATTTTATAATGAGCCACATAATGTTATGTACCATCAACATGCATATGTTACCAATTTTTAATGACGTACGTACATAGATGGGCACTTTGTGTATGATTTAGGAAGGTGTTATTCTTAAAATACATACATCAGGACAATGACAATTACTTTTGGAGTGGTTGAGCATAGGGGCAGAGCTTGGGCAGAGTATAGGTGAACCCTAAATTTCATGCATAAATTATAAAATATTATTAAATACATGCGTTTTCTACAAATCTAGGCATGGACATTTGTTTCAAGTTTAGGGTTGGTGTATATGGTGCCTAGTTTTGGTGTATTTACCACTTACACCCCTTTTTAAATAAAGTATGCATGTACTTTATAAAATAGGTGCAAAGTACTCACGTGCCAAAATGTATTAAACCGAGCGACCTTTATAAAATAATTTCATTATGCATATATGGCCTCTTATAAAATACCAACCAGCATAAAAGTATGTGTGTTCACATGGTGGAGTGTACTGTACTGGTAGTCGTGCACATGGGCAAAGTTGGGATGGAGCATGGGCAGAACACACAAGTATGCATGTAGATTATAAAATACTCTAATTTACACATACCTTAAAAATATAATTTCAGACATTTAAACCAGCTGTATGGCTGGTGTGAATGTCCATGTCTGAAAAGTAGGCATATGTTATGCCACTTATGCTAGTATTTTCTAAGGAAGAGTAAGTGCCTATTTATCTTTTTAAAATAGTATTTATGTAGGCACCTATCTAGGAGTCTACCCATGGCGGCATGTTATAAAATTACCCTTCATGTCTTCACTCATGGATGACATCACTGACAGTCTATCATGCAGGAACAGCTACTCCAGTTTTGGTATCTTCTCGTAGTTCACTTCACGTGCATGCACCTTCCCAGTTGCTGCTGTTGCGTGGAACCACCTCAGTCTTTGTTTTTCTGCTGATCAATCAGTAGCACTGTCCAAACATTTGTGTCTCTTCACCTGTTTTTCTTGAAAATCTTTCTTATTTTTGACTGTTGCTGTTGTGTGGTCTACATCTCCTTTCCAGTAGTTCCTTATTTAAGTTTTTCCATTCAGTTTATAAGTTTTCTTTCTTGTCTTCAAGCAGACCTGGTTTTGGGGACTTGGGCACCCTGGTCATGGAACATCTAAAAAATTGAATTGCTTGATTTTGCTGCAGCTGTTTTGTTATTGATGTGTCCCAGAACCCCCCCCCCCCCCATGGTTTTAAGAGGCACACCGGTACTGCAAGATCATACCCATCACAGATACACTTAGGGGCTTGTTTACAAAGCCGCGGTAGTGGTTCGCGATCGCGATCGCAGCCACGGCCCCATTGAAATCAATGGGGCCGCGGCTCCGATTACGATCGCAAACCGCTACCGCGGCTTTGTAAACAAGCCCCTTAGTGTAGGTGCTTGTAGTACTTGGGCCTCGACCTTGAACCTTTTCATTGGAATTTGTGTTAATGTCTAAGAGAGGGCTCAAGACTCAAGAAAATAGCATGAAAATATTTTTGGCACTATTAAGTCTGGTCCTTTGACATTGACATCAGAGGAATCCATTCCCATGGGTCCAAGTGCTGCATCAGACACTGAGCATTGAGACTGCATTGTACACCCTTGACATCAAGCATTGATAGAGGCCACAGAGTGGTCATTATCTGATTCACACCTGAAGAAGAGGAAAGATTAATCCTCTTTGTTATTGATAGTGAAGACCCTCAGTGCTGAGCACAGAGCACAGGTTGAAGTGCATTGACAATGCACCTCATTAGAGCATGATGGCAAGACTATTGCAGCTCCAATGTCTTCGAAGCATCCCCCATCATGAGGACTGTTCATTCTCCCCTGTACAGGAAGGTGTAGAACAAACTCTATGGTCCTGCAATTTATCCACTGATGCCCTCATTGTGACTCAGGAGCACATGTTCACTCCTACTGCATGCCCCTTGCCTTTGGCATTGGAAACTTTCGAGGAACAGCTCTTGAGGAAAATCAATGAAAGGCTGGAGCAATTCCTTGCTCAGCATGACGATAGGGCTTCAACATCATTGAGGTTGAGACATTGAGAAATCCAGCCAATCCTTGAATCCCACACACTGCCTGGAAGAGAGACATCAACACAGAAGCAATGAAGGGTACTGGGTTCGATACCAGTGCCCTTCAATGCCTCCAGTGCATTGGGGAAGGAAACATCATCAATATATTGTAGATCATCAGTACCTTGACACTCTTCTGTGGGGCACACATATTACTGAGTGGAGCCAAGCAGGGACTCAGACATCTCTTTTATAGATTTTCATGGGGTAAGATTCGCAGCTCTCCTGGGATTTTATTACAAGCCAGAAAGGTTCTCTGAAGACTAGGGCTGAACTTGTCACCCATTAGATTCAACACTTACTCACAAAAGGATTAAAGTCCTCACCAGAAGAACTTTCCTTTATCAAAAAAATTCTGGATTAATATTATTCAAAAGTACAGATTGGGGCAAGACCATAACAAAAATTCAGTTTGTTTAAATATCCCTTGGGGTACTGTCAGTCCATCTTTGTAAAGTGGAAGTACATTTCTGTATCACCAAGACACTGCCTCAGCCTCACTCCAAAGTAAGTAGCTGTGGGTTAAGAAACAGATGAAGAAGGTCACTGTGAGGCCTAAAATTACCTTGAAAGAGCCACAGTCTCTCACTGAGACTGTAGAAAATGTTGAGTGTTCCTCGGTCTTCCTCAGTCCTCCTCTTTGAAATGCCTCCAACTCATCCAACACACTGCAGTCAGACTAATTTACCATGCTTCTAGATTTGACCACATCACGCCGCTCCTCATCCGCCTCCGCTGGCTCCCCGTATCCTCCCGTATTCAGTTTAAGATCCTCACCCAGGTTCATAAAACACTTCACACCAGTTCCCCAGCCTATCTAGCTTTCTCTCTCATCTTACATGTCGCTCAGCATTCTCTCCATTCCATCCACATGAACCGTCTTTTCCCACCCCCTCCCTCCCCAGCACATCTTGAATCAGCATGTCATTCTGCTTTCTGTTTTCTTGGGCCCTGACTTTGAAACAATCTTCCCTCTTCTCTCCGGTTCAAACTCTCCTTTAACAAGTTCAAAACTCAACTCAAAACTCATCTTTGCTTTCCATCTCTCACCAGACTCTCTCAAGTGACTCCCTCTTGTGCTTTCCTTCCCCTCTGTTCTCTTCCCTTTTCCCGTTCCTTTGGCCCCTCATGTGCCCATGTCTCATGCCCCCCCCCCCCTCTTTCCTATACACTATTTGGCATTCCTTTCCTATCTGGAGTATTAATATATCTTTATAGTAAACCACTTTGCTGTTCCCACAATAAGCAGTATATCAAGTTTTAATAAAATGAAATGAAATGAATTTCAAGATTCTGCCACAAAGATGGCTTGGTATGAGAGTGGCAAGAAGGAAACCACTGCTGAAGAAAAGCTATATGATGTGTCACATTGCATTTGCAAAGAAACTCATAGGGGATGCTGCACATATGTGACAGAAGGTTTTGTGATGTGGTGAGACCAAAGGTGAAGTTTTTGCTCTCAGTGCTAAGTGCGGTGCAAAGCTAACACAGCGCATCACCATGCTAACACAATCCTTACAGTAAAAGATGGTGTTGGTAACATTATGCAGGACAAAGGGTAGGGAGACTTGTGAAGACTGAGAGAAAGATAAATGGTGCAAAGTACAGACATATCCTATAGGAAAACCCTATTCCAGACTGCCATAAACCTGAGACTGGAGAGAAGATTTGCCTTTGAGCAGGACAGTGATACTAACTACAAAGCAAAAGCAGCAATGGAGTAGCTTAGCAAGAAAATGGTGAATCTCTTTGAGTGGCCCAATCAAAGCCCAGACCTGAATCTAGCAGGAAATCTGTGGCAAGGCCTGAAGATTGCAGTCCACAGACGGGCCTCAAAAGGGGCTTCCAACCAATGTTCCCTCTAATTTTCTGTAGGCTGTGTGCGCATAAAATATCAGCTGTGTGCAGCTTTTGAAGGAAGGTTAAATTTTTGTGCGCCACATAACGACACTCGGAGTTATATACTTTAAAATTTGACTACACGTCAGAATACAGTATGTACACCACATTGATTTTAATCAAATTAAATGAAAATAGACGATTACTAAATGAAGTGGGAAATTTCTAGTAATTACAATCATAACTTTTAAATTTTAAGACGTCTGTGTTTTCTATCAGAATCAGAGCTGTAATTTTTGTGCGCTGTGTTGTAAAGTATGTGCGCTCGCTCGGCGAGGTGTGTGTGCGTGCACACGCGCACAGCTTAGAGGGAACAGTTATTCCAACAAATATTGAGTCAAAGGGTGTGAAAACTTAGTGAAAGCAAAACTTTATGGTTTCTTATGCTTAATTATTTTTTGAGAATTTCTTTTTTTTTTTTAATGCAATTTCTTGATATACCTCCCAGGCTGAAGGGCATCAGAGCGGTTTACAATCACTATAAGCAGGTACTGGATACATTCCCTTGTCTCCAAGGGGCTCACAGTCTATGTGTACCTGAGGCAATGGAGGGTTAAGTGGCTTGCCCAAGGCCACAAGGAGTGCTATAGGACTAGAAACCCCGGTCCCTCCGGCCTGAGATTGCTGTCCCCAGGTGGGAATTGAACCCCTAGCCCTCTGGCCTGAGGTACCTTGTCCTAACCACTAGGCCACTCCTCCCTCATTTTGATAATTATTCATTCATGTTGAAAGTACAAAGTATGTAAGTGAGTTAAACAATTCTTAATTTAGACAGTAGAATATGAAAGCCATACAAGGCACTATACGCCAAGGGGCCGATTCAGTCGTGGACATCCCGGCCCTCTGTGCACTTGGTCAGAACTGGATACACAGAGTTAGCTGGGATTCTGATCCGGTGTGGCATGTTTAGCCCCGCGGGATCAGAATCACATCCAGGCCTGTACGTGCAGGCCAGGACACCAATTCAGGTTGGCCTGCATGTACAGGGCTCAGCCAGAGATTTTGAATGGAGCCGGCGCCATGGCGTACAGTTGCCATGGCAACATGGCTCATTCAAAAGCCGTGATCCCCGGCCGCTGTACCTAAAAGTGCATTCCCTGCAGCCTAACCCCTGATCTGGCCTCCCAAGGCCAGGGTTGAGCTGCGGGGAATTTCCTCTGCCCCCTGCCACCTCTTTTGGGCTCCGGGCCTGCCCGATCCACCCTACTAGGGGAACTTATTCCATCTCAGAGATGGAATAAATTCTCCATTCAGGCCACTGGCTCCGGACATACAGGGCCAACATTGGAATCAGCCCTGTATGTCTGGGGCCGCCGACCGCCCTAACGCCACCCCTGCTCTACCCCTTTCCTGTCTCCATCTAACTTCCCTGTACAACGTGCGGGGAAGGTAGTCAGGGTTGGAAGGAGGCCTGAATAGCAGGGATGGACATCCCAACAGGACGTCCATCCCCACTATTCATGCCTCGGAATGACTCTGCATGTGTTAAGTGTATTTGCTATTAGCACAGGTACACTTAATGCTTCTTCTTGAGGAGGCATTAAGTCCCAAGTGTAGAATCAATATACTTTCATTATGGCTATTTTTAGACCTTTTTAGACTTGAACTTTTGATCCCTGCCCATATCAGTCTAAGGAAATGCCTACCTTTGAAGAAAAATTATTTGCATATTTATAATTATTGTTCATTGAATATGTCCAAACCTTTTTTAAACCCAACTACATTAACAGATTTTACCACATCCTCTGGAAACAAATTCCAGAATTTGATTACGTGTTGAGTGAAAAAATGTTTTCTCTTATTAGTCTTAAATGGGTTACACTGTAGCTTCATTTCATGTCTCCTAGTTTTTCTATTTTTTGATGGCGTAACAATCAGTCTACGTTTACCAGTTCCACTCCATTCATTAATTTATAAACATCTATCATATCTCCCCTCAGCCATCTCTTTTCCAGGTTGAAGAGCCCTAACCTGTTTAGCTTCTCCTCATAGGGGTATCCTTCCAGTCCCTTTACCATTTTGGTGGCTTTTCTCTGTACCTTTTCTAATTCCACTATATCCTTTTTAAGATACGGCGACCAGAATTGCACACAATATTCAAGTTGCGGTTGTACCATGGAACGATACAGAGACATTATAATATCCTTTGTTTTATTCTCCATTTCTTTTCTTATGATTCCTAGCATTCTATTTGCCTTCTTGGCCGCCGCTGCACACTGGGTGGAATGTTTCAATGTGTTATCCACGATGACGCCTAAATCTTTTTCCTGGGTTGTGGCTCCTAATGTGGAACCTTGCATTGTGTAACCATAGTTTGGGTTGTTCTTTCCTAGGTACATAACTGCACTTATCCACGTTAAATTTCATCTGCCATTTGATCGTCCAGTCTTCCAATTTATCAAGGTCCTCTTGCAATTTTTCACAGTCCTCCTGGGTTTTAACAACTTAGAATACTTTTGTGTCATCTGCAAATATGATTACCTCACTCATTATTCCCATTCCCAGGTCATTTATGAATATGTTAAAAAGCAGCAGACCCAGCATGGATCCTATGAAATGCTACATTTCGAGAACATATTATTGCTGGTTTTTCTGAAGGCAAGCAATAATACCAAGTCACACATATGGATCGCTTGACTGTTTTTGGCATTGAATGGATGGATTCTTCAATCTTTTCAGAACTCAGCTGCATGGCTAGTCTTCTGCCAGTGTTGCTATGCTCATGTCACCCCTCTTCTCAAGTCATTTCATTGACTTCCTAGCCATTTCCGCATCCATTTCAAACTTCTACTACTGACCTTTAGGTGCTTTCATTCAACTGTTCCTCACTACCATTCCTCTCTTATCTCTCCCTACACCCCTCCTTGGGAACTCTGCTGTTCTGGCAGATCCCTTCTACTTGTGCCCTTCTCTTTCTCTGCCAACTCCAGACTTCGATCTTTCTACCTTGCTGCTCCTTATGGCTGGAACAAATTACTCAAGTCAGTGCGTCAGACTCTATCTCTGGCCCTGTTTACATCCAGGCTAAAAACTCACTTCTTTGCTTTTGGATCCTGTTTCCCTTAG
Organism: Ichthyophis bannanicus; assembly: GCA_033557465.1. Lineage (NCBI taxonomy): Eukaryota > Metazoa > Chordata > Amphibia > Gymnophiona > Ichthyophiidae > Ichthyophis > Ichthyophis bannanicus. Next base: position 440,807,381 of record CM066033.1, read on the forward strand.
TTCCCTGTTCACCTCCTATGTGTTTCCTTATTATTCCCCTAGATATACAGTATCCTAATCCCCAGTTGTTGTGTTGTCTTGACTAGACTGTAAGCTCTTAGGAGCAGGGACTGTCTACTACATGTCTCTGTACAGCGCTTTGTATGCCTTGTAGTGCTATATAAATGAGAAGTAGTAGTACTAGTAAAAGCTTTTCACTGCCCATGCAAGCTAATTCTCATGCTTCTACATGTGATTCCCCTCAGTTTATTTTTGTCCACCAGGACCATCAGTTATATTCTGTCTTCTGAAGATGATTGTTTTTCTTTAAACTCTGGATTTCCTAAGTGGCATAATTAAGATTTTTTGAACTTTTGGAAGTTTATTTTTATTAATTTCTGAAATCAGTATATGTTTTCTCCTTCAGCATGATCACCTTTTGTCATCTCTCTGGGCCATCTTTGTAAAGAGGCTTTGAGGGTCATTTTAAAAGGTTTAGTCGTGATGCGGACATCTGAGGAGGCACACGTGGATATTGAAATCATAGACATGTCTCAATTGCCATTTCACAAATGACGTTCGCAGACATTTCCGGTGGAAGGGTGTCCAAGTAGGTATGTCCGCAGAGTGGCAATGTAGGTATTGTAGAGGCAGAAGAGGGGCTAGATGGCTCAATAGAGATAGGCGATCCAGACCCGTGACAGATATGTCAATGTTTATACCTACTCCAGGCATGAATAGGCATCAGGAAAGTGCTTGTTTTCACCTTAAAACATCTAGAGAGTGTAGAGAAGATGGAGAATTAAGTGACTAGCCTTAGATCACAAGGATCCACCCTGGGATTTGAACCACTCTGCTCTTAAGCCACTATTCTAACCATTATGCTATTAGAAGTCTTGATTGTGGAATGCTATCCTGGGGATGTCTATATAAAAATTTGATACATGTGCATATTGGGCACGTTCAGGTTTCCGAAATCATGCCTGAACTTGCACATGCCTGCATTTCTTTCTAGATGTTCTGGCTTTGATGTCCCAGATTGTACTTGGACATTCCATTGTGAAATGTGCCTCTTTGTCAATTTTTCCCTATTCTGTCCAAGAGCATGTTCATTATTGCTGTCATATAGTTTGCTGTGGAGGAGTAGGCTAGTGGTTACAGCAGTTATCCTATACCCAGAAGATCAAGGGTTCAATTCCCACTGCTACTCCTTGTGACCTTGGGCAAGTCACTTTACCCTCCGTTGCCTCAGAAGAAAAGGCCTGGTGATATATTGCTATGAAAATCCAGAGGCAACTGGGTTGCCAGGAGTCAGCACTGACTTGATGGCACTAAAAAAAAATAGTTTGCTATAAGTCAGTGGGATGCCTCCCATTGTGCACTGATACAATTTTGAGTACAGAAGGATATGCTTCAATTTTACCTTGTCAGTAAGCTAAAACCTAGATTCTATCTACTGCAACTTACAAACCACCCTCCACATCCCAGAGGTTCCGAGAGTCTGCTTAGGAAGCATTTTTTCCCTCAAAAGAAACACCTCCTGATCGTCCCTCCAGTCTAGTCCCGGAATCTCTGGGGTTGTCAACCTCCTCTAGCAGCTTTGGAGACTGAGAAACTTCTGTGATGTCATCAGTATATAAGGACTGGAACCGCCTCCTTACATCAGTTTTATCAGTCTCCAAAGCAGCTAGAGAGTGGTGAGCCCAATGGGATTCCGGGGCTCACAAGAGGAACGATTAAGAAGTTAAGGAGTTTGAAAAAAAAAAAAAAAAGCAGAGAAGGAGTTTTTGCCTTCAATTGTTTTAATCGGGTTGCCAGCTGCCTGAGGTCCTCTGCTCCATTTTTTGTTGTTTTAGTTTCTTTTATTTTCCTTTATTTTCTTTTCCCAGGGCATAGGCAAGCCATAGTGGAGATTTAGCTGCCTGAGGGGCAAGATCAACGGCGGGCTACTGTCCCGATTGGAGGGGGACTGGAGTCTTGGAGGGGAGACTCAGCGCGTGCAGAGGTTTGCCTGCCGGCGCTTAAGAGCTCCCAGGGGACTGCTGCTACAGCTGATTAGAGTCGGCGTTGAGACGCCGGCTTTGCAGATTTCGGCGATCTGGTTCTTCCGGGCAGGGAAGAGCAGATAAAGGCAGCCCCTATTCAGCGACAGCAGCTCTGAAGGTAAGAGGTGTTTTGGGCGCGAAACGGCTCGTCTAGCCGGGGCAGGCCGCAACACATGTGCAGAGCGTGGGAAAATCGCAGTTTGGAGAGTGGGGCTTGGCCGCGGTATATCTTGGCAGGGAAGCTTCGTTTTGGGTTCCTTCCTTCAGGTTTAGGCTCCGGTGCATGTCTCGGTGGTAAATTGCAAAAAAAAAAAAAAATATATTATTTTTGTTTCGTTGATTTTCGGGGGTACTTCTGCTCTAAAGCCTGTCAGAGCAGCATGCCTGCGAAGCAGCTCTGCCTCCTGTGTGGAGCCAGAAGGAGCTCAGTGTCTCCGGATGGGGTTTGTAGGGACTGTGCTCCAGAGTTGGAGGCGAAGGAATTAGCCCCTGAATCCGAGTTGGGGGGACTGAACATCGTAGAGGAGATGGGGGTCCCCCTGCTTCCATCCCTGCCTGTTTCTGAGCTGGCGGGCGGAGCGCTGGGGGCGTCCGAGCCCCCGTTGTCCCAGCAACCGGTATCGGGGGGCCTAGCGGCGATTTTTACGCCGGAATTTGTGGCACTGCTGCAGAAAGCACTGGCTGGCTCTCAAGGGGGGCCGGTAGCGGGTACTTCTGGGGCGGGCCTGGGGCAGAAGAGGCCCGGTTCCCCTCTGGCGGAGGACATAGCCGGCAGCGGTGCCAAGATGTCTAGGTCTGATAGGGATCGTTTAGATCAGTCCGTGCTCTCGGAAGACGTGCGGTCGGAAGAGGCGGACATGGACCTGGGGGAACTTGAGGAAGGAGAGATTAGAGAGCAGGAGGATCAGGCTAGAGTCGTAAGGGTGTTCCGTAGGGAGGAGCTGCCGGTGCTTATCGCGGAATCTCTCAAGGCTCTTAATATGCCGGAAGGGGGCCCAGCGGAGGATTCTACCCTGGAGGATCCTCTGCTGCAGGCCGTCCGGAAGACGCAAAGGGCGTTCCCTCTCCATCGGGTGTTTAGGGAGTTGATTCAGGAGGAGTTGGATACGCCTGAAGCCAATCTGAGGGGAGCTAGGGTTCTGGCGGATCTCTATCCTCTATTGGATCAAGACCGGGAGTTGTTCAAAGCGCCGAGAGTGGATGCGGCGGTATCGGCGGTGACCAAGAAGACTACCATCCCGGTGGAGGGGTCGGCGGCACTTAAGGATCCGCAGGACCGTAAGTTGGAGACCTTGCTGAAGCAGGTCTTTGAAGCGAATGCGCTGTCCTTGCAGGCATCTATTTGTGGGGCCTGGGTGGCTAGAGCCTGCTTGAGGTGGGCACAGAGAATCCAGGGGGACCGCGTCGAGGAAGTGGCCGAGGAGGCGGCCTGGTTGCATGTGCATTATGACTTGATCCGCAGTTTGGCGAAGAGTATGGCGTCGGTAGTCGCTGGACGGCGATGTCTTTGGCTAAGGAATTGGTCAGCTGATGGTCCTTCCAAGGCTAGATTGAGTAGGTTACCTTTTCGCGGCAAGCTACTCTTTGGAGAGGATTTGGAGAAGTTGGTAAAGGACTTAGGAGAGTCCAAGGCTGGTAGGTTGCCGGAGGACAAGCAGAAGCAAAGCTGTTCTATGCCCGGATCTCGCGGTTTTCAGTGAGACTTTCGCCGTTTCCCTCCCCCGAGGTTGGGGCAAAGTCAGTGGGGCCGTTTCCCTACTAGGGCCTCTGGGTTTCGGGGGTTTCGAGGAGCATCCAGGAGGTTTGCCTCTTCCTCCTCGTCCGCTAGTTTCAAGAAGCCGCAATGAAGTCAGGGGGGGTCCAGGAGGAGTTAGTTCCTGTAGGGGGTCGGCTACGGGATTTTTATCCGGCTTGGACCTGACTCACTTCCGATCAGTGGGTGTTAGAGGTGATCCGAGAGGGTTATGCACTGGAGTTTCAGCGTCCGGTCACCGATTCTTTCGTACGGTCTCCCTGCAACACGCCAGCGAAGCGCCGGGCGGTGCAGGACACGGTGCGAAGGCTTCTGGCTCTCAAGGCTATTGTCCCGGGTTCCTTCCGACCAGTTAGGATGCGGTCGATACTCTTATTTACTTCGTGGTGCCAAAAAAGGAGGGAACCTGGCGACCCATCCTGGATTTAAAAAGACTGAATCGCTGTCTCCGCGTGTCTCATTTTTGGATGGAGACCCTCAGGTCCGTTATAGTAGCAGTGAGAAAGGGGGAGTTTCTGACGTCCCTGGATTTATCGGAGGCATATTTGCACATTCCGATACACCAGGAACACCAGAAATTCCTCAGATTTGCGGTGCCAATGGATCATTTTCAGTTTCAGGCGCTTCCGTTCGGCCTGGCCACCGTGCCACGGGCATTCACTAAGGTATTGGTGGTGGTGGCAGCGGCCTTACGGAAGGAAGGAGTGTTGGTGCACCCCTATCTGGACGATTGGTTGATCAGAGCAAAGTCCAGAGAAGAAAGTGTGTCGGCGACGGCCCAAGTGATAGCTCTGTTGCAGTCGCTCGGTTGGGTGGTCAATGTAGCAAAGAGCAGGTTGGTTCCATCTCAGGACCTAGAGTATCTGGGTGCTCAGTTCGATACGAGCGTCGGTCGAGTGTTTCTGCCGAAGCAGCGAGTGCTTGGTCTTTGAAACTTGGTGCGTCGGTTTCTCAGTCGACCGAATCCCACGGCCTGGGATTATCTTCAGTTATTGGGTACGATGGCAGCTACCCTGGAGTTGGTACCGTGGGCGCGGGCCCACATTTATTTTTTTATTTATTTTATTTATTAACAATTCTTATATACCGCACTATTAGACATCAGCGCGGTTTACATTGAACAAAAAACATCCGACAATTTACATATGTCTGGTCAATTACATTTAACAGGAGATATAAACTTGGGAAATAGGGGAAACTATATACAAAGGTGTGTTATCTGACAAGAGATATCATGGTTAACTATATACAAAGGTGGTGCAATAGTATATGGAACTGTTTGTATTTCCATTGTGTAGTTGGCCTGTTGCGATGGTCTGTCTGTTTGGCCACTCCTGCTATTCACCTGGAGGTTATGTTCTGAGCTGTCATTGAGATATTTAAGGAAGAGGAAATGTTTCAGTGACTTTCTGAACTGACTCAAATTTGGTACTGATCTGATTTGTGCTGGTAAGGTGTTCCATAAAGTGGGGGCACAGAGTCGGAATGCTCTGTTGGCTGTTGATCTGGCACATCTTGTGGTGTCGTTTGGGATAGCTAGTGTGTTCATTTCTGCTGTTCTTCTTGGCCTGTTTGGTGCAAGTGGTAGTATGAGGTTGGAGAGAGAAGAAGAGGTGAGCCCCTTGGTCGCTTTAAATGTTAGCAGTACAGTCTTGAAACTGATCCTTGCTTGAATGGGAAGCCAGTGTAGCTGTTTTAGGAGTGGTGTCACGTGGTCTCTCCTAGATGCCCCGAGGAGTACCCTCGCTGCACTATTCATGGCCAGTTGCAGGGGGTTCAGGGTGGACCGGGGGAGCCCCTGTAGAATAGAGTTTGCAAAGTCGAAATGGGGAAGTATAAGGGCTTGATAAATGGTACGGAAATCATCTGGTTCAAGTAGTGTGCATAGGTGTCTGAGGGATCTAATTTTAAAGTAGATTGCCTTGACTGTGTTGGCTATGTGACTCTTCATGTCAAGGTTTTGGTCCAGTGTTACTCCAAGGTAACGTATTGCAGGTTTCACTTGGAGCTGGGCATCCTTTACATTAATACAACTAGGAGGAGTGAAGTTGGTGTTCCTTGAGACGAAAAGGACTTCCGTTGCAAAGGGCGCTCTTGAGAAGGTGGTCGCATCAGAAAGATCCGCTGTCACGGAGGTTATGTTGTCCACTGCAGACGCGCTTGGCGTTGCGTTGGTGGTTGAAGCTGGGATCTCTCGAACAGGGGATGGTGTTGGAAGCGCCCGCCTGGATTTCCCTAACGACGGACGCCAGTCTGAGCGGCTGGGGGGCCCATTGTCAAGGTCGGCTGGTGCAGGGTCAGTGGTCCCCTCTGGAGAAGGAGTGGTCGATCAACAGATTGGAATTGTGGGCGGTAGCGTTAGCTCTCCGGGAGTTGCGTCCATATATTCAGAGAAAGGCCATTCAGGTATTCTCCGACAACGCTACAGCGGTGGCATACATAAATCGTCAAGGCGGTACCAGCAGCGTGGCATTGGAAACGGAGGCGGAGAGTTTGTTCGAGTGGGTCGAGCAGAATCTGGAGGCCTTGTCCGCGGCGCACGTCGCGGGAGTGGACAATGTTGAAGCCAATTTTCTCAGTCGAGTGAGAGTGGACCCGGGGGAGTGGGTTCTGCATCCCGAGGTTTTCCAGGAGTTAGTGAGGCGCTGGGGAACGCCAGTGATGGATCTCATGGCGACTTTCCAGTCGGCACAGGTCAGTCGGTTCTTCAGCAGGCGAAGAGAAAGGATGGCGGAAGGTTTGGACGCTCTTATTCAGGAGTGGCCGGAACAGCAGTTGCTGTATGTGTTTCTGCCGTGGGTGTTGATCGGCAGAGTGCTGCAGCGTATAGAGCGCCACAGGGGGCCAGTGCTTCTGATTGCTCCGGATTGGCCGAGACGGCCGTGGTACGCGGACCTGGTAAGGCTTTTGGTGGAGGAGCCTTGGCGGCTGCCAGTTCGAAAGGATCTTCTGACTCAGGGGCCTCTTTGCATGCCTCAGGTGGATCGATTCTCGCTTACGGCCTGGCTATTGAGAGGGCTCGGTTAAGGGAGAAAGGTTATTCTTCGGCAGTGGTTTCTACTTTGCTGAAAGCGCGCTGACAGTCTACTTCCTTGGCTTATGTAAGAGTGTGGCGTATCTTTGAGGCTTGGTGTGCGGAGAGGGAGTGCGTTCCCTTGCGGGCGTCAATTCCTCAAGTTCTCGCGTTTTTGCAGGATGGCTTTCAGAAGGGTTTAGCTGCAGCGTCCTTGAAGGTTCAGTTGGCAGCTCTGTCCTGTTATAGAGGAAAGGTTCAAGGCGTGTTGTTGGCTTGTCATCCGGATGTAAAGCGCTTCTTGAAGGCCGTAGGGGTACCGGCTTGGGATCTGCCCTTGGTTCTGGAGGCGTTGGGGAAGGCGCCTTTTGAGCCCTTGGCGGAGGCTTCTTTGAAGGACCTTACGCTTAAAGTGGTGTTTTTGGTGGCCATTGCCTCGGCGAGGCGCGTTTCGGAGTTGCAGGCGCTGTCTTGTAGGGAGCCTTTTCTATCTTTCTCCGATTCTAAGGTGGTTTTGAGACCGGTTCCGTCGTTCTTGCCTAAGGTGGTTTCAGCTTTTCATTTGAATCAAGTGGTTTCGTTGCCGGTGTTTGCATCTACAGGTCAGGGTAAGGTCGCAGCGCGGCTTCATCGCTTGGATGTTCGTCGAGCGTTGAAGTATGTGGCTAGAACAGCGTCTTTCAGAAAGTCCGACAGGCTATTTGTTTTTTTTGCAGGAGCGAGGAAAGGAGAAGCAGCTTCTAAGGGCTCCATTGCTCGCTGGGTAAAGGAAGCGATTGCGTCGGCATATATTGTCCGCGGCAGAGCGGTGCTGGAAGGTTTGTGGGCTCATTCCACTAGAGCGCAAGCGGCGTCCTGGGTGGAGTGTAGCTTGGTGCTGGCGGCAGAGATCTGTAAAGCGGCGACATGGTCGTCACTGCATTCTTTTGTAAAGCATTGTCGTCTGGATGTGCAGACGGGCAGGGACACCTGTTTTGGATCGGCGATGCTTCAGGCTGGTCTAGCGGGGCCCTCCCATTAATTGGTTTTACTGCTCTGGTACATCCCCAGAGATTCTGGGACTAGACTGGAGGGACGATCAGGAAGTGTAAATTAGTCTTACCTGCTAATTGTAGTTCCTGGAGTAACTCCAGTCTAGTCCCGGTTCCCACCCTTATTCGTGGCCGCACTTCAGCCTGAAGAGGGAGCTACATTACAGGTGAGTGATATTTTTGGTTCTATCAGGCGGCTGCTTCTAGAGTGGGCAGCATATAACCTGGGGGTGGGGTGTTTCAGAGCCTTCTTGGCGTGGGGGGGAGTCAGGTGATCTCAGGGCACGCGCAAGGAGGGGTCTGATCTTGCAGGTTGGACGGCCCAGAGATTTGTTATAGTCATGGGTACAGTTATGTTGGGACTGCAATGTAGTTCTTACTTGTTTCTCCGGTGAGTCTGCTTTGTCAATAGTTAAACTGATGTAAGGAGGCGGTTCCAGTCCTTATATACTGATGACATCACAGAGGTTTCTCAGTCTCCAATGCTGCTAGAGGAGGTTGACAACCACTGTTCCCTCTAAGCTGTGCGCGTGCACACACCTCGCCGAGTGAGCGCACATACTTTACAACAGAGCGCACAAAAATTACGGTTCTGATTCTGATAGAAAACAACACAGACGTTCTTAAAATTGAAAAGTTGTTGTGTATTTATGGTTTTCACAAGTTCTACAATATTTTCTAGTGCAATCAATGTGGTGTACATACTGTATTCTGACGTGTAGTCAAATTTTAAAGTATATAACTCTGAGTGTCGTTATGTGGCGCACAAAAATTTAACCTTCCTTCAAAAGCTGCACAGCTGATATTTTATGCGCACACAGCCTACAGAAAATTAGAGGGAACATTGTTGACAACCCCAGAGATTCCGGGACTAGACTGGAGTTACTCCAGGAACTACAATTAGCAGGTAAGACTAATTTACACTTTCCAGGTAGCATGACTCAGTCTAACCATCAAAACCAGAGGAACTCTAAGCCCAAATGGATACAGAGTCAAAATCAGGGGCAGGACTTTGACTAAATCTAGAGGATATAGATAGAATTTCAGTTTCCTTTCCAGAGGAGGAAGGTTGAAGATTTTCAAAAATTTGTTGGCCCACTGTAAACTCTAGACAGTTGAGTTTCCAGATTATAGAGGAAGCCTAAACATTAATCCACACTATCCACAAATGCATACAAGTTCATTCAACACTAGGACATACTAAACTTAGAACTATTTTTTCTCTTTGAGACTAGAATAGTTGAACCTATCCCATTGCCATAGCAGCCAGCTACATGGGTGCAGTGGGTGCTTGAGCACCCCCAATATTCAACAGACTACTTCATCTGGATCTAGTGAATGGTAATTTGTGTTGAGTTTTGCACCCCCAATTATTTAGAAAACTTGGCTTCCATGCCTACTGCAGGAGTTGGTGGAGAGTTTACTTCAGATACTGTACTTCCTGATTCCTTAAGACAAGAGGATTCCTTCTTATCCCAGACCTAATGGCCGTGAGAAAATTCCTGAAAAGATTCAAGATGGTCCCCTGGTCCCCATATGAGGGCAGTTTCAGTAGCCTACCAACCACATAAAAATATACAAATATTCTATCCATGCATCTTTATGCATACTTTCAGCAAATATAGTCTGAGCACTGAATATGCCAGTATTATTTTGGATGGATAAGTTATTCATATAAAGTTAGGCCTCCTATTTCTGCCTTCAGACTTGAATGCATAATTAATATAGATAAAAATTAAATAATGTCTGGCTTTATCTTAATCCCAACCCAAGTTATAGCCAAAATGCATCTGTTGTCCATGCCAGCAAATTCAGACAAAAACGCTTATATGACCAGCACTGATACTGGCTGCATAAGTGCTTTTGAATTTTGGCTACTGGATATATTCTCTAGATCTACAAGAGGCATATACCCTCGGAGTCACATCCATGTCACAAGAAGTGTCAGATCTGTAGTAAGAAACGAACATATTCACTATGGGGTTCATCCAGAGCTGTGAATAGCGGGGATGTATGTCCGGTTTGGACATACATCCCCCGCTATTCGCTGGGGCCTATTCTGTCCCCAAAGCTTCCTGCATGTAGCGTGCCAATGTGTGGGGAGCTCTGGACGGGGGCAGTGGGGGCAGAGACTGAACGGAGAGTGGGTGGGTCAGAGGTGGGCCCATGACCCTGGACGTACAGGGCCTAGCCAGGTCATGGCCTGTACATCTGGAGAGTGAAGGATGGCTGGGGGAACTTATTCCACCAACATTGGCGGCCAGCCGTGGAGGACTCCCCACTGAACATGTGAGACAGCACAGTAGGAACCCCACTGCCTGATCCCAGCCTTTGCAGGCTCTACCGGGGGTTGGGCAGCAGGAAAAGGACTTTGGTGTGCGGTGCGGGGAATCGGGGCTCCTGCATAGCATCCCAGTGCCAGGGTAATGGGACGCCACAGCACCGGGGCTTCAATAGGAACATGGGAAGGGTTAGCTGGGGTAGGCGCAGCATGTCTGGGCCAGCAGAATTGGCGCCCATCCAAGTGCCCTGATTCTGCTCCTGTGGGTGCAGAAGTGGGTGCAAATCTGGCCTGTCTAGATTTTGGATGTACGGATAGGCCGGACGTCCCCTGATCGGAATTGGCCTCCACTGCATTTAGGGAGGATATTCAACTAATACATTTAATGGGATCAAGAGTCCAGCCTTGTCTCCAGATGCTACACAAACTTTTAAGTTTAATTTTATTTATTGCATAAGAAACATTGAGATATTAACATCAAAAGAAATAAAAATGCATCAACCAAAATATATCTCATTTTAGACCACAAAGTTTAGGGGGTGGGAAGGGTAATAGAATTGTAAAGGGAAAAAAATTAACTAAATGTAATTTAAGGGGCATGTTTACTAAATGTTAGTGTGTAAAGTGCAATTCAACCCATAGAAATAAAAGGACTATGGGCATTTAGCGCACATCAGTTTTATTAATGCATGCTAAAACCTTCAGTAAACATGCCCCTAAGGCATTAGGTAGACAGATCCTATATAACTCTTCAACCAGCAGCATCCTAAATCTCCTCTAACTGAGGTGTCATAGACATATGGATACCAGTCAACTTTTTCATGTTCAAAGAAGAACTAAGTGCTCAGGTACAAAGAATATATGTCTCATGTTAAAAAATTGAATTATATACCTGCAAAGGTGTCTGAGCTAAAATGTAGCCCCCAAAGCCAGAACCTTGGACCTTAGAGCAAGAAAGAGCTTTTGTCTTTCCACATCCATTAACACTGAATACATTGATACCCATTTCCATAAAGGTATTTAATGTAACAGGCGTAACATATGGAAAGCAGTGTGTATAAATGCCTGTAGCATGGGAAATAAGATCCCTGATGTTGAAGCTTTGGTGGGAGTGGCTGACTTGGATTTAGTGGCAGTTACAGAAACATGGTTCACAGAAAACCATGACTGGGATGTAACTATACCTGGCTATACTTTATTCAGAAAGGACAGGGTAGGAAGAAGGGGAGGAGGAGTGGCACTATATGTAAAAACTACTATTAAAGCTTTGGAATTACAGAGCTTAAAAGGGAGAGAGGAGGCAGTGTGGGTTAAACTAGAAAGAGGGAAAGAGAAATCTATTTGCATTGGTGTGATATACAGACCTCCCTCACAAGAGGAAGAGGTGGACAGAGAGTTAATTGAAGACATACGCAGCATTGCTAGGAAAGGGGAAGTGCTACTGATAGGAGATTTCATAATGCCAGATGTTGATTGGCACATTCCTGCTGCAGTATCATCTAGAAGTAAGGAGATCCTGGATTCTCTACAGGGAGAACTATTAAGGCAATTGGTAACAGACCCCACACGTGAAGGGACCATACTGGACTTGGTGCTTACCAATGGTGAAAGTGTTTCTGATGTTGTAGTGGGAGATCATTTTGCATCCAGTGATCACCAGATGGTGTGGTTCAGTATTAGGACTAGGGCTGTTAGAATCCATTCCAAGGTGAGGATCTTAGACTTTAGGAAGACTAACTTTGCGAAGATGAACCAATACCTCAGGGAGTCGTTAGTGGGATGAGAACAGCTGGGGGATGTAGAAAAACAGTGGGCAAAACTGAAAGGGGATATTTTAAGGGCAACCAACCTTTTTGTTAAAATGGTAAATAAAGGCAAAAGGAAAAGGAGACCGCTATGGTTTTCTAAGGAAGTAGCTGAAAAAGTGAAGAAAAAGAGGGAGGCCTTCATGAAATACAAGAGATCACAGAGAGAGGAAGACAGGCATCTGTATTTGGAAAAACTTAGAGAAGCTAGCAAAGTAGTCAAGAAGGCTAAGATTCAAAAGGAGGAGGAAATAGCCAATGCAATAAAATGGGGGGATAAGACATTTTTCAGATATATTAGTGAGAAGAGGAAGGGCAAAAGTGGTATTGTCAGACTCAAGGGTGCAGGGGGGGGAATATGTCGAAGCTGATAAGGATAAAGCGGAATTGCTTAACAAATATTTTTGTTCTGTGTTCACAGATGAAGAACCAGGAGCAGGACCTCAGAAAACACCCACAAATAGGAACAGAAGCGAGGGACATCTTGAACAATTTTCAGAAGACTGTGTTCGTGAGAAACTAGCTCAACTTAAAGTAGACAAAGCGATGGGACCGGATGGGATACACCCTAGAATACTGAGGGAACTTGGGGACGTTCTAGCAACTCCACTGACTGACCTTTTCAATGCCTCGTTGGAGTCGGGAGTGGTGCCAAAGGACTGGAGAGAGGCTCATGTGGTGCCTTTACACAAAAGCGGAAGTAAGGATGTGGTTGAAAACTACAGGCCGGTTAGTTTAACTTCGGTGGTGAGTAAATTATTGGAAACGCTGCTGAACGAGAAAATAGTGAGGTTTCTGGAGTCCAGCGGATTACAGGATCCGAGGCAGCATGGATTCACCAGAGGCAGGTCTTGTCAGACAAGTCTGATTGATTTCTTTGACTGGGTGACCAGGGAGTTGGACCGAGGGAGAGCTCTAGATGTGGTGTATTTAGATTTCAGTAAAGCCTTTGACACTGTTCCTCACAGGCGACTTATAAACAAACTGAGCACCCTAGGGATGGACCCTAAAGTTACTGCTTGGGTTAGAAATTGGTTGGGTGGGAGGCGACAAAGAATACAAGTAAATGGAGCTCACTCTGAGGAGAAGGATGTTACCAGTGTTGTGCCCCAGGGATCTGTCCTTGGTCCGATTCTTTTTTACATCTTTGTTAGTGATATAGCCGAAGGGCTGTTGGGTAAGGTTTGCCTCTTTGCAGATGATACCAAAATCTGCAATAGAGTAGACACCCAGGAAGGTGTAGATAACATGAGGAGGGATCTAGCTAAGCTTGAAGAATGGTCTAGAATTTGGCAGCTGGGATTTAATGTTAAAAAATGTAAGGTCATGCATTTGGGCTGCAGCAATCCAAGGGAGCAATACAGTATAGAAGGTGAAGTACTTTTGTCCACTAAAGAAGAGCGGGACCTAGGCGTGGTTGTGTCTGATGATCTTAAAGTAGCTAAACAGGTAGAAAAGGCGACGGCAAAAGCTAGAAGGATGCTTGGGTGCATACGGAGAGGAATGACTAGCAGAAAAAAGGAGGTGATAATGCCTCTGTATAAGTCTTTGGTGCGACCTCATTTGGAGTATAGTGTGCAATTCTGGAGACCGCACCTTCAAAAGGATGTGAACAGGATGGAGTCGGTGCAGAGGGTGGCTACTAAAATGATTAGTGGGCTTCATTATAAAGCATATGAGGACAAACTTAAGGATCTTAATATGTACACCTTAGAGGAAAGGCAGGTTAGAGGTGATATGATTGAGATGTTTAAATACCTCCGTGGCATAAATGTTCAGGGAGAGAGCCTCTTTCAATTGAAAGCAAGTTCTGCTACGAGGGGACATGGGATGAGGGTGAAGGGAGATAGATTCAAGAGTGATATGCGGAAATATTTCTTTACGGAAAGAGTAGTGGATTCATGGAATAGTCTCCCAGTGGAGGTGGTAGAGATGAGGACAGTAACTGAATTCAAAAAAGCATGGGACCAACACAGAGGATCTCTAAAGGTAAAAAGTGGACTGTTGTAGTTGTTGATATGGAAGGACAGACTAGATAGGCCATGTGGTCTTTTTCTGTCATCATGTTTCTATGTTTCTATCCAAACCATAAACTTTTAAATTTCCTCTGAGAACTCGAATGTTTTGACAATCCCTCCTTGGAAACTTCGCAGGATACTGCAAGGCAAACTCTACTCCTTTTTCAAATAGGCAAGGGCAGTAAGGAGTTTCAATTTAGCCACTACCTGTGCAGAGAAATCTAGAAAGATCAACATTTTGGCACCATCCACCACCTCCAATGATTTGATTGAGCAGTATGCTTTAAAGATGGCTACTTTTATCCACATAATTTGACTGGCTTGGGTCTTTTATTGTTCTCTGCCTGAACTTCCAGCTAGTGCACCCTTTCAAATTTAGTTGGGCTTCCATTGGCCTAGAGTCCCAGTTTGCCTAATGAGGTGCTCTCACAGCCATGCAGGAAGTCCTTCTCTTGCACAGCCTCTGGGAGTCCTGTGAGTCATACTGTGTGTTTTTCATCCTACTTCTGTTCTTCTTGTCATGAAGACTTTTCTCTACCGGCATATTTTCCTATTTTAGCTGCTCTACTTGAGAGACCAATTTCGTCCATGGACCAGTCCTGTGCTGTAGCTCTCTGGACTGCAATCCCTTGTTCATGCGTTGCCAGGGCCTCTTTTTACCTCTTACAAGGTGGACTGAATCTTTGCCATTTTATCCTCAAGCAGTACCTTCATACATTTTGTCAGATGCTTTGCCACTTCCTCATACATTATTAGAATGGGTTGATTCTCTGGCACTGCCCATCGCTTGCTCTGCCACCTTGTTTATTGGTTTCTCACTGACTAGTCTTTTTGGACTTCCCTGGCATTTCAAAGGCCCCTTTCACCAGAGGCCAAGAACAATACAGTGCATCTAACTAGCCAAATCAGGGTTACTGTTTTCCCAGTGCCAGTCCAGCAGGGTCCCCGACTTTATCTTTATACTTCTCATCAAGCTATGTTATTCCACATGTACTTTCTACTTGTCCTGGTAAGTATAACGTGCAAGCACTCGCACCCCTCCTCCATCCACATAACTCGTCACTCTCAGAGACCGGCTTCCAGTTCTCAATTCTCAATTCTGCTTCACTATTCAGAGGCCTGAGGGGGGACGAATGACCAACCATATGACTCCATCACTACTATCAACATGCCACTCCTCTACTTGGGCTACAACCTCATCTAGGTCTGACTTGCTAGCTGTGTGCAGACCCTCTTATCCTCAGCTGTCTTGTATTGTGACAGGCCTCTCTCTCACTGAGCTGCTCCAGTGGCTGCACAGATTCTTCACCTTCACGACAAAGCAAATCTTTCACTCTCAGTGCGGCTGAGATGATTGCTCGCTTAGTGTCATCCCAGCACAGCAATGATATCTCCTTTTATCTTTATACCCCTGCTCGCAGTACTCACCAGGGGAGCATCCATATACATGACCTCCTCACAGGTTACTTTGTCTGCTCCGATGTTGCTCTTCATGGCGGGCTTACTTGATTTTCTATAGCCCACCGAGTAATGCATATGCCTTACAGCAATGGTTCCTCAGCACAGGTCAGCCACTTTGAGCTCTTCTTTCTTATTTTTGGGGCAGATTTGAGGTAAAGAAGAACAGGGGAGAGACGGAGCTCCAAGGTGAGGTGCCTATCTTTGATGGTGGCTCCTGAGACCCTAGATATTTTCTTTTGTTTGAAACAAAAACTGCTTGAGTACCTTCTACATATTTCATAGACTATCCTCAAAACCAATTATTTTAGAGTTCACCTCAGTTGAATTGGCACTTATCACCATCATGTAGAAGGAAAACCCTTTTCGTTACAACGTATAGTTGTCAGATTCATGCTGGTTTGCTTCAATTGAAGCTTCTCATCAGGTCTCCTGCTGTGTCATGCAAGATCAGCATGGTTCTCACCCATCTGATAAAAGCTCATTTGAGCCTGAAAGTTTGCATTTTTGGTGGGATTGTTACAGATTGTAGAATTAATGAGCTTAAGGCCCCAGCAACTTTTCCAGTTCATACCAGAATTCTTCAAAATAGAATAATCCTCTGTACACATTCTAAGTGATTCTTCAAAGTGGTGTCCGACTTTTACATTAATCAATTGTCCTTTCAACATTTTTTCCCTGATCACATCTTCATAAAGGTGAAAAGGTCTTTCTTTTCTTGGATTGTAAGAATGCTTTTACATTCTGTCTAGAACAAAATGAAGCTCATGCTTATTCCGTTCTGGATGTAAATCCTCTCTGTACATCCGGTCTGAGCTGGACGTACAGAGGGGATCGTGATTATGATCCTGCGGCGCACATCTAGCCCTGCTGGATCAGAATCACAAACAGTCCTGTACATGCAGACCAGGACTGCGATTCAGTCCAGCCTGCATGTGCAGGACCTTCCTGGCTAACTCAGTCAAGGCTCTTCAATGGAGCCGCGGCACCATGGCACCATGGCTCCATTGAAGAGCTGTGATGCTGGCCGCCAGAAAACAAAGCTTATTCCCTGCAGCCCGACCCCTGATCTGACCTCCTAAGGCCAGAGTCTGGCTGCGGGGAGTGTCCTCCGGCCCCCTCTGCTCCATCCGTGCCCCGGCATTGAATAAAAGACACGTCCAGAGAAGTTATTCCACCTCAGAGGTGGAATAATTTCCCCACATAGGTCGCCAGCCCTAGATGTACAGGGTTGACATTAGAATCGCCCCTGTATGTCCTGGATTGGTGACCGCCTACTGCCCGCCCAGACTCTGCCCCCAAGCTGCCCCTTCCCTGCCTCCATCTTACTTCCTCGCACAACCAGCGGGGAAGTTAAACGCAGCGGGGGAAGGCACGAATAACGTTGGGATGTCCATATTCATGGCACAGAATAGGGCCCTATTTAAGAAGTCTAAAAAGGTGCCTCTTTTAAGCTGGATTGGACTGACACTGAGAAAATGTCCATGCACAGATTTACATCTCCGAAAAAACTGTAAGTGTATGTGTGTATATACTCTACAGTTGTACCCACTTATTTTATAAGATACCTGCATAGTGAGGTGATCAAATTTGCAGATGACACAAAATTATTCGAAGTGCTAAAACACAGGATAATTACGAAAAATTGCAAGAGGACTTTGATAAATTGAGAGACTGAGAGTGGAAATGGCAGATGAAATTTAATGTCGACAAGTGCAAAGTTATGCACTTAGGGAAGAACAACACAAACTACAGTTACATGATGTGAGGTTCCACGTTAGGAATCACTACACAGGAAAAGGATCTGGGTGTCATTGTGAATGATACATTGAAACCCTTCACCCAGTGTGCAGCAGCAAAAAGCAAATAGAATGTTAGGAATCATAAGGAAAGGAATGGAGAATAAACCAAGGATATTATAATGCCTCTGTATTTTTATTTAGACAGATTTGTATACCACCTTATCCTTCAATAAAAGTGGTCACAACACAATTGGGGGATACATTTAACAAGAGAGGATATGAGACATATACACTAATACTTACAGGGAACATGGGCAATGGAGGGTTAAGTGGCTTGCTCAAGACCACAAGGAACACCTGTGGGACTAGAAACCCCAGTCATTCCGGCCCAAGGTTGCTGTCCTCTAGTGGGATTTGAACCCTTGACCTTCTGGCCTGTGGTAACTTGCCCCAACCACTAGGCCACTCCTCCCCTACATGATTATGATTGTACCTCAAATATTGTGCACAGTTCTGATCACCATATCTTAAAAAGAATATTACAGAATTAGAAAAAGTAGAGAGAAGAGCTACCAAAATACTAAAGGGGATTGAAGGATACCACTACGAGGAAAGGCTTAAAAGGTTAGGACTTTAGCTTGGAAATGAGACGGCTGAGGGGAGATATGATAGATATCTATAAAATAATGGGTGGAGTGGAATGGGTAAACATCGATTGACTGTTTACTCGTTCAAGAAGCAGAAAGACTAGGGGATGCACAATAAAGCTACAATGTAGCACATTTACTGTAATATATTTTCATGTGACACATAATCAAATTCTGGAATTTGTTGCCAGAGGGTGTACACCGCTGCCCCAGCCTCCTAAGACAGAATCAGCGGCAGCGGGGGCGGCAGCTTGGCATGGGTGGGAAGGGCGACATGGCCAGAGTTTCTGCCTGGGGCAGCAGAAACCCAGCCCTGACAGAGACATAGATGCACCATTTCTAATTAGATAACAAATTTCATCTCCTTCTCTTATGCCTAAGCAGGCCTTGTTAAATGAAAGGATTTTCAGGTCTATTCACTGCTAATGTCCAAGTAGTATTTGTACAGCTCATGTTCATCAGGACAAAGATCAGATATGCACATTTAATGTATGGAAGAACTCCCAACATGTTCATTCTCATTGGTCACACAGCATCTGGGATCCACAGCTATTCAGTAGGCTTCAATTTGCTGGGAGCAAGGAAGTGTTTCCAGAAATCCCTTTTCTAGTCCCTAGAACTAGTCCGGTTCTTTAGGAAATAGCTTTGGCTGACAGCAGAATTAATGTAAGGTCTCCTCATCTGCGTCAATTTTCTTACCAAAGAGAAACACGTTGAAAAGTGCATACTTGCATTGCAACACAGTGACGCGGTTCCCTCATTAACAGACTTAGGCATGTAGGGGATGCATGTGTGTGTGTCAGGGGGGTGCATGTCATGGAGGGTGTCGAGAGTGCATGCAAGTGTGTCATGGGGAATGTTAATAGGTGTGTACGAGCGTGTCATGGGGAGTGTTTGCAGGTGTGTGTGTGTATATGTGTCATGGGCAGTGCGAGGTGCTGTGTGTGTGTGCCATGGGCAGTATGTGGAGCTGAATGTGTGTGTATGTGTTGGGAGCTGTGTATGTATATGTTATAGGCAGTGACTGAAACTGCATGTGTGTGTTTCTCTCTGTCTCTCATGATCCCTCTCTCAGGTTTTCTCCATTATACTTTTCATACCCCCTCCCATATGCATTCTCCTAGTCTCTCTCTCATATCCCCTCCTCCCCCTCCATCAAGTAGTTCTTTTACTCATGGATTCTTCCCGCTGGCTATAGCATCTAAAAAACATGGGATTTCACAGTTGAGTTGATCTCCTGGTTTGAAGTCTCACGAGACTGCAGGCAACGAGATCAGCCACTTTCTGTTCCACTTTAAAGACTGGCCTAACTTTCGCCGCAGAAGCTAACCGAACAACTGTTGAATATCGCTGTTGCTTGGTTAGCTTTGCTGCTATCCAGAATGCCGATGGCCAGATTTGGCCCTGGAATTGAATATTTGGGTTTTAAGTTCAGCGGCGACAGCCAGCTGCTTTACAAGGGTTAGCCACTGCCACGGAATATCCCCCCATTTCCATTCAGCGCAGAACATGATCATGTGTGTGACTGGTGAACTGCTATCTGCAGAAAACACTTGTTAACAGGTGAGCAGCTTCACATGTATTTTTTAGTATGGTTTAAATTAGTTTGATATGAATTAATTCAGCAGGGCTGCTTAATGTAAATGTATTTGAAACTTTTTTTTTACAGGTATTCGCTAGAAGCCCAGACTTCCATAAGTTTTAAAATTTTGGAAAAGAAATTTACCAAGTGATTAGGGCGTCATGATTTTGCATGTTGCTGAGAAGCTACCTGTTCTATACGTTGGAAACCATATTGTCGAAACCTAATGTCTTTTGACTTGTGCTAGAAGATATCTTGCTGCAGTTATGTTTTCAGCATTAAAAAGTGTTTTGAAAGAGATCAAAAACTTTATTATGATGTACTTTTGAAGATCCAAGAAAGCAGGCCACCAGCTTCACAAAACAGAAATATTGTTTTAAAAATCTTTGGGCAAATGGCATTTTTCAAGAGCTTTCAGCAGAATTTAAGCCTCCCTTCTGTGTCCTCTTTAGTTGACACTCTAAGTAATGCAGTAGATGACCTGACCACCGCTGTTGCCGATTCAGTCTCAGAGCAGGTAACAACCATGATTCATAACCTTCGTACAGAGGATGAAGACCCATCTCGAAAACAAGAGGAAAAAGCAAATAAAAAGGCAGAAGAAAATGCAACAACACTGGAGACATCTCAGGATCATAATAGGAAAATGAGAACAGAGGCAGAAACTAAAGAAACAACTCATTCAGATTCTCTGAATTCTGTAAAACATCAGGATTCATTGCAGGATAATGTGTCTGAATATCTGCAAGACAAAAAACATAAACCTTGCCATCAATGGGAAACAACTAATCACATGAATTCGGATCTGAAGGATGACTATTCAGTCTTGCATTCACAAACACGAAAGCATTTAAGGAACAGCAGTAAAGAATCAAAAGAAACAGAAACAAACATATATCAGAAACATAAAATAATTAGCACTGAAAATACAGTGGTACATGAGCAGAAATGTTTTGGCATATCAAGTAATGAGCAAAATAAAGAAGAAATAATAATAAAGAATAAACAAATGAGTGAAGACCATCAGACAGAAGAACCTGATTGTAGAGATCAAGTCAATAGTTTGCTTGCAGAATACTGCAGTTCTAAGGAACAATTACATAGGAAAGTCAAACAGAGATTATCAGGAATTAATTTTAAGGATTCTGAAGAATTACACTCTACAAATAGATCAAAGGGTTCAGATGAGAAAATAAGTAAAGTAAATAAACAGAAACTGCCAGAGGCAGGCATACAAAAAACAGACATTAATGACCTCAGCCGTATTAATGAAGGAAAAACTAAAAGACATAAAGCCATGTCTGACAATAAAAAACAATCCAAGCTCAGAGATGAACCCAGTGTATTTTCTAAAGAAGGGAGAAAGTGGAAGAGCAGAGAAGGACCTCAGAATAACGATTCAGAGATGCCTACAAAGAAATCCAAAGAAATAAGTTATAAGAAGATACCAGAGAAAGGTAAAGATGCCTGTAAACTGTGTGGATTCTCAATTCTTTTTCCATCAGATCTTTTCTGACTTAACTATGTTTTTCTTTTTACCAAGTGAAATAATTATTTTCTTTGAATGCAATTTCACTTTATAGTCTATCCTCAGTAATTCAGTCTGAATGCATTTATATTCAGTCTTCAGTCTGCAAGCAAAATTCAGAATTTTTTTTCTCCAATGTTTGCTGATTCATTGCTTTGAGTCAACAGTCATACTTTGCCTGGATATTTCAGTCAAAAAATTCTCTCTCTTATCTTTTTTCTTAATTCTTTTGTGTGTCTTGGCTACTGGGTGTTAAGCATGCTGCTTGTACTTGCTTTTTAGCACTGACCTTAACTATTCTGTGTATGTCTAATCAAGTCGCTATTTAAAAGCAATTATGTTATAAGGTGATGATGCCTATTGCATACATACTTTTTATTTTAAAAAATCCATGGCACTTAAGTGGATGATTTTGACCATTTAAGTTGTTAAACGGTCAAAATTATCTATTTAAAATCATGGTTAGATTTAGTGTGGCCCAGAGGTGGGGTTTAAAGTTATCTATTCATGGTGAAATTCATTCAACTAAATGGTTAACTTATGCTTTTAATTACAAATCCATAAATGATAATTATAAATTTAAAAGAATAGCTCATGGGTTTTCAGTAAGCCAACTCATGCATGTTGAGTGGCTTAAAATCTACATCTTTAAACAGGCATCATATCTATTTAAAGTTAAGTGATGGCTATTGTGGCTAAAAATTGATCTCAGCAAATCATTAGAAACATAACATATTTTTACTTTTGTCCAAAAATAATGATCAGCCCCTAATTTACCTAAATGATCAACAATTTCTCTGCCTTGATTCACCAAAATTGCTTTTGCCCAAGAAAAGATGAATAGCAGCAAATATCATTATTTTGTTGAATATCGACTGTTGTAAAAGCAAATACTAATTAAAAATGGCCACTATTTGAATGAATAAATCTATACTACATGGGGAGGCCCCCATATAGATAATCCACAAATGTGCTCAGTTCTACTCAGGGACCTGCTTCCCAGGACTGATTTACCTAAATAGATACATACCATTTGCACAACAACCAGAACTGTACACCTTGAATATATTTACTGCTTTCCCAGGCTGAAGTAAATTCATCTCAGATGGCTACTGCACTGTAACCCCTTATGCTTTCTTTGATTGCTTTTTTTATCACCTAAGTTTTAAAATTTTCATAAATGCTATATCTGAATTAGAAACTGTCTGCTTGATAGACAGCAGAAGATAGTGGTGAAAGAATTTTACTTTGAGAATTATCACTGTTTTTGGGATCTCTCCTGGAGCACGCATTTCTCAAGTCTTCACGAGGGATTTGGAGAGAGGTTATTAGGAAAAGTTAAATGATTTGTCCTTTTGCATATGACAGTAAGATCTGCAGTAGAGTGAAAACAGAGTAGACAGAATAAGGAGCAGTCTCAGAATGCTTGAGGAGTGGTTGAATGCTTGGTAGCCAACTCAGTGCAAAATGCATGCAGTCATACATTTGGGTATACAAATACAAGGGTACAATAAGCAGTTGGGATAGGATGCTAGTTAGCTTGCCTCCTTTTAGAGGTATGGCCCTTAAAATGATACAGTATGGAAGTGGAGGTCTCACTAGCAACATGAATAGATACATTATCATGTCCTTTTTTTTCTGTTGGTTATGCCTTTTGCTAGGCATCCCAGCATCCCTCTGGCTCTGGCCACCACCTTGCTATGCTGTTTCACTGCCTTCAGATCATCAGATACTATTACCTCAGGGGGTTATTCTGTGCTACAAATAGCGGGAATGAATGACCCGATGGGATGTCCATCTCCACTATTCGTGCCGGCTCCTGTATCCGACTAACTTCCCCGCTTTTTGTGTAGGGAAGTTAGATAGGAGAGGGGAAGGGGCGGCCCAGAGGTGGAGTCTGGGTGGGCAGTGGGCGGTCACCGGCCCTGGACATACAAGGCCGATTTTAATGTTGGCCCTCTATGTCCAAGGCCAGCGAAATGTCCAGGGAAGTTATTCCACCTCCAAGGCAGTGGGAGAGGCAATCGGGGCAGTGGGAGAGGAGAAAACAGCAACCCGCCTCCATAAAAGCGGCGTCCCTCGCCTCCGGAGGGAGCCGCTACCGCCGCGGGACTCACCACCCCCCACGGTGCTCCTGCCCAATCGGGGCAGTGGGAGAGGAGAAAACAGCAACCCTCCTCCATAAAAGCGCCGTCCCTCGCCTCCGGAAAGAGCTGCTACCGCCGCGGGACTCACCACCCCCCACGGTGCTCCTGCCCAATCGGGGCAGTGGGAGAGGAGAAAACAGCAACCTGCCTCCATAAAAGCGGCGTCCCTCGCCTCTGGAAGGAGCCGCTACCGCCGCGGGACTCACCACCCCCCACGGTGCTCCTGCCCAATCGGGGCAGTGGGAGAGGAGAAAACAGCAACCCGCCTCCATAAAAGCGGCGTCCCTCACGGGCGCGCCCGCGCCTGGCGGGCCCGAAACTGAGGGCCTCGCCAGAGGGCCCTTTGGTGTGGCCCTTAGGCGCGGCACAGAGGCGCACAAAAAAAGAAGCAGCAAACGACGGATCCAACTCAAAAGAAGCCACATCACATTCAGCAGCAGAGATACTTCAACCACTGAACCGAGGAACAATGACAACAACAACCTCACAAAGAAAAAGACCCCAATACTCCAAGAACTCAAGTACTCCCACACACCATGCCACCCTTCCTAACCCCCATCTATCTCCTAACCCCCCTCCTGACCCTCTACCCCCACTCAGCCAAACCCTACAACCCCCTCTGCCCTGACACCACAACAGCTCAACCCAAAAGCATCCACACACATACTCACTCACACATCGCACACCAACCCGCACCACCAACCCCACAAACCACCACCACCTCTCCATCTCACTCATAAACGCTTGCTCAGTTAGGAACAAATACCACATGCTCCAGGACCTGATCACAACTGAGAAGATTGACATCCTCTGTGTAACAGAAACCTGGCTAACAGACCACGACACAGTAGTAATGAACCAGCTAACACCAAAGGGATACAGCCTTCAACACTGCTCCCGGACACATGCCAAGGGTGGAGGCGTAGCCATCATTGCCAAAGACAACCTCCACCTGTGGCTCCACGCCTCAGAAACCTCCAATGAAGCAGACATCCTCACCCTCACCAACAAACACCTCTCGATATGCCTGATCTACCGTGCACCCACCACAACCATCGACCTACCACAGATACTACACCTCATCTCCGAAAGCACCAGCCCTTCGAAGGAACAAATTATCCTAGGTGACTTCAACCTCCCATCACTCCAGGAAAAACAAGCAGAAACCTTCCTCAACGCCATGACAGCAATGGACCTGACACAGATCTTACAAGAACCAACACATGAAAAAGGAAACACACTTGACCTCATATTTCTAAACTCCCAAACCGCCTCCTCATACAGAAGACTGACAATCTCAACAGTACCGTGGTCAGACCACTACATCATCAACATATCCCACACCTATCAACTCAAAAATAACAGAGAAAACGAACACCACCCAAGGAGATTCAAAGCATTTAGCAAGGAAGACTTCCTAACGCAAACCCTGCCTAACCTACACACAAACTCCAACAATCTTGATGACCTGATCCACAACTGGAATACCACAATCTCCTCAGCAGCCAGCACAACTAGAAACAATACCAATACCAGACCCATCTCCACAAAAGCCCGATGGTTCACCCCCAGCCTCCGAAAACTGAAAACCAGACTTAGAAGAACCAAAAGGAAATGGAGAAAAACCAAAAGCGACAGAGACAAAGCAAAATACCTCTACGAACTCAATGCGTACCATTCAGAAACTGACAACGCCAAAAAAACCTACCACACCAAAATCACCACAACAGCCATAAACAAACCTCGAGAGCTCTTCCAAATTGTCAAAAAACTAACAAGGGCACCCAGTAACTCCGAACAGCTGCCAGATATCCCCCCTGATCTTCTAGCCTGACAATACAAACAGCTTCAGCAACCACAAAGCTCACATCACTATGCTGAAACAACCAAGACAAATTCATATCCCATCCTGAACAGAGACTGGAATACATTCAACACAATCTCAAAAGAAGAAATATCTTCCACCATCTCCTGCTTGAACACCACCACCTCCCCGCTTGATCCCTGTCCCACCGACTGGATAAAGAAAACCAAAGAAGACCTCAGTGCACCACTAACCCACATCGTAAACGAATCCTTTACCCAAGGACACATGCCAGACGCCCTCAAGACCACAATCATTCAACCAACCCTAAAAAAGCACAACCTAGATTCCCTAGACCCCACCTCCTACAGACCAGTAGCGAGCCTCCCACTCACCGCAAAAATAATCGAGAAGATAGTCCAACGTCAGCTTCAAGAACACCTAGACGTCGTCAACATACTGGACCCGCAGCAACACTGATTCCAACCATTACATGGGGTCGAGACCCTCATGACCATGCTGATGAACACCCTCATCATAGGAACCCAAGAGAAACACTCAGGATACATCTTAATTTTCCTGGATATATCAGCGGCCTTCGACACCATCTCCCATAACACCCTTATCCACAGACTCCAAACAATTGGGATCAAAGATACTGTACTCCAATGGTTCAGGTCCTATCTAACCAACCGACAGCAACTGATCCGCACCAAAACCTCAACCTCACCCCCTTCCAGCAACATCAAGGAGTACCTCAAGGATCCACATTATCAGCCATGCTTTTCAACATCTACCTCCGTCCACTCTGTTCAGTCATACGCACTCACAATGTCAACTTCCACATATACGCCGACGACATAATGCTCTACGCCCCAATTACAACCACAGACCCAACAAACGACCTGCTATCAACCTGCTTCACCGACATATCCAACTGGCTACAAGAGAACAACTTATCCATTAACATAAAGAAGACCGAAGCTCTTATAGTGACAAAAGACCCAGACTTCAAACCACCCACTCACCTCACCATGGGAACCACGCAAATTCAAATACAACCACACATAAGATATCTCGGCATTATCATTGACCAAGCCCTAACCCTTAAGCAGCAAATCAACAAGACCACTAGAACTGTATTCCACAAGGCGAAAATGGTACAACGTCTCCGACCTCTCCTCGAACCACAAGACTTCAGGACAGTAATGCAAGCTCTGACACTCCCTCATCTGGACTACTGCAACATAATCTACCATGGCCTACCTGCCACACAAACCAATCCCCTCCGAACTGCCCTAAACACCACGGCAAGAATAATTCACAATGCAAAGAAACGGGACCACATCACCCCAATTCTGAGAGACCTTCATATTCTCCCCATCGAAGCAAGAATCAAGTACAAAGCTGCTCTTCTCACCCACAAAACCATCCACCAAACACAAGGCACCCCACTCCGCACCCTACTGCCTCGCCCAACCCACAGCAGAACAACCAGACAATCCTCCAACAGCTCCATTGCCGTCCCCCACAAAAGAACCAAGGCAACACAACGGACCTGCAACAGAGCCTTTGAACTCTATGCCCCATCCCTCTGGAACTCTCTACCAAACCACATCAGGAACAACGGTGATCTCCCATCATTCAAAAAGCAGCTAAAAACCGTCCTATTCCAAGAACATCTCTGAATAGGAATCCCCCCTATTTCTCTTCAAGAACTCCAGACCAGTAACTCTGCTATCCTGTCAGTCTCTATGTTCATCCCAAAATCATCAATGTTGAGCCCCCGGTGATGGGCCCCCCCCCCACTATTGATCCCCCCCCCTGTTATATGTCCCACCGCTTTGACCCGGTGAAAAGCGGGGTATAAATACAGTTAAATAAATAAAAAAATAAATAAATGTGATTTTTTGAACAGCCCGGGGCGTGGATGGGCAAGGGGAGTCAGGGTTTATTCCCTGCAGCCCGACCCTGGCCTTAGAAGGCTGGATCGGGATTCGGGCTGTGGGTATAAACACTTTTATTTGGCAGTCGGCATTGCGGCTTTTAAATGGAGCTGCGGTGCCATGGCAACATGATATCATGGCGCTGCGGCTCCATTTAAAAGCCCTGACTGAGTCAGGCTGTGCATGTGCATGCCTGATCACGATTCTGACCCGCGGGGCTAGACGTGTTCCCCGTGATCAGAATTGCGATCCCCTCTGTGCGTCCATTTCAGACTGGACACACATAGGGGATCTATATGTGGGATGGAATTGGGCCCTAAGTGCCTATCTCATGGTCGGTGCACATTGGCTTCTTATCTTCCATTGCATACTTCTCCTTCAGATTTATGTGCCTCAAAAAGCACTGAGTCATGCATTTGGGATGTAGAAATATGAGGTAATACACTATAGAGGTAATTTTTTAAATACTTTTTTGCACATATACTCTTATTATAGATGTGTAAAAGGCCTTTTATAAAATAGCCTCACATGAAAATTATGTGTAGTGCAATTAGGTGTCTACTCGTGCGTGACTTTAGAGTGGTGGAACTTCAGTGTGTAAATGTCCGTAGCTTCAGTCTAGTCACTGTTTATGCCAGATTTGTTCTAGTATTTTATAAAAACCCATAGGCGCCTATGTTTCTTGATAAAATAGGCTAAAATTAGGTACCTACATGGCCTTCAACCATAAGCAGGGCTGGCCGCTTAGGGCAGCAGACTCTGGTGAGAGGCATGGCATTATTTTTGAAAGCGGTGGCATTGTATCGTCATTTTGGTGCTCTCGGCAGGCCATGTGCTTTGGCACCTGCAGTACACACTCATGGCCTGCCGCTCCTGCCCACTTCCTACGTAACTTCCTGTTTGAGGGGGGCAGGAGTGGCAGGCCATGAGTGTGCGCATGTGCAATGGGCCTTAAGACCCACCATGGGCACCAAAGCACATGGGCTGAGATGGGTGCCGAAGCAGTGGCACAAAGTTGCAGCTTTAAAATCAGGGGATGGGTCACACTGCCACTGCCGCCCCCCCCCCCAAGGTTACATGATGGATGCAGAGCAGAGGGGTGGTGTGGTGTAGCACAGCTTGCCTAAGTCGGCAGAAACCTTTGATTTGGCTCTGCATCTAGGTGACATGTAATAAGATTACCCTCCATGGGTGATGTGAAGCTAATGTGCAGCAATAAGGAAAGAAGTCTCAGGGTGGACCATTCTAAGATTACATTCATCTCATTTCATTGCATTAAAACTTGATATACCGCCCTTAGTGGGAACAGCATGACGTTTTTGAGATACACACACCTTTAGAGTCCTGCTATTTAATATAGGATCCATGTTTTTATATTCATTGAACTTGGAAAATATCTACCTGTTAGAAGTATTTATAAGTCCTATATTTAGGTGAGTGAAGTTTGTAAGGAGCAAAAGGGCATTTTCCTGGAAACCCAATTAGATCTTCTGTTTTGGTAGTCACTAATTGCCATTCTTTGTCTAGTTGTTTGCTATCATGCTTACACTGAAGAATCAGCCGATAATGCTGTTTTAATAAAATGTATCCAGTTTACTTAGAATATTGTAATGTGATGTATATTAATTTGTTTCTGTTTCCTATATTGTGCATGATATGCACTGTTGCTTCTGTTGTAATCATAGATCTATGGGTCCTGCAATGATTAGGTAAGGAAAAGTGACTTTAATACTCCCTTGAAACCCCTCAATTTGGCAAAAAATATTTTAAGAATATGTACGAGTCTTGTATCTACTTTAGGATGAGGGTGAAAGGGGATCGACTCAGAAGTAATATGCAGAAATATTTCTTTATGGAAAGAGTGGAAAATGTGTGGAATAGGCTCCCAGTGGAGGTAGTAGAGACGAGGACAGTATCTGAATTCAAGAAAGCATGGGACAAACATGGAAGATCTCTAAAGGAAAAAAGGGACTATTGTAGTTGATATGGAAGGGCAGACTAGATAGGCCATATGGTCTTTTTCTGTTATTATGTTTCTATTTCCTTGAACATATCTGTTCAGAGCTTCTTTTATAAGTGTTATTGTTTCTTAGTGGAAGCAGTGTCACAATCATAACACTTCTTTCTTTACAATTTGAGAGACATTTATGCAATTGTTTACTAAGCTGTGTTAACATGGGAGCCTTAAGTCAGCCAGTACCATTTTGAATGATGGTACTGTACAAGTGAGTTAGGAGCAACTGGGGGTGTTGACCAGAAAATATTACAAGAGGGTTCCAGAGATAGGAGTATAGGAATCTGTAGGGAGGAGTCATGTTTGAGATTTTGGGTAGAGGCAGGCTTAATTTTGTACTTTCCGTAGGATCGTAGTGGGGAGGAGGGGCATTTACCAAGGCATGTTAGTCTGCTGATGCTTTTGGAGGGAGAGGGAGTTAGCTGCACCTGGCAGTGTAACTAATATTCCATGTGATACTGCTTGATATTTTCCTCTCATTGGGCTGACTTCATTGGCTTCTGTTTCCGCATCCAGTTCAAACTTCTCCTACTGACTTACAAGTGCATTCATTCTGTTGCTCCCTACTACCTCTCATCTCTCCCTACACCCCTCTTCGGGAACTTCACTCATCAGGCAAATTCCTTCTATCTGTGCCCTTCACTTCCACTGCCAACTCCAGATTGCGTTCTTTCCACCTTGCTGCACCATATGCCTGGAACAGACTACCTCAGTTGGTGCATCAGGCTCCATCAACTCAGAGGGAGGAGTAACCTAGTGGTTGGGGCGAATTACCTTGAGTTGGGGGGCCAGGGGTTTGAGTCCTGCTAGTAGAAGCACCCAGGTGCTCATTGTGGCCTTGGGCAAACCACTTAACTCTGGTACAAAAATGTAGATTGTGAACCCTTCAGGGACAAGGATAATA
This sequence comes from Ichthyophis bannanicus, assembly GCA_033557465.1. Lineage (NCBI taxonomy): Eukaryota > Metazoa > Chordata > Amphibia > Gymnophiona > Ichthyophiidae > Ichthyophis > Ichthyophis bannanicus. The sequence continues at coordinate 440,837,078 of CM066033.1, forward strand.
CATATACAGTACCTGAATGTACACTGCTTTGACTTGTAGAAAAGAAGTATATAAGCCTAGCTAAATATATCTCCGGTCTTATTCAAATCCAGGCTAAAAACCCACCTCTTCAAGGCTGCTTTTGGATCCTGACCCTTTTTTCTTCTGTTTATCACCAATATGTGTCAACACCATATCTCCAGGAACAAGTAGGAATTTAGTCTTCACATATGGGTATCTTCAGTACCAACGGAGCCTGCACGGGAACGCTCCCCAGCGTCCAATTAGAAAGTTCTTGGGAGCATCCCACAGTGCCTGCGTGCTGCCTTCCCGCCTTTCCCAAATGTCTCTCTCCAGTTCTTTGTTTTCCGCAGAGCCGGCAGGTCGCACTTCCTGTCACCGCAGAAAATATCCCTTTTATTCTTCTTTTTTGTGGTCGCGTCTGCCTTCCTTCGACGCTACACTGGTACCGCCGGTTCTTTCTTTCTTTTTCTTGTAAAAAAAAAAAAAAATTTCCTGGAGTCTTCCAGCTTTTTTCTCCTCTGGTGCCATGCACCATTTTGGGCACTAGGCCCAACTTTCCTCTGCAATGGAAAAACCCGCCTCGGGATTTAAAAAGTGTTCCAAGTGTGGCGGTACCATCTCCGTCACCGACATCCATGAGTGGTGCCTCAAATGTTTAGGTCCTGACCACTCTATCTCCGAGTGTGTTACCTGTGGGATGATGTCGAAGAGGGGTTGGCAAAACTGAGCTGCTAAACTTAGCACCCTTTTTCCCTCTGATGCAGCATCAGTGGCATCAACATCTTCCAGGGCTTCGTCTTCCTCCCATGGATCTCAGGTAACTAAACATAAGTCTAGCCGGTCCTCAAAGGGTAGATCTCCTTCCAAGTATCGAGATGCCTCTGGCACTGCCCTTGAGGGACTTACATCGGCAAAATTGCCCCGGCGGAAGGCTTCGGCTTCCAAAGCATCATCGGAGTTCCAGGATGTTCTCGAGGCCCCAACCTCGGCAGAACTACTGGTGCCATGCTCTGGGGTACCGGCTGTTTCACCCGGTACCAATACCCAGGCATCGGTGTTGTTGATAGACCAGAGATTTTTGCTCTTGAACGCAGTCTGGCGGCTCTTCTCTCGGCATCGATGCCCCTGAAACCGCTTCAGACAATTCAACTGGTACCGACGCAGGCTATGCCCTCCGGTACTGACAAGTCGGCTCCGGACCCTGTCGATACCGACTTCGATCGGTACCGGTATCGTGCGATGCACGATTACCCGGACAGGAGATACTTTGAATCCTCCGATGAGTCTGAAGACTCTTGACAGCTCTGTCGATACCAGAGTACTTCTTCCTGAGGATTCTTCCTCTCCTAAACGTAGGATGTCTCCTCCTGAGGATATATCCTTCCAGGATTTTATCCAAGATGTGGCTCGAGGTCTTTCCATCACAGTGGCTCCTGAAACAGAGCCTAGGGTGAAGGAATTGGAGATTTTACAGTATCCTAAAGCTCCCAAAGATGCAGTTACTTTGCCTATTCATGAGATCTTGCATGATCTCATGCTAAGGATGTGGGAAACACCTCTCACCACTTCTCCTCATTCTCGTAGGCTCGATACCATGTATCGAGTTCCTCCCTGTCCTGGATTTCAAAAAACTCAGCTGCCCCACCATTCCATGGAAGTGGAGTCAGCTATGAAGAAGGATTATGCATCTAATCCTCCGGGTCGTGAATGTAGAACTCTTGATGCCTTTGGGCGTCGAACCTTCCAGGCCTCTATGCTTTCTGCCAGGATTAGTTCCTACATTTTATATATGGGAATGTTCCTTAAGGAAGTTACAGGAGATCTAGAGCTTATGAGCACTCTCCTTCCTGATGATAAGAGACAAGATTATCTTGCTCTTATCAAACATGCTCAAGATGTTTCCAGATTCGTACATCGTGCAGCTTTTGATTGTTTTGAGTGCATAAGCAGAACGTCTGCTATTGCCATAGGCACACGTAGGCATCTGACTTGGAATTTTGGGTACAGAACAAATTGGGGAATATTCCTTGCACTGGAGAGAATCTCTTTGGCAAAAATTGGCAAGAGAAAGCTAATGAGCTATTTGCTGATAATCTCACCTTGGATAGATTATCAAAATCTACAGCTGATCCTGCAAGGAAAAAGTCCTACAAAAAAACATTCTTCACTAGAAAGAAGAAGTTCTACCCCTCCTATACCCAACAAGGGCATCGTTCAGGTCAGTCTGCCCAAAAGGGTCAGCAGCAACCTAAACAAAGAAAAACAAAGGCTGCTAAGCCTCAACCGGCTCAGCAGACTCAGCCTCCACAGGGGCTTTGATTTCCATTTAGAGAACTTTGTCTTCCTGGCCCTGAATGGGCCAGAGCCTTTCACCATTCCAGGAAGGTTATGTTATTTTGCCCCCAGATGGGGGCAGATAACAACAGAAAGTTGGACTCTGTCCATTGTGAGAGAGGGATACAAGCTTCACTTCCTCAGCATGCCCCCTCCTACAATGCTAAGGCAGTTCAGTTCTCAGACCTCTCTCAACTCCCAGTTAGATCACAAGGTCAGTCTGCTTCTTGCCCAAGGGGCAATAGAAGAAGTATCTGTTCATCAACAGGGTGCAGGGTTCTATTTCCCCTTTTTCCTTATTCCAAAGAAAACAGGAGGGCACAGACCCATTTTAGACCTCAGAGAATTGAACAAATATCTGTTCAAGGAGAAATTCAAAATGATTTCTCTAGGAACTCTACTGCCATACCTTCAGAGTCAGGACTGGCTTTGTTCTCTAGATCTCAAGGATGCGTACACTCATGTTCTCATCCATCCAACTCACCGAAGTTTTCTTCGCTTTCTATTTCAAGGGAAGCACTACCAATACAGAGTTCTTCCTTTTGGCCTGGCCTCGGCACCAATGCATGGCTGTGGTTGCAGCATTTCTCTGCACCCTAAAAATATTCGTCTTCCCTTACTTGGACGATTGGCTCATTCGAGCCCCATCAGAGCCAGAGGCCAGGATTTTCCTATCTCGCACAATGCGTATCCTCCAATATTTGGGACTTGTCATAAACTTCCCAAAATCCAACCTAGCTCCCACTCAGTCTGTAGAGTTCATAGGAGCCCTGCTGGATACCAGACAGACAAGGGCCTATCTTCCACAGTCCCGCTGCCTTCGCATTGTGCAGTTAGCTTCCCAAGCAATGCTAAAGTCTCACCTCACTGCTCGGGAAATGTTACAATTGATAGGCCACATGGCATTCACCGTGCATGTGGTCCCTTATGCCCGCCTCCATATGAGGGCAGCCCAGTGGACTCTATCCACTCAATGGACTCAGGCATCAGGTTGCCTGTCAGACAAAATAGCAACCTCAGATCGTCTTATTTTGTCTCTCCAATGGTGGCAGTCACCCCAGAACCTGTTGGTGGGGTCCCCTTTTCAGCAACCCCCTCCCCAAGTAACTCTAACAACAGATGCCTCACAGGTGGGTTGTGGAGCCCATTTGCAAGGCCTCTCTACCCAGGGTACCTGGACTCCACAGGAGACCGATCTACACATCAATCTTCTAGAGCTCAGAGCAATCTTTCTTGCTCTTTGAGTGTTTCACACCCAGCTCAGCTACAAAACTGTCCTAATTCAAACGGACAACCAGGTAGCCATATTCTATGTGAACAAGCAGGGCGGAACAGGCTCTCTGTCGCTCTGCAACAAAGCTTTGCGACTTTGGGCCCTCACCAGAGAGCATCAGATTCATCTCCTTGCAGTGTATTTTCCAGGCATTCAAAAAACTCTTGAGCAGACAGACTCAGTCGAGTTCTGCTTCCACACGAATGGTCTCTCCATGCAGACCAGGTGGCCAAAATTTTCCAATTTTGGGGAACCCCGGACATAGACCTCTTTGCAAGTCCGCTGAATGCCAAACTTCTGTTCCAGAATTCCGGCCCACGGTTGTCAGGCCAGGGATGCCTTCCTCCTCCATTGGGGTCGGGACTTTCTGTATGCCTTCCCACCCATTCCCCTAATTCCCAGAACTTTATTTAAGCTTCAGAGAGACAGAGGCCATATGACTCTCATAGCCCCACATTGGCCATGACAAGTGTGGTACTCTCTGCTCTTACATCTCTCTCAAGCTCCATCTCTGGAGTTAGGATCTGCTCCAGATCTCCTATCCCAGGAGGATGGGATGCTATGGCATCCCAACCCCCAGTCTCTACATCTCAGGGCCTGGTTGCTGAAAGCCTAGAACTTCATGGTCTTAACCTTTCTCAGCAAGTAAAGGATATCCTTTATGCTTCCAGGAAACCATCCACAAGATGCTCTTATGCTTTCAAGTGGAAAAGCTTTATTATATGGTGTTTGCAGAAGGGTTTCAACCCTCTTGCAATACCTCTGGAATCATTACTGGAATATCTCTTTCATTTGTCTAATGCAGGGCTTAAGACCAATTCAGTGAGAGTACATTTGAGTGCTATTGCAGCTTCTCTCAAACCTTTAAATGGGCAACCTATTTCCTCTCATCCGATCATAGCGAGATTTATGAGAGGACTTCTCCTAACTAAGCCTCCCGTTAAGCCACCACCGGTGGCATGGGATCTAAATCTGGTTCTTGGCCAGCTCATGAAGCCGCCCTTTGAACCATTGGCTACTACCTCTTTGAAATTCCTTTCCTGGAAGGTTATTTTTCTTATTGCAATCACATCAGCACGTCGCATCAGTGAGTTGCAAGCATTGGTGGCTGATCCTCCTTATACAAGGTTCATAAGAACATAAGAACATAAGATATGCCATACTGGGTCAGACCAAGGTCCATCAAGCCCAGTATCCTGTTTCCAACAGTGGCCAATCTAGGTCATACGTACCTAGCAGTTTCCCCAAAAGACACAGGTTCCACAATGCTTGTACTGGGTCATCATGTGTCAGACGGCTGCTTGGGTGAGAATCTTCACACTCTTGGCAAGTGCATATATCTATATGATTTGCAAGGTATTGTGGGCAATGTAGTTCATTCACACCAGACACATCTGCTGACAATAATTTAGTTGTGCTCTTGGGTAAAGCCAATAAGATATTTATTTATGGGGTTATTTCTCCCAACACAGATATGCTTGGTAGCACATAAATTAGGTTACTTGCTTTCAGTGTTAACTTGGAAAAACAAAGTTAAAATCAGGAAAACAACAAAGGAAAAGCCACAAAGCAAGAAACAAACTGTTCTTTTCAGGTTAACTTCTGATTACTTCCCACATAGATACAGAAGTGATTCTCTCCTAGCTCACAAGCAATTAGGTAAGGCTTAATTGCTAGCAGTTACCAGCTGAAACCCCTTAGCTGGCTTGCCTTCCACTGTGTGGGTCAAATCCTGCTTCAGGAGCTTTTCTGAGTAGATTAAAGAACAAATTTGTATTTCTTTGTGATGGTTGCTGTACTTTATAACAGAAAGTTACCAACGGAGTTTAGATAGAGAGCAGTCCATATAAACAGGATCCTCATCTGCTATTATTCCCCCTTGTTCAACAAGCATGGGTTCAATATCATGGATTGGCACAGATGAATCTCTCAATGGAGCATTTTCAGGAGAATACTTGTTTCCCTGCTGTCTTTCAAGGTTATAGCTAGGGCATAGATCAGTGTTCATACCTGAGCTTCCATTGCTGCTAGAGTTCCTCTCTATATAGCCTGGCCAGTATGTAGTCCAGTTCTTATGTCCAGCCTTCCAATCCAGATCCCTGGACACTGGATCTCTCTTCACATACCTTCTGGCACGGGTCTTAGGGTCCCTTCCACGTGCAGCCGTCTCCCTCACAGGTAGCCTCTGGTGATTCCTAGCTCTGCAGCACCATTCCTCTGGTTTTCCCCAGTCCAATGGTGTATGCTGGCCCTTGGAATACCTCCCAGTATACGTACTGCTTTGAACTCTTCTAGACCTCTCAAAGGCTTTTCTCCTCTTTCTTCCAGAGGGTCTCTTTCCCTCTTTGTTCGTCCGGTTTGGCTTCTGCTTCTGATGATCCTTCAGATGAAACTGATGATCCTTCTCTGGATATCCAAGGTGATCATGAAGATGGTCATCTGTAGAATAAACTCTACTCTTATTCTGCTTAGATGAGTGCTCCTCCCTAACACAGCGCAGCTGTGCTGAATCAGGCCCTGCCCTTTGAGATGAGTGCTTAGGGATTACCTCATAGCCCTCCTGATTGAACACACGTTTCCCCACTTCAGCTCCTCTAATGGCTGTTGGAAACCTGGTGCATTCTGGGACTGGTAGTCTTTTATGGCAAAATTCTGTTTTCTCATTTCTACCAGCACTGACAGGTTGCTTGTTCAGAGACACTTCACCTTTTCTATAGCCCCTTCCTGAGCTATGATAAGCTTCCTTATCACACATGATAAGGTAGTTCTTAGGACTCATCCTCACTTTATGCCAAAGGTGGTTTCACCTTTTCATCCCAAGCAGTTTACCTTCCTGTTTTTTTCCCAAGGCCTCATGCCTCTAATGCAGAAAGAAATCTTCATACTTTGGATTGTAAAAGAGCTTTGGCCTTTTACTTACAAAGGACGCAGCAACATAGAAAGTCCTCTCAACTTTTTGTTGCTTTTGATCCTAGTCATTTGGGTCTTCCAGTCTCCAAGAGAACACTGTACAACTGGATTGTATAGTGTATTTCTTTTGCCTATGAGAGTGAAAACCTTCTATTGGAAGGTCATGTCACAGCTCACAATGTGAGGGCCATGGCAGCCTCTATGGCTCATCTTCACTCTGTGTCTATCGACGACATCTGTCGAGCAGCCACCTGGGCCTCGGTTCATACCTTCACAGCCCATTACTGCTTAGACAAGGACTCCCGCCGGGATGCTTTGTTTGGTCAGGCTGTTCTTCAACACCTGTTCCATTCTTAATCAACTCCTACCCACCATCCCTGGTAGGATGCCAGAGATCCATGGGGGGAAGTGGAGCCCTTTCACAAGAGCACACAACTTCTGGGGTTTCTCCCTGGCATCTGCAGCTAGGGAGTCCCCATATGTGAAGACTACATTCCTGCTTGTTCCTGGAGATAGCATAGTTACTCACCTGTAACAGGTGATCTCCGGGAACAGCAGGAATTTAGTCTTCACAACCCACCCACCTCCCCTAGGAGTTGTATCTCTCTCTGTTTTCTTTCCCTTTCTCTCTCTCTCTCTCTCTCTCAGCTTTAAACTCAACTGGAGAGAGACAGTTGGGAAAGGCGGGAAGGCAGCACGCAGGCGCTGTGGGATGCTCCCAAAAGCTTTCTAATTGGACGCTGGGGAGCGTTCCTGCGCAGGCTCCATCAGTACCGACGATACCCATATGTGAAGACTAATTCCTGCTGTTCCTGGAGATCACCTGTTACAGGTGAGTAACTATGCTTTCTAGCCCCCTCTCTGCTTTCTTTCTTGCATACTATCTAATTCTTTTATACAAATGCTCAAATTTATCTATATAAAACCTACTCTTAAAGGTTTTAACTATCCTTTCTTTCACACAATACTACCAATCACAGTTACTTATCATTTATTTTGTTTTTTTTGTATAGCGTCGGAGGTCTCAGACTTATCGGAACACAACTTTTTGGACCTTGAAATGTCCAACTTTAGTGTTTGCATTGTATCAGTGACCTCCGAACTTTTTATGATCAAGACTGAAAACGTCACAGGTATGAGCATGAATTTGTGTCTCCTCTCGACTCCATACTACATTGCATACACTACCAAAACACGTTGTTTCCAAAACTCTATCATATGCACGTTCAATTGTGTTATTTCAATACTCAATGGCTGTCGAGCTCTTCACCAATATTTGAAATTCTTCTTATTGCTCACTGATCCCTACGCCTCCCCTTGGTGCCTTCATAGCGTTTCGCATTGATCATTTCTTCAGGGGATCATTAATCTTCTCGTCTTTTATCACTACTATGATGCTGCACACATTTCATACCAACTCTGCTTTTGGCAATTTTGTCAGATGGAGACTCACAAACGATCGCCGCAGAAGAACGCCGCTCATACCTGTGACGTTTTCAGTCTTGATCATAAAAAACTCGGAGGTCATTGATGCAATGCAAACACTAAAGTTGGACATTTCAAGGTCCAAAAAGTTGTGTTCAGATAAGTCTGAGACCTCCGATGCTATACAAAAAAAACAAAATAAATTATAAGTAACTGTGATCGGTAGTATTGTGTGAAAGAAAGGATAGTTAAAACCTTTAAGAGTAGGTTTTATATAGATAAATTTGAGCATTTGTATAAAAGAATTAGATAGTTGTAACTGCTCAAGGAGAAGACCATTGACAGCTGTTCTCTCTTGCATAGACTACGCTCTATTGAGAAGGGACTATCTCATATGTCCACTATACAAATGATAAGTAATTGTAGTAGTAGTAATTTTCATTGCTGACTTAGCTTGGTAATCCAGTTTATTTATTTATTTACTTATTTTATGTTTTCGCAATTTTATAAAGTCAGCAAAGAAAAATCTTTTATAGAAATTCAGCCAATAAGGAAACAAATATAATATATAAAAAGCTAACATAATTTATGGCAGTTAGTCCACAGTAAGGGAGTGTATTACATTATGGAGCAAATAATAAAGGAAATAATAATAAAAGAAATTAAGGCAGGCAGGTACAGTCAGACACTCCAGTCATATCAATATCGGGATGAACAGCTGTTTAATTAGAGGGGAAAGATGGAGTTCCCACAATCCTAGCAGAAATAAATGCAGTCAGCTGCATAGCATCATAAAAGATATATCTATTGCTTTGATACAGCATCAAGCATTTACAAATATAATGTCAGGGTAGCCATGAAGGGGTGATGGCCTATAACCGAGCTGCTGGGAGTGGGAAGACTCCACAGGGGCACCTCCTAGATAGGCGGGCAGCAAGGGGGTGGGGGAGGCCATAGCAAGATAAAGGCCGGGGCTGAGTGTGCACCCTTCCTTTTTGACATGGAGCTGCGAGCGAGTGAGTATCCAAGCCGCAGGCAGTGGGAGATGCAAAAACCCGCAGGAAGCTCAGAGGGCCAATCCCGCCAATCAAATTTGAAGCACTATTAAGGGCGCTAACTGGGAACGATCGTGGAAAGTGGTTACTTGATGATCCATGGAGTTTCTGACCCAGGCCATGAGCACCTCAAGCTAAGCTGACTGACCTGGGGGCAGTCGCAAGGGTTGAGAGCCAGAATGCAGTGATCAGGCTGCCATGCACTGGCCGCCAGCCTGGAGCTGCATTAAAGACCACTCACCCTGGCAGCATCCCCCAAGGCGATCCCTATACCGGCGGAGCTTTGGAGCACTGGATGCTAAACGCTGGTAGATTGTTGAGAGCTTCCCTGTCAGCCAGCATGTGGAAGGCATACTGGAAAGCGTGGGTCCGGCTGCTGTTCAGTGTGGATTCAGCCCAGAATGGGGTCTGAACCTGGGGCAGCTGCTGGAATTTAAAACATGGCTGCGAGGAGAAGAAACCTCACTCAGACATGTTAAGCTGATGCTGGCGGGCATGGCTTTCTTCCTGAAACTGCGGGGATGTATGGACATAACAGAGGAATTCATGGTTGGGAAGGTGATGGAGGGCTGGGAAAGGGAAGCCACTGTTAGGCCAGATGGGCACAGGCCCGCCACCCTGTTCATGCTGAGAGGAGTTATCCTAAAAGCGGCGAAGGTGGCAAGGGATGGATTTGAGAAAAGACTGTTCAGACTGGCCCTATATGTTTTTGGCGCCTTCCGGATTAGCGAGGCTATACCCTGTTCTAGATCGTACACAGTGGGCACTGCTTTGAGAGTGGAAGATACTATGGTGGAGGGGTATAGGGTGGGCCTCTTCCTGGGTAAGTCTAAGATGGACCAGCACCGGAGGGGTAAAACAGTGTGATCAACACCACGAGTCCGGGACCTTTTCCTGGTGGGTACCATGAGAGAGTGTCTGCATGTACGCCTTCCACTGGAGGGAGCACATAGACCCCTCCAGGACTTATTTATCCCAGTAGCAGTTCAAGGCTATGTGGCTCAGGGCAGTAGAAAAAGCTGAGTTTGAAAGGGCGGGCCTTACTCTCCATTCATTCAGGATAAGTGCAGTCACTACAGCACACAGATTGAATTTCGGGGCTCAACAGATATAAGCTGTTGGAAGGTGGGCCTCTAATAAGTATAAACTTTACATCAGGGAATAGGGTACCCGAATTAACCCTCTTTTCATCTTACACATTAGGTATTGGAAGGATCTCAATATGGATAGTTGGTCATTCCTACATCTACTGGGTCAGATGGAGAGCAATGGGCAGTTGACTCAGAAAGCAGCTTGGCTTTCACCCAGACACTGGCGATACAGTGGCTGAGTAAGAAGGGGATACCATGGGATCAGCTAAGGCCCATGCTCATTAGCCCACACTTTCCATCTTCTAGCTCTTACAGAGACCAGGCTCCTCCCTGATGATACTGCTTCGGTCGCTTCCCTCTGTCACGGTGACTACCAGTTTTCCCACACTCCTCGTGCTACTGGCCATGGTGGTGGTGTTGGTTTCCTGCTTTCTCCTTCCTGCCAATTTCAACCCCTCCTTCTACCTCACTCGCTCCTTTTCCTCCTTTGATGTTCATTCCATCTACCTTTTTATTCCCTTACCTCTGGATAGCTTCTATTTATAGACCCCCTAACAAATCCACCTCTACCTTTCTCACTTACTGACTCATGGCTCTCCTTCTTTCTGGATTCATCCTCCCCCTCCCTTATTCTCAGTAACTTTAATATTCATATTGTGGCGACCACACCCCTACCAGGCGGTTGCCTAGTAGGGACGGGAGACCATCTTGTATTCTTTTTCCAAAGGGTTGTAGTTGTGTAGTCAGAAATGAACCAAGTGGATGTTTCAAAGCGCACAGGAATTTTTATTAGCTTCCTTTAGGTAAGATGGTAACAATCTTCAAAGCAACTTTACACTCAGGACAAAGAAACAAAGGATAATCTTCTCCAATTAAAGCAAATGTCAAAACAGTGTTTCCGTGGAATTATTTACAATGGCTTTCCTTTTCTTTCCCTTTAAGATGCTTCTTACTTCAGCAATAATAAAGGCACATGTATTTACAACTTACAATCAAAGCCAGTAGGGCTGCTAGCTCCTTCTTTGCTGTTTTGAGTTAAACAGTTCTCAGCTGTCTAGCCCCGCCTTGGTTGCACTAGCCATTTCTTTAGGAAAGAACCTTAGTGCTTCAATATAAAACTCATTCTCTCCTTTACTTCAGGCTTTCAGCTATAACAAAGTTGTAACAGCTTTCTTAATTTCTTTCTGCTATTTGGCTTCCATTAATTAGCATCAATACAAACAGCACAGTCCATCTCAGAACAAGAAGAACCCATGTCAGTTCCTCTACCATCCACCTCCATACTTTCTTCTGAGTTGCATATTGGTAAAGCTTGGAAACGTTCAGGTACTTTTTCCTTTAAGTCATTTAAAAGCTCAAATAGCCTATTCCACTGCACTGCCCCTCCTTCTCTTGGCAGAACTTCAACAGGCTTCTCCTGTTCAACTTTTCTTGAAAACCCTTTCTTTCTAATCTGGGTTTTCCCAGGTACAAATCCCTCTTCAGAATCAGAGCAAGAGATATAAGCCTTAGGCTTCACTGCTTTCTTTCTCCTACCTTGGAGTTTTATTGCAGGACTTCTATATCTGGGGCTTCTGTTGGCTGTAGCTTTCTCTGCCTCAGAGCCAGTCAGGGAATCAGGGTAAGATTTCCTCTCCACTTCCTGGGGCTTCTTCTGTCTGAAGACATACCTTTCACGCGAGGAGTCTAGGCTCTCTTGCCTTAGCTTTTCCAATGCCAGCCTTCTCTCTCTCTCTTGCCAGTATACTTGGTCCTCTCCCTGGAACCTTCTCTGTAGCTCTCCTGGCTGCTCTTGCTCTCCTTGCACTTGTCCTTGTTCCTGTTCCTGTTTCTCCTTCCGTCTATCTCTCTGTTTGTTTGCTCAAACTTAAACGTGGAGCAGGGCACCTCCCCTTCTGACTCCACCCCCATGTACCTCCTACTCTTACCTAGGGTTGCCATGGAGTCTGGGTGTGGCCTTAGCCTAGCTCTACCCTCATGGTTTTTCTCACTGCTTTTACTATGGTGTATGTGTTCTGGTGCACCCATCCCCCGCAAAGAAGAAAAAGTTCCTTTTCCCTTTATTTCTTCATGCTGGACTGCACTCTCCTTACCACAATATTCATAACCCTTCTAACTCCTATGCTTCTAAGCTCCTTTCCCTTACTTCTTCGTTCAAACTCCAGCTTTGCTCTACTGTCCCCTCTCATCAGCATGGTCACTGTCTTGACCTTGTTTTCTTCTCTAATCGCTTACCTTCTTATTTCCATACTCAGTCCTTCCCTTATCTGACCATCATCTGCTAAGTTTCACTCTTCATTACTCCCCACCTCAGTCTCCTCCTACCTTTTTAGGAATCTTTATGCTATCGATCCTTTGGCTCTCTCCACTATTATCTCATCACCTCTTTCCTCCACCTTGCCTTCTAAAACGGTTGATGAAGCTGTTGTTTCCTATAATATTTCACTCTTCTCTGCTCTGGATGCTCTTGTTCTGCTCATGCCACGTCCTGTGAGGTGCACTATACCTCAGCTCTGGCTGTCTTCAACTACCTGTTATATACGCTCCTGTGCCCACTCAGCTGAGCACATCTGGCTCAAATACTGCACCCTTTCTTCACTTCAAATTCATGCTTGCCTCCTTCCAGTCAGCCATAGCACTCGCCAATCAAAACTACTATGTCCATCTGACTAACTCTCTTGCCTCTGACCCTCGCTGTCTCTTTTCAACTCTCAACTCTATCCTCAAGGTGCCTCTGCCTCATACCCCTCCTTCCCTTTCTGCCCAAATCCTAGCTGACCACTTCCATTACAAAGTCCACAAGATTACACTCCAATTCCCCACAAGATCAGCTTCATTCCCTCTTCCTCCTCTTCAATACCAACACTTCCCTTCAATCTCTGCTACCCTTTCGTCCTTTTCTAAGATCTTTGATGAGGAAATCATTCACCTTCTTTCCTCCCACGTGTTCCTTGGATCCTCTCCCCACTCATCTCCTTAACTCCATCTCCTTCTCTATCATCCCTTCCATCTCTCATATTCTCAATCTATTGCTCTCCATTGCAACTGTCCCAGCAGTCTTCAAGCATGCTGTGGTCACACCTCTCTTCAAAAAACCTTCACTTGACTCTACTCGTCCTTCTAATTATCATCTCATCTCCCTTTTCCCTTCATTTCTAAACTTCTTGAACATGCAGTTCTCCACCATTGCCTTGAAATTCTCTCAAGCCCTTCTAGATCCACTACAATCTGGTTTTTTCCCCTTATATTCTACTAAAACGGCTCTTGCCAAAGTCTCCAGCGACTTGTTCCTGGCCATATCTAAAGGCCTTTACTCAGTCCTCATTCTTCTTGACCTTTCTGCTGCCTTTGACACTGTTGACCACTACCTTCTCCTTGACACATTGTCCTCACTTGGTTTTAGGGGCTCTGTGCTGTTCTGGTTCTCTTCTTATCTCTCCCATCGCTTTTTCAATGTTTGTTTCAGTGGTTTCTCCTGTATTGTTATCCCACTCTCTGTTGGTGTACCCCAAGGGTCTGTTCTGGACCCTCTCCTTTTCTTTCTCTATACCCATTCTCTTGATGCTCTCATCTCCTCCCATGGCTTTCAGTACCATTTTTATGTTGATGACTCTCAAATTTATCTCTCTACATCTGATATTTCTCCAACACACCAAGCCCGAATCTCTGCCTATCTATCTGACATCGCTGCCTGGATGTCTCACCGCCATTTAAAATTGAACATGGTTTAAAACCAAACTTCTTACTTTTCCCCCTGAACCCTCCTCCCCCTTCCTCCTTTCTATATCTCTGTAACTCTTCTACTTCCTGTTTCTTCAGCCCGCAACCATGGGGTTTATCTTTGACTCTTCCCTCTCCTTCTCCACCCATATCCAACTACTTGCTAAAACCTGTTGTTTCTTTCTCTATAAGTTTCAGTTTCAGTTTATTTACATGTGATATACCGCCCTTTATGACATCAGGGCGGTTTACATTAGTTGGAAACATTTACAGGATGGCTTGAAGCCATAGGAAAGGAACTACAATTGTGACAGGAAAGAAGAAATGGCAAGAGGAGCAGAGACAAGACATAACGAGGAGGTCAGACAAACAAAGATAAACCAGGTCAATTGTGTGTTTCTGGGAGGTTGTAGGCAATGGTGAACAGATGAGTTTTCAGGAGGGATCTGAAGGTGAGATAATTCTGTTCCAGATGGAGAGGAGTGGGCAGAGAGTTCCAAAGGGCAGGACCGTGGAAGAAAAAAAGCAGAGTGACGTGTGGCCTGGAGGTGTGCACGTGAAGGGGAAGGGAGATGAAGACAGTTGATATGAAGGGAACGGAGGTTGTGCGTGGGAACGTAGAATTGGAAAAGATCAGTGAGATACTGTGGTGTATGTGTGTGAATAACTCGGTGTACCAGGGTGAGTATCTTAAAGTGTACACAAAATTCTACCGGAACCCAGTGTAAATGAAATAGAAGAGGAGTGATGTGATCTCTACGGGTGGAGCGAGTGATGAGTCTAGCTGCAGTGTTCTCTATGAGCTGTAGGCGGCGTAATTGGCATTAGCAAAATTTTCCCCTTCCTTTCTGAACATACTACTAAGACACTTATTCACTCTTTAGTCACCTCCCATCTAGACGATTGGAACCTTCTCCTTGCTTGTCTCCTTCTGTCATCTCTCTCCCCTTCAATCTGTTCAGGACTCTGCTGCGCGCCTAATCTTCTGCCAGCCCTGCTTTACCTATATAACCCCTCTTCTCAAGTCACTTCATTGGCTTCCCTTCCATTTTTGTATCCAATTCAAACTTCTTCTGACCTATAAATGCTTTCATTTTGCTCTTCCTTTCTATCTTTTCTCTCCCATCTCTCCCTACACCCCTCCTCGTGAACTCTATTCTTCTACTGGTCTGCTTCTCTCTATGCCCTTTTCTTCCACTGCCAACTCCAGACTTTGATCCTTTCACCTTGCTGCTCCTTATGCCTGGAACAAACTATATGTCAGGGCACCCTAACATTCCCTGTCATCTGAGAAGTGGGACTGTTGATGTAGTAATTGTATGTGTGTGAGTATAGGACAGCAGCATATGTGGGTGAGAAAAGCAGATCAGATTAGTAGTCCTGGGCTCCAATGCCATCATGTTATTTATTTATTTTTATTTATTTAGTAAGCATTTGTATACCGCTGCTTCCTACGATGTTATGCCAGCTGTTTTCTAGAGTTGCAGGGCATCTGTATTGCAGATGTATGTTTTGTGTGACTGAAAGTTAGAGTGTGTATGTGTAGTTAGAGGGATGCATGGGGGGGATCTGATGTGTGCAATTGCTCGATGGAAACATTTAAAATCACAATGCTGACTACTCATGCTCGAGAGAGCTGAATAAACTGGCTCCCGGATCGCAGCAACAACACTAGCGCTATTCCCTGCAAGCTCCAATAATCCGGGACTCCTCTCCACCAGCCAATCTACCTGAGACCGGTATCTGACAACTCCAGCAGCAGAAACAGAAAGAAAGGAGGTAAGCCCCTCCTCTCTGCTACCACACTCCTAGGCAGGAACAATTAAAATCATAGTGCTGACTAGACGCCCTGCGCCTAAGGACCCTTAGCTGCGGCACTTAGGCGAGGACCAAAAGGAGAGGACTGACCAGAACTGCCCAACTTAAACAATGGACTCCAACATTCAGAACTTCTTCTAGATCCCTGTCCCCTAGACATCTGACAAAGATGCTGCACATATATCTTGCCCTTAATATCCAGTTAACATTCCTCCTCATAACCACAGCCTACTCCCCCCACACACACTACACACCTCTCCTCCTATCATATACGCTCTACAACTGCCAACGTAGAGACACACAATACCATTATACAAGGCATCAATATCCTCATTGCCTCAAACGCATCCAGATCAACACTACCTATTCTACACCCACTCAAAGGCACAAAACCCATGCATGCACACTCAAATGTGCACTCATAAACTCATGCTCAATAAGAAATAAAATCCCCAAGAGTGATCTTCTTACCACCAAACACCTTGATATACTAAGCGTAACTGAAACATGGATCACAGACACAGACACCGTTCTCCTGAATCAACTCGTACCAGATGGATAAACCCTCTTTCGCTGTCCACGCTCTCATTGAAGAGGCGGGGAGTAATAATCATAGCCAAATCACATCTCAACTTCCAATTCCTCTCAATTAAAAGCTCAGATGAAATAGACACCATCACCATAACAAACAAACAATTAACCATTTTCCTAGCATACAGAAAAACAACCTCTTCTGCCAACCTATCCAACATCCTGGGAAAAGTACTCAGAAACACCAAAACAAAGACCTCATTGTACTAGGAGACTTCAGCCTCCCTACAAGCCCTCCAAAAAATGTCAGCACATTTATGGAAGCAATGTCAGCCATGGATCTCAAACAGATCATACAAACCCCCACGCATGAAAAAGGCAACATTCTTGACCTAGTCTTTGATAACAACCACACAACTTACACAGGTTCCCCACATTCAGTACAGTCACAAACAGTACCATGGTCTGACCACAAACTAATCAGCTTCTCCATTCCCACTGACAACACAATCACACCCACTACCCACCAACAATCAGGAAGATGCTTCAAGCAATTTGACAAAGATAATTTCCTATAAGATGCCCTTCCACAACTGGAAACCCTCTCAAATGACATCACCACTCTCACCGACAGCTGGAATAAAATCATCACAAAAGCAGCAACTACAACATCCACCCCTCCTCACACTACCTAGAAACACTCCAAGACCCCATGGTACGCCTCTACCCTCCGCAAACTCAAAACCTAACTTTGAAAAACTTAACTGAGATGGTGAAAAACGACCAACCATGAGGAAAAAAATCTATTATTTAAAACTTTTAAGCAATTACTGTGCTGCAACAGATACTGCCAAGCGTGAATACTCCCTCACCTCCCAACAGCTGGCGACTCACTACAAGCAACTCCACCCCAACCAAACCCAGTCCCCCCCATCACTGAAACCACCCACCAATATACATGGTCATCCTTCGACACCATCAGCAAAGAAAGCATCAAATCCATTATCTCAACTCTCAATACAACAAACCTCCCCTCTTCATCCCTGCCCAGTCAACTGGATCAAAGCAACTAAGATGGACCTCAGCACCATACTCACCAGAATAACACAATCATCCCTACAACATGATCATATGCCCCAGCCCTTTCAATTCTCCTCCATACTCCTCACCCTAAAGAAACCCAACCTCGATCCATCAGAACCAGTCTCCTATAGACCTATCGCCAGTCTCCCTTTCATCACAAAAGTCATTGAAAAGACTGTTCAGCAACAATTTCAAGATCATATTGACAGGAACACCCTCCTCGACCCCCAGCAACATGGTTTCCACCCCCTGCATGGAATGGCAACACAGTCTCCCTCATCAACACTCTAATAAAAGGCATAGAAAACACCACCCAAGGATTCCTCTTGATCTTCTTCAACATCTCGGCCATGTTTGACACCATCAACCACAACATCCTCTTTCAACGCCTTCAATCCACCGATATCCAAGGAACAGTCCTCCAGTGGTTCAAAACATACCTAACCAACAGACAACAACAGATTAATACGGAACAAACACCTCCACTCCTTACCAATAAACGCAAGGGGTACCCCAAGGCTCCACCCTTTCCAAGCTCTTCTTCAGCATTTACCTTCAACCCCTGTTCTCAGTCATCAAATCCTACAACATCAACTTTCATATCTATGCCAACGATACCATGCTCTATGGGCCAACATGAAACAACCCTCCTACACCAACCACCAAAACGGCTTCTCCAATGTCTTCAAATGGCTGAGTGATAACAACCTCACAATAAACGACAAAAAAACTGAATCTGTATTCATAACAAAGGACATCTCCTTTTCTCCTCCAACCACCCTAACACTAAACAACACCCAAGTACAAGTTCAACCAGAAGTGAAATACCTTGGCATCATCCTCGATCAATATCTCACCTTTAAACAACAAATAAACAAAACCACCAAAGCAGTTTACTTCAAAGCCAAAACCATGCAATGCCTTTGACCACTCCTCAATCCTTTAGATTTCCACTCAGCACTCCAAGAAATAATCCTTGATTACTGCAAATCCATCTAGTAAGGTCTTCCACAAACCACCCTACTCCCACTATCTACAGTTCTACATGCAACAGCATGCATTCTGCAAGGAGCATCGAAATAACGACCATGTCACCTGTAATCTCAAACAACTCCACTGGCTTCCAATAACAAGCAGGATAAAATACAAGACCATCCTCCTAACCCACAAAACTATCCACTCACACTCCAACACACACCTCCATACCCTACTCCAAACCCAACAATCAAACAGAACTAGATGAACAACCACACAAAACACACTTGCCATCCCCCATGCTAAAACCAGATACAACCAACAAGCCTTCCAACTGTATGCCCCGTCTACAACATAACCTCCCCCCCATCTACTGTTACTTACTGAAGATGTTACAAGAAAATGCATATAACAAAATACTATCCACCCATTGTATATAGTAAACTGTTCCAGTTCTTACCCAATGTTCACTGTACATAGATAATATGTTCTATGTAAAGTGGCTGATATTATTCTATTGTTTCAGGTAAACTGCTTTGACCAGGTGAAAAGCAGTATTTTTTTTTTTTAGTGACACAAATCAATGCTGATACCTGGCAACCCAGCTGCCTCTGAGTTTTCTTGACAATGTATTGCTGGAAGTAGATTGCCAGGCCTTTTCTTCCAAAGCAATGAAGGGTAAAGTGACTTGCTTAAGGTCACAAGAAGTGCCAGTGGGAAGTGAACCCTTGATCTTCTGGGTAGTAAGCAGTTGCTTTAACCTCTAGGCTACTCCTCCACTCCTAACTGGTATATAAATCCTGCTAAATAAAATAAAATAAAAAAAATAAGATCAGTACCTGGTCCATAAAGCTGATGGCAGTGTGACCAGGTGCCAGTTTGATTGACCAGAATACAGCACAAGCACCATCAGCGGTCTCACAAATGTGCACATTTGTATAGACAGATGCTGGTGCCCTTGGGTATCTAGTGGTGCTGTTTGTGCTGATGCATGCAGTCAATCTGGGGGCCCTCATTTAATGTCAGGGATAAGCTCTGACATTTAGCTGTAGAGGACCATTTCTGATTTCTTCTGGTCCATACATAGCTTTGTACAGATCATTGTCAGAGATGCCAATGCAATCACAACTAAAATGTTCACCTACTGCCATGTGTGTTGTGCTGCAAGGTATGTCAGGACACTCATATCACTTTCTTCTTGCTGTTGTAAAATCTCTGAGTGCACAGAGATCACTTTACAGTATCCTGGTCATGCAAAGGACTAGCTTATATGGTCTGTTTTTCATCAGCACATCTGTTTTCATGGGTAGTTGGCATGGGCATCACATCGTCATTGTGAGGAGCAACTTTGGGGATGCATGTTTTAACTGAGGAGGCATGGCCACTTGGAGACGGGCAGCAGCAGAGCCGTACATCTTTTCGGAATTCACCAAGGTACTGTAGGGATGTCCACACCGCTTGCTACGTATACCTGTGTCCCGGGGTTTGGGCATGCTATGCCGAACATGTCTTTTTTCCCAATTCTGAACTGGCAATAAAGGTGGCAATAGTTAGAATGGCACTTGACACTCTTACACACCCTTCTACAATTAAAGAGTCCAGGCCAGAAATTGTGTCCTGAACCAAGGGTTTACTCAAACTTAAGGGTCACTGATAAAACAGCAATAACATTTGGCAATAACAGTGAAAAAGCAGAACTATAACACAACAGGTTAAACTCTTACTCTAGTAATTGGTGTATTGTTTCCCCATTCCTTCCAGCTGTCATGCACCTTACATTTCATCTTTAGATGTCTCAAGCCCCACTTAAATATTTGACAGGAAACAAAAACAGCAGGTACATAGACAAGTGGTCAAGGGTCTTTATTCACACAAGGAAAAACCCCCAACGTGTTTCGACCAGGAGGCCTTTCTCAGGGGGTGCAAAAACTCGAAAACAACAATAATAATAACAATCAGATATTGACATGATAAACAAATAAATAATATTCAAAACATAAATAACACTTATTTGTAATGAAATAAGTATATTAAAAGCAAAATAAAAACAGGTTCCTGTAAATACAAATAAAAAGGCCGACAGCTATCAATGTTAAAACATCTACTGTATAATCCATACATGTAAATAATCTATGATGCAAACAAGTAAGAATGCAAGGCTGATAAACTTCTATAGGAGAGAGGAAGTGAACTGATATAGAAAGTGCTATATAACAAGGGAGAGGAGGACCAAAGAAAATCATACACTGGGACCAGTGTAATTCAGCAAATCATGCTAATCTTAAGGAAGAAAACGGACCTGAGGTAAGTAAACATGTAAAAAGGGGCAATACTCTCTAGAAACCTTGGAATTCAGACTGAGCTCCCCCTGCCCCTTGGCAGTGATTTAAAGCCTCTCTCCTTGTCTGGCCATTGTGACTGGTGCAGTTTTCTCCCTTCAGTAAGGTGAATAGTCTGGCTAGGTGCTAGTGGCTCCTGCCCCTTGAGGACAGAGTCCCTACTCCTACATGGTGAGCTTTTTATACTCATTTGGTTATTTCCTCCCAGAAGAGTCCTCTCTCAGGCTGAGAGGACTGGCAGAAAGAACCTCTTCTGTTCTGGAAAAGTTTAGATCTTTCTACATCTTGTAATAATTATCAGGGTTTTTTTTATACTGCTTTATTGTTTCAGTCAAAGCTTGGTAATGTACATTAGATAGGGGCATTGATAACTTGGATTTTTCTGAGGCAGTGGAGGATTAAGTGACTTGCCCAAGGCCACAAAGAGTGCTAGTAGAAATTGAACGCTGGCCTTTTGGTTCCCAAGCCAGTGCTGTAACCATTAGGCTATTCTTCCACTCAACAGGGATGTTGGATTATGCCACTGATCCTAAGGCAGGATCCAAGTAGTCTCTTCACATACTTTACACACTATCCTTTATACCTGCTCCTGAGCAGGATTAAATGTCTGCGACTTCAATTTAGCCACTATTTCTGCTAGTTTACATCTACTGTATTCCTTATCATCCAGCTAGAGCAGTCAAGACAAGTGGGTTATGCTTCCTTGCCAGTAGGTGGAGGCAGACTTGAACAACTTTCAGTGATGTCACCACTTGCTATATCCTCTGGTACAGCACTGAGAGAGGTCACTATTGTATGCCTCGAACAGGTGCAAAGTGGGTCAACTGTGAAAGATAGGCCTGACTTTCCTTGCCCACACTATGGTCCAGAGGCCTTGGATTGAGTCAGAAAGAATCCAATGGCTTGGAACATGGGTATACCCATGTCTCCTGGAGTGAGCAGCTGCTCTTAGTCCATTATGTTTACTATGGGGTTACTAGTGTTGCTTTCGCTGTTTTTCTATCTTTCCTTGAATTATTTCCTAAGTTTTATTTTTTCCCCATTGATTTCAGTGGGAGCTAATTGGCTTTTTTCTGCTTTTGAATAAAGCAATGTCAGAGTAAAAGAACAAACAAAAAAAGACCTGATCAGCAGCCAGGCCTCCCCAGGTTTGTATGAGCATCTAGGGCTTCCTTAATTGTGTTTTCCCATTGGCCCGACAGGCTCTGGATTTCCTTTTCAAGGCTCCTGTTTTGCCACTGCATTATGATTTTTTTCATTATAGATATATATATATATATTTTTTTTTGCATTTTTTTCTATTTGCCACTGTGGTTTTCAGCAAAGCGGCCTGATGCAGTCTGCGGCTCCTAGTGAGCTTTTTTAGCCATGGCTGCTGTAAAGACTGGTGCAAGGATTAGAGGCAACCTAGGTGGGCCCTCCATCCTGCCACCCTTCCCATCCCATTGCCACTGCCGATACCCCTCTCCAGGGCCTGCAGCGGTGGCAATGGCTTTGAAACCACATTGCAGAGCTTACCTAAACTCTCAGTTGTGCGTTGCAGTTTCTGCTGTCTATGACCTATCGCTTCTGCGATACAGCATCAGAGACTTTAGTTAAGCACTGTATTGCGGTTTCAAAGCAATTGCCATCACTGCAGACCATGGAGAAGGTCGACAGTGGCAGCAGTGGACTCCCCTGGGATGTCGGTGCTCTAGGCAACCACCTTGTTTGCTTAATGGTAGTGCTAGCCTTAAGTCTGAGACTCTGGGAGGAAGTAGTGAGGGAGGGAAAATTGTTCTAGTCACGGCACAGAAGAGACACCTGATCAGACTTCAGCTGCACATACACCAGGTTCCAGATGAATCCATGATCTGTGGCTCCAGGCTGAGGTCTGTCACTGTAACGACTGGACTGGATAGCAGCAATAGAGGTAATTAAAAAGAAAAAAGTGGGGGAAAGGATATGAAGAAACTCCAGATAGTTGTGAAAGAAGGTTTATGGCCCCAAAACCGACTGGTTCCAGAATGAGATGAAAGTGCAAAGATACAGGAGGAAATTGCTGCCCCCTCCCCCTAAAAAAATCGAAATATAGTGAGAAGTACAGTTGAAGAACATCTAAACAGGAATCATATAGTACTGCTAGAGCTTCTATTCTTAGCTATTTATAAGTAATACATGTAGGGATTTATTTTCCTATCAATTAGGGTTCTTTGAGGTACCTAAAATCAGTGTTTATCAGTATTGTCATGCCATAGTTACTATTACTGGATACCATTTCCGTAAAATCAAATGTGTATATTTGCATCATTGGGTCATCGGTGCTGAAAAGGCACAAGAATAGAGACTACAAGTCAAGCCAGGGGAGAGTGAGAGTGTGCCATGGGCTGTTTCATTAGTGTTTATTGGTTAATACATAAAACCTGAAGCACTAAGGAGCCCTTTTACTAAGGTTTTTATGCCTAACACAAATTTAGTGCAAAATCTAACATGTATTGAGTGCAAGCTTCCATGGTAACTGTCAGGGGTGTGACCAGCATGTTCCTGACAGTTAACATGCAGATTTCTACCCTAAGACATAGTGCGAGTACTGCACGTGCACTTACGTCCACCTATTGCAGTGGGGTTAGGTGCAGCTGTGTTAATGGCAGCATAGACAGCGTGCGATATGCCCTCACCATGCCCACTCTCCTCTCCTACCCACCCATTCAGCACCCCAACACAAGAGTGTCAGCACATGAATCAATGTGCACAACAAACCCGAGTCGGTCCAACATGTTGGTACCCCAGGCAAACCTTAATCCTTATGTCCCCCCCCTTGCTGTCAGAAATTAATGTTGAGCTTTGAAAGCCCTGCTCTTTGCTGCCCCCAGAAGCTACCATCCTAGGTGACTGCCTAGTTTGCCTAATGGTTGGGCCAGCCCTGGCAACAACTATCATGCCCCCATGCTAATAGTTACCATGGGCCTGAGCATGCAGCTACTGAGAGCAAAAATGCACATTAAGTGCCAAATGCACTTTAGTAGGTGCCCCTAGGTAGAACTACTGAATAAAGTATATATTGGAATATTGAGAAGTGGATATCATACCCTGATAAAAGTACTAGACTTCAAAACAAAACTGCGGCGCTGCTACAGAAAAGTAGGCTTTATATGTAAGCAGCAGAAATGTTTGACCTAATACTCTTCTCCAATTCCTCTCCCTCAAACTTCTGCAAATCAATCCTTCCCTCATCTGACATCACCTCTTAACATTTACTCTTCAGCTTCCGCCGTCCCAACCTCGTCCTTTCTCCTCCAACCTATTTAGAAACCTTCATAATACTGATCCTTTGACTCTCTCCTCCATCATTTCTCCATTTCTTTCCTCCATTATATCCTCCAAGTCTGTCGATGAGGCATTATCTTCATACAATGCTACACTATCCTCAGCCCTTGACACTCTTGCACCTCCCACCCCTTGTCCTGTCAAACGATCTACTCCCCAACCCTGGCTTTCACCCACAATCCGTTACCTATGCATCTGCGCCCGTTCTGCCGAACGAGCTTAGTCCAAATCCCTCTCTCCGGAAGACCTTCTACACTTCAAATTCATGCTTGGCTCCTTCCAGTCAGCCTTAGCACTTGCCAAACAAGATTACTACATCCATCTAACCAACTCCCTTGCCTCTGATCCTCGCCGTCTCTTCAATACCCTCAATTCTCTCCTCAAGGTCTCCCCGCCCCCGATCCCGCCATCCCTTTCCGCCCAAACCCTAGCCGACTACTTCCATGACAAAATTCACAAGATTACCCTTCAATTCCCTAACCCCTCATCTACCTCTCCTCCCCATCCATACACCCCTGCCACCCTCTCCTCCTTCCCTCCGATCTCTGAAGAAGAAACCACACTCCTCCTTTCCTCCTCCAAACCCACCACCTGTTCATCAGACCCTATTCCCACTCATCTCCTACATTCCATCTCCCTCACCATTGTCCCCTCCATCGCTCATATCCTCAACCTTTCACTCTCCACTGCAACTGTCCCTGCTGACTTCAAACATGCTGTTGTCACACCCTTCCTCAAGAAACCCTCACTTGATCCCACATGCCCTTCTAACTACCGACCCATCTCCCTCCTTCTCTTCTTATCCAAACTATTAGAACAAGCAGTCCACCATCGCTGCCTCGACTTCCTCACCTCCCAGGCCCTCCTGGACCCACTACAATCCGGCTTCTGTCCCCTACACTCCACTGAAACAGCACTCGCAAAAGTCACCAACGACCTGTTCCTGGCTAAATCCAAGGGCCTCTATTCTATCCTCATCCTTCTTGACCTTTCTGCTGCCTTTGACACCGTTGACCACAACCTTCTCCTCACCACCCACTGCTTGCTTGGCTTCAAGGACTCCATACTATCCTGGTTCTCCTCCTACCTCTCCCATCGCGCATTCAGTGTATGCTGTGGTGGCTCCTCCTCCTCCCCTACCCCGCTCCATGTAGGTGTACCCCAGGGATCCGTCTTGGGCCCCCTCCTTTTCTCTCTCTATACCCAAGGCCTTGGCGCGCTTATCTCCTCCCATGGCTTTCAATACCATCTCTATGCCAATGACTCCAAAATCTACCTCTCTACACCTAATATCTCGCCGGCAACCCAGTCCAAGATCTCTACCTGTCTTTCGGACATCGCTGCCTGGATGTCTCATCGCTGATTGAAACTAAACATGGCCAAGACTGAACTCCTTGTCTTTCCACCCAACTCTTCCTCCCCACTTCTCCCTCTCTCAGTCCATGTGGATGGATCTACTATCCTTCCTGTTCCCTCGGCCCGCAATCTAGGGGTCATCTTTGACACTTCTCTTTCCTTCTCCGCTCATATCTAGCTTGTAGCTAAGACCTGCCGCTTCTTTCTCTACAACATCAGCAAAATCCGCCCCTTCCTCTCTGCACACACGACCAAAACGCTTATCCACTCCTTAATCTCCTCTCGCCTTGATTACTGCAACCTACTCCTCGCTGGTCTCCCCGTGAGCCACCTCCTTCCCCTTCAATCTATACAAAATCACGCTGCTCGACTAACCTTCTGCCAGCCTCGCCATGCCCACATTACTCCCCTTCTCAAGTTGCTTCACTGGCTCCCTGTCCAATTCCACATCCAATTCAAGCTTCTCCTACTGACCTATAGATGCATTCACTCCATGGCCCCTCAATACCTCTTATCTCTTATCTCTCCCTACGTCCCCTCTCGAAATCTGCGCTCTGCTAACAAATTACTTCTATCAATGCTTTTCACCTGCACCGCGAACTCCCGACTGTGCTCCTTTCACCTTGCTGCACCACACGCCTGGAACAGCCTACCTGCGTCTGTGCGCCAGGCACCCTCCCTGGCCCTCTTCAAATCCAGGTTGAAGACACACCTCTTCACCATTGCATTCAGATCCTGATTTCCATCCTCATCTTACCCTAACCCCCGTCAACGCTTATGACCAAACTATAGACCTAACTGTACCACACCGTACCTTGCGCAGAACTGACTAATGCTCTGTACTGTTCTGATTAGATTGTAAGCTCCGTTGAGCATGACTCTGATGGGCAGGGACTGTCTCTTGTATGTTGGCTACCTCTTGTAGGTTAGCTGTGCAGAGCTGCGTGCTTGGCGCTTTGTAAGTGCTGAATAGTAGTAGTAGTAGTAACTATACTGTTCCATGAACTGAAAGAGAGATGGGTGGTATATTTTGTGTGATAATTATTATAGTTCATGTCTTTTGTCAAAAATTCAGAATGAAGAATTCCATTAGTAATACTCTTAACATCACACCTTTCCAGTGAGGTAGTTAGGCATCCCCAAGATCAGGCAGATCAGCTCATTTGTTCCTGTAGTACTTAGTTTGTGCAATATCACATAGCAGTACTCTGAACACCATATTATCAATCAAGAATGCCAGCCAAAACCTTCACTCTGCTTTTATGCCTTTAAAAACAGCACTTAAGTTGTGTGCTGAAGCAAATGGCCTGCCTCAAGCAACAAAGTGATGCACACTATGTGAATGGGCTGCCTCAGGCAACAAAGTGGCGGCACAAAGCTGCTCACCTTGTCATGCTCATATTACCCCTCTTCTCAAATCACTTCATTGTGTGCCCTTCTCTTCTATTGCTAACTCTTGACTTCGCTTCTTTCATCTGGAACAAACTACCTGAGTCTGTACGTCAGGTGCCTTCTCTGGCCCTTTTCATATCCAGGCTGAAAACTCACCTCTTTGTTGCCACTTTCGGATCTTGACTCATCTGATCTCCTTTGTGTTTCCTTACCATTCCCCCTAGATGTATCCCTGTCTACACCTACTGTGTTGTCTGTCTTGACTAGATTGTAAGCTCTGATGAGCAGAGACTGTCTCTTACATGTCTGTGCAGCACTGCGCATGTCTTGCAGCATTATACAAATGCTCAGTAGTAGTAGTAGTAGTAGGGTCGGCCGTGTAGCTTATCTAGTGGATGGGTTAGCTCCGGCTGCTGTTTGTTTGCCCCTGTTAGGGGTTGCAATGTCTAAGACACTTTTTGGCTGAAATTCTGAGATCCTTCCCATTGGGGACCCAGGGCCTGATACCATGCCTGTGGCCCTTGCTACTCCTTTCTTTTATTCCTTTCCGCCATGAGCTCTGCAGTCACTTTGGTTGTTGGTTGGTGACTTGGGCTTAGTTAGGGCAGAGCATGACAGTGTGGCACTATCTATATGCCCTGTGACCTGGGGGCCCTTTGGGCTTCCAGAGCTCTACTTGTGGGCTGGTTTGTGCTGCAGCTCCTACAACAGCTCTTGGGTTGAATTTGGTTGGCTAGCTGCATGGCAGCCTCCTTTGGGGGTGTTTGGGGCCTGGACATACCACAGGGGACCCAGGAATCCTGAGCGCTCTTCTGACAGCTAGAGAAGTCCTGGCCCCTACTTTGCACTTGCAGTCTTTTCCTCTACGAGCCCAGCCTTTCCCTACAGCAGTTGTTTCTGTTTTTTTGAACTTTGTAAATTGCTTTGCATACTTTGAAAAAGTGGTATAGAAAATACTAAAAACCATAAACCATAAAGAGGGAAGTTCTGACCATCAGAAGTAAGTTTGAGGATGATAGAATGGTAGCCCCCTAGGGCCTGGTTAGGATCCCTCAAAAATCTGCCTTTGTTCTCTTCTAGGCTCTATTTAGGACATTACATGATATTACGGTAGTTCTGCAAAGTGTGGAACTGTTTTTTGGGCAAGGTTAGCAGGTGAGCCCTCTTTATACTGGATGGGACTGCTGCTCTGTAAAGTTCCAGCTTTTCTATGGCCCAATGCGGTAGCGCATGGGCTTTTAGAGAGAAAACCCCTGAACTGGGCCTCTGAGGACCTAAGGTCCTGTCTTGCCTGTCCACTCAGCCAAGGTGAAATGGATGAACCTTTTAGCTCCCTGGGATGGAAGCCTGCTTCATGGCTGTGATGAAGCACATAATCATCCCATCAGTGGGAGGTACTGCCTGTGGGGAATCTTGGTTTTGAAGTCAGTCAATGTCTTACAGAAGGCCTTGACAGTAGCTGCTTTCAATGTTCGGGTAGTGCTGTATACGCACCTTGAGACTAGCCCTCAGATGAGGACTGCACCCTCTGCTGGTGGCCTACTGGCTGTGGCTATAGGGCTATGACACCTTGCTCCTAAGATTGAATGTTTGTTCCTGAGAACTTCTAGCTTGGGTGGGGCAAGTAGTCATTTAGCCCAGTCTCCTTCCAGAGGCTAGGAGGCTCACAGCACCCACCTAGGCGGCTGCTGCTAGTTAATGCTGATGCAGAGTTTTTCCCAGCTCAATGAGAGTGGCAGTGTGGGCCAGTTACTAGTGATGGTATATTCCAATGATGGCTGTGGTCTGTAGTGGAGCAATTCCTCTTAAGGGTTGCTTTCTCTCTGGGAGGAGAAGTTTGCTGATAGAGACTTCTGGAAGACAGGCAAGGACCAAGGGACCTTCTAAGGCCATGCATAGAGTTGGAGCTACCCTCTGAAGAAGGTGAGTTCTTTGGGACCTCTGCTGCATCAGGGGCAATCCTGGCAGAGCTTCTGGTGGGCTTGAATTACATCCATAGGGCCTTTGGGAGTCCCTCCTGAGGTGCAGCAGGTAGGGGTATAACTCAATCAGTCCTTCTGAGCACACCTGTTAATCTAGTGTGTTTTGGGGACCTTAGGCGAGAGCGGAGTTTGTTAGCTCCTTTGAGAAGCCACTTGTCTTTATTCCCTCAATGGCTGGTCCAGGTCAGCCTGGGACTTCTGATGTGCACTATCAGCCCGATTCTGTCCCGGATGTAGAACCCTCTGTATGTCCGGTCTGAACTGGACGTACAGAGGGTTTCACGATTCTGATCCCGCAGGGCATGTCTATACCAGTAGGATCAGAATTGCGATCTGGCCTGTATGTGCAGGCTGGAACTGCGATTCAGCCCGACCTGCACATACAGGCACTGCCCGACTAACTCAGTCACTTCAGCACACTCTTTGGTGACCTCTACATCATAGTGGTTGTTGCATGATTCCCATACCTCATCAAAGTCCAAACATAGCAGCAAACACTGGTCTACCTCACTGACAGAAAAGGTATCGAAGATCTTGACACCAGCATCGGCAGACACGGAGTCACAATCCTCGGCGTCAGACTCCAATACTCGGCATCAACATCGGCACTCAGCTTCAGGTGACCCAGACTTAGACCAACCTGCAAAGATAGTTCCTCCAAAGCATTTGAGGGGCTCGGGGATGCTCCCAGGACTTTGTCCTCGGCGGAGCCCCTGGTACCTTGCTCTGGGACAGTGGCACAGAACTCAATGCTTGAAGTCTCCCAGCCACCTCCAATCTCCCTCGATGAGCGCATCCAAACTATCAAGAGGAGTCTGGCCACGGTCCTGGCAGCAGTAGTGCCAGGGCCTTTGGGACCTTCAAGGCCCTTGAGTTCCATAGCTCTGTTACTGACCCTCGATGTCAATACATCCAGAGCTTCCTGAGCATTGCTCAGTAAGTCGGTTCCATCATATGTGGAGCCAAGGCCTCCGTCGGAGCACTTCACTACATTGGGTATGAGACACCTCGGTTCTGATACCTCACAGCATGAATGCCAAGCTTCCATATCGGTATCAGAGAATTGGCGATACCAAGATACCAATAGCCACTATTTTGATTTTCTACCGGATTCCGGTACCGCTTCCTTGGAGTCGGATGCCGAGTCTCTCGATTCTGCACCGCCCCCAGATATTCCCTCGGATCCCTCTCCATCTCATGAGAGGCATCGCTATCCCCCCAAGGACATGTCTTTCCAAGATTTTTTATGGACATGACGGCTTCTCTCAGTGTCTGTAGCCACAGAATCGGAACCGAGAGCAGAAGAGCTTGACATACTTCAAAACCCGTCGGCGCCAAAGGAAGCTTCCACGCTTTCCATACATAACATACTCCAAAACCTTAAGCTTCAGAGGTGGGAGGCACCTCTGATGGTTCTATCCATCAGAAAGTGACTGGACACTATGCAACGAGTTCCTCCTTGCCCAGGGTTTCAGAAACCACAATTACCTCACCATTCCATGGTTGTGGAATTGGCCATGTGAAGAATTAAGAGTTCCAAGAATTACTCGTCAGTTCCCCCAGGCAGAGCGTCCAGAACTCTCAATGCTTTTGGCCGTAGAGCTTTTCAAGCAGTTATGCTGGCATCCAAGATTAACTCCTACATGCTCTATATGGGGATGTTTTTGAGGGATGTCTAAATTTACCACCTTGTTGCCAAGAGACAAGCAGGCTCCACATCAGGCTCTGGTGACACATGCTCAAAAAACCTCCAAATTTCTGATTCTTTTGAAACCACCAGTAGAACAGCAGCAGCTTATATTGGAGCAAGGAGGATGACCTGGCTGCAGGCCTCTGACCTTGATCAATAGATTCAAGACAAGCTGGCAAATATCCCCTGTACTGGCGAAAACCTTTTTGTGAAAGGGTGGCGTGAGAAAGCAGATGAGATAGAAACTGATGATCTCACCATGAAACGCTGCTTATCTTGCAAAACAGCAGACCCCGATAAAAAGAAGGCTCCTTCTTAAAAAACCCTTCTATCCCAGGCAGGTTAGTATACTTTGCCCACAGATGGCCCCTCATAACCTCATAACCCTGGGCCTTGGCAGTGGTGAGTGGGGACTATCAGCTCAATTTCAAAGACCTGCCCCCCACCTTCTTTGTAAGGGAGTTACACATGGATCTCCTCCACTCTACTCTCCTGCGGCAGGAGATCACCATTCTGACAACACAAGGAGCATTGAGGAAGTTCCCACTCCCTTAACAAGGCCTAGGGTTCTACTCCTGATATTTCCTCATTCCAAAGAAGACAGGGGGATTCGGGCCTATCCTGGACCTCTGGAATCTCAACAAATTCTTCATGAGAGAAAAGTTCAAAATGCTCTCGCTAGGGACTCTAGTCCCTTATCTTCAGGAAAAAAACCTCTGGCTCTGCTCTCTGTATTTCAAAGATGCCTACATTCACATCCTGATCCACCCCTTTCACAGAAAGTACCTTTGTTTTTTCTTTCAGGGACATCACTACCAGTACCGTGTTCTCCCCTTCAGTCTGGCTTCAGCCCCAAGGGTGTTCACGAAGTGTCTGGCAGTCATAGTGGCCTACCTCCGCATCTTGGATATTTTCATCTTCCCTTATTTAGACAACTGGCTCATCAAGGACGATACTTCTCAAATGGTCACATCATCATTGTTTCAATGCACCATTCTAGTGCTAAAGCAACTAGGCTTTGTGGTCAATTATCCAAAGTCCCAGCTGACTCCAACTCAGATACTAGAATTCATAGGGGCTCTTCTGGATACCACAAAGGCTCATGCCTTCCTACCAGAGGACCACCTTCATCGTCTCATCTCCTTGGCAAGACATTGCCAAAACCAACCCAGTATCTCCGCAACAGACATACTCCGTCTCTTGGGTCACATGGCCTCCACAGTCCATGATGTCCCATATGCCTACCTTCACATGCGATCAGGACAGTGGACCCTCTTAGATCAATGGGCACAGTCCATGGGTCGCCTCGCAGACAAGGTCACCATAACTTCTCAGTTTGTGGACTCCCTAAAATGATAGTGCACTGCTCAAAACCTTCTTGTTGGGTTACCTTGTCAAATATCTGCACCACAGTGTACCCTGACAACAGATACATCCAAGCAGGGATGGGGAGCTCATCTCCACAGTCTCAACACACGGGGCCTATGGTCTGTAAGTGTGAGTTGCTCCTTTCTCAGCATTGTGTACCACTTACCCCTTCGGGACGCCAGCTGCCCCGGGCTGGAGAACCACCTTACCTTCTCTGTCTGGAATTCCAGAGGAACAAACACACACGCTCGCAAATAAGTAGTATGTAAGTTTATTCCAAAGAGTAAAGGGGCTTTCCATCTTTTATACATGAGAAAAAACATATACATACGTCATTGACTCATCCCCTGAGGCCCACCACAGCTTATCAGTAACTCCACAGCTGTTAGTCATTTCCCCTTACAAGACAATCAACTTGTCTTAACACAGCACATTCCTTTCAGTATATTTGTAAGTACAGGATTCCTACGTTTCCCTGCGGGCCTTCTAGTCCTCCCGTACACACACTCTAAGTCTTACCCCTGTCAATCCCCCCTTTGGGCCTGCATAGGCCCATTATAAAGCAGCCCGACAGTCCTCCAGAGGACAGTCAAGTAGGGACTATCAACTGGAGGTTGGTGGTAGCATGCTCAGCTACATCTGTCATCGTGGAAACTGGCGTATAGGAATACATGAAAGTGGTGGAGCTCTGCAGGGTCTTCCGACAACAACCAAGGACACATGAGAATATACAACAAAAAAGAACAAGGATTATAAACCCACTCAATAGGGCAATAATCAGCCCTTTGAGGCCACCCCCCAATCCTTCAAACCATTTTACAACATCACCCCATATGTTACCAAAATCAATACCACCCTTGAAATCGGCCATATTCAAATCGGATAAGGTCTTAATCTTCATCATGGCATCTAGGACAAAAATAGTGTGATTTGCTATAACCGTACAACAATTAGTTTCATTTAAAAAGGTACAGGCCCCGCCCTCAGCTGCTAGTAAGAGATCTAAAGCTCTACAATTTTGTAAAGTCATTTGAGTATTCTGCTCCAGGGATTCTGCAAGCTTAGAAATGGATTCTGTTACTGACCTCATTTGTATATGTAACAAGCATTCTAATCTTCTAATTGCCATACCGAGTTGAGCAGTGATAGCGGGGGTCTGAAAAATGGGGATCCAGGAAATATAGCTAAGGGCATCCAAGCGAACCTTTGTCAAAGGATAAGTTGTATTAATATACTGGTATGAAGCTTGAATAGCCTCATCTTCAGGATTATCGGGTGACCAGGGATTTACATTCCTTTTCTTTCTTTTACCATGGGTTACCTTTAAAGGTACTAACGCCGAATAAGGAGTTATTTTAACCAATGCACAAGGAAGTACAGAGAGATTAACCTTCTGATGTAATACTTCTCCGCACAACCAATAATGACCAGCCACAGCCTCTAAGGAAGTATTACCAGTCCACTTCTCTCACTTGTGATGACCCGGATACAAATTGGTATTATTTGCGGATACGGTGGAGCCCATAGGCATATAACAGGATGTGTATGGGGAACGACCACTAGCTACCCCGACCATGACCGTACCATTGGCATACATGGATCCCACCTGTAAACGTTTTTCCCAATGATCAGCATTAACAACAAATGTAATGGTAGAAATATTCTGCCACCGGTGGCTAAAATTACTATGGGTATGATTCAACCATAACCCTAGGAGGATGCTGTTGTCCCCATACCACGGGGGCAATGTAGTATTAGCGTGTATGTCCCATGAAGCATTCTGCATGTTATAAGACATATTACACTTAGCGGAAAAAGAAACAGAAGCATTAGAGATTAAACAATAAATATAAGTTTTGGCCTCTGAAGTAAAAACATGGATTGGTTCATTAGAAGCATTCTTAGAGCTCCAAGTTTGATTACATTATATTGGTTCATAACAATCGGGAGATATTTGTTCATTACTCCAACAGGGAACCAACCCCACTACTTCTGATAAGGGCACAGGTATGGCCACCACCGGCGCGTATCCCACTCCCTTGGGTAGTGGGGTACATATAATACAGTCGGACAAATTCATCAGACCAACAATATCCAAGACAGAGGATTTCCACAAATTCAGAGAGAAGAGTTCTCGCTTAGTCCGGCGAGAACTATTGAGAGATACCTGAATCCAAGTTGCATTACATAAGAACATAAGATATGCCATACTGGGTCAGACCAATGTCCATCAAGCCCAGTATCCTGTTTCCAACAGTGGCCAATCTAGGTCATACGTACCTAGCAGTATCCCCAAGAGACAGAGGTTCCACAATGCTTGTATTGGGTCAAGCATTGATATCCTGGGTTCCTTTTTAACAATGGTTTATGGACCTTTCCTCCAGAAACTTGTCCAAACCTTTTTTAAATCCAGCTACACTAACAGCTCTTACTACATCCTCCGGTAACAAATTCCAGAGTTTGATTACACGTTGAGTGAAAAAATATTTTCTCTTATTTGTCTTAGTTTACCCTGTAGCTTCATTACATGTCCCCTAGTCTTTCTATATTCTGATAGCGTAAACAATCGATCTACGTTTACCCGTTCCACTCCATTCATTAATTTATAGACCTCTATCATATCTCCCCTCAGCTGTCTCTTTTACAGGTTGAAGAGCCCTAACCTTTGTAGCCTCTCTTCATAGGAGTAGCCTTCCATCCCCTTTACCATTTTGGTGGCTCTTCTCTGTACCTTTTCTAATAACGCTATATCCTTTTTAAGATACCGCGACCAGAATTGCACACAATATTCAAGGTGTGGTCGCACCATGGAACGATACAGAGGCATTATAATACCCTTTGTTTTATTTTCCATTCCTTTCCTTATGATACCTAGCATTCTATTTGCTTTCTTGGCCGCTGCTGCACACTGGCGGAGGGTTTTAACATGTTATCCACGATGACCCCTATATCTTTTTCCTGGGTGGTAGTTCCCAATGTGGAACCTTGCATTGTGTAACCATAGTGTGGGTTGTTCTTTCCTAGGTGCATAACTTTGCACTTGTCCACATTAAATTTCATCTGCCAT
Organism: Ichthyophis bannanicus; assembly: GCA_033557465.1. NCBI lineage: Eukaryota > Metazoa > Chordata > Amphibia > Gymnophiona > Ichthyophiidae > Ichthyophis > Ichthyophis bannanicus. Next base: position 440,871,796 of record CM066033.1, read on the forward strand.
TTGGATGCCCAGTCTTCCAATTTATCCAGATCCTCCTGCAGTTTTTCACAGTCCTCTTGGGTTTTAACAACTTTAAACAGTTTTGTGTCGTCTGCAAATTTCATAACCTCACTAGTTATTCCCTTTTCCAGGTCATTTATGAATATGTCAGAAAGCAGCGGAACCAGCACAGATCCCTGGGGTACACCACTATTCACCTTCCTCCATTGGGAAAATTGGCCGTTTAGCCCAACTCTCTGCTTTCTATCTTTTAACCAGTTCCCGATCCACAATAGTACACTGCCTCCTATCCCATGACTTTTACGTTTTGCCAAAAGTCTCTGATGAGGGACCTTGTCAAAGGCTTTCTAAAAGTCCAGATACACTATATCAACCAACTCACCTTTGTCTACCTGTTTATTCACACCTTCAAAGAAACATATCAGATTAGTAAGACAAGATCTTCCTTGTCTAAAGCCATGTTGTCTGTCTCCCATTAGGCCATGACTATCTACATGCTGTGTAATTTTGTTCTTTATGATGGTTTCTACCATTTTCCCCGGTACTGACGTCAGGCTCACCAGTCTGTAATTTCCCGGATCACCCCTGGAACCCTTTTTAAAAATTGGCGTTACATTGGCGATCCTCCAATCTTCAGGTATTACAGATGATTTTAATGAAAGTTCACAGATTACTAATAGCAGGTCTGCAATCTCATATTTCAGTTCTTTCAACACTCTTGGATGTATACCATCCGGTCCAGATGATTTGCTACTCTTCAGTTTATCAAATAGTTGTAATACATCTTCACAATGTAGCGATATTTCTCTCAATTCCTCTGCAGTATCACCTTTAAATACCACTTCAGTCTTGGGTAACATCCCTACATCTTCCTTAGTAAAGACCGAAGCAAAAAATTCATTTAGTCTCTCTGCTATAGCCTTGTCTCCTCTTACTGCCCCTTTTACCCCTCTATCATCTAATAGTCCAATTGACTCTCTCACAGGCCTTTTGCTACGAATGTACTTGAAAAAGTCTTTATTTCATGTTTTTGCTTCCGTAGCAAGTTCCTTCTCAAATTCTCGCTTTGCCTGCCTTATCAATGCTTTGCATTTAACTTGCCAGTGCTTGTGCTGTTTCCAGTTTTCGTCGTTTGGCTCTTTTTTCCATTTCCTGAAAGATGCTTTTTTGGCAGCAACAGCCTCTCTGACCTCACCTTTAAACCATGCTGGCAGTTTTTTGGACTTTCTTCCACTTTTCTTAATGCGTGGAATACAGCTGGTCTGGGCTTCCAAGATAGTATTTTTAAACAACACCCAAGCTTGATGTAAGTCTTTAACCTTTGCAACCGCTCCTTTTAGTTTTTTCTTAACTATTTTCCTCATTTTATCATAGTCTCCCTTTTGAAAGTTAAAAGGTAGTACTGTGGATTTGTTTACTATCCCTCCTCCACTAATTAAATCAAACACGATCATGCTATGATCACTATTGCTAAGTGGTCCCAACACCCTTATTTCTTGTACCAGATCTGGTGTTCCACTAAGGACTAGGTCCAGTATGGCTTCCCCTCTGGTCGGTTAATGAACCAGCTGCTCCAAGAAGCAGTCATTTATTTCATCTAGAAACTTTATCTCCCTAGCATGTCCTGCCGTGACACTGACCCAGTCGATACTGGGGTAATTGAAATCACCCATTATTATTACTCTGCTGTGACTTTTGTTAGCTTCCTTGATTTCTTTAAGCATTTCATCATCCATTTGTTCATTCTGGCCAGGCGGTCGATAGTACACCCCCACTGCCATCACCTTCCCCTTCATACATGGAATTTCAATCCATAGAGATTCTACAGCAAATTTTGTTTCCTGCAAAACTTTAATCCTTTCTGACTCAATGCCCTCTCTAACATAGAGCACAACCCCTCCACCAATTTGATCAGTTCTATCATTATGATATAGTTTGTATCCAGATATCACAGTGTCCGACTGGTTATCCTCCTTCCACCCATGTCTCTGAGATTGCAATCATATCTAACCTCTCATTTAGTGCTATATATTCTAACTCTCCCATCTTATTCTTTAGACTTCTAGCATTTGCGTACAAGTATTTTAGAGACTGTATTTTATTAATATTAATCTGGCTATTGGTGGGCATGGGTAATTTGGAATCTTTACGCTCTGTCTGCACCATACTCAAGGGCATTTGGGCTACTTTACTCTTTTTTGGAACCTCACTGCTTTTGGTAGTATCCTTCAAGGATACCTTCTTCTGAACCATGTGCTCTTGGGTGACTGTCGGCTTTCCCCTGTTTTCTAGTTTAAAAGCTTCTCTATCTCCTTTTTAAAGGTTAATGCCAGCAGTCTGGTCCCATCCTGGTTAAGGTGAAACCCATCCCTTCGGAAGAGCCCCTCCTTTCCCCAGAATGTTCCCCAGTTCCTAACAAGTCCAAAACCCTCCTCCTTGCATCATCATCTCATCCACGCATTGAGACTCCGGAGCTCTGCCTGCCTTTTGGGTCCTGCACGTGGAACGGGAAGCATTTTGGAGAACGCTCTGCTCATTGTTCTCTGTCCGATGTGCCTGCGCCCAAGGGCCTTCATGGGTGAAATAATATATAGTCAGCACAATGACAACCGAGATCAATAACAAGCAGACCAGGGCCGGCCTGGCAGTCCTCATGGCAGAGCCAAGTCAAGCATCTTCAAGGGATCCTCTGGTGAACTCTTGTCGCGTGATGCGTGTACCCAGGTTGGATGCTTATCAGTTAGTACAGCTGTCGAGTAACTGCAATAATCTCCTCAGGTTCTCCAAAAGGCGGGTCCCACTGGCCCTTCTTATGAAACAGCTTTACCAGCACACGGTCTCCAGGATGGAACGGGTGCGTCGGTTCCGTAGAAGGAAAATGGAACGCATTATACACTTGTTCAGACACCGTGCACAAATATTTAGCTAGCTGTGTAGCATATTCTTCCTGTGCCAGCAACAAGTCACCTGCCCTTATCACCATTCCCTCGGGCCATTTCCAAGGTAAGGGGAAGGGTCGTCCCATCAGAATTTCGAAAGGAGAGAATCCAGATGCCCCTGGGGTCAGCCTAATTTCTGCCAATACAGCCGGTAAATACACTGGCCACCTTCCTGGGGCGTGTTGTGTAGCCTTTTTAAATTTCTCTTTAATTGTTTGATTCATTCGTTCTACTATCCCTGATGACTCTGGGTGATATGGGACATGAAATTTCCAATTAATGGCAAACATCTGAGTAATCTGTTGTAACACCTTAGAGGTGAACGCTGGTCCCTGATCAGAATCTATAGAAAGGGGACACCCAAAGCGGGGGATAACTTCCTTACAGAGAATTTTGGCTACTGTTCTAGCATCTTCCCTAGTTATGGGAAAAGCCTCTGGCCACTTTGAAAACCTATCTACAATGACCAACAAATACTTATAGCCCCCTATCAATCGTGGCATACATGTGAAATCTACTTGCAGGGCCTGGAACGGGCCTTGGGGTGGGGGTAAATGTTGCAATTGTCCTATTGCTTTTCCCTTCTGAACATTATTCCTAGCACATACTAAGCATTGACTCAGTTGTGATTCTACTAAATGAGGCAAATCTCTGCAAACAACTATTTCCTGTAACTCTTTAAGAACCGTCTTTCTGTTTTTATGCCCTACCCCCTGTACTTGACCAGGCCAAATCTGTGCTTAATTTGAACTCATATTATGTTGTTCCCAATACATAATATCCTCGGGATCTGCAGCAGCCTGCAAGTGGTGCAGGGGGAAAGAATGCTCAAGAGGGGAAACATAATATTCAGACAGTGGAAGATCAGACAAATAGTAAGAATCGGTCAGCATGCCCTGGGAGATATTCCTGCGACGTAAAAATTCAACTTGAGCTTGTGCACACTGTTTGGCTGCAAGATCAGCCAAAGCGTTGCCTTGAGAGGCAATAGAAGTGTCATATCTGTGTGCAGCGCATTTAATAACGGTGACCTCCTTGGGTTTACATAAGGCGGCCAGCAATTCAATTGTGCATGAGAAATCGGTTTACTGTCTGCCGTTTTCCAACCCCTACGCCCCCATAAGAGACCAAAATCATGCACGACCCCAAAGACGTACCTGGAATCGGTAAAAAGATTAACACTTTTATCAGCAAATAATTCACAGGCTCTAGTAAGTGCTACCAGTTCTGCAGCTTGTGCAGAGCCATAAGGTAGTAACTGGGCTTCATGCAAAATATTTGGGAGCTCTACAATGGCATAAGACGCAATGTAGGTGCTGTCTGCGGGACGAACACAGCTCCCGTCCACAAATTTGTGTGGAGCGTCAGGGAGCGGGGAGGAGGACAAGTCGGGACGTACTGACGTTTCAAAGTTAATCAGCTTTAGGCAATCATGTTCTTCTTGGGGCAACTCGGAGTCATCTACTGGGTGCATTAAGGCCTGCAAGGCCAGCATCGGGGTAAAGGCAGCGGACTGCTGTTTAACCAACAACCCTTCAGTAGTTGTTAAAACTACCTCATACCCGCTAAGGCGCTGGGCCATCATGTGTTGCATAGTGAGGTTCTTTAACACACTCAAAACAGAATGGGTAGAAAACAGAATAGTCTTATGAGACAGGGTAATCGGGATAGTCATCTGTACGGCAATAGCCAATGCCGCCAGGGCTCGCAAACATGCAGGCATACCCTGTACCTGGAGGGGCAATTTTTTTGATAAATATGTGACTGGGCACATTCAGGGGCGGCCCAAGGGGGGTGCGGGGCCATGTGCGGAGACTCGGTGCGGGGCCTAATTTGCATAAGTGGCCTTATTTGCATAAATATTTGCATAATGTTACCATACACTAACTTTTAGTAAACATGTCTCTTAATGAGTGTATGGATAAAGAAAGACTAAAAGATTTCTACATTACTATAATCCAGTGCCAACCGCCAGGCACATTAGGAACTACTACAAATGCTGCCCATTTAGAACCCATAGCAAACCCGCCATACCCTGACAGCATTACCAGGACTCACAAAGCACCATACCCTACCTATCAAAAGGCAACACTGCAAATATTAAACCAATACATTTCAGAGAATACTGGGGAAAGAGAACAAGTGGCAATGTCAAATAGGAATTACATAAATAGAATACCTCAGCTCAGTTACACATGCAGAACATAGACCATCACCAAACAAGGAATCACAATTTAGAAACAGGAAGGCAATAATTAAACTGGGAACCCCAAAAGCCAAACTTGGAATGTACAACACCACTGTAGAAATAAAACTATAAATTAATTTCCTCTTGTACCAAACAAAGCGCAGACGTTAATGATGCACATTTCCCAGAGCTTTCATATTCCAGTTAATAAATTCAAAATAAAGAGATATCTTTCTACCTTTTGTGCATTTTTTTAAGTTGCAATTGCTCCAGCCACTTTCTTCTGGTTTCTTCATGTTTTCTGCTAACTGTCCATCGTCTGCTGTCCATTTGTTCTTTCTTCTCTCTTCTAGTTTTTTTTCCATTCTCTCTCTCTACATCTGCTTTAACATACTAATTTTTCTCCTTTTGCTCTTTCCTCATTCCTATTTCATCCACACAAATTTTACCTCTCCATCCTCAATCACCACTTACTCTCCCAATACCCGGCCAATTGTAGATTTTTCATCCCTCCCACACAAAATATTTTTCCCCTCTCCATTTTACTCTCCCAGCCCCATCCCATTCTAATCCTCCCCCAACATCAGCTCCCTTCTAGTTCCAGTCTCACCCAGCATCCATTTCCTTCTAGTCCCTGCATCAGCCCATTTCCAGTCCTAGCCCCCCATCAACCCATTTCCAGTCCTAGCCCCCCATCAACCCATTTCCAGTCCTAGCTCCCCCATCCATTTTCAGTCTGAGTCCCTCCATCAGCTCATTTCCAATCCTAGCCCCCATCAGCCCATTTCTAGTCATTTCCTAGCCCCACCATCAGCCCATGTCAAATCCTAGCTCCCCTCCACTCAGCCCAATTCCAGTCCAAGCCCCCCATGAGCCTACTTCCAGTTCTAGCCCCTCCATGAGTCCATTTCAATTCAAACCCCCACCACAGCCCATTTCCAATCTTAGCTCCCCCCAACAGCCCATTTCCAGTCCTATCCTAGCTGCTCCATCTGCCCATTTTCAGTCCTAGCTCCCTTCCCTCACAGCCCATTTCCATTCCAAGCTCCCTCCCCATCAGCTATTTGCAGTTCAAGCCTCCCCTTCCACTCAGCCTATTTCCAGTCATAGCAACCCCCCAACCCATTACCAGTCCTAGCCCCCCATCAACCCACTTCCAGTCCTAACCCCCATCACCCCATTTTCAGTTTAAACCCCCCTATAACCCATTACCAGTCCTAACCCCCCATCAGCCCACTTCCAGTCTTAACCCCATCAGCCCATTTCCAGTCAGCCCCCCATAGCTCATTGCCAGTCCTAACCCCCCCATCAGCCCACAGCCCATTACCAGTCCTAACCACATCAGCCTACCTCAAGTCCTAACCCCTCCCCATCAGCCCATTTCCTGTCCTAGCCCCCCATAACCCATTATCAGTCCTAACCCCCCCATAGCCCATTAGCAGTCCTAACCCCCATCACCTCATTTCCAGACAGCCCCCATCAGCCCACAGCCCATTACCAGTCTTAACCCCCCCCATAGCCCATTACCAGTCCTAACCCCCCCAACAGCCCACAGCCCATTACCAGTCCTAACCCCTCCCCATCAGCCCATTTCCTGTCCTAGCCCCCCATAGCCCATTATCAGTCCTAACCCCCATAGCACATTACCAGTCCTAACCCCCCCATCGCCCCATTTCCAGACAGCCCCCAGCCCCTTGCCAGTCTTAACCCCCCCAGCCCATAGCCAGTCTTAACCCCCCATCCCCCTTGCCAGTCTTAACCCCCCCTTGCCAGTCTTAACCCCCCATCCCCATCCCCCTTGCCAGTCTTAACCCCCCCTTGCCAGTCTTAACACCCCCAGCCCCATCCCCATCCCCCTTGCCAGTCTTAACCCCCCCTTGCCAGTCTTAACCCCCCCCATCCCCATCCCCCTTGCCCGTCTTAACCCCCCCTTGCCAGTCTTAACCCCACCCTCCCCATCCCCCTTGACAGTCTTAACCCCCCCCTCCCCAGCCCCATCCCCCTTGCCAGTTTTAACCCCCCCTTGCCAGTCTTAACCCCCCCAGCCCATTGCCAGTCTTAACCCCCCCATCCCCATCCTCCTTGCCAGTCTTAACCCCCCCCAGCCCATTGCCAGTCTTAACCCCCCATCCCCATCCCCCTTGCCAGTCTTAACCCCCCTTGCCAGTCTTAACCCCCCCATCCCCATCCCCCTTGCCAGTCTTAACCCCCCCTTGCCAGTCTTAACCCCCCCATCCCCATCCCCCTTGCCAGTCTTAACCCCCCAGCCCATTGCCAGTCTTAACCCCCCATCCCCATCCCCATCCCCCTTGCCAGTCTTAACCCCCCCTTGCCAGTCTTAACCCCCCCATCCCCATCCCCTTCCCCCTTGCCAGTCTTAACCCACCCTTGCCAGTCTTAACCCCCCATCCCCATCCCCATCCCCCTTGCCAGTCTTAACCCCCCCCTTGCCAGTCTTAACCCCCCCAGCCCATTCCCAGTCTTAAACCCCCATACCCATCCCCCTTGCCAGTCTTAAAACCCCCCTTGCCAGTCTTTACACCCCCCCCCCCGGGCTTATGGCAAAATTAAAAAAACAAACTGGCTCTGGCTGCTGCCGCTGCCACCGCGGCAGCGGCAGAATGGAGTGTCCCGCGGGGCCTCCTCTTCTCGTTCAGCCCCTCTGTAAAGGCTTTGAGATTCGCGAAGGGAGAGCGTCTCCCTCGCGTCTCTGTTAAGCCCGCAGGGGCTAATGGGAAATTTCCCATCAGCCCCTCGCGTCTAAAGGGGCAGATGGGAAATTTCCCATTAGCCCCTGCGGGCTTAACAGAGACGCGAGGGAGACTTTCTCCCTTCGCGAATCTCAAAGCCTTTGCAGAGGGGCTGAACGAGAAGGGAAGGCCCCGCGGGACACTCCATGCTGCCGCGGTGGTAGCGGCAGCAGCCAGAGCCAGGTTTTTTTTTTAAAGTCATTTTTAAAAAAGCAGAATGTTCTTTGCGCGGGGCCCCCTGAAACGCGGGGCCCTGTGCAAAAAACATTCTTGCTCAATGGACGGGCCGGCCCTGGGCACATTCCTCCCCCCCCCCCCGTGGTCTTGAGCCAAAATAGCTGCCATAGTTCCTCCCTCTTTCCGTACAGATAGATAAAACACTTTCCCGTAGTCGGGTAGTCCAAGTGTAGGAGCCGAGATAAGCAGTCTTTTTAAAGTAGCAAATGCAGGAAGCATTTCTTCTGTCCATTCAATAGGTGCAGAGCCAGGTAACTGCAAGGCAGCCCTTCGCAATATGGAATCCCAATAAGCACAGTCCGGGATCCAAGCACGACAGAAGGATACCAATCCAAGGAAAGCCAGCAATTGTGTCACTGTTGTTGGAGGAGATAATTTTATAATAGCCTGTACTCGGGCCGGAGAGAGCGCCTGATTTCCGGGGGGACAACACAAACCCCAAGTAAGTAACACGCTCACAACACCACTGGAGCTTTTTTAGAGAAGACTTATGTCCATGGGAGGCTAAATGGCAGAGCAAGGATACAGAGTCGTCTTCACATTCTGTGATTGTTTTCGAACATAACAACAAATCGTCCATATACTGTAGAAGGGTGGAGGAACAAGGCGGGTGCCACATTTCAATGGATGCCTTAAGAACAAGAGAATACGCCGCTGGGGAATCAATGTATCCCTGTGGCAGGCGAGTCCAGGTATATTGTTTGCCTGCATGTGTGAAAGCCATAAGAGACTGCGTGATGGGATCAAGTGGTACACTAAAAAAGGCGTTAGCTAAATCAATAACCATGAAGCATTTAGCTTCCGTAGGGATAAGAGTAAGTAGCCTGGCAATATCAGGCATCACTGGTGCCAGCGGGACAATGAGCTGATTTACGACCCGTAAATCCTGGGTAAAATGGAACCCATCCCCCTTAGGGATGGGATTCACGGGAGTATTATAAGGAGAAACAGTAGGGACTACAATACCTGCTGCGACAAAATCCTGGATCATGGACTGCAAAGCAGTTTCCTTAGGGCCAGACAAAGGGTACTGTCGGATACAGACGACCACTTGAGGATCCTTCAAACGTGCCACGTACGGTGTACAGGGGACCAATCCGGCATCAGTTGAGGAGGTGGCCCAGAGTTTAGGAGGAACTTTAGACAACCCATGAGCCTCTTTAAAAATCATGTTCAATAAAAATGGAGAGTGCAGGACAAAAGAGCCATCTGAATTACTAATAGTTACTGCTTCTAGGCGGCACAACAGGTCCCGCCCCAAGAGACTCACTGGACAGGAGGGAATAATCGTAAATGAATGTGTAAACAGAACAGTATTATTACCAAGCACGGAGACAGACAACAGGGGTGTAATCCACGTGGGGGTAGAGGTTCCATTTATCCCAACTGAGGCAGGACCTGGCATTAAGGGTTCCCTACAAACAGATGTATGCAACGTAGAGCAAGTCGCTCCCATATCAATTACAAAGGAGACTTGCTGGCCATTAATGCACAAAGTACAACAAGGGGGCTCCTTCCATCCACCCGTTAACTGAACCCAGATCAGAACCGTTGCCTCAGGGCAGCCCTATGGACGTTGCGGGGGCTGTTGCCATGTAATAGGGATAACGGGGGTTGCGGGGCTACTACCCGGGGGGTGGGGTGGTACCGATTGGTGTCGCGGAGGGGGGCAGAGCCCATCCCTCTTGAGTTGACATAGAGCCGCTGCCTGCCGCATAAGGGCATTTTTCCAATGTCCTTGTTGCTTACAATGAAAACAAATCTTATTTCTAGATATTCCCTGCCCTGCTCCCCATCCACCACCTTGTCCACCTCGAAACCAGCCCCGCTGTCCCCTCCACCCACAAGAGTGTGACCACTGAGGCCCCTGGGGCTGATAGCCTCCGTGGTAGGATTGGTAACCAATATCCTGTTGCCAGGCATGAGAAATTTTACCTTTCTTAACATCCATATCTGCAAAACATCCCGCGCTTCCTTCATCAGTATTACCTTCTCCAATTCTGCCGGAGTCATGCTAAACCAAGCATCTATCATTCGCTTACATGCTACAGTCACTTCAGGGCGCATAGCCCCAAACAGCGTCTGAATATACATCGAGGCCATCATGCCTTCCTGTGATAAACCTGCTTCCTCCTTCCAACACTTATGAAACCTTCTCACAAACTGTGAAACTCCCTCTCCTGGTTCCTGCACGCATGCAATAGACGCAGCAAGATTCTGCTTTGCCCCAAATAAATGCTCAAACTCTCCTAACACCTCCTCCCACATCTTTTTAACCACCTCGGGATATCGGAGGGGGTAATTGGAATCATCTGGTGTCTCATAGGGGTTCGCCAGGGACTGTACTTTAGAGAAATTAATGGGGTTTCTTCATCATACCCCAGGACCCCCTCAATAATGAGGCGGTAGTCCTGTGCCGTGCACTGCAACCCGCGGGTCATGCGTTCCAAGTAATGCACAGTGGCAGCTGGGGTTCGGGGAATGCTGTAAAATAGAAGAGAGGATAGCGGGATCTAGGGGCTTAACAACGAGCTGACTACCAATAGTTAGAAAAGGGTACTGAGTGTATATATGGCCCTTAAAGGTAGGGTCTCCTGTCACTCTATCACTGTTAGGAAGCTTATGAAAGGGGTTATGAGGGCTATGCCTTTCCCCATGAGCTCTAGCCCTACTCTGATCCTGATGCTCCCCCCGATCTTCAGTTGAAGGCATCGGAAGGGGGGATTTAGGGGGGGTAATGAGGGACTCTGGCGGGACAGAAGGGGAAGCCTCAGCCCCTCCAGCCCCCGCTGGCGTCCCCAAACCTCCGGCAGAGGCCTCCTGGGATATTTTACACACTTTATGAGACACATTCCCCATGGGTGCGTCCCGATCAGCAGGGGCGGGCCCTGATTTCGGGTGAGAGGGTAGGGCAGCTGACGGCGGTGAAGGCGGAACAGCCGGCTCCTTCGTCATGCCACGTACGGCCTCATAAGTAGTGCATATCTGACGAAACATTTTATCTATAGGTAGTTCCTGGTGGGAGGGGGCACATCCCACAAGTACTACCAGTGGGTGCGTGGTAGGAGTAGCCGCAGCCAGAACAATGTCCTCTAATGAGTCAGAGTCTCTGGCTGGCTGTACCATGGCAGCCGATCCAGTCAGGGAGGGGTAAATTGGCTGATATGGCGGAGGGGCCGTGGACACCCGGGAGGAGGACACCTGAGTTGGGGGCGGCTTCGCTGGCTTCAGAGGCAGTTCCCAGGGCGAGTTAAGCACCGGTTGCTGCTGACCATTATAATAAGGGGCCAGCTGTATCCATACAGTACCACATTCCTTCATATAAGATTTCGTCCATTTCAGGTCTCCAGAATAAAAGGGAAAAGCTTTCTTATTCCCCTGACACAATCCCCGAATCATATCTAAATGCCAGGCAGAGAAACTACCCTCCCTGGGAAAAGGATTTGAGCTACGTAATCCCTCTGTCCACCCCGCCATATTATCCACCCAGGGATTAGTATAATGGCCCCCTGCCACTCTGTCCACATATTCCTTTGGCGTTTCCCCATCTGCAGGAGGTGCGCCAGGTGGGACCAGGGTACGGCAAGAATAGGATGCCTTCTTGACTGCCGTTTTAAACCTTATCACAACCTTTGGCTGCATAGGCACTCCCGCGGATTCTGGGGCGGTCCCCTTACCTTGGGACCCCCCTATCCTCTAATTAATATCCAACAGTCGCGCGCTTGGCCACTTGCTTTCTGCCAACAACTGTCACTAGCGCTATCGCTTCGGGCTGGGGCAGAGGCATCTTGCCAAGCTCACACAATCACATGAGCCACAGAGAAGGAAAAGTGTATTACCACAGACCCAGCGGGACGTCCCTGTTATGCATAGTGCTACCAAAGCGCATTCCCGAGACGAGCTACCAAAGCTGCGTCAATTGAAGAAGTCGGGAAATCCCAGTGCAACGGGGAAATCCCACTTCTGTCACCAAATTGCAAGTGTGAGTTGCTCCTTTCCCAGCACTATGTACCACTTACCACTTCGGGACACCGGCTGCCCCCGGCTGGGGAACCACCTTACCTTCTCTGTCTGGAATTCCAGGGGAACAAACACACACATTCGCATATAAGTAGTATGTAAGTTTATTCCAAAGAATAAAGGGGCTTTCCATATTTTATACATGAGCAAAAACATATACATATGTCATTGACTCATCCCCTGAGGCCCACACAGCTTATCAGTAACTCCACAACTGTTAGTCATTTCCCCTTACAAGACAATCAGCTTGTCTTAACACAGCACATTCCTTTCAGTATATTTGTAAGTACAGGATTCCCACGTTTCCCTGCGGGCCTTCTAGTCCTCCCGTACACACACTCTAAGTCTTACCCCTGTCATGGTCCCCAAGAGAGGTCTCTTATCACATCAATCTGTTGGAACTCAGAGCGATTGCCAATGCCCTTCGCCTGCTTCATCCTCACCTTGCAGGATGGACAGTTCTCATTCAAACCGACAACCAGGTAGCCATGTACTACATTAATAAACAGGGGGGGGGGGGGGGAGGACTGGATCTCACCATCTCTGCCAGGAGGCAATCCGTCTCTGTTCGCAATAGCTCATCACATCTCTCTTTGGCCAGTTTATCTCCTGGGGGAGCAAAATCAGTTTGCCGACAAACTCAGCCGTGTCCTTCATCCTCACGAATGGAATGCTTATTTCAATTATGGGAAACTCCCATCATCAATCTTTTTGCTACTCCAATGAATGCCCAATTACCCCTCTTCTGTTCCAGGGTTTCATCATTGCAGAGCGAAGCCTCGGATGCTTTTCTGCTTCATTGGGGCCAGGGCCTGCTCTACGCATTCTTGCCACTTCCACTGATTTCGAAGACCCTCTTCAAACTACAAGTAGACAAGGAGAGGATGATTCTCATCACCCCATTTGGCCTTATCAACCTTGGTTTCTCTTCAAACTACAAGTAGACAAGGGGAGGATGATTCTCATCACCCCATTTTGGCCTCATCAACCTTGGTTTCTCCTGTTCCTTTGGCTGATGTAGTGCAAGCCTCTCAGTCTCGGATGTGCACCCAATTTCCTTTCACAGGATCAGGGGATCCTCCTTCACCCCCGTCTGAAGGCGCTGCAATTGACGGCATGGCTGATGAACGCTTCATCTTCTCTCACCTACACCTTCCAGAAGACATGACATATATGTTTTACTAGCATCTAGCAAAGATTCCACTAGACGTACATATGCCTTTAAATGGCATAGGTTTTCCCTCTAGTGCTCCCAGAGAGCTCTCAATCCATTCGCTTGTCCAATGGAACAACTTCTTCAATATCTTCTCCATTTCTCTGTTTCTGGGCTAAAGACTAACTCGGTGCAAGTCCACCTTAGTGCCATTTTGGCCTCTCACTGTCCAGTCACTGATCAACCTATTTCTTCACATCCACTCGTGGCACACTTTAGGTGTGGCCTTCTTTTAACATGATTGCCAGTCAGAGTACCTGGCTTGGAACCTCAATGTTGTCTTAGCACAGTTGCTCAAAGCCCCTTTTGAACCCCTGGCTACAGCTTCACTAAAGTTCCTAACTTGGAAAGTTCTCTTTCTGATTGCTCTCACATTGGCCTGCCGTGTCAATGAGTTGCAAGTTCTGATGGACTATGCTCTGTACACTACTTTCCACCATGATAGGGTGGTCCTCTGGACACATCCCAAGTTCCTTCCAAAGTGGTTTCCCTTTTCTATCTTAATCAGTCCACCTCTCTTCCAACCTTTTTTCCAAGACCTCATTCATCTTGGTCAGAAGCATCAGTACATACCCTTGACTGTAAAAGGGCTCTTGCTTTTTATCTTGATAGAAGATAAGAGTCATCGTCAATCCTCATAGATCTTTGGCTCCTTTGATCCTAGCCACCTGGGTCTCCCAGTCACCAAGAGGACACTTTCTAACTGGATTGCTCACTGCATTTATTTTGCATATGCACAAGCTGGACTTCCTCTACAAGGGCATGTCACAGCCCACAATGTCCATGCTATGGCTGCCACAGTGGCTAACCTGTGTTCTGTGTCCATCTTAGAGATCTGCCAAGTGGCCACATGGTCTTCAGTTCATACCTTTGCTATCCATTACCATCTCGACAAAGAGTGCAGTAGTGATGCTAAATTTGGCCAAGACATTTTATGGCACCTATTTGGAACTTAACTACACCTCCTCCAACTAATCTTTAGCTGGGTACCTTAAGAAGAATTTGCCCAAGTGACTGAGTCTGAAAGATCCCAGCTTTACCCTGCTTGTGCTTCAGGGTTCCTCCCTGTTGGTACAGTCTTTATTTCTGTCCTTCCTGGCAGATAGGAGCTAGTGAGTCCCATATGTGAAGACTGCATTCCTGCTTATATAGTAAAATAGGGGGTCATTCTGTCCCACGAATAGTGGGGATAGATGTCCCATTGGGATTTCCATCCCCACTCTTCACCGCCCTGCCGGCTCCAGCTAAAGCCTCCCCGTATGAACAACACGTTTGTACAGGTGGTCTTAGACAGGGCCGGAGGGGGCATTCCAGAGGCGGAGCATGGGCGATCCACAACCCTGGATTTTCAGGGCCAATTCTGAGGTCGGCCCTGTAAGTCCGGGGCCGTGAACTTAGACAGGGAACTTATTCCACTGCAGAGGTGAAATAAGTCACCCTGGACGTTGGGGTATCCTGTCGCCGGGCTGCAACGGAAAGGTAGAGGGTGCTAAAAGTTCCCCGCCGCCAGACCCTGGCCATGGGAGGCTGGGTTGAGGGTCTGGCTGCAGGAAATGAAGAGAATCAGCAGCGGCCAGCATTTGCCATGGCATTGCGGCTCTGTGGCTCCATTAAGGAGCCTGACTGAGGCAAGTGGCTGTGCATGCAGGCTGATCATGATTGGGTCCCGGCCTGCACGTTCAGGCCCTAGACCTGATTCTTATCCCCTGGGCACATCTAGCCCCCGCGGAATCAGAATCGTGTCTACCTCCGGGCGTCCCGATTCTGATCAGCCACACAGGGGACTGGACGCACGCATTGGAATGGGCTTCATAGTATATGACGGCAGATAAAAACTAGCATAGTTCATCTAGTCTGCCTAGCAAGGTGGCAAAAGTAGGTGCGCCTGCCACTCTGTGCAGGTCACCCCTCCCCATGCTTTGTTTAGGAGTGTACCCACCGCTACATGCAGGTCACCTTTACTTGTGAGATATCAGAGACAATTAAGTTTATTTTGATTTTATCCTGTTTCTATAAAGGGATCCACTGTATCTGTCCTATGCCATTTTGAATTCTGTCACTGTATTTGCCCCCACTACTTCCATCGAGAGGGCATTCCAAGCATCCATCACCTTTTCAGTGAAAAAGTTTTTCCTGACGTTGTCTTTCAGTTTACCCTCTTGCAGCTACATGTTATGCCCTCTAATATTACAGCTTCCCTGTCTTTGATAAAGGTTTTTACATTTGTTCATTAATACTCCTTAGGTATTTAATGGTCTGTATCATATCTCCCCTGTCCCTCTTCTCCTCTAGTCTAGAGTATACATATTTAGGTCTTGGAATCTCTTTTCATATGTCTTCTGGCGCAAGCTCCAATCATTTTGGTCGCCTTCCTCTGAATAATTTCTAGTCTTTTTATATTCTTTGTGAGATATGGTCTCCAAAACTGAACACAATATTCTAAGTGAGGCCTCACCAGCAACTTGTACAGTGGCATTAGCACCTCCTCCTTTCTGCTGGTAATTCCTCTCTGTATGCAACCCAGCATCTTTCTGGCTTTGGCCACTGCCTTGTCACACTGTTTCACCACTTTGAGATCCTCAGAAAGAATCACTCCAAGGTTCTTCTCCTGGTCTATGCACACCAACGTATTGCCCCCATCTCATACAATTCCCTTGGATTTCTGTATCCCAAGTGGATGACATTGCACTTTTTCACATTAAATCTTAACTGCCAAATATTAGACCATTCCTCCATCTTTTGCAGATCTTTCCTTATGTTATCCACTCCCTCAGAGGAGTCTACTCTGTTACAAATTTTTGTGTCATCAGCAAAAAGACAGACTTTTCCATTCAGTCCTTCAACAATATCACTCACAAATAGGTTGAACAGTACCAGCCCCAGAACTGATCCCTGGGGCACGCCACTAATCACCTTCCTTTCATCCAAGTGAGTTCCATTTACCATCATCTTCTGTTGTCTGTCAGTCAACCAGTTTCTGATCCAGTTCATTACCTTGGGACCCATCCCCAGGTTAGTCAGTTTATTTCAAAGAACTCAATCAGATTTGTTTGGCATGATCATCTTTTGGTAAAACTATGTTGCCTTGGATCATGCAACCTATTAGTTTCAAGAGAGTCCACTATTCAGGAGTATCTCCATTACTTTTCCCGCCACCGAGGTAAGGCTTACTGGCCTGTAGTTTATCAATTCTTCCCTGTTACCACTTTTGTGAAGAGGTACCACATTGGCCCTTTTCCAGTCTTGCTGAACCTCTTCTCTCTCCAAGGAACTATTAAAAACATCCTTTAAAGGCCCTGCAAGAACCTCTCTGAGCTCTTTCAGTATCATGGGATTTATCCCATCTGGTCACATGGCTTTATCTACTTTCAGTTTTGTAAAAACAGAACAGAAGTATTTGTTTAGCATTTTCTCTTTTTAAATGTCACTTTCCACAAATCTGTTCTCAGCACTTTCGAGCCCTTGTAATTTCAACTCTGATCTTCCTCTTCTCCCTACTATACCTGAAAAGGGTTTTATCCCCACCCTTTAGATCTTTTCTTCTGCCTTTGATTTTGCTATCCTTATTTCTCTTTTTGCCTCTTTTAGCTCTATCCTGTATTCTTTTTGGTGTTCCTCTGTTTGCGAACTTCTGAATTTTGTGAAAGCTGTGTTTTTTGCCTTTATTTGTGCAGCCACTCCTTTAGAAACCCAAATAGATTTCCTTTCCCTCTTGTTTTATTTACTTTCCTTACATATGTATCTATTGCCCCTTTTATTGCCTCCTTTAGTTTAGCCCACTGCAATTCCACTCCCCTTACCTCCTCCCAACCTGCCAACCTCTCCTTCAGGCACTTGGCAATCTTCCTGAAGTCTGCATTTTTGAAGTCTAGGACTTTGAGCTTGCTGTGAGGGGATTCTACCTTGGCTTTTATCTCTAACCACACCGTGCTGCTTACACGGGCAACCACCCGGATATTCAACACACTTTCTCCGCTGGTGAGTACTAAATCCAGCATCAAACTTTCCCCAGTCGGTTCCATCACCATTTGTCTAAGCAATGCATTTTGGAAGGCATCCACAATTTTTTTTACTTCCTTCCAGATTTGCAGAAGGAATACTCTTATCCACATCGGGTAGATTAAAGTCACCCGATATGATCACTTCCCCCTTCATGGCTATCATTGCAATATCAATAATCAAGTCTCTATCCATTTCTTTGGTTTGAGTTGGAGGCCTGTAGACTACAAGAGTATGGATGACAGTGCCATCTCCTTTTTCCAACACAATCCACAGCGCTTCTACTTTTCCCCATTTCTCCTGCATTTCAGCAGCTTTAGTACTGATTTTGACATATAGGGCTATTCCTCCTTTTCTGCCTTCTCTATGCTATACTCCATTCATGTGGCTCGTTAAATCATGTTTCTGTAATGGACACAATGTCCAAGTCCATTTCCACCATTAGGGCTTCCAGATCAGGAACTTTGTTGGCTAGGCTTTGAGCATTTATGCTCATTGCTTTCCAGCATCTTTTGACTGGCTTGTCTTTATTTTGCATGGATTTTGTTCTACACATAGTTTCCCCAGTCGCCTATATATCTAAATCCTTCTTGTTTGCACCAGTTTGGAGCCATTTATTAAAGCTGCTTATGTAATACAGCCTTTCTGCCCCCTTACCAACAACAGGTAGAACTTCTAAGAATGCTATACTGTTAAAATGGGCTTGAGTTTCTCTCCCAGAGTCTGGAAGTCCCTTTGAATTGCAGAGGCACTGTTTTTAGCCAGCTACCTGATCTAGTTCTGCTCATCACAGCTCCAAGAGACTTTACTCAAAGCTAAGTTTTCAGACTTTACAATTACCTGTTTTTTTTAATATAAATTTTCCTTGCCAATTTATTTCCTGTTTTATTCTCCGAAGACTACTTAGGCACTGTCGTGTGTTAAGGTAACTGAACCAAGGTTACCAGTGGTGTGCCCCAGGGATCTATCCTTAGTCTGATTCTTTTTAACATCTTTGTTAGTGATATAGCGAATGGGCTGTCGGGTAAGGTTTGCCTCTTTGCGGATGATACCAAAATCTGCAATAGAGTAGACACCCAGGAAGGTGTAGATAAAATGAGGAGGGATCTAGCTAAGTTTGAAGAATGGTCTAGAATTTGGCAGCTGGGATTTAATGTTAAAAAATGTAAGGTCATGCATTTGGGCTGCAGCAATCCAAGGGAGCAATATAGTATAGGGGGTGAAGTACTTTTGTCCACTAAAGAACAGTGGGACCTACGCGTGGTTGTGTCTCATGATCTTAAAGTAGCTAAACAGGTAGAAAAGGCGATGGCAAAAGCTAGAAGGATGCTTGGGTGCATATGGAATGGCTAGCAGAAAAAAGGAGGTGATAGTGCCTCTGTATAAGTCTTTGGTGCGACCTCATTTGGAGTATAGTGTGCAATTCTGGAGACTACACCTTCAAAAGGATATAAACAGGATGGAGTCAGTACAGAGGGTGGCTACTAAAATGGTTAGTGGTCTTCATTATAAAGCATATGAGGACAGACTGAAGGATCTTAATATGTACACCTTAGAGGAAAGGCGGGATAGAGGTGATATGATTGAGATGTTTAAATACCTCCATGGCATAAATGTTCAGGGAGAGAGCCTCTTTCAATTGAAAGCAAATTCTGCTACGAGGGGACATGGGATGAGGATGAAGGGGGATAGATTCAGGAGTGATATGCGGAAATATTTCTTTACGGAAAGAGCAGTGGATCCGTGGAATAGTCTCCCAATGGAGGTGGTAGAGATGAGGACAGTATCTGAATTCAAAAAAGCATGGGACAAACACAGAGGATCTCTAAAGGAAAAAAGGGGACTCTTGTAATTATTGATATGGAAGGACAGACTACCGTGTTTCCCCGAAAATAAGACCTATCCTGAAAATAAGACCTAGCATGTTTTTCTGTGATTATCCTAATATAAGCCCTACCCTGAAACTAAGACCTAGTGTAGATCATGTCTGACAGATTCTTTATCTGGGGGGGGGGGGGGGGGGGGCACCGGGGAGGAGCTTTCCTCCTGCTCCACTCCCCGACACCGATCGGGTGCCAGTGCTGTGTGCAGGCCACTTCCTTCACACCAAGGGCACTCTCTTTAAAGTACAGTTGGTGCTGTTGTGGCCTGATTGGCTTTGGTGGGTGGACTGTTGTATATGAAAAAAAAAATAAGGCATCCCCTGAAAATAAGCCCTAGTGCATCTTTTGTAGCAAAAATAAATATAAGACTCAGTCTTATTTTTGGGGTAACATGGTAGATAGGCCATATGGTCTTTTTCTGTCGTCATATTTCTATGTTTCTAAGGGAGTGGGACAAACACCAAAAAGAAAAAACAACAACCTTGCTCTTCCTATCTCTCTCTCCATCCCATTTCTATCTATTCACAGCCACCTTGATCTACAGTCTAGTGGGAAACAGCCTAACCTTTAGCTATAAGTTTAGGAATATTTAGATTGCCTACATTCCTTGCATAGCCTTTAAGTCAGATATCCGAGTGTGCCCTCAGTTCATATAAGGCAGCGGTTCTCAACCTGTGGGTCGCGACCCCCATGGGGGTCGCCACAGGATTTAGCAGGGGTCGCCTCACTCTGCCAAGTTTAAAAAAAAAAAAAGCGCACAAGTTGCTGCCGCTGCCGAGTCCACTTCTCGGCAGCGGCAAACTCACCGACTCCAATCTTCTGCAGCCGCGGCTCCCTGCCTCTTAGGGAACCACTGCTGTGCCTGTAAAACCATTGCAGAGTCTTCTTATCTCTCGACGGGCTCCATGCAGCATTGTCCCGCCTCCAAAGGAAGTTGTATACCACTTCCTTTGGAGGCAGGACAATGCTGCACAGAGCCCCTTTAGAGACAGAAAAGCTCCGCAACGGCTTCACAGGCACAGCTGCGGTTCCCTAAGAGACAGGGAGCCGCGGCTGCAGAAGAAGGAGGCAGACATGGGGAGAGGGGAGGAGGGGGCAGGGAACCTGCAACGAGGCTGACATGGAGGGAGGGAGGGGGCTGACATGGATGGAGGGAGGGAGGGGCTGACATGGATGGAGGGAGGGAGGGAGGGAGGGGCTGACATGGACAGAGGGGGGCTGACATGGAGGGAGGGAGGGTGCTGACGGAGAGAGTGAGGGGGGCTGACATGGACAGGGGGGCTGTCATGGAGGGAGGGAGGGGGGCTGACATGGACAAAAGGGAGAGACAGGGGGACATACTGGACAGACGGGATAAATGCTGGACAGAGGGGAGAGACAGTGGAGGCTAGGATTATAATGGGCTGATGGGAGAACTAGCACTGGTAATGGGCAGATGGGGGGGCTAGGACTGGTAATGGGTTGATTAGGGAAGGTTAGGACTGGGAATGAACTGATCAAGGGGGGGGTTGGGACTGGTAATGGTCTGATGGGGGGCTAGCATTGGAAATGAGCTGATCGGTGAGGTTAGGACTGGAAATGGGCTGATTAGAGGAGGCTTGGACTAGTAATGGGCTGATGGGGAGGGGGGGGGGGTAAGACTGGTAATGGGCTGATGGGCGGTAGGACTGGTAATGGGCTGATTAGGGGAGGTTAGGACTGGTAATGGGCTGATGGGTTGGGGTAGGACTGGTAATGGACTGATGGGAGGCTTGCATTGGAAATGAGCTGATGGGGGGGGGCTATGATTGGAAATGGGCTGATTAGTGGAGGCTAGGACTGGTAATGGGGTTGAGGGGGTACTAGCAATGGAAGTGAGCTGATTGGGGGGCTTCGACTGGGAATGGGCTGATTGTGGGGAGGGGAGGATAGAGCTGCTGGCCCTGGAAGAAAACGGGGGGCTAAGGCTACAAATGGGCTGATACGAGGGGATGGGAGAATGGAACTGGAAGGGAGTGGATCTGAGAGGGGCTGCCATGGTATTTGTACTAGAAGGGACTAGTCAGTGGGGAAGGAGGGGGACTGGAAGGGAATGGACACCAGTGGCAGTCATGGGAATGCAAATTGACATTGGAAGGTACTGGGAGTGAGGACTGGAAAGGGGCTGATACTGGGGTGGGTTACTGGGACTGGAAATAGGCTGATGGAAAAAAGTGAAGAAAACGAAAGAAGAAATAAGAAATGGCAGATGGACCATAGACCACAGAAAGAGAGCTAAGAGAAGACAGGAAAGCAGAAGCCTCAGATCGGGACCAGCATGATCAGAGAATAAATTGGTCAGACAACAAAGGTAGAAAAAATAATTTTATTTCATATTAGTAATTTGACTACAAAATCATAATAATTTTGAAATCAAATATTGTTATTTGTTATTGGGATTAATTGTGGTTTAAATAAGTAAATTTTATAAATAAAAACATAATGCAAAGGCCTATAATATATTAATAATTCAACAAATGATTACAGCGACAATGCGTTAACGGTAAAGGAAGAGAGACGCATTTGATTTTATCATTGGGGTCATCACAAGTTGACCAATGGTAAAAGGGGTCATGGTACAAAAAAGGTTGAGAACCACTGATATAAGGTCTACTGGCCAGGGACACTTTTGATACATAGCTACATGGAATTGAAGTACATATTTGCTTTTAGATTTGCAGAGACCTGGTTTTCTACTTAAGTCTTCTACTTATTTTAAGGCTACAGGGTACATTCTAAGGTAACAGGGTCCTTTGCATAGTGGGCTGTTACACAGAAGTAAGATTTTATTTTGAACTTTTCAGTTTCCATTTTCTGTAACAAGCCTGCTTCACAGGGTATGGTTAATTCAATCAGCTCTGCAGCCTGAGCAAGCTACCTGATCCAGTTCTGGTCATCACAGCTCCAAGAGACTCTATACAAAGCTAAGCTTTCAGACTTTACAGTTGCCTGTTTTTTTAATATAAATTTTCCTTGCTTGTCCCTGGAGATAGTGTAGTTATTCACCTGTAACAGGTGATCTCTGGGAATAGCAGGAATCAGTCTTCACAACCCGCCCTCCTCCCCTCAGAGTTGTAGGAAGGGATTTCTTTTGCTTTTTTATGTTTTTTTCTCTAAGTTCTAGATTTGACTGAGGAGAACTGTGGGGAAGGCAGGAAGGCAAGCACGCATGCATGGAGGGATGCTCCCAAAACTGGGGAGTGTTCCTGCGCAGGGTTCCGTCGATGCCAACATCACCCATATGTGAAGATTGATTCCTGCTGTTCCCGGAGATCACCTGTTACAGGTGAGTAATTAAGCATTCTCAGACATGACCTGACAGTCCGCATGTCTTCTACTGCAGCAGAACAGGTCTGGAACAGTTCTCATGACCATACCACTGGGCTATAAAGGATAAAGGCTGGATAAAGGAGCTACGCAGTGAGTTCAGTCCTCTCATTACAAGACTTATGAACCTATCATTCACAACCGGATCTTTCCCCACAGCACTCAAACATACATCCATTAGACCTCTCTTAAAAAACTCTAAACTAGACCCCCAGAGGATCGACTCATACAGACCCATTGCTAGTATACCTCTCCTAGCTAAGATAATTGAGAAAGAGGTACAAAGGCAAATCCAAGATCACATAGACTCCGCGGCCCCTCTAGACCAGTGCCAACATGGGTTCAGAGAGTCTCATGGCGTGGAAACCCTCCTTACCACCCTCTTCAATAATATAATCACAGGCATCGACAACATCTGTCAAGGTTTTGTGCTTATTTTCTTAGACATCGCTGCAGCATTCGACTCGTTAAATCATGATCTTCTCCTTGGGCGACTGAAAGAGAAGGGCATCTGCGGCACTGCACTTGAATGGTGTAAATCATATCTGGCTGGAAGATTGCAACATGTAAAATCTGGAGCTGTAGAATCAAAACCTTTCCATCAAAGGCAAGGTGTCCCGCAAGGTCCTCTCTATCATCACTCATGTTCAACATATACATGCAGCCCATCTGCAATATCATCAGATCTTTCAATGTGAACTGTTTGATATATGCAGATGATATACTGCTCTACATGCCGTTCTCTACGGATCAAATGGACCTTTCCCCCCTGATAGAATGTTTCAACGCAGTTTCAGAATGACTCCAATCTCAAAACCTCCGTATTCAACACAAGAAAACTGAGGTGCTCTTCATCACGAGGGACCACAATTTCACTCCACCACCCCAAGTAAGAGTTAAGGATGCAGATCTGCAAACAAAAGCCACAATAAGATACCTTGGGGTCACGTTGGACCAGCGTCTTGATATGAAGGTACACATAGGTAACATAGTAAGAGCAATATACTTCAAGATCCGAACACTCAGGCACCTGCGTTCCTTATTAGATCCAGATGACTTCCGGACTATATACCAAGCACTAATTTTACCTCACTTTGACTATGCTAACGCCATTTTACAAGGCCTCCCACAATCTACCTTGAACCTGCTACAACTTGCCATGAATGCCGCAGCAAGGGTCCTCCATGGGGCCTCTAGAAGCGACCATGTGACTCCTATCTTGAAGCAGCTTCACTGGCTCCCCATACATGGAAGGCTTGTTTTCAAGACCCTACTACTGACCTTCAAGGCCGTCAATGGTCTTTCATCCTCTTCACTTACAGAGCTCATTCACACCGTTCCACCGAACAGATCCAGAAGACTAAAATGAATAAACTCTCTAACAATTCCGAAGGCCTTGACAAAATGCACCCCGACAACGGCAAACAGAGCTTTCAAATTTTGCGCCCCAAGATGCTGGAATGCTCTACCATCGAACATTCGTGCTATCGTTGACTTAGCCCAGTTCAGGAAGGCACTCAAATACCACCTGTTCCTCAAGTGCTACCCAGTCAGCAATGACCCCTAGCTAACCCCACCAAAGAAAGTAACTACATGATACTTCTAGAGCTTTGTCATAACGCCTACTTGTAGATATTTCATGTAAATAGTTCACCCATGTTATCCAAGTTTGTACACCTTGTTCTCTGTAAAACCGAACAGCCTGTTGTTCTGGTCTTTTGTTTTAATGTAAACCGTGCTGATGGCGAATAGTGCGGTATATAAGAAATTGTAATAAAATAAATAAATAATATTGGATGGAGGAACTTCTGATTGCCCTAACTGTAGCACATATCACAAGCTTCATTAGCATATGTTCCAGCTTTTGATGTCAGAACTCCTTGAGTCTGGACAAAGTGAGAGGTCAACCCCCCCTTGCCTGACCTTATAGTATGAAAACGAAGCCTTCCAGTTCTTCATTTATTGGCCAATTCAGTGAATTTCAGTTAGGGAGCTGTTTCTGATGTGGGACAATTCTGCAGATGGTAGGCTTGATGACTCTTCCTTAGGAGTGGCCTAGGGAAAGAATGCTGCATGGCTTCTTCTCTCTGACCCTGGGTGAAACATCATCTGTGCAGTAAAGGAAGGTTTCTGGTGCCTTCTCACCTAAGGTTTGACCATTGCAGGCGCATGCTTGTCAGTATGAGCTGCTTAGGAACAATAGTAACCTCCGTGCTTGGGACCTAGAGAGCCTCTAGGCCAGGAATCTCCAACTCCAGTCCTGGAAGGCTTCAAACCAGTCAGATGTTCATGATAACCCTAATGAATATGCATGAGATAAATTTGCATGCACTGCCTCCTTTGTATTCAAATTTATCTCATGCATATTCATTAGGGATATCATGAAAATCTGACTGGTTTGCAGCCCTCCAGGATTGGAGTTGGAGATCCCTGCTCTAGGCCCTTAACAGAGGTTAGAGCCTTTAGCAGTTTGTCCTGTACTGGGGCTTGGCCCTGATTTATCAGGATTTGAATTATGGCCCTGTTCTGCTCAGGAGTCACCTTCAGGAGATTCTCTGGGATGTATCCCAGTGTGGTCCCCTTCAACAGAAGTGAAACAGTTCTGTCTGTCTGAGCGTTGTATTGTTTCTCAGTGGGTTCCTTGGTGTAGAGCTCTAGAAGAACCCTTCTTTGGATCCATGGGTAAGACCTCCCGGGTGGGTTGGTTCCATACAATCTATTCTGGGAAACTCTAGCATTTGCTAAATGGTGTCCATGCTGCAGGTCATGACTTGCAGTACACCATTCTGATGCTTTTGCAGCTTCTTTTATTTTGAAGACTAGGCTGTCCTTCTTTCAAGGGGGCTGACCCCTCTCCTTTATCAGCCTGACTGGTCCTTCCTTCCTTTGTAGAGAAGGATCTTCAAACAGATCTCTTACTACATCTGGTGGTTTTGCTCAGGTTCATAGTGATTGCTCATTTCTCCCATCAATCAGGTCTTCTCCGTCCACCTCAGCAGTTTGTTGGAAGGGCTGGCAGAGGTCAGGTCCTCTATTGCCTGTTGTCCTATGAAGGCCATTGAGAGAAGGGTGAATCATGCCTGGTGGGCGCATTCATTAGTGTGTCAGTTTGCTCCATGGAACATGAGCCTCTTAGGTGGAGTTTGCTTTGGTGTCCTCAGAGGACATTTCAAGTCTTCCTGGCCTTCATTGATTGCCTTTGTGAAGCCCTATAAGACATTCAGGGAATTTATTCAGATGATGCCTTTAACAGGTAGTCTATCTTAATTGTCATCTTTCTCCCTCCCTGGGTCCCGACTGCTTGGTATGTCCCACTTGTCTAAACTGGTCTGGCTGGGTGATAATGAAGTAAAGATTTTAATCATACCTGATAATCTTCTTTCCTTGAATCCTGTTAGATCAGTCTAGGATTCGCCCAGGAAGACCTCTTTTGCAGATTGGCAAGTCTGATGCCTTTTGGTTGCATTAACAATATCAGTGCCTGGGAGACTCTGTGGGTTCTGGCTCCCAAAGAAGACCTAGTCAGCCTTGTGGTCAGACTCCAATTTTCTCATGGTAAGAGAGCCAATTACTTGCTCATACTCTTCGTGGCAAAGCTGTTTGTTTATTAACATTTTCAGATTTTTTTCTGAGTTTTTTAGTCTTGCTTACAGCTTGCGAAGTGTCATACAGGCTTCTCTCAGTGCTCTACCAGAGGATATACCAAGTGATGACATCACTGAAAGTTGCTCAAATCTGCCTCCAACTGCTGACAAGGGAGCATAACCCACTCATCTGGACAGCACTCATCTGGACTGGTCTAGCAGGATTCAAGGAAAGGAGATTGTCAGATATGATTAAAATCTCTCTGTATTTTATAAAGTGTCATGCAGCGAGGGCTGATGAGAGCCCAGTTGAGAGAAAAGAAGGTGTTTTTCACAGAGGAAAAGACTTGCAATATTCCCAGGAACCAGCTAAAGGGAGCAAGAGTGTCTTCAGGGAGACTGAAGAGCCACGCCCAGGTGGTCACGAGGAAATGCCAACCAGCTTCCAATCCTCGAAGGCAGGAGGGTTTCATAAGGGGAGTGTGGAAGACTGGAAGGGAGGAAGGAGAAGAGGCAGCAGAGGCAACAGACGAAGCAGCAGCAGAAGTAGCAGCCCGAGCAGAAGCAAGGGGAGAATCACTGGCAGCACCGAGAGAGAGAGGTGGAAGTGGAAACCTGACTACTCTACTGCTAGAGGATTCCCAGGAGGGAGAGGTGATTTCCCAGGAGCTGAGGAAGGACCTAAGGAGGTGTCAGCTCAAGCCAAACCGAGAGCTGTTTGCCCTCAGAGGCAAAAGCCCTGCTGTAACTGCAACCCTAAGCCAAACAAGAATCAGCTGGAGAAGCCACGCCACACTGAGTCAGAAAGCCAGAAGCTGGGCTTGTACAGAGGCAGGCCTTCACCAGGAGAAGGAAGTCAAAGGCTACAGTGTAAGCCTAACCTGTATAGAAAAGGATTTCACCAAGCTGCTGCCTGGGAAAGGCAGGCAGTGGAAGAAAGCCGGTTACTGGAGGATTGCTGCCATACGAGGTATGAGAAATGTATGCCTGATAAGAAAGCTGTGAATGTTAAAAGCTATGGTAAAGCGGCTAGAAAACCTCTAAGGAAAGAGGGTACTTTAAAGCCTCACACAGCACGTGGCCGACGCCCTAGGCTAGGCCAAGGACATTGGGAACTGCTACAGAAAATATACAAAACCCCTGAATGTGTTTTACAAGAAACCAGGGATATAGAATCAGAGTTTTCTGATAACGAGCCAATGCAAGTGGAACTGGCAGGAGATTTATCTGACCATGAGATGGACTGTACACTTTGAATTTCTGAAAGTTTAGAGTCACTGCCAGACTTGTGATTGGGTGAATTGCCAGCAGAGCATTCTGTATTTGTTTGAGCACCTCCATTCCTGTGAAGTATAACAGTTTTTGCTTTGAACCCTGAGTTTGTTTTCTACCTGAATTAAGGACATTTGCTTTAAAGTTGTAAAGTTGTATTTAGAACCACTGTGAAAAGGGAAATAAAAGCCTTATTAATTCCCATCACTCAGCTTGATTGTTTCATTGAAGATTGGAGCAAAGCAACTACAAGGACAAAGAGCCATTTGGGCCTTTAGAAGACTCTCCAATCTTAACCTTATATTTTTGTGTCCCACCTGCCCTGGCATCCACTGGCCACCAGGGAAGTGTTGCTGACAAAAGACACATAGGGGCTTGTTTACAAAGCCGTAGTAGCGGCTTCCGCTCGATATCAGAGCCGCGGCTCCATTGAATTCAATGGGGCTGCGTCTCCGTCTCCGATATCAGGCGGAAGCTGCTACCGCGGCTTTGTAAACAAGCCCCATAGACAAGGCCAGAATTAAGATTTTGGTATCCATAAGCAAGACTAGACAATAGATCCCCAGGAGCAGGATGGGAAACCATTAGAGATCCAAAAGATTTCAGAGCCAAAAGAGGAGCAGAAGAAGGCTGTAGTGCTACAGTGGCACCCCTTTTTATGCAACATATGCCCATGGCTCTAAAGCTGTGTTTTTCAAACTTTTTAAATTCTATACAGCTACATTTAAAAAACTAAAAATTTATGTAACCCCAGATGATGATGAAATCAAAACAGCAAGTCTCTATCCTCTTTTTCCTCCCTCCACTCATCTCAAGCAGGAAGGTAGCAGCAACAGTAGTTGCAACTTCAACTGCACTCAGCAGAGTACCTTGTGTCAACATGCAGTGTGTGCTTACAGATCCCAGTACTCAGAATGAGTTTCCAGTCTAACAGGACGCTTACCCAGGAGGGGTCAAGGACCAGTGAATGTCAGCTGGCTCACAGGCCACATGCTGATTGGTGGCTGTCACTACTTGGCATAGGTCACATTAAAAATCCAGAGAGGAGGAGAAATGACCATTTCTGTGACCCCATTCAATGATGATGTAACGCCATTTGGTATCCCGACCCCAAGTTTGGGAACCACTGCTCTAAGATAAGCTGGAACAGACTTCTTTTTAGCTTGGGTATTTGGTGCATTCAAAATCTGGCACTCTAGACAGATTGCTTCTATCTTTGCCCTTCTCTTCCACTGCCAACTCCAGACTTCAAGCTTTCCACCGTGCTGCTCCTTATATCTGGAACAAACTAGCTGAGTTGGTACGTCAGACTTCATCTCTGGTCCATTTCAAATCCAGGCTAACAACTCATCTCTTCAAGGCTGCCTTTGGATCCTGATCTGCATAGTCTCCTGCTCACCAGCTGTATGTTTTCTTACCATTACTATTGCTACTATTAATCATTTATATAGCTCTACAAGGCATATGCAGCGCTGTACAAGCACGTTTAGAAGACAGTCCCTGCTCATAGAGCTTACAATTTAGTTAAGATAGATAGCACAAGAGAAATAAGGGGTTCAATTGGGAGAGGAGACACAAGGGGAACGAGAGATGGGATCCAAAAGCGGCCTCAAAGAGAGAAGCCTTTAGCATGGATTTGATGAGGGAGAGAGATACAGGAAGTTTGTTCCATAGCTAAAAAATGTGCAGCTGTGTAGCTTCATACATAGGTGGCCTGTTATAAAATTATCCTCTACATATGCGTTACTACGTTATTAAAGCTTATTAACTAAGTAAAAAGGTCCTTTTAAATAATGATAGCAGCAAAGGTGCACAGTGAATTATAAAATTGTATTTATTTTATTTAATGGGTTTTATATCACTTTATCATGAAATCAAAGCAGTTTACATTATAATGTCAACTCAACGGTTACATTATAATAAGGGCAACAAACTTGGAGTATGAACAATATCTGGGGTTAACAATGTTAATGGTCCATGAGGCTCATTCTGGGCTATGTGATACTTCCATAATGTTCAGAGAATAGGTATGCTTTTAGTTTTTTGTGGAAGTCTCTGATATCTGTAGTCACTTTCAGGTCTTCTGGTAAGGAGTTCCATTTTGTTGGTGCTGATATAGAGAATGCCCTGTTACAGGTTGTCTGCTTCTTGTCTTGCTGTTAGGAACTATGAGGTGGTTTTTGTTGTTGGCTCTCTATGGTCTGACTTCAGGGTCTCTTATTATGAGTGGTTGTAGCGTGTCAACAGATGGATGGTGTATGATTTTGAATGTATTGAGTATGATCTTTTATTTGATATGAGCATGTATTGGGAGCCAGTGCAGTTGTTTCAGGATGGGGGTTATGTGTTCTTGTCTTGGGGTTCCTGTTATGATGTGGACAACTATTTTCTGAGCCATAAGGTTTGTTTAGAGAATCCTTGATAAATTAGGTTACAGTAATCTAGTACTGGTGTGATTGTTGTTTGACAGACAGTCCTGAAGTCGTTCTGGTTGAGTAGGGTTTGAGTTGTTGCATGAGTTTCATCTTGTTAGTATGCTGTTTTTGTTGTTTTTCTTATATGCAACTGGAAGTTGAGGTTTTGGTCCAGGGTGACTATGAGGTATTTTATTTATTGCTTTATTTTTATGTTTTTGTGTGATATCTTTATGGTTGATGGGGGGAGGGGAAGGGGTTGAAATTTTGACCAATAGTAGATTTTGAATTGAGAGGGATAAGCCCTTGTAAAGTGTGATGGGGTCTGTAAGATAGACCCTCTCTGAACCCTATTAGGCGGCTGCCTAGGGCTTTAAAGTTCATGCTGCCTTTCTACCAAAAAGGAGTCTTGCAGTCAAATGGTAAGGCAAGATAATGTCGGGGCTTTATTCCCCTTCCCAAACGGATATTCCTTGGATACAACACAAACAAAACAGCAGAAAAACAAAAAGAAACTGCTACAAAGAAAAATATCTTTTTTTCCTTTGACACTAGCACATGGCTGCTTTCCACAGGCTTAACATAAAGATATGACATCATCTGAAAAACATATTGTGCAATCCATAGGTACAGGGGCAGGAGTACAGCTGTTATTCTCCCACTGCATTAATTCGGATTCACTCCCGATAGCATAAGGGTCACACTCTTTACATGTGCTGGCTTCCTGAAAACCCTCCTGTGGTGCATGGATTACTTTTCCCAAAAAGTGCTCTTCAAACCTAGGGCTCTGAATGCCTGGTATGGTGATAGCTTCTTTCTGGCTTTCCTTTCTCTTCCAACCTGGTGGAATCACTGGATATCTTTCAACATCAAAGTCACTTCCAGTGCCACGCCCTTGCCCTTTAAAACACACAGAGCCTTTAGCCTTTTCCTCAGAAAAGCAAGGTTCCCACCTTTTAACTGTGTTTCTGGTTCTTGTTTCTGGGCTTCTGACAGCTCTCTCCCGGACTCTCCAACCACCATCAAACCTAGCAGGCTCCTGGCCACGTCCCTGGCTGCTTCCTGCTCTGGGGTCAGACCTACTGTTTCCTTCTCCCCTCCCGGCAAACTTCCTTCAGCATGACACGTGTTCACTGGTTGCTTGCTCAGTCCTCCTGAGTCACTGCCCCTGCTGGCCTTTCCTGGTTCTAGCCAGCAACTTATATGCTTCCCTTCTCTGCACGCTACGTGGGTCTTTGTGAACAGGTGTTCCTGATGCGGCTTTCTGTTTCTAACTACGTCAGGACTATCACCAGGAAAATTCATTCTAATGCCTTTTGGCTTCTCCTGTGCTGAATGTATTTGCTGTTCAGCTGTTCCTATGTGTACTGAGTTTATTTGCTGCTCAGCTAAATCTGAGGTAAGTTCCTCATTTTCTCTTACCTCCATGTGCTCTATACTGCCTACTGTGTCACAAAAGCAATAATTTTGCTAAAAAATATTCAAGGTGCTGTTTTATAATTCATTAATTTTTTTAGACTTAAAACCATCTTTTTGTAAAAGTGCTCCAGGTGCTGAACAATCAATGAGACAGAAAATAAAACAAAAGGCAACAAGGCAATAAAACAGTTTGTGTGGAAGTATAAATTCTACAGAACTAGATGTTGCAAACTCTTGAAAGGAACAGTCATTTATAAGAGAATGCCATTGCTTGCAATATTTTTGTTGTAGTCCATAAAACCAAACAGCTTATTAAAAACCCACCTGTGCAATGGTTAATATTTTATTGACTTAGCCAGTCAGATGTTTAAATGAAGGAGTCTTTGAATTCATGCCCAGAATTAAGGATGTTTTTCAGAATGCATATTGGGTCGATCAAATGCTGCCAAGGTCTTCTCTACATTGAGGTTGGCACTACAGTGTTATAGGAGACCCAGCATATGCAAATTTATCTCATACAATATCCATTGTGGATATCTTAAAAACCCAACTGATGGAGTCACCAGGATATTTTTGAGAAACCCTGCACTATAGTGTTAAGAGAGAATTTCCCAAGCCTGCATAATCATGTTATTCTTTCAATTGTTGTAATAAAAAGTATTATTAAATTTAAAATTTCTCTTACTAGCAGTGGGCATTACTTTTTGAAAACAATGTGCTGATAGCACATTTTAGCCAGTTAGCTGGTCTACTAAGTCTAATTCAGTGATATTAACTGGCTAGTGCTGCTGAATATTCCAACAGACCACATAAAAAAATGCTTGGTTAAAACAGTGAGCAGATCGGGAGTGGTACCGATCGCTATCTGATTAGTGGTGATATTCAGCCACTAACAGGATAGCTAAGCCTGTTAAAGTTTGGCCATCTGAATAGCTGTCCTATCTTTAACCAGTTTTTACTATCTGGATAGCGGCTGAATATTGTTATAATTAGGCCCTTCTATTCCTAGGTGTTCAGAGAATGTAAATTTAGGTGTTCATTTTCCAGTTAATTAGGAATTTTCTGAGGGAACAAAAATATCAGGGGGATATTCAAAAGGATTAATGTGGTTAACAGACCTGCTAACCACATTAATCCCGGTGAGCGGGATATTCTGTAGCACCTAGCTGGTTTGTGTCACCAAATATCCCTCATAACACCACTGCATTCCCCGATTTTAACCGCTTAGCATTGGGGCGTTTCGAAGGCTTTCTAGGGATGGTGCTCCAGTTAATTGTCACACTATATCAATCAAACTGGCCAGTGGCTGAATATCACCGTTGCCTGCTTAACTAAAACACTATCTGGGCATTCCAAATATTCAGTGCTGATGGCCAGATATGACTCTGGCATTGAATATCCAGGTCTAATTTAAAATGGTAACATTCAGTCGCTTTATTCAGGCTATCTGCTGTTGTTGAATATTGACCCCTCAGAGTTTATCGGTGTTTTTGCGCCACAGGTTCTATTGCTAGGATACTTTTTTCTGGTGGAATCAAGCATGTACGTTTATTTTACTTAGGAGTTGTTAACACAGAAAAGACAAAGGGACTTGTTTACTAAGCTGCGGTAGCGGCTTCCGCCCGATATTGGAGCTGCGGCCCCATTGAATTCAGTGGGGCGGCGGCTCCGATATTGGGCGGAAGCCACTACCGCAGCTTAGTAAAAAAGCCCTTAAGACTGAGTGGAGGATACAAGACAAGTCAGAAGAGGGATGAAAAAGTACTGGGGAAGGGGTATTTTTCTGGTATTTATTTAGTAAATGTCTATTTAATTTTTTTTTAAATATTGGGGGTATTTCATCAGTTAAAACCTAAATTCAGAAGCCCTAATTATACTGTCTGACAACCTATTGATCTAATTAACTGTCTAAACTCTGTTGTCACAATGGTTTTGCTATTCACATGGAAGAAGAGAAATACTTGCAAATAAAGCCCTACATATTTTATAATAATAAATAATGGGGGTAATGGTTAAACACAGCAATCATCTTTTTTTTTAATGCTTGCTGCTATGATTAACAAGAATCTGGACATTCAGCACTGATATCTGGATAATGGTCGGTGCTGAATAATCTTGATTCAGCGGCCAAGGTGGTCACTATCTAGTTAGCACCAATATTCTGCCACTATCCGGATAGCTAGTTCACATACACTTAAAATAGCATTTTGCTGTCTTAAGTTATGCAGATTGGATATCTGGATAGTAATGCTGAAAATAGCCACTAACCAGACAGCATTTATCTTTGCCCCAGCATTTCCAGATAGTGCTGCTGAATATTGTCCTCATTGGCAGGTATCTGGTTAGCAGAAGTTACCAATTGGCTAAGTGCCTTTAAATAATGGCCCCAATATATTTACATACTTAAGAATTTTTATATCTCCATGAACAAGCAGGAATGCAGTCTTCACATATGGGTGATGTTTCCGACAGAGCCTGTGCAGGAATGCTCTCCAACATCCAATAGGAAAGCCTTTGGGAGCATTCCTCTGTGCCTGCAAGCCTGCCTTCCTGCATTCCCAACTTCTCTCCTCAGTTCTTCATTTTCTACGGAGCCAGTAGGTCGCACCATCCTTTCACCACTGAAAAACTCTCTTTTTTGGTACTCTTTGGAGTATGTTGTGCTTTTGCCTTCCTGTCAACGCCGGTACCATTGAGTCAGACATTGGTCTCAATATTTTCTTTTTCTTTTCATTTTCATCTTTTAATTTTCTATTGATTTTCACTGCAGTTCTCACCGCTGGCCTAGGCCTCTAGGCCTTCATAGTCTTGTCTTCACTCTTCAAAGACAAATTTTCAGGCATGGAAAAGCCAGTCACTGGTTTTAATAAATGTACCAAGTGTGTCAGTACCACACCAGTACGTGACTGGTGTTTAAAATGTTTGGGTCCTGACCATGAACTCACTTCTTGTCTTTTGTGCCAACAAATGACAAAGAGAGGCCTTAAGAACTGAGCTAGGCAGTTTGGATTGTTGTTTGCCTTGGACTCAGTTTTAGTGGCTTCCACTTCATCGAGGGCATCGACTTCCTCTCATGGGTCTTAGGCTTCTTCATAGTCCAAACACACATGTAAGTCAAAATTGCTGGTCATTTCCAAATCTTCAGCATCAAAGGCCGATTGCAAGGCCAGAGAAAAGTCCCAACATAAGCATCGTGAATCCCTAGAGGTGCTTCCGATGGGAAAAAGCACAAGAGATTGAAACAGATGATCTCACCCTAAAACGCCTTTCCAGGAAGACAGCTGATCCATCCAAAAGAAAAGGCCCTTCCCAAGAAATCGTTTTTTTTCTAAAAAGAAGAGATACTATCCTTCTTACTTGCCTTATGCTGCCTATCAACTTCAGCAACCTCAGCAAAGGCAGCAGGGTCCTTGCCAATCTAAAAACCCCAAAAGCTCCTAAATTTCAGCCAGCTGCACAGGCACAGTTTGTACTTGGTTTTTGACTTCTTCTTAGAGATCACTGCCGATATGCTCTTGGAGGGCTCCCAGCCCCTCCACATTGCAGTAATTCTTCTTCATTATGCCCACAGAGCAGTGGACACTCCAGATTGTCCAAAGGGGTTATCAGCTTCACTTTGAAACCTTACCCCTATCTGCTTCACAGGGGAGTATCCCATACAACTCTCTCACAACACCCTCTTACGTCAAGAGGTGGCCACCCTGTTGTCCCAAGGTGCCATAGAAAGAGTTCCTTCTCCTCAAGAAAAGTTGGGTTTCTACTCCCCAAACTTTCTCATACCAAAGAAAACAGGAGGCTTCAGGTCCATTCTAGATCTCAGAGACCTAAACAAGTTCTTGGTCCAAGAAAAATTCAAAATGATCTCACTAGGAACTCTTCTCCCATACCTCCAGAGACACACTTGGCTCTGTTCTCTAGACTTAAAATAGGCATACGCACATGTACTAATACATCCCTTGCACAGACAGTATCTACTTGTTTCAAGGAAACCATTACCAATGCAGGGTTCTCCCCTTTGGCTTAGCCTCTGCCCCAAGGTTCTTCACAAAATGCATGGCAGTCATCGCTGCCTACCTATGCACCCTAGGTGTATTTGTCTTTCCTTACTTAGATGACTGGCTAATCAGGGGAGACTCCCCCAAAGATGTAACTCTTTCCCTTCATCAAACCATCATGGTGCTCCAACACCTGGATTTAGTCATAAACTTCCCAAAGTCCCACCTAGCTCCGACCCAACGACTGGAGTTCATTGGAGCACTCCTAGAGACTCGAAAGGCCTGAGCTTTCCTCCCAGAGAATCACTGTGCCCGCCTCATCAAGCTGTCAAAAAAGGTATAACAGAACCGTGCAACAACTCGAGAAATGCTATGGCTATTGGGACACATGTCCTCCAGAGTACATGTCATCGCCTACACTCCATTGCACATGCGTCAGGTGCAGTGGTCTCTATTTTCCCAATGGACACGATCAAAGGGTCGCATCAGGGACAAGATCCACATCACACCTCAACTTATCACATTCCTTCAGTGATGGGATCTCCCACAAAACCTAATCATTGGTCACCTTTTGAGATGCCTCGATGCACCCTGATAATAGATGCTTCCAAGCTGGGTTAGGGGACTCATCTGAATGAGCTGACCACACAGGGACTGTGGACACAACAAGAATCTGCCCTGAAGATCAATCTGCTAGAGCTACGGGCATTGACAAATGCTCTTCAGGTTTTTCAACCCCACCTAGCGGAGCAGCCTGTTCTAGTTAGAATGGACAGCCAGGTTACCATGTTTTACATAAACAAACAGTGGGGAATGGGATCCCCTCTGTGAAGAGACAATTCACCTATGATCCTTTGCCATCTCTCACCGCATCCACCTGAGAGCAGTGTACCTCCCAGGCGAACTCAGTGTCTTAGTGGACAAATTAAGCCGTATTCTTTGTCCACACAAATGTACCTTGCATCGAGAGACGGCTACTCAGATCTTCCAAATGAGGGGGACCCCATTCCAGGGTTCTGTCTCTACACCGGCAGGACCCGGATGCCTTCTCCATTGGAGGCAGGGGCTGCTCTACTCATGCCCACCCATCCCCTTGATATCCAATATGCTATTGAAGTTACAAGCTAATAAGGGATAGATGATTCTCATAGTTCCCTTTTGGCCCTGTCAACCTTGGTTTCCTCAGTTTCTTTGCCTTGCGCAGACTCATCTTCTCAACCTGGGATGTGCGCCCGACCTCCTCTCCCAAGACTACGGGATGATTCTCCATCTCAATCTTCACTCCTTATGCTTGACAGCATGGCTGCTGAAAGGTTAGTGCTCGCTGACCTTGACCTACTACAAGTGGTCAAAGAGGTCCTTCTTGCATCACGTAAAAATTCCATCAGGTGATCTTATGCATTCAAATGATGTAGGTTTGCCCTTTGGTGCTCCCCAAAGGACCTTGACTCCTTTTCTTACCCGATGGAGTCTCTTTTACATTATCTTCTCTGCTTATCCTTGACATGTCTTAAGACTAACTCAGTGAGAGTTCATCTTAGTGCCATTGCGGCCTCTCACAGACCAGTGGATGGACAGCCTGTCTCCTCACACCTCTTAGTGGCATGCTTCATGCGGTGGTTCTGGCTCAACTTCTAAAGCCACTTTTTGAACCATTAGCCACCATTTCACTGAAGTTTCTATCTTGAAAGGTCATCTTCCTTATTGCCCTCACTTTAGCTCGCCGTATCAACAAGCTGCCGGCTCTAGTAGCGGATTCATCCTATACTCGTTTCCACTATGACAAAGTGGCTCTGTGTATCCATCCATATTTCCTCCAAAGGTGGCTTTCTCCTTCCATCTAAACCAGTCAGTAATCCTCCCGACTTTCTTCCCTGGACCACATGCATCTCGGGCTGAAGCAGTGCTACACATCGTAGACTGCAAGCGAGTGCTGGCTTACTACTTGAATAGAACTAAAGATCACAGAAGATCCTCTCAATTATTCATCTCCTTTGATCCTAGTCACCTGGGTCTACCAGTGACGAAGCATACTCTATCTAAATGGATTGCAGATTGCAACTCTTTTGCTTATACACAAGCAGGTTTCTCTTTGGAGGGTCATGTCACTGCTCATAATTTGTGGGCTATGACAACATTTATAACTAATCTCCGTTAAGTAGCCATTGAGGACATCTGCCAGGCAGCTACTGGGTCTCCATTCATACTTTTGCTGCACACTATTGTCTGGGCAGAGACTCGTGTCGGGACACTGTCTTTGGCCATACTCCAGCACCTCCTTAGGACTTAAATTCAACTCTTACCCTCCTTCCCTGACTTCTGCAACATACCAGATTATCACCGGGGGAGTATTCCCTTCTGGAATCAAGTCCAATGGCCCACAACTCTTCCAGACTCATCGGCTACAAATTTTTGCCTCAGGGATTGCACTGCTCTTCCCCCATGCCAGTCTGATATCTGGGAGCTACTGAGTCCTATATGTGAAGACTGCATTCCTGCGTGTTCCTGGAGATAGCATAGTTACTCTCCTATAACAGATGATCACCAGGATTAGCAGGAATCAGTCTTCACAACCTGCCATCCTCCTCTAGGAATTGTAGGGTTCTTTTTGTCTTTTTTCTTCTTCTCAGCTACAAACTCAACTGAGGAGAGAAGTTGGGATGGTGGGCACGCAAGTGCAGAGGAGTGCCCCCAAAAGCTTTCCTATTGGACGCTTAGGGATGTCACCCATATGTGAAGACTGATTCCTGCTGTTCTGGCGATCACCTGTTACAAGTAAGTACTGTAACTACACTTTATTTAAAATCTATCTCTTAGTTAATCCTAGGCGAGTAGCAGTAAACATTAATGAGCAATATAAAGGAAGACAAACTTAAACATAAAACCTAAATGACAAATAAGCCTAAAAAAAAATAAAACCATACTAAAACAGCTCCACATATCCCCATACAGTTTTTTTCAGTTAGATCTGATTAAAGATGCATTGATAGTGTATTCCAAACTTGGAGTTTGCCATTGAAAACGCATGTGCTGTGTCTTAACAGAATGAGCAGCCTTCAGTGAAGGATGTTCCAACTGACCCTGCTGAGAAGAATGCAAGGCACATAAAGGCTGATAGGCACGAAGCAAACTAGTCAGTTTCCTAATGACGATGTCCTATGAAGTGGCAGCAAAATATTTTAAGTTGTATTATAACTCACAGGTGATCAGAGCAAAAATTCCAAACATGATCAATGTTTCTGCTAAGCTGCGCTGAGTCCTCCGCCGGTATTCCTCACGCTTAGGATCACGCAGCATAGGCAAGTCCTGCCGATGCTGTGAGATCCGAAAAATGATGACTTTGCACCTCTCCCCATCAGCAGGAATGTCGGCGGAGGACTCTGCGCAGCTTAGCGGGAACATTGACCATGATCATAGTTTACAGCCAGTAACCATCAGTGCCATCAAATTCTGGACCAAATTGCAATCCTTTCTCCAAGGTATTTGGCAAACCCACATTCAGGGGTCATTTACTAATGATTAGTGCATGCTATCATTGTTAGCACACATTATGTATCATAGGGTCCATGGCATAAAATGGGCCTAGCAGCAGATAATGTATGATAACAGCATTATCACATGTTAACTGTTAGTAAATGTCTCCCCCTAGTGAGTTGTAATAGGTCAGAACAGGCAAAATCACAGCTTGCATAGGTTTTCCAATGACAGAACTGTACTATAATAATCATAAGAAAACATTTTATTTATCTGTTGATTTTTATTCAGACAGGATTCAATATCCTTTACAATTTAAAATTTCAAGAACATACATGTGCTCACATCTGGTAAGCTGTATCTGGCATATGAACTTCATAAGTTTCCAAAGGGAGAGTGGGGATTGACAATTTTTGATATTGCCCAATGGTGGATAAACCAAAGCAAAGAAGAATAAACTGATGAGAACAGATGTTGCTTCAGCCCAGGGTACTTGCCCAGGCCTTCTGTGAAGTATAAGGAGCGAGGGATGGCTTGCATAGGGACACTGCTAGGATCTCTAGGCCCCAGGTTTTGGGACACTAATAGGATTCTTGGACCTTGGGTCTGCATTTTAAAGTAGAGAGGCATCCCTAATTTCCATTTGCTTCGCTTCAGTATAAGGCTGCCCCTACATGTGCCTAAAGTCATAAGAAGACTCAGTGACTAAAAGGATTTTAGTTTCCATCCCAGGATCTCTCTTGATTTCTTCTGACTGTAATCTTAATGCCTTAGCCACTAGACCACTTGTGTTTCTATACTTTGAAATTTTAAACTACAGATGTTTTCTAAAGAAGACAACTAAGGGGTGAATATTCAGAAGGGCTTATCTAGTTAGCAGGACCTGCTAATCAGTATAAATCCTGATGAGAGTGATTTCAATATCCAGCTAGTGCTGACAGTCCATGGACAGAACCAGCACTTATCCGACCTAGAGTGATTTTCAGTGCCGCTATCCAGATAATAATCTGTATAATTTAGGACAGCAAAAAACCCTGCCCTAAGTGCTATGCATTTTGCCTATCTGAATAGTGGCTGAATATCCCTGCTATCCAAATAGTACAGGTGCTGACCATTAAAAATATATATATTCTGTGCCAGCTGTTATCTGGATACGGGTGCTGAATATCTGGAATTTTCTTACTTGTGGTGGATGGCATTCAAAAAACGCAGACCACCATGGGCTGAATATTTGATTTCATTTCTGATACAAGTTGTAGTATTTCCAAAATTAAAGCCCAGCTTTGCCAAATAATTAAAACCATGTCCTAAAATTTTGATAAAGTCAAAATGTATTAAAAAATCATGATCATTTTTCCAATTGTGTAGCCTGTTTTCTTTCAACAGATACCTCGTACATGGACCGAGACCATGGTTCATCCTCTGAAAGTGAAGATGAGGCCCTGGGTAAATATCACGAGGCCATGACAAGAATACAAGGTTCCAAAACATCAGGGGCTGACAAACAAAATTATACATGGGAAACCAGGCAGAAATATAGCCCTTTGTCTGCAGAGTATGATGGCTATAGTAGCGAAGCCTCCACCGATGAAGGTAGGACTTGACTTAAAGCTTTTGGTTTTGTCTTAAAGAAAATGATTAGAAAAACAGCGTAGTTGACATCAAGAATTCCAGCAGGTAAGTAAGTATGTTCCCTGTGTGTGACAGTCAACTCTATTAGGGATATGATTTCTCTATTAGTAATGTTACAGCTTCATCCAGTAACTATTCATACTCAGTCATTGAGTATGCTGCATTATGACAATATTGCCTTTATTTACCAATTGATGCATTATTTGCCAGAAAGGTTAACATTATGTGCATTAAATACTTGTGTGGGGCAGATAAAAAAAATGCACCCCCATCTCTTAAAAAAAGTGTGCCCCTCCCAGTCAGGCTCCCCTCACTCCTGATCCTTTTTAAAATAATTATTTTCAGCAATTGAAGCTTCCCCACCTCCTAAACCTTTTTTAAGAAATTGCTCTTGGCATCCAGGTCCCTTCAGGAATTCCCCTGGAGGGTTCTTTATTTGGCAGCCTGAACTCTAGCAAGATTTGCTGCTAAAAGCTCAGATGGTACCATTCAATAGATGAAATTGCTGTAGCAGGAAGGGCCAGGGATCCCTCCTGTCCCCCATAAACCACAAAAAGAAGAGGTATTTGCTGGTGGGAGAAATATCTTTGGGGTGGTGTGGGGGGTCCAGATGCCAGAAGCAATGTTTTCAAAAGAATTGGGAGGAGGGTTGGGGTGGGGGTACAATGGGATCTTCAGGAAAAAGTATGATGTTAGTCTTCACATATGGGTGACGTCGCCACTGACGGAGCCTGGTGAGGGTACACTCCCCAGCATCCAATAGAAATGCTTTTGGGAGAGTTTCTCCATGCATGCATGGCTGCCTTCCCGCCTTCCCTTCTGGTCTCCTCGGTCATCTTTTTTCTGCGGAGCCATTGGGACCTCGTCCCTGTCAGCCGCGTCTAGAGACTTCAAAAGTTTTCTTCTAGTACCATCAAAAGTACTTAGGTTGCCTTCCCTTCGACCGACTCGACTCCCTGTCAATTCCGGTTCCCCTTTTTATTTTTATTTTTCATAAATTTTGTTCTATTTTTATTTTTTTCACGAAGCTTTGAGACCTTTGGCCTCCTCGGACACCATTGCTCAATTTGATTTTGCCTCCATATTATTCACAAATATGGAGAAACCCTGAAGTTGGTTCAAGAAATGCTGCAAGTGTTCCAGCACAATTTCCATCACTGATGAGCATTCTTGGTGCTTAAAATGTTTAGGTCCAGATCACGACATCGATTCTTGTCTCTCCTGTCGCCATATGACTTCCAGAGGTCGGAAGAACCAGGACAAACAGAAAGCTAAGCTGTTCCTTTGGTGCACTCCTCGGGGCCGTCGACTCCGTCAAAGTCTTCCCATGCGGCTAAGTCCTCACCAGCAAAGGAAAAGCATTGCTCAGAGTCACCAGTGCTTAAGAAAAAGAAGACTTCTGCCTCAGCATTGAGGTAATCGACTTTCAGGTTGGTGTTGGCTTTGGACAGCGAGCATTGGCATCGGTACCACCATTCATCGCATTCCAATGCTGACTGTCCATTGAAGCAACCCCGGTGGGATGTGTCACCTTCCAAAGCCACACAGGAGTTTGGGGATGCCCCTAGGTCCAATCCTCAGTGGAGCCCCCAATATCGGCATTGGCAGTTGTGGCCCACACAGCTGTGTCTGGAGCCACTCCTCCCCCGGTACTGTCATTGGATGACCGTGTCATCGCCATTGAGCGTAGCATCGCTAAACTCAGCGGCAGTAACACCAATGGCATCAAGTGCTCCGCAGGCAGCACCGACACCGGTTCTGCCGATACTGACTCTGCACTCTTACGCGGGCATCCCCTGCCTCACATAGCTCAGAGCAGCCGATACCCAGGCCCTCAGTACCATCAGGTCCGATACCCTCCACATCCAAACAGTGAGGCTCTGAGCAGCAAAGGTTTCGAACATCTCATAGAGATTATTTTGACTTCCTTCCGGACTCTGATTCCAAGAAGGCTTCTAATGTGGAATCCATCGATTCCAATACACTCAAAGAGGTACTATTGGATCCATCGCCTCCTTACGAATGTCGATGTTCGCTGCCCGAGGACATGTATTTCAAGATTTTATTAAGGACATGGTGGCAGCTCTCGATGTTTCAGTGGCTATGGAAATGGAGCCAAAAGCTGAAGTGCTCAATATACTCCAATATCCATCAGCACCAAAAGAAGCTGCTACCCTCCCAGTGCACAGCATCTTAAAGAACCTTATGGCTTGAATATGGGAGGCCCCCATATCAACCCTTGTGGTGAGCAAGAGGCTCGATACCCTTTATAGGGTTCCTCCCTCCCCAAGTTTCCAAAAACCACAACTTCCCCACCACTCCATGGTTGTGGAGTCTGCCATGAGGGGGATTAAAGTCAGAAAAATCACCCCTCAGTGCCTCCTGGCAGAGAAGCCAGGACCCTGGATGCATATGTAATGGTGAGAACCTCTTTGGCTAGAGGTGGAAGGAGAAGGCCGGTGAGATAGAAACTGATTACCTTGCCATGAAGAGGCTGTCAAAGAAGACAGCAGAATTTTCTAAAAAGAAGACTACTGCTAAGAAACTACTCTTCCCTAAGAAGAAGAGGTTTTACCCTCCATATCAGGACTATTCTTGCTACTCTGCCCCACAACAGCAACAGAGGCAACAAGGCCAGAAACAGGTCAGGAAG
This sequence comes from Ichthyophis bannanicus, assembly GCA_033557465.1. Taxonomy (NCBI): domain Eukaryota; kingdom Metazoa; phylum Chordata; class Amphibia; order Gymnophiona; family Ichthyophiidae; genus Ichthyophis; species Ichthyophis bannanicus. The sequence continues at coordinate 440,914,813 of CM066033.1, forward strand.
CCCAAGGTTACCAAACCACAGCCTGCAATGACTACTCAACCTCCTCAGAGTTTTTGACTGCTTTAAAAAGAGCATGGCCAATTCTCCCATATTATTCCCTCCTCCTCCTCTCATGATTCCAGGAAGACTGGTGCATTTTACACACCGCTGGATCAACATCACTTCCAAGCCCTAGACCCTACATCTAGTCAGTCAGGGCTAAAACTAAAATTCCAGACTCTTCCTCCCATCCACTTCCTCCCTGGATCTCCTTCACTTCTCCCTGCTTCAGCAGGAAATCCTCTCACTGCTGAGACAAGGAGCCATAGAGGAGTTCCCTCAGCCCAGCAGGGCCTGGGATTCTACTCCAGATATTTCCTAATTCCAAAAAGGACGGGAGATCACAGGCCTATATTGGATCTCTGAAATCTCAACAAATTTCTCATCAAGGAGAAATTCAAGATGATTTCTTTAGGCACTCTTCTGCCATACCTCCAATGAAATGATTGGCTATGCTCTCTGGATCTAAAGGATGCCTATACACACATCATGATTCACTCAAACTACAGAAGGTTTCTCAGGTTCATTTTTCAGAACAACCACTATCAGTACTGAGGCCTCTCATTCGGACTGGCCTCAGCACCCAGAGTCTTCACAAAGTGTCTGGCTGTTGTCACTGCCTACGTATGAACTTTGGGGATCTTTCTGTTCCCCTACTTAGATGACAGGCTGCTAAGGGCAGACTCCACTTCAGCAGTCACCTCCACCCTAAGCCAAACCATTTATATCCTCCAGGAGTTAGGTTTTGTAATAAATTATCCAAAACCACATCTCAGGACCTCGAGTTCATAGAAACTAGTTTAGACATGATAAGAAGCAGAGCGTTTCTGCCAGAGGAAAGATGCCTCTGTCTCATTACCTTAACCACTCAGGTCCAGCAGCAACCATCAGTTACGGTGAGAACATTTCTACGCCTCTTAGGCCACATGGTTTCCACAGTCCATGTCATGCCCCACGCATGTCTCCATGAGAGCATTGGATAGTGGATTCTCTCACAGCAGTGGAAGCAGTCCACAGGTTGCCTATCCAACCTCATCAGCATCACTTCGCAAATGAGAGCAGACCTTCAGTGGTGGTGCACACCACAGAATCTAATCGAAGGGTCACCTTTTCAGAAATCTGCAGCGCAATCTATCCTAATGACCAATGCATCAAAACTAGGCTGGGGAGCCCATCTCAAAGGCCTGACAACAAAGGGCCTTTGGTCCACTCAGGAAGCGCTCCTCCAGATCAATCTTCTAAAGCTCAGAGTGGTCTTCAATGCTGTCAGAGTTTTCTCTCCGCAACTCAGGAGACATTCCCTTTTCTTACAGACGGACAACCAGGTGGCTATGTTTTATATAAACAAGCAAGGAGAGACAGGCTCTCAAGCCCTATGCAGGAAAGCCATTCGCCTTTGGAAATGGGCAATTTCCCAAGAAATTCATTTTCAGGTGGTCACCTTCCGGGGTCAGAGAATCACTTAGCCGACAGGCTAAGCTGGATCCTCCATCCACACGAGTGGATGCTGGAACCTCAAGTAACCCAACACTTGTTCCACCTCTGGGGGATGCCACTAATTGACCTCTTTGCATCTCCCCTCAATGCCCAGCTACCTCTTTTATGCTTGAGGATTCCTTCTCCTCACAGGGAATCGTCGGATGCATTCCTCATCCATTGGGGTCAGGAGCTCCTTTATGCTTTCCCTCCATTTCCACTAATAGCAAAAACATTATTCAAACTCCAGGCTGACCGGGGACAAAAGATTCTCATTGCCCCTTACTGGCCCAGACAACCTTGGTTTCCTCTGCTTCTTCAACTTGCACAAGCACCTCCCCTCAGGCTGGGTTATTCACCAATACTACTCTCCCAGGATCAGGGGACCCTTCTGCACCACAGCCTCAGGCCGCTCTTCTTGACGGAATGAAGGCTGAGTGCTTTGTCCTTTCACACTTAGATCTCTAAGAGAACGTGTTGCATGTCCTTTTATCTTCAAGAAAGGATTCAACTAGACATTCTTATGCTTTTAAATGGCGCAGGTTTTCCATTTGCTGTTCTCATAAAAACACTGGATCCTTTCACATGTCACATTCTGGACTTGCTCCAGTACCTGCTACATTTGTCCTCTTCTGGTCTCAAGACCAATTTGATGCGAGTACTGTGATGGAGCTGACACTACTGAAGCTATGGAGTTAGGAGAAAACTCTGTTTCTTTAAAAGAAACTGATTTACAGAGAATGCAGTTACCAAGAAGTGCAGCTAGAGGGAGCAGGCATGAGGCTGCAGAAGGTAGGCTGACACACCCAGATTGCAATGATGCAATAGTTAATCAAACGCACCTGAGTAGTGGGCCAGAAAGCTCACTAGAGAAACGGCTTTATAAGCAGTGCTCGGTTAGGAGAATACAGAGAGGACCACAAAGAGAGAGAGGACCACAGGAGGAAGGAGGATCACAGATACAGAGAGGAACAGAAGCCCCTGCTACTAAGGAGAGAGAAAGGGGAAAGCTTCAACTAAGAAAGGAAAGGCAGTTAAGCTTGGAATCCTTACAGGGAAGGGACAACTTCCAGAAAGGACAAGCCCATGCTAAAAAGCTCCAGAAAGAAGTCTTCAGCGAAGACAGAGTAAGCAGGGGAGTGCCTGGTAGAGGGAATACCAGCAACGCACGTCTCAGAGAACAAAGGTACATTCACACTTCCTTTCCTAAATGTGAGCCAGGTCCTAGAAAGGCTTGTAAATCTGAGAGCCATAGCTATAAGAAACAAAGCTGGGAAAAGCTTTGCAAACCTCTGCAGAAGGTCCTAGATAAAAGCCATATTAATTACTTACCAAACCAGGTCCAGCCACGCTGGAAAGCCCTGGAGAGAACTACTGAAGTACAACCACTTTTGCCTAGGGAAAGCTCAGGCTTAGCAGAAACCATATCTGAATCAAGGATATGCAAATAGAGCTGGTAGAACCAGAACCAGTGCTGCCTGAATACCCCATGGACTGTACACTCTGTGTAGCTGAGAGTATAGAAGCTCTTACAGAGTTATAGCATAAGACATGCTCTAGAATGCTACTGTTTTGTTGAGCTGAAAAGAAGAAGCTTTCTGTGTTTATTTAACCTGTTTGTGTTGAAAAACCCTGCTTGATTGGAAAAGACTGTGAAGCTCTTATAACAGTTTTTGGACTTTGTAAATACTTTGGTAGAAGCCCTGAATGAAGGTGAATTCTGTTGTCTTCTTGGAGAACCTTAGCGCATCAAGGGAATAAAACCTTATATTTAACCCTGCACGAGGCTCACACAACTATTCTTTATGAGGAAAGGGAACTACAAGGACCATAATGCACCTGGTCTAAGTTAGAATTTCCTACTTCAACAATTAATAAATGTCCGCCCTGACCCTTCAACACACTGCCACCGAGAGGGGCTGTGACAGTACATTTATCTGCCATTAAGGCCTCCAACCATACACTAGGAAACTGCCCTATCTCGGTGCACCCCTTAGTGGTCAGATTTATGCGTGGTCTTCTCCTTAGCAAGCTGCCTTTCTGTACACCTCCCATCCCATGGGATCTAAATGTTGTCCTTATACAACTCATGCACAGTCCTTTTGAACCAATGGGGTCAGCTCCATTAAAGTTCGTAGCATGGAAGCTTCTCTTCCTTATAGCAGTCACTTCAGTTCGCAGAGTCTGTGAACTGCAAGTTTTGGTAAGCTACAGTATGTGCCCTATACCACTTTTCACCATGTCAGGGTGGTCCTTAGCATACATCCTAAGTTCTTGCCAAAGGTTGTCACCTCCTTCCACTTGAACCAATCGGTCTCGCTACCAATTTTCTTTCCAAGGTCCCATGCCTCCTCGGTTGAGGCCAGACTTCATATTCTAGATTTCAAGAGAGCAATGGCGTTCTATCTAGACCGCACTAAGAACTATCGCCAATCCTCTCAGTTGTTTGTCTCCTTTGAACAAAGTCATCTGGGGATACCAGTATCCAAAAGAACATTTTCAAACTGGTTAGCAGATTGCATATCCTTCGCTTATTCGCAAGCTGGGCTATCTCCCCTATACCGTGTGACAGCTCATAATGTCAGCGCCATGGCATCTACTGTAGCTGTCTCTGTCTCAGAGATCTGCCAAGCGGCAGCATGATCTTCTCTACATATCTTCGCAGTGCACAATTGCCTGGACAAAGACTCCAGAGCTGATGCTCAATTCGGACAAGCTGTTCTGCATAACCTTTTTCAAATTTAGACAACTTGCCCACCATCCATCTGACTACCTTGTGAGGAATGCTCTGAACGAGCTGAGTCTGTCGGATCCCTGCTGCAACCTCTAGCTGTACCGGGACTTTTTTCTTGCTCGGTTGTCTTGGGCTAGGGAGTCCCATATGTGAAGACTGACTTCCTGCTTGTTCGGGAGATAGCGCAGTTACTCACCTGTAACAGCTGATCTCAGTCTTCACAACCCACCCACCTCCACATCAGGTTGTCCTATTTAGTCCTAATTTTGTTCTTATTCCTGATATACAATATTTTCTCCAGGAACAAGCAGGAAGTCGATCCTCACATATGGGTGACATTGGCCTGTTTTCCTGGAAAAAAATCTTCCTAAATATCCTTAAAAGTTGTTTTTTTCCTGGTTGTGTACTGGTTCCTCTTCCCGTCTCGAGCTGGTGCTGGTTCCGGCGCCATTCTTGGCTCCTTCCTTCCCTTTTCATCGAGGCTTGCCTCGACCAGCGTTCGTGTCCTTTTTCGCCTGGGGGTCGTCAACCCCAGCCAGTTGTCTCCCATCATGTCTCCCGGTGGGTTCAAAAATGTGACCACTGCAGTCATGCCATGTCTATTATGGACATGTCTGGGCCCGGACCATGATAGCACCACCTGCTACCTGTATCAGACCATGACTACGAATACCAACAAGAAACGGTCAGAGTTGCAGGAGAAAATTTTCCCGAGGTCCGACTCGACACCAGCTTCCTCGACGTCGAGCCCCAAGCCCAGCACTCCCCGTGAGGCCTGGGCATTCTCTGAGATCCGTGGTGGCGGCTCCTCTGAGAAGACCCTAGACCTGGAAAGAAAAAAGAAAAATTGTCGTAGCTTGTCAAGGTTCCACTGGGGAAACCCAGTAAAGTCCCACAGAGGGACTCATGCGACTCCAATCAGTCCCCCACTAAGGTCTCTAAGAGGGAGTCCTCAGCCGGCAGAGACCATACGAGGCTGCTCGAAGCTGTGCTCCTCATTGAGGATGCACTCACGAGAATGCCGGCGTCGGGCCCAAGACCCTCAGAGTCCATGCCGAAAGCTGCAGAGCCTTCTGACCTTGAAACCAGAATAGCGGCCCTGGAACAGAATATTTCTGCTATCTTGGCCCTGTGGTTCGTCCACATCATCTGCCCCAACAACCAGGCCCCCGATTTCAGGGAAGTTCTCGGGCGTCGAGCCAGGCCCCGAGTGCCACCGGCCCTGGATGAGTCCTCGGCACCGACTGAGGTCCCAGTCCCGTTCCTCGGGTGTCCAGTCTTCCCCAGCCAGATTCCGGGAATTGGACCTGAGATCTTCCGGAGGGCCCTGGTTCCTCAGGGCCGGCCATGAGGTCCGGGACTGCCAAGCTTCTGAATCAATACCCTCCAACTCCAAGTGGGAGACCGACATCGAGGCCTCCCCAAAGACCAGTTGGCACTGAGATGTTCCCTCGGAGCTGTCTCCCCCGGCGCCTCGCAGCCATTGTCCTCTGGAGGATGTGGCCTTCCGTGACTTTATTCAAGATATGGCCCGGGCCCTATCGATCCCGACTGAGTCAGAGGAGGACCCGTGCACCGAAGAACTGGAAATCCTCCAGTATGAGTTCCCACCCAAAGAGACTCACATTGTGCCGGTACAGCTGATCCTCGAGCAGCTGCTCCTTATGATGTGGGAGACCCCGGCCTCAGTGCTGGTGATCAACCGATGCCTCGATGCTATTTACTACATCAAAAAGGGCCCTGGTTCAACAAACCTCCGCTCCCACATAATTCCATGGTTGTAGAGTCAACCATGCAGAAGCTTAAGAGCCAGAAGAACTACTCCTCTATCCCCCTGGGCAGCAAAGCTAGAGCCTTCAATGCCCTCGGGTGCAAATGCTACCAGGGCTCCATGCTCGGGTGCCGGTTTCAGGCTATGAACTGTACATAGGCATGTACCTCAAGGACTTAATCCAGGAGCTGTCCGGCTTCTTGGCTGGGCTCAACAGGGAACCTCTCCAGCGGTTCTAATCCCCTGATAGCTGGGATCAGAGACTGCTCAAAGTTCCTTTCCCAAACCGCCTATGATGGCTTCGAGTCAGCAGAGCGAGAGGCAAAAGCTGGCATTGGTGCCCGGCGCCCAGCGCCAGGCCTGGCTGCAGACCTTGGACCTCGAGCAATGAGTCTAAGAAAAATTGCTCAACATCCCCTGTACGGGGGAAAACTTGTTCGCAAACCCATGGCCGACAAGGCAGCCGAGATAGAGGCCGATGTCATGACTAGGCAGAGGCTCTCCAAGAAGATCTCAGTCCTCCCCTGCAAAAAAACCATCAGGGAAAAGATCCCTTTTCCCAAGGAAAAAGGTTTTTTTCCATCAGAGTCACTACCAGCCCTTCTCGGGCCAACAAGAACAAGGCTCTCAGTCTAAGGGCCAGGCCACGGACCCAGAAAGCCTTACACTCAGAAGCGTCAGGCCCTAACTCCCTCCCAACCCGGGAGGAGCTTTTGACTCCTAGGGCAGGGCCTCATCTCCCCCGGGATTCCCTCCCTTCCCCACAGGGAGTTGCCTGGCACTTTTTTCCCACAGGTGGGCCAGGGTCACCTTGGACCAGTAGGTTGTGCAGGTGGTAAGGGAAGGGTACCTCCTCCACCTGCAGAAGATACCCCCAACGTTCTTCCCAGGAGAGCCTGTGTGACCTCTACTTCACCAGACCTTGCTGCTCTCAGAGCTCGCAAGTCTACTCGGGGACAGTGCAGTGGAGCCTGTTACCAAACGCCTATGGGAAAAAGGCTACTATTCCAAGTACTTCCTTGTCCCCAAGAGAACTGGAGGCCTCAGGTCCATACCAGATCTGTGAAACTTGAACAAGGTTTTGGTGAGGGAGAAGTTCAAGATGCTTTCCCTTGGAACACAGCTGCCCTACCTCCACCAGGGAGACTGGCTGTGCTCCTTGGATCTGAAGGATGTGTATACCCACATCCTGATCCACCCCTCCCACAGGCAGTACCTAAGGCTTGTGGTGGACGGAGAGCACTACCAGTACAGAGTACTCCCTTCATCCTGGCCTCCTCACCAAGGGTCTTTACAAAGTGCCTGGCAGAGGTAGCCACCTATCTGCGCTTACAAGGGGCTTCGGTTTCTCCTTCCTGGATGACTGGCTCATCAAGGGCAGTATGGCCCATGAGGCCAGTCAGGCTGCAGGGCAGACAACCCAACTCCTGCAGCAACTGGGGTTCATCATCAGCTACCCCAAATCCCATCTCTCCTTGGCTCAAGGCCTGGAGTTCATAGGTGCTCAGTTGGACATGCTGGAAGCAAGAGCGGTCCTTGCAAGAGAAAGGGCAGCACGTCTCCAACAACTGGGAGGAGAGGTACAGCACCATTGGTCAGTCCTGGCGCATCTCCTCCTCCTTCTTCTGGGCCACATGGCCTCGATGGTCCACGTCATGCCCTCAGCCTGCCTGCACTTGCGAACGGCCCAATGGTGCCTACGCTCACTGTGGAATCAAGGCACAGGCAGGCTGAGGGATAGGATCAGAGTTACCTACCGGCTGGTGGACTCACTCAACTGGTGACAGAACCTGTGCCACCTCCAGGCAGGAATGCCCTTCCAGGTGCCGGCACCACAAAGGACCCTGACCACAGATGCCTCCCTCCTGGGTTGGGGAACGCATTGGGGAGATCAACGCACACAGGTTAGCTGGTCTCCGGAGAAGTCCATCCTACAGATCAATCTCCTGGAGCTCCGGGCAATTTTCCTGACCCTACGAGCATTTCGCCACTGCCGGGGCGGCATCAACCGGTGTTGATCCATACAGACAATCAGGTTGCCATATTTTACATCAACAAGCAGGGGGGCACGGGATCGTACCTCTGTCGGGAGGCAGTGGCCCTTCTCTCCTTTGCAGTATGCCACAGCATGCTTCTACGAGCGGTGTACCTCCTGGGCCAGAACAACTGCCTAGCGGTCAGGCTGAGCAGAGTCCTGCAGCAACACGAGTGGCGTTTGCACCCCAGGGTAATAAGCTTTTCCATCTCTGGGGCAGGCCCGTGATGGACCTCTTTGCCTCTCCGGTCAACGCACAGCTACCTCCTATCAGCCGTACCCGGAGAGAGTGGTGGCAGATGCCTTCCTAATCTCGTGGGCTGAGGGCCTATTCTATGCATTCCTGCTGACCCCCCTGGTCACCAGGACTCTCTTCAAAATCCAGAGCGACAGGGCATCAGTAATTCTGATTGCCGCCAGGTAACCCTGGTTTCCCCTGCTGCTCTCCATGTTGGTGGCACTCCCAGTTCTTCTGGGCCGGGACCTGGACCTCCTGTCCCAGGAGGGGGGTTCCCTCCTGCACCCCAATGTGGGGGTCCCTGATACCAACAGTGTGGCTGCTGAAAGGGTAGCTTTGGCCCTTTCAATCTTCTAGAGGAAGTTGAGGAGATTCTGCTGGCCTCCCAGCCCTCCACCAGAAGGGCATACGGTTTTAAGTGGAGGAGAGTCTCCATCCGGTGCGCAGGAAAGGGAGAGAATCCCTTCTCCTGCCATGTGCAGCTCGTTCTCCAGTACCTGCTGCACTTATCACACACTGGGCTGAAATCTAACTCGGTATGTGTGCACCTGAGCACCATAACTGCTCACCACTACCCCATTGAGGGAAAATCCCTCTCCAGCCAGCCCCTGGTCTCCAGTTTTCTCTGGGGCCTTCTGCTATCCAAGCCCCCTATCTGCCCTCCAGTGGTGGAATTGGACCTTAATGTGGTGCTCTCCCAGCTCACCAGATCACCCTTTGAGCCTTTGGCCACTTGCCACCTGAGGTACCTATTGTGGAAAGTGGCCTTCTTTGGTGGCCCTTACATCTGCGCGAAGAGTGAGCGAGCTCCAGGCCCTGGTGGCGGATCCGCTGAATACGAGGTTCTATAAAAACAGGGTGGTGCTCTGCACATACCCCAAATTCTTCCCAAAGGTGGTCTCTCCTTTCCACCTCAACCAAGAGGTGGTCCTCCCCACCTTCTTCCCGTGGCCTCATGCTGGTAAGGAGGAACTAGTGCTTCCCATATTGGATTGCAAACGGGCCCTGTCCTTCTACTTGCAGTGGACCCAGGCCCACCGGAAAGCTCCTCAACTTTTCATATCTTATGACCCCAGCAGAGTGTGGCTTCCCATGACTAAAAGAATCCTGTCCATTTGGGTGGCGGACTGTATCACCCTCGCTTATGAGCAAGTTGGCCTCTCTCTCGAGCACTGGATCACAGCACATTGCGTGAGGGCGATGGTCACGTCGGTGACCAACCTCCGTTCAGTGCCGGTGATGGAGATTTGCAAGGCTGCCACATGGTCTTCAATTCATACGTTTACTGTTCACTACTGCCTGGAGAGTAGCCAGGAGGTACTCCATAATATTCTCGGGGTGCAGGCAACTCCTACCTCCGACCCTTCTATGTTCAGGTTACTGGATTGATAGTGTCGCTGGACGCTAGGGTCTTGCAGAGTCTCTCTGTTGGGGACTCATCTTCTGCAATTCACGACTACCTGGCTGATCGCCATTGGTGCTGCCATGGTTCGGTCCTCGGCAACCTGGAGCTAGGGAGTCCCATATGTAAGGACTGATTTTCTGCTTGTTCCTGGAGAAAGCGTAGTTACTCACCTGTAACAGGTGTTCTCTGGGATCAGCAGGAATCAGTTTTCACAATCCTCCCTCCTCACCTGGGAGTTGCCCCTATAAATTGTTTTAGTTTTACTGCCATCTTAGCTATGTCATCTGACTGAGCAAGACGGTACCCTTGGGTGGGAAGGGGACCATACATGCATGGTAGTATGTCCCAAAGGCTTTCTTTGAAAGCTGGGGAAATGCTCCGCGTGGGCTCCGTCGGCGCAGATGTCACCCATATATGAGGACTGATTCCTGCTGTTCCTGGAGAACACCTGTTACAGGTGAGTAACTATACTTTATTTCTCTGCTATACACCTGACTGAGGAGACCAGAAGGGAAGGTGAGAAGGCAGCCACGCATGTGTGGAGCAACGCTTCCAAAAGCATTCCTATTGGATACTGGGAAGTGTTCCTGTGCCAGGCTCCATTGATGCCAACGTCACCCATATGTGAAGACTGATTCCTACTGTTCCCAGAGATCACCTTACAGGTGAGTAACTATGCTTTCTGTGTGCCATCAGAAGTTTTTTAAGAAAAGGATTAGGAGGTGGGGGTTCTGGGTGACCTGGCTGTCAGCAGCAAGTTTTCAAAAGGATTTGAGAGTGGGGGGTACAAGGTGGAGGCCAGGTTCCAGCAGAAATGTTTTCAAAAATGATCATAGAACGGTAGACAGTAGTCAGCTGGCTTTTGAAAAAAAGGCTTCGGGGGGAGAGGGGGGGGGCTTTTACTGGGACATTGTGCCCTGGCGTTTTGGAAGCTAGTGGCCCCATCTTGGGGCTCGCTGTCTTTGTGTTGCTGTATCGGGGAACTTGTGCTATTTCCAGTTGCAGCAATGCAAGAACAAATTTACTGTGGGGATCACTACCTTGTGTCTATACATGAATAGCTCATTTATGTTCTATAACATAGTGCACAAATGTGCTATTTAACCATAGGAAAATTTACCACAAGATTCATTAACTTGTGGTACTAAGGTTGCCGTATATTTTACCATGGTTAAATAGCACATTTATGCACTGTTTTATATGTTACATGTTAGAAGATGAATCTCTGTCAAATTGATTTAGCTAATCATCTCTCTCAAATCTTGTTTTATCACTTTGGTTTCATTATATAATATTTACACCATGATCCAGTAACGCATTTTGACATTTGTAGCAACCCATTTACGAGCAAACAACCAAATAAAAACATAGTTCCTCATTCCATATTCTAACTTTAATTTTTCAGTGTGCAGTATATGTTAATTAATGGATTATGTGGGTCGGTTTTCATTTGGATTTAGTTATGCAACAGGATGCTGTGGGAGGAAATGCACGCCTTTGAAGTGGCTAAATTTAGCTAGATAGGGAAAAATCATCTTGTGTCGTTTTAGTTGCATTTTATTTTGCAGTACTTTGAATATACTAAGCGTTTTTTGCCATTATGCAAATATATTTTTATCCAGTGATGGTATTAAATCAAGTCTTCCAGTGGATAATATATTTATCTATATAGTGTTATTTGCTAACAGCTGGTAAGCCAAACTTTGAACAGCAGTGATTTACTTTGGGGACCCTTTTTAATTAAAATTCATATATTTCATGATTGGATCAATACAAAAGTGTAAAGAGTAAAAAACAATTGAACTGAGAATAAAAAATAAAGTTCATAGATAAGTTCCTTCAAAATTTTCTTATCCTACTTGTTTTCTTTAAGAACCAGCAGGATATAAAGGGTCTCCATTGCAAGCAAAGTAATACTGTGTGGCTCTGAATACAAGCTCTCTGCCTGAGAGCTCTTAAAGGGGTTTGTTTTTCATTTTTAATAGCTAATTCTGCTTTTCCTAGAGTATTATGGGTCAAATACGGAAAAGTAAACACCCTGCTAAGGAATATCTACAATCCATTAGTACATTGTAAATAGTTAAGCCTTAAACCATTAGATGATGATTAACTGTTAAACTTTATAATGAGCACCTTATTGTTCAAGTGTTAATTTTACTGCACTGAGTTATCTGAAAACTGTCATAACTGATAGAAAGACGCTATAAAAAATGTTAAATAAAATAATTTTTTTTCTGTTGTATTGCAAAAGAGGAGTTTTTCATGTTCTTGGCTAAAGCTATATTTCTGCTGTTAGTTTTTTTTCCTCCTCTAGCCTTTAAGTTCAAAGGGTAAGCAAACTCTTTGAAGTCACTGACCTCATCAGGTGTTAGTGGTCTTAATTAGCTTGCATACAATCTACGCAGCTTAGCCTTGCAAACACTGCCATTCATAAAAGGGTCTCCATTGCAAACAAGGTAATACTATGTGGCTCTGAATACAAGCTCTCTGCTTGAGAGCTCTTAAAGGGGTTTGTCTTTCATTTGTTTTTCATTTTTAATAGCTAATTCTTTTTCTGTTGTATTGCAAAAGGGGAATTATTTGTGTTCTTGAGTAAAGCTATTTTTATGCTGTTAAGGTTCTTTTTTTTCCTCCTCTAGCCTTTAAGTTCAAACGGTAAGCAAGCTCTTTGACGTTATTGACCTTATCAGGTGTTAGATATTTCCCTTCCCACCCCGGCTCCTACCCACCCCATGTGAGAATTCTTTTTATATAGGGCAACTCCCCAATTAGCTTGCTAACAAACAATTTGCCATTCTTCAAGGAGCTTTAATTAGGTAATCAATGAGGATGGCCAACGTAACGCCAATTTTTAAAAAGGGTTCCAGTTGTGATCCGGGAAACTACAGACCGGTGAGCCTGACGTCAGTACCGGGAAAAATGGTAGAAACCATCATAAAGAACAAAATTGCTGAACATGTAGATAGTCATGGCTTAATGTTATGTTTTTTGAAGGTGTGAATAAACAGGTGGACATAGGTGAGTCGGTTGATATAGTGTATTTGGACTTTCAGAAATCCTTTGACAAGGTCCCTCATCAGAGACTTTTAGCAATACTAAAGAGTCATGGGATAGGAGGCAGTATACTATTGTGGATCAGGAACTGGTTAAAAGATAGAAAGCAGAGGGTAGGGCTAAATGGCCAAATTTTCACAATGGAGAAAGGTGAATAGTGGTGTATCCCAGGTATCTGTGCTGGGTACGCTGCTTTTTGACATATTTATAAATGACCTGGAAAAGGGAATAACAAGTGAGGTTATCCAATTTGCAGATGACACAAAACTATTTAAAGTTGTTAAAACCCATGAGGATTATGGAAAATTGCAAGAGGATCTTGATAAATTGGAAGACTGGGTCTCAAAATGGCAGATGAAATTTAATGTGGACAAGTGCAAGGTTATGCACCTAGGGAAGAACAACCCAAACTATGGTTACACGATGCAAGGTTCCACATTAGGAACCACCACCCAGGAAAAAGATTTAGGCGTCATTGTGGACAACATGCTAAAACCCTCCGCCCAGTGTGCAGCGGCAGCCAAGAGAGCAAATAGAATGCTAGGTATCATAAGGAAAGGAATGGAAAATAAAACAAAGGATATTATAATGCCTCTGTATCGTTCCATGGTACGACCGCACCTTTAATATTGTGTTCAATTCTGGTCGCCGTATCTTAAAAAGCAATATAGCGTTATTAGAAAAGGTTCAGAGAAGAGCCACCAAAATGGTAAAGGGGATGGAAAGATACCCCTATGAAGAAAGGCTAAAAAGGTTAGGGCTCTTTAACCTGGAAAAGAGACTGCTGAGGGGAGATATGATAGAAGTCTATAAATGAATGAACGGAGTAGAACAGGTAAACGTAGATCGATTGTTTATGTTATCAGAATATAGAAAGACTAGGGGACATGCAATGAAGCTACAGGGTAAACTATTTAAGACAAATAAGAGAAAATATTTTTTCACTCAACGTGTAATCAAACTCTGGAATTTGTTACCGGAGAATGTAGTAAAGGCTGTTATTGTAGCTGGGTTTAAAAAAGGTTTGGACAAGTTCCTGGAGGAAAGGTCCATAAACCATTATTTAAAAGGGACCCAGGATATCAATGCTTGACCCAATACAAGCACTGTGGATCCTGTGTCTTTTGGGCAAACTGCTAGGTATGTATGACCTAGATTGGCCACTGTTGGAAACAGGATACTGGGCTTGATGGACCTTGGTCTGACCCAGTATGGTATATCTTATGTTCTTATGTAATTCTAAAAAGGAAACACATTAACCTATATATTTGAGAGGTAGAGCCTGATTCACAATGGGTCACGTCCAGAGATGCAGAATCGAGCCCAGAGATGGCCCAGCAAGCCCCTCCTGCAACACAGGAATGTCCTTCTCATGAGCCAGTCCTCCCTGCTGTGTGCCTACCCCTGCAACCTTGCCGCCTGATCCCCGACAGGTGCCTCCAGGGCCCGGATTGGGCTGCGGGAACCCACCATTGGCCTCCATCTGCACTGAGTGTGGCTTCTGGCTCTTGGGGGGGGGGGGTGCTGTCCAGGATCGGGGGGGCACCCCATGCTTATTCTACCTCAGTGGTGGAATAAGCAAGGCATCCCCTCGTGATCCCTGGATGTACAGAGCCGTCAATAGAATTCGTCCTGCCCACACTCCACCCACTCTCTATTCCCATTATGCCTCCGAACCCCACAGCACACACAGCAGCTCTGTGCATGCAGTGGTGGATGGAGGTGGAATACTAGCAAGGTGAATAGAGGGGTAGCACGTCCTGGTGAGCCATGCAGCCCCTCTATCCGCCTTATAGAATCTGGGCCATAATATCAGAATTTGCTAGTGTAAAGTATTAACTGTCTAGCAAGGAAGCAGGGTTTCACACAGGGACATAGAACAGCACTGTGAGAACACACATAAAAGAGGTTTCACCTCTATTTGAAATTGAACATGGCCAAAACCAAACTTCTCATTTTTCCCCCTAAACCCTCCTCCCCCTTCCTTCTTTCTCTGTCTCTGGAAATAATACTCTTCTTCCTGTTTCCTTAGCCCACAACCTTGGAGTCCTTTTTTGACTCCTCCCTCTCCTCCACACGTAGCTAAAACCTGTCATTTCTTTCTCTATAACATCAACAAAATTCACCCATTCCTTTCTGTATAAACTACCCATGTCTGTATGTCAGGCTTCATCTCTCTCCCTTTTAACATCCATGCTAAAGACTCACCTCTTTGTGGCTGCTTTTGAATCTTGATCCCTTGTTTTCTTTGTGTCTCCTTACATTTCACTTTTTGTATCCTTATTCTCAACTATTGTATTGTCTTTCTTGATTAGATTGTAAGCTCTAAGAGCAGGGACCATTTTTTGTGTGTATCTGTACAGCGCTGCATATGCCTTGTAGCGCTATATAAATGATTAATAATAGTAGTAGTAGTAGTTTAGCTGCTTTTTCTCTTAAAAGACAGCTGAGCTAAAGTTAGGGACTTTGGGAGGTCTCTCTCTTTTACTTCATCAGGTACCAAAGCTCCATCAACTGAATGATAGCTGGGAAAAATTGTATTGCCAATGGTGTTGCCCCTGTTACAGCTTCTGCCTCTGTCCAGACAGACAGCCCAATGCCAGTTGAGGGACCGGTTCCATGTGCAAGATGCCCGCAAGTTGAAGCCCTCGGGAAACAAGTGGAGGAGCTCAGAAAAGAGGTGATGAGGCTGAAAAGCATTTGAGACAGCAAGAAGTCCATTGATGAAATGCTTCTTAAAGTATCCAAGCTCTTTGACAGAGGTGAAGATGGAATACTACAGAATGAAGCAAGTTGGACATGAGTTACCAGAGCATGCAGAATCGGCAACCCAAATCTTCCAACCCTCAAAGTGAAGAACCAGTATGTAGCCCTGGAAATGGAGGAGGTGAAAGCATCCCAGAAAAGTGAAGAACTCCAAAGTTGCGGAATCGGTAACCACAAGGAAATGAAGGGTAATGATGTCCAGAGAGATGTGCTGTCTGCCAGGTGTTAAAATCTGAGAAAGTATGGAGAGTTTGCTGAGACTCATCAAGCCCACTGACTATTATCTGATGTTGCTCATCCAAGTCGGCACAAAAAAGCATCGTTCAGGAAATGGAAAAAGGAGCCAAACAACGAAAACGGGAAACAACATAAGCACTGGCAAGTTAGATGCAAGGCAGGCAATTTGAAAAAAAGCTTGCTGTGGAAGCAAAAACGCATAATGAAACCTTTTTATTATGTGAGTCAGTTGGACCATTGGACGATAGAGGGGTAAAAGGAGCGCTAAAGGAGGACAAGGCCATAACAGAGAGATTGAATGAATTCTTTGTTTCAGTCTTTACTGGAGAAGAAGTAGGGAAGTTATCCATGCCTGAAATGGTATTTAAAGGTGATATATCAGAAGAATTAAAAGACATATCGATAAAACTGAGAAGATGTATAACACGTATTTGATAAACTGAAGAGTAGTAAATCACCTGGACCGGTGAAAGAAGGTGTTGAAAGAACTGAAAGATGAAATTGCAGACCTACAGTATATACTTAAGACACGTGGAGCCCGATTCACAATGGGACATGTCCGGGGATGCTGAATCGGGCCCATAGATGGCCCGGCATGCCCCTGCTGCAATAGGAAGGGCAAAAGTGGTCTTGTCAGACTCAAGGGGGAAGGGGATAAATATATAGAAGTTGATGAGGATAAAGTGGAATTGCTTAACAAATAGTTTTGTTCTGTGTTCACAGATGAAGGGCCAGGAGCAAGACCTCAGAAAACACCCACAAATAGGAGCAAAGGTGAAGGGGATTTTGAACATTTTTCAGAAGACTGTGTTCATGATGAACTAACTAAACTAAAAGTAGACAAAGCGATGGTGCCGGATGGGATACATCCGAGAATATTGAAGGAACTTGGAGAGTGGAGTAGTCCCAGAGGACTGGAGGAAGGCACATGTGGCCCCTCTACACAAAAGCAAAAGTAAGGATGAGGTTGAGAACTACAGTCCAGTTAGTCTGAACTCTGTGGCAAGTAAATGAATGAAAACTCTGCTTAAACAGTGGGGTGCCTCAGGGATCTGTTCTTGGTCCAATTCTTTTTAACATCTTTGTTAGTGATTGCGGAAGGGTTGTCAAGTAACGTTTGCCTTTTTGCGGATGCTTCCAAAATCTGCAATAGAGTAGACACCCAGGAAAGAGTAAATAACATGAGGAGAGATCTAGCTAAGCTTGAAGAATGGTCAAGAATTTGGCAGCTGAGATTTAATGCTAAAAAATGCAGGGTCAAGCATTTAGACGGCAAAAAAATCAAGGGAGCTGTACAGTGTAGGGGGTTAAGTATGTCCACGAAAGAAGAGTGGGATTTAAGCGTGATTGTTTCTGATGATCTTAAAGTGGCTAAACAGGTAGAAAAGGTGACAGCAAAATCCAGAAGGATGCTTGGGTGCATAGGGAGAGGAATGGCCAGCAGAAAAAAGGAGGTGATAGTGCCACTGTGTAAGTCTCTGGTGCGACCTCATTTGGAGTATTGTGTGCAATTCTGGAGGCCACACCTTCAAAAGGATATAAACAGGATAGAGTGGGTGCAAAGGGTGGCTACTAAAATGTTCAGTGGTCTTCATTATAAACTGTATGGGGACAGACTTAAAGATCTTAATATGTATACATTAGAGGAAAGGCGGGATAGAGGACATATGATAGAGACTTTTAAATACCTCTGTGTCATAAATGCATAAGAGGAGAGCCTCTTTCGATTGAAAGTAAGTTCTGCAATGAAGGGATGTAGGATGATGGTAAAAGGGGATAAGCTCAGGAGTAATATGCCAAAATATTTTTTTTTATGGAAAGAGTGGTAGATGCATGGAATAGTCTCCCAGTGGAGGTAGTAAAGACAAGGACAATATGTGAATTTAAGAAAGCATGGGACAAACAGGGAAGATCTCTAAAGGAAAAAAAAGGGACTATAGTTTTTGATATGAAAGGGCAGACTGGATAGACCATATGGTCTTTTTCTGCTGACATGTTTCTATATATAGGGGCCTTTTTTCATGTCGATTGCAAAATTTCTGCATTAGCTGTCGGGGGCATGATCAGCAGGTTCCTGGAAGCTAACATGCGATTGAGTACAGTAATGTGTGGCACAATTAACGTGAGTGCAACAAATGATATCGATAGAGGTATTGTTGAGTGCACATTGTAAATTGCCGCTTTAACTTGCATGCTAATGTGCTCTCCATGCCCACACTTTGCCCCCAACCTGCCCATTCTCCACATTAGTGCATGATTGCCAATTAATGTGTGTTTTTGCAGTCAGCGGTTAGCATGCCTGCCTGTTAGTATTCAGCACAACCAGTTATAATGCATGTTAAATGGTTACTGGCACTTAGTAAAATGGCCCTATAGCCCTCACAATTGGGTGATGTAATCATATGGAGTCCAGGGATGGAACAATATAAACAAAATTTTAGTGCTTTCTGGAGTGTTCTACAGAGCATGTGTGGGATTTTTTGTCAGCTTTGTTACATGGACATCTCAGTTCCAGTTTTTCCATGGAGCTCAGTCGATGTGAATTTTATTCATTGCAGTTTTTCTTGTAATAGCCTTGAAATACTTTCTTCATGCTAGGTCTCCTCATTCTCAATGTTCTTCTCCTTAGAAATCCCTTAGAATCTTTGGGCAATTTTCAAATCGAAATGCATCTGGACCTCTTCACTCTTTACCACAACCTCTCTGTTTAGATGTTCTAACTTCCAATTCCAAAAACAGATAAAAGTCAGATCCAAGAACTGGTGTATCTTCCAGATGCCATCATTTTCTACCTTGAATAAGATTTGTCTGATCAGCTGGATTTTTTTGTTTTGACTGCACAGACTAATAACTGAAACTAGGCTATACTGGGAGATCTGGCTTTTATCCAGATGGCAGAGGAGTGGAGGAGTGGCCTAGTGCAGTGATGGCTAACCTTTTTGAGCACGAGTGCCCAAACTGCCGCACAAAACCAAAGAATTTCCTCAAAGTGCCAGCACGTCAATTAAAGCCCCATTTGCATAAGGTGCTTCATTTGCATAAATATTTGCATAATGTTACCATACACTAACTTTTAGTAAACATGCCTCTTAATGAGTATATGGATAAAGAAAGACTAAAAGGTTTCTACATTACTATAATCCAGTACCAACCGCCAGGCACATTAGGAACTACTACAAACGCTGCCCATTTAGAACCCATAGCAAACCCGCCGTATCCTAACAGCACTACCAGGACTCACAAAGCACCATACTCTACCTATCAAAAGGCAACACTGCAAATATTAAACCAATACATCTCAGAGAACAACAATACATGACCTACTGGGGAAAGAACAAGTGGCAATGTCAAATAGGAATTATATAAACAGAATACCTCAGCTCAGTTACACATGCAGAACAGACCATCACCAAACAAGGAATCACAATTTAGAAACAGGAAGACAATAATTAAACTGGGAACCCCAAAAGCCAAACTTGGAATATACAACAACACTGTAGAAATAAAACTATATATTAATTTCCTCTTGTACTAAACAAAGCGCAAAAATTAATGATGCACATTTCCCAGAGCTGACATATTCCAGTTAATAAATTCAAAATAAAGAGATATTTTTCTACCTTTTGTGCATTTTTTTTCAGTTGCAATTGTTCCAGCCACTTTCTTCTGGTTTCCTTCGTGTCTTCTGCTAACTCTCCATCTGCTGTCCATTTGTCCTTTCTTCTGTCTTCTTGTTTTTTTTTTCCATTCTCTCTCTACATCTGCTTTAACATACTAATCTTTCTCCTTTGGCTCTTTCCTCATTCCTATTTCATCTACTCAAAATTTACCCCTCCATCCTCAATCCCCACTTACTCTCCCAATACCCGGCCAATTGTAGATTTTTTATCCCTCCCACACAAAATATTTTTCCCCTCTCCATTTTACTCTCCCAGCCCCATCCCATTCTAATCCTCCCCCAACACCAGCTCCCTTCTAGTTCCAGCCTCACCCAGCATCCATTCCCTTCTAGTCCCTGCATCAGCCCATTTCCAGTCCTAGCAGCCCCCCAACCCAATACCAGTCCTATCCCCCCCTCATCAACCCACTTCCAGTCCTAACCCCCCATCACCCCATTTTCAGTTTAAGCCCCCCCCCTATAACCCATTACCAGTCCTAACCCCCCACTTCCAGTCAGCCCCCCATAGCCCATTGCCAGTCCTAACCCCCCCATCAGCCCACAGTCCATTACCAGTCCTAACCCCATCAGCCCAACTCAAGTCCTAACCCCTCCCCATCAGCCCATTTCTTGTCCCAGCCCCCCCATAGCCCATTATCAGTCCTAAACCCCCCCATAGCCCATTACCAGTCCTAACCCCATCAGACCACCTCCAGTGTTAACCCCCCATCAGCCCATTTCCAGTCCTAACCCCACCCAACAGCCCACATCAAGTCCTAACCCCTCCCCATCAGCCCATTAGCAGTCATAACCCCCCCCCTAGCCCATTAGCAGTCCTAACCCCCCCTCTCTAGCCCATTAGCAGTCCTAACCCCCCCCATAGCCCATTACCAGTCCTAACCCCCATCACCCCATTTCCAGACAGCCCCCATCAGCCCACAGCCCATTAGCAGTCCTAACCCCCCCTAGCCCCTTAGCAGTCCTAACCCCCCCTCCTAGCCCATTAGCAGTCCTAACCCCCCCCTAGCCCATTAGCAGTCCTAACCCCCCCCCTCCTAGCCCATTAGCAGTCCTAACCCCCCCAGCCCATTAGCAGTCCTAACCCCCCTCCTAGCCCATTAGCAGTCCTAACCCCCCCTCCTAGCCCATTAGCAGTCCTAACCCCCCCCCCAGCCCATTAGCAGTCCTAACCCCCCCAGCCCATTAGCAGTCCTAACCCCCCCCTAGCCCATTAGCAGTCCTAACCCCCCCCCCCTCTCTAGCCCATTAGCAGTCCTAACCCCCCCCCATAGCCCATTACCAGTCCTAACCCCCCATCATCACCCCATTCCAGACAGCCCCCATCAGCCCACAGCCCATTAGCAGTCCTAACCCCCCCCCCTCTAGCCCATTAGCAGTCCTAACCCCCCCAAGCCCATTAGCAGTCCAAACCCCCCCAGCCCATTAGCAGTCCTAACCCCCCCCCTGCCCATTAGCAGTCCTAACCCCCCATCACCCCATTTCCAGACAGCCCCCATCAGCCCACAGCCCATTAGCAGTCCTAACCCCCCCCCTAGCCCATTAGCAGTCCTAACCCCCCCCCCCTCCTAGCCCATTAGCAGTCCTAACCCCCCCCCAGCCCATTAGCAGTCCAAACCCCCCCCCCACCCCATTTCCAGTCCTAACCCCCCCCCCCCTAGCCCATTTGCAGTCCTACCCCCCCCCCCTAGCCCATTAGCAGTCCTAACCCCCCCCCCCCCCGGCAAATTTAAAAACAGAAAAAGCGGGCTCTGGCTGCTGCCGCGGACGCGGCAGCATGCAGTGTCCCGCGGGGCCCCCTCCGCCCGCTAAGCCCCTCTGCAAGGGCTTTCAGATTCGCGAGGGAGACAGCGTCTCCCTCGCGTCTCTTGTTAAGCCCGCAGTGGCTAATGGGAAATTTCCCATCAGTCCCTCGCGTCTAAAGGGGCTGATGGGAAATTTCCCATTAACCCCTACGGGCTTAACAGAGACGCGAGGGAGACGCTGTCTCCCTCGCGAATCTGAAAGCCCTTGCAGAGGGGCTTAGCGGGCGGAGGGGGCCCCGCGGGACACTGCATGCTGCCGCGTCCGCGGCAGCAGCCAGAGCCCGCTTTTTCTTTTTTTGCGGACCTTCACGCGTGCCAGCTGCAAGGCCTTCGCGTGCCACAGCTGGCACGCGTGCCATAGGTTCGCCATCGCTGGCCTAGTGGTTGGGGCAAGGTACTTCAGGCCAGAAGGTCGGGGGTTCAAAGTCTCCTAGAGGACAGCAACCTTGGGCCAGAAGGACTGGGGTTTCTAGTCCCACAGGTGCTCCTTGTGGTCTTGGGCAAGCCACTTAACCCTCCATAGCCCATGTTCCCTGTAAAATAGTTATCTCCAAGTTATAATGCCCTGTTCAATGTAATTTCAGTTTGTTCAATGTAAACCACACTGATGCAGAATAACACAGTATATAAGAGAATATAAATAAATCCAAGCTCAGTAAAAACTAGATCCAGCAGACATTTTTGAAGTTTTCCACTCCAAACAAATAATCTGAATTTGAACAGGCTTTTCAGAAGGATATAGAGGTTCTATACTGCAAGCAAGCAATTGTAATAATACTTTTGAACAAGCAGAGGCTCTATGGTAGTCAATAAATACAGATCTAGTGGATCTGTGTATTTTATTTAAGGGGGAATTACTTAGATCCAGTGGATCTAGCTTTAACCCATTCCCTCCCATCACTAAATTAGAAATGAAATTCTTTTGTCTAACTTTGTTGTTTGGCAATTTTTTTTTCTTTTCATGTTTGTCTCAGGCTCTGATTTTGCCTTTCTTCTGTTTGTCATCCCTTAGTTCTGTTTCTAGAATCCCCTCTTCATTTGTCATTTCTTTTCTGTCCTTTCTTCTTCACTTCCTCCCCTACATTCATCTTTGATATTGATCTTTCACTTTCAGCTTTTTTCCATTCATTTTTCTGGCTCTGTCCACTCTGATTTCACACCTCCTTCTCATCACCCAGACTTCAAGCTCCCTTTTTTTAGTGCATCTACCTTCCATCTCTTTCTCTTTCCCCAGCCTTTAACTAACTCTTCCTTCAGTCTCTCTGTCTCTCCCCCTGTGACCTGCATTTTCCCCACTCTGCTCCCCATGTCCAGTATCTCTCCTCTTTTTTTATCTCTTTCCCCTATGTCCAGCATCTTCTCTCTCTCTCCCCCCCCCCCCACCCCTCCATTCTCCTGACCAGCAGCATTCCTTCTCAGGTTCATGGGCATCCTTTACCCACTTTCCTATCATTAGGACTGGTGCAGGAGTATCATGATTGTGGTCATGGAAGGATAGGTGGGTTTACTAAGGGGGATGTTTACTAAACTGCGGTAATGGTACATAACGCGTGTTATGTAACGTTAACAATCGTTAACTTACGTTAACGCGTGTTATGATGCATTAACGATCGTTAACGTCTCATAACACGCGTTAACGTAAGTTAACGATCGTAAAGTTCCGCGGCGCGGTAAAACACCGCAGAAGGTGGAGAGAGGGCGGAGAGAAGGGATCAATGGGCGGAGTGTGGGCGTGGAGAGGCTCCTTTCACACTAACGCGCTGATCTGAAGAGCTGAATCCTAACGCGATTGAAAACCTGCCGTTAAATGCACATTTCAGGGGAGAGAAACCATTTCGGTGTCAGCAATGTACAGCATAGGCAGGGAAACCAAAAAAAGTGATAAGTGTGATACATGTGCACAGAACAAAAGGGCACATAAACATTGAAAATGACCTCAACAAACTGGAAAAAAAACATAACCAAGCTGGCCAATAGTGGTATTAATGGGAAACATCAACCCCCCCCCCCCCCCCGAGAAAGCTCCATAGAAAAGATATAAATCGTGGAAGGGTCTATGCGCCGTCCCCATACAAAGTGAATGAGCCACAGTGAAATTGCGCTGTGCAGGGTGTTACTTTCCATCAGACAGGTGTCCTATGGCGTGCACATGTGTGGCAACAGCAGGGCGGACTTGTCGGAACAGCAACTGGACATATGCCGGAAAAGGGGATACAGAGGGCCGCAGGCGGCACATGCTGTGGTGCAGCTAGGCCACAGTGCGGACTAGGGTGATGCCTAGCTGGCCCATACGAATGCTGAAACAGCAGAGCAGCCAGACAGCAACTGCTGAGGCCCAGCATGGGCATGACTGTGCTACCCACGGTTATCCAAGTTATTGTTCCTGTTATATGTAAAACCAGATAAATGTAACTTGTCTGAAGTTTTCTTGTTCTCTGTAAACCGCGCTGATAATGAATAGTGCGGTATATAAAAGATGTTAATAAATAAATAAATAAATAAAATAGTACCCAGCAGCTACCCCCAAGGGCACGGAACATTGGCAGGCGGTGCTGGGGGGTAGCGTGGACACCTATGCAGGCACCCCTACCCCAGAACCTGCACCATAGGCAGCCGCCTACCCACACACTAGATGGCCTGAGACTGCGCTCTACCAGCAGAAGGGACTGTCAGCATGGTGGCAGAGGGTCACTGGTGGTGGAGGGGGCAGTGGCAGCTGCCCAGAGCAGACTGTGGCCTAGCCCTGTGTAGGTGGGTGCCATGCACTGCAACAGACAGGCCCTGTCTGACGAACAGTCATGGTATCACCAGGAAATGTGCTGACTCTGTGAGAACATGGTGGTGCAGTGCACAAAACCAGTGTATTCGGAAGCAGAAGGTCACAGGTTCAAGTCCCAGCTGTGGATCCTGCCAACCCAGTCCCCTTATTTTACCCACTGCTAATACAGACAGAACCTTTATTGCAGATGACATAAACATGCCCAAAACACCTACATATTACCCTACAGAGCACAGACACCATAAACATGCGCATTACCTAGAACAGAGTCTCCCAAATGCAGTCCTAGAGGGCCAAACACCATTCAGATTCCATGCTGCCTCTAATAAAGATGCCTGTGCTGCATTTCTATGTGCTGCCCCCATGGTATGCAGATGTATCTCATGCATATTCATGGGGGGACAGCATGAAAACCCGAACAGTGTTTGGCACACCAGGACTGGAGTTGGGAACCTCTGCCGTAAAGCAGCAGCCAACAGAGGCAGACACACCCGCACCCACAGGCCCCATTATCCAAAGCCTCCTGGAGAGGCAGGACTTTGGGCCCTGCGTGCATCTCCCAATACTAGCACTTGCATACCTTAGCAATGCCACCCTAAACCTGGGAATATGGTACACATCTATCAAAAGGTTGCTATGATTACTGGCAGATAGCAATTCCTAAGTTGAGCACAATTTGCTGATTGAGCTGCATCATAGCAACCTTTCTGATATCTGTGGAGTGTGCTGCAGGTCTGGTGTCTGACAGTGTTTACCACCCTGGGGAGTGACCCCCAACAGTATTGCTTACCATACCAATGCCTGCACTCTGCCCAGGACTGGTGTGGTGGCCAGGGCTGCCAAACACCTCTATAGTTGCACAATGCTGGCATAGGTGTGGGGAGTGTGTGTCTGTCTATCCAGTGTGTGGTGGCTGCAAACACCCTCCACAGCCCACACTGCTACCATTGCAGGGAGGTGGAATATGGATCTATTGGTGGGTGATCCTGTTTCCCACCCTGAGCCCCAGAGGGTGGGTTGTGTGGTGGTACATAATCTGCCTATGGGTCCAAACACCCCCCCCCCCCCGTCACCCACATCACATCACCATGGCACCAACACAAAATTTGCACTATTCTGGGTGCATCATAGCCCATAAGGGCTAGACATGACTGAGAAATACAGAGGGACACAGATGTAACCTAGGTGTGTCTGCCATGAAAGGTGCTATGGACCTGGTGCTGGGCGCCCCACCTCACCGTCAGGGGGAGCATAGTACCCGCACAATGTGATGGTCTGTGGCTACTCTGTGCCAGTACCACACACAGTCAGTTCCCCCTACCAGGCCGAGGTGCTGTGGGGGTGCATACCCCATCCTGTGCCCATCTGTGGACTGCTGATTTGCATGTGCAGTGCATCATGGGTATGGGTGGGTTAACCGTATCCTGGTAGCCACAGCAGACAGTTTGTGTGGTGGCGTGCAGTCTTTCTGCAGCCAGCCAGGGGTTTGTTAGCAGCTATAGAGCTGTAGCCCACTGGTTACTTCACTGCCTGTGCGGCCAGAGGTCATGGGTTCATACCCATGGTGGGGTTATTTGATAGGGCTGTCTGAGGCATTGTCTATTTTTGATGTACCTTAGTGCTGCCAGCAAAAACACCCTCAGAGTACTGTAACCTTACGGTGCCTCATAAGGCGCCCCATAAGGCACCTTATAGCGTGCCCTATAAGGTGTTCTATAGGGGACATTATGGGGTGCCTTGGCAGACAGTGCACTTTCTAATGTACCCTATGAAGTGCATTATGGGGTGCCTTATGCAGCACCTTAGGTTACGCCACTGTGAGGGTGTGTTTGCTGGCAGCACTAATGAACCTAAACGTAAAATGCCTCAACAATCACTACTTAAATGTAAAGGGTGATGCCTCAGCCAGCCTTATGCATTGGGCACACTGGGGAATCGAACCCATGACCCCTGTACCATCAGTCAGTGTAGTAACCATTGTGCTACAGCTCTGTTTCTGTGTTTCATGTCCGTGCGCCGCCTTAAGATTAATGCACGGTAACGTGCCATGTAACGCTCGGTAATTTATGGCGCCTTGTAACGCGCGTTATCGGTAACGATGTACCGCCCATGTCCTTATTTGGGATTTCTGCCTGTACCGCGGATCCTAACGCGAATCACACTAACGCAGTTTAGTAAACATACCCCTAAGAGTCTTACAGAACTTGCTTGCTGTTTGCAATTGAAATTGCGATATTGCTGCACCACTCCCAACAGCAGAAACACTAGTGGAAGACCTCCAAACACCTTAAAAGGAACATTGGTGTCAAAGCATTTCCCCTTCACTTCCCCTGACTCTTCCCTTATGTCCAGCATCTCTCCCTTCATCTTCTCCAAGTCCAGCATCTTCCCATAGCTTCCCTTCCCTTCTTTTCTCTGTCCCTGCTCAATCCTAGGCGATGTCTGGAAGAGACCAGTAGTTTAGGCTCTGCTCCTCTTTGCCTGGTACCAACTACTACCAACTGCAGTGGGTGGGTAGTGCAACAGTTGCATAGATTCACCATGTTCTTTGTTGCAGCTGGGGGTAGGGAAGAGGATAGTGGCTTTCTTTTATTCCACCCCATATAGACCCTATCAGGAGCGAGAGAGGACAGATATTGGTGGTCCTAGACTGAAATCTTTATTTTAACTGTTTTGCCCCATGGTCCTATTGGGAATTGGGATGGATAGTGGCTTGATAATAGCATTGACTCCATTTGCCCCTATAGTCATGGCTTATGTGTTACCATCACAGTGTGTTTCCCCAGACTTTGGCACTCTAGGCAGCCATCTAATTCACTTAATAGTTAAATTGGTCATGCCCATAAGATTTCATATACATTGTACCCTGTAAACTAAGGGGCCCTTTTACTAAAGGCCACTAATTGGTTAACGTGTGTTTTAGCATGTGGTAACTACTAGCTGAGAACACTAATGTGTTTGTATGCTAGCTACTGGATACTAAAATGCATGGAAAGGGCTATCATGTGCTAGGGTGTAAACTGGGCAGATTAGGAATGGAGTGTGGACGTGATGAGCACATTGCTGCATACTCAGTGGCAATATAACAATTGGCACATAACTATATCTCTGTGGGTGTCGTTAGGTGCTTGCATGTTAAACAGGCTGTGCTTTCTTGTGCTCAAGCATGTATTAACTGCCAGGAACTTGCTGGGCACGCCCTGACAGGTAGTGCACAATGGTTGCATTAACCATACGTTAGTTTTGCCACTAATCTCACAGTAAGTGCAAACCTTTGGTTAAAGGGCCCCTAAATTTCAGTTAATGAGTGGCACTTGAAAATCTTTATATTTCAATGTTGTCTTAGCAATTCAGTTGCACATAATTTAAAATAAATGTTAAGAGAGGAAGGCAAGATGGTGCCGTGAGGAGACTGTGGTACGGTACATGGTTTGTTCGCTGAAGAGAGCACCCTACCTTTGTGGCGGCATGCCGAAGCGCAGAGGCAAGCAGCTGGCCCAGCCAGAGGGAGTGGCTGCAGGAGGAAATGGCTAGCTCACTCTCATCGAGCTCGACGTCCAGCCGTTGAAGGAGGTGGAAACTGATAGACTGCTCTGGAGGTGATCCTCTGGGGTGGAGCACGGAAGGGTCCTCGTTGAGCCCCGACGATTGGACCCTTCCCCAATAACCTGGAAGGACTCTGATGGGAGGATTGGATCCTCCAACTACTGGCAGTGCTGTGCAGTTGCTGGAGGGTTGGCTGGGCTGCCCCCTTGCTCAGTCTTCACCCGAAGGCACGAGTTTGGTGAAAGGTGCAGGAGTTTTGCCTGTGGATCATCTTGGGAGAAGGCGCGGAGAACTTCCTGGAGGGAAGGAGTCTGGTGTTACCTTGGAGGTGCTATGGAACTCTATCAGGACTCTGGATGGATCTCTTAATGCTAATTTAGCACAACTCTTTTGAAGGTGGATTCTCTCACAGAGCTTGTTTCTGCCAAGAGGAATGAGGTTGCTGAACATGAGGTCAGATTGGAATAACTGGAGGGCTGAGTTGGGCACATTCAAGGACACTCAAGTGAAAGTTTTGCACTCTGGAGAAAACTGGAGTTTTTGGAGAAACAGTCCCAGAGGAACAATTTACGTTTCCTGGAGTTTCCTCGATCCCCTCTGCTAGGCCCTGTTGAATTGGTTAAGAAATATTTGATTGAGATTCTGGGCTAGGGCGTTCTATGTGCCCTTCTCTAGTGGAAGTTCTGTGAATCTTGGTTGACCCCAGGAGCAATTGAATCTGATTGGGTTCCTGGAGGGATCAATGGAACTGGTAACATCTCGGTGTACACTGTTGGTGACTTTTACCTTTGAGCAGGATAAAGTTTCTGTTTTACATTTGTACTTCAGACATATGCAAGAGCAGTTTATGGGTTCGGTAGTACGTATATTGCCTGATGTATCTAAACAGACCCTGGCTCAACGGAAGGAGGTCTTGGCTTTACGGCCTCTAGTCCTTCAGCTCGGGGGAACCTGGTTGCTGAAATGTCCTTCTTTATGTTATGTAAGTTTTGAGGGCCAGAATTATTACTTTATGGAACCCAAACAGCTCTTAGAGTTAATTGTTTCTAAGGAAGGAAGTCTGGAGGCTTCTGGGGGGGATCACAGTGTGTGCTCTACTGGCTGTACTCCTTCACAGTCATTTTCCATTTGAATAGTATTTCCTTAATTTTCTGAACTTGCCTTCCTCATTTGTGGTGGGCTGATATATTGGCATTATGTATTTTTCCTTATTATATTTTGGTCTTTTTGCTTTCTTTCTTTATTGCATGTATTGTTATTGAAAAATTTAGAAATATAAAATAAAAAAAATGTTAATAGAAGCTACCGTATTATAGTTAAAGATTTCTAATTGGAAGACTTATATTTAACAGTTTTTAATCTGTGTTTCATATTTGCAGGGTAAAAGGGTTTCACCATTCAGAGGTATATATTAGAGCTCAAAAAATATTAAACAGTACCATATTGTTTGACCATACATTTCTCCTCTAGATGGCTCTATTAATCTTTCCTCTGTCTGTGAGTAAGTCTGAACTATCACTGCATCCGTACTGGACTTTGCCATCCAGTGTGTTACTCTAATAGCAAGCTAAAGCTCAAACAGCACAATTTACATTCTCTTGTTTATAGTTTAACAAGGAAATATTAACTCCTTTTGATTATGGTTTCCTGTATACAATGAATACCATTTTATACTATGTCTTTCTTACATAGTAACATAGTGTATGATGGCAGATAAAGATCACCATGGTCCATCTAGTCTGCCCATTTAGGTGGCTAGAGTGGTTGTACCCAACATTCTGTGCAGATCACCCCCTTCTATACCTTTGTTTAGGTTTGTATTTGTCGCTCCATGGAGGTCACCCCCTCTATTTATTGAAGCATAAAAGATATTTAAGTTTCTTTTGATTTCATCCTCTTGCTACAAAGGGGTCTACTTGTCTCCCCCATGCCATTTTGAATTCTGTCACTGTTTTGCCTCCACTATCTCCAATGGGAGGGCATTCCAAGCATCCACCACCCTTTCAGTGAAAAACTATTTCCTGCTGTGCTTCTAACTTTACCTCCTTGCAGCTTCATTTTATGTCCTCTAGTTTTGCAGCTTCCGCTTCTTTGAAAATGCTGCAAAACTATAGGGTATAAAATGAAATATGATTCCCAAAAGGCCTTACAATAGGAGTTTCCAAACTTATCCTGGTGATCCCATAGCCAGTCAGGATGAATATATGCAAATGGGGTCCTTGTTTTGATGGGTCTATATCCATAAATGCCCTTGTAGATTCTCTTGATACAAAAAATTTGTTTCTGGAGAATCTCAGTGATCCTTTCTGTTCAAGGCTGCTACACCTACTAACTGAATAAAGATGCCGTAATCTAAAGGCCCAGAGCCTCTTTTTATTAGTGAAACAATTATAGCAGTCAATAGCTACCAAGAGAGCAAATAGATTGATTTTATTCATAAATAATTCTTCTGATCATTGTACAACAGTCCTTGAACTATTTGCAGGTTAACATTGAGTCGCTGCAGTGTTTTTTTCTTACAATGACAGCCTTGGCAGTCAGAAAATATCCAGATATTCAGCACCACTCTCTGGATAGTGGCTAGCACTGACTATCTGGATAATGTGGCCAGAAGCAGAACTTATCCAGACAGCAGTGATATTCAGCCCCTATATGGATAGCCATCCGATAGCTTAGGACAATCTTTTTGCTGTCTTTATTAACACTTGATACACCGCCCTAGACTTTAGGGTATCAGAGCGGTTTAGAATTTCCAAAAAACGGCTATATAGAAAGTAGAAAAGAACACCATAATCAGACAGGACAGAATAAGGAGAAAAGCAGAGGAGTTTAGGCAAAGCAGGATGCAGGGCAGTCAACCAGAGCTGGAGGGGGGGGGGGGGGAGGTCAAAGGCAAGTTGGAATAGGTGGGTCTTTAGCATGGATCTGGAGAATGACCGTTCGGAGCATAAGGTGAATGGCAGACAGTTCCATAGAGCAGGGCCAAGAAAAAAGAAGGCTGAATGCCCAAACTACTGAGTGAAGTGCCAGGCGATGGACATGGAGTGACCTAAGGAGACGGGGGTGGGGGGGGGTGCGGAACTGAAGGAGGTCAGCCAAATATCGGAGTGTCAGTGTGAAGAGCATGGTGAACCACACTAAGAATTTTATAGTCAATGCGGTACTTAAGGGATAGCCAGTGGAGGTTGATGAGAAGGGGTGTGATATGGTCACAGCGGGAGGAGGAGTTAAGTAACTGCGCGGCTGTATTTTGCAGGAGTTGAAGACGAAGCTGGAGGTGAGGGAGGCCAGAAAGTGCGGAGTTGTAATAGTAAAATCTGGATATTACCAGTGACAAAAGAAGGGTTGTGAGAGAATGGGTATCGAGAAAGGGGCATATTGCACGGATCTGGCAGAGGGCAGAAAAGGAACATTGAACTAAGGAGGCCAAGTGATTGTGGAATGATGAGGAGGAATCAATAATGACTCCAAGATACTGGAGCGATTGCACTAGTGGGATGGGGGAATGGACCAGGAGGGGAGCCATAGCAGGACAAGGGAGATTAAAAGTGAGTCAAAATATGACACTCTTGGAGGGGTTGAGGTGCAAACGATTCATGGTTAAGTCAGGAGGGGACATCTGAGAGGCTCCGGAGTTCAGGAGAGATAAATCAGGGGAGTCAGAGCTTGATAATATCATCGGCATAGAAATAGGTAGAGATGTCAGACTGTTGCATTATGAGGGCAAGAGGGGCCAGGAAGATATTAAATATCAAGATAATAGGTTGAATATTCTTGCTGTCTGGATAAAATTTCAGGACTACCCTGACTTTTCCCACACTCTGCCCTCACATTATCCAGATAGTGACAGGGCACTCACTCATATTTTCAGTGGCACTGTTCAAATAGTACTGCTGAAAATATCTGGATAGGCCTGGTTAGCAGAACTTATCCAAATAGCTGTTACTGCAAATGTAACCAGAAGAGGCACAGTCTTGCCTTAGCCTGCAACAATTGATTACTCCATGGTTCTCCTTAAAAATACGGCAAAACTTAACGTAGGAGCTAGTGAACCTATGGAGCAATTTTCAAAGCTATGCAAATAATTACAAACTTCAACAGTACTTTCTGCTTCAAAATTGCTTGACAGTGAAGTACCCAGAGGGAAATGCACTGACTTTTTCTGTGGATACTTTCCTTGAAAACTGATACCTGTAGGTTTGAAAATGCAAGATAGTATGCATTGCTGCCTCCACTGACCTAACCTTACCTCTCAGCCTATCTAGATTTCGCAGGGGTAAAATAAATGCATGGGTAATTTTAAGATGGTCTACTTACCCAGGTAAGAAAATATTCTGACATATTTTAATCTTAAAACTGATACTTTATTTGTGGCTTTGAAGTTTTGCTATATAATTGTGCTTTCTAATTCTGGGCTTTAACTGCAGGGTGTCCCACATTGTTTCTCCCTGCCCTCCCCTTTTCTGTCTACCCCTTACTTTCTATTTCTTATAGCGACTGGGTCTGATATTCAGCGGTGGCCATACTACAGAAATTATGATGATAATAGTAATAATTACAATTATTAAATATTTACAGCCCCAACACCGTATCTGTCCTCCATGAAACATCAGCACTATCAGCTCTATTATTTAACATATATCTACAACCAATCTGCAACATATTTCAGAAGGACAATGTAAATTACCAGATGATATTATGATGTACTACTCATACAACACCTTAAATCCCAATTTAGACCACATAAGATGTTGCCTTGATGAAGCATCTGAATGGCTCACCTCTCGAAACCTTAAAATTAAAAAAAAACCCAGAAGTTATGTTTATCTCTAAAGATGAAGATTTCACTCCACCATCTGTAATAAAATTCAAAGAAGCATTGTTGGAAGTCAAAAAAGAAGTAAGATATCTAGGGGGTATGTTTACTAAACCATCATAATGTTACCGGTGGGAGTTGCAGTCTTACTGTGACAAATGCCATATAAGGTAGTGGGCGTTCTGGTCTTAAGGTAGCATTTTGGGTTATCGTGCCATAAAGTCCATTTTCGTGCGATAGAGGGAGCCGTGGCACATTAACGCGCGTTGGCCTTAATTAGGCGCGCTGACCTACCAGCACAGCAACAGAGGTGTAGCACAATGGTTAATACATTGACTGATGAAACAGGGGTCATGAGTTTGATCCCCCTATGGGTTTAATGAATAAGGCTGTGTGAGGCATTACCCTTTACTTTAAATCAATGCTGTCTGAGGCATTTTCTTTTTTAATTTAAATTAGTGCTGCCAGCAAACACACCCTCACAGTGCCGTAACCTAAGGTGCCGCATAAGGTGCCCTATAAGGCACTCCAGATGGCACATTATAAAGTGCACTGTCCGCCTAGGCACCTTATAATGTTCCCTATAGGGCGCCTTATAGGGCACCTTAAGGTAGCAGCACTGTGAGTGTGTTTTTGCTGGCAGCACTAATTTAAATTAAAAAAAAGAAAATGCCTCAGACAGCCCTATCAAATAACCCCACTGTGGGATCAAACCCTTGACCTCTGGCTCCATGGGCAGTGAAGTAACCAGTGGGCTACAGCTACTAAGAAGCCCCTGGCTGACTACAGAAGGACTTCAGGTCACCACACAAACTGTCTGCTGTGGTTACCAGGATAGGGTTAACCCACCCATACCCATGATGCTCTGCACATGCAAATCAGCAGTCTACAGATGATCACAAGATGGGGTATGCACCCCCACAGTACCTCAGCCTGTTAGGGGGAATTGACCATGTGTGTTATTGGCACAGAGTAACTACAGACCGTCACATTGTGCGGGTACTGTGCTCACCCTGAGGGTGAGGTGGGGCGCCCAGCACCAGGTCCACAGCACCTTTCATGGCTGAAATAGGCCATGCTGCAGGTCCCCATCAGTGCTAGTGTGTGTGATAGGTAGTTCCTGCAGACACACCTAGGATACATCTGTGTCCATCTGTATTTCTCAGTCATGTCTAGCCCTTATAGTCTATGATGCACCCAGAATAGTGCATGTCCTGTGTTGGTGCCATGGTCACATGATGTAGGTGAAGGGGGGTGTTTGGACCCATAGGCAGATTATGTACCATCACCCAACCCACCCTCTGTGGCTCAGGGTGGGAAACAGGATCTCCCACCAACAGATCCACATTCTATCTCCCTGCAATGGTAGCAGTAGAGGGGACCATCAACCCCAGTCCTGCTGGGGAACAGGCACCCTACAGGGCAGTCAATGCAGATCTGTACACATCCATAAGGCAAGGCAGACAGACAGTAGGCCTGGAAATGCTCAGCTGCCCCCCACCACTATCTGACATTCTCCAGCAACAAGCACAATGAGTCTCCAGCCGCTGCACCCTGCAAGGTGTTCCAGCCATACACATACTAACTGCAGACAGTCTGCTAGCTAGTCCATAGTGCATGTTCCTGGAGGAGATGCATGTACCCAAAACTAGGATGTCAGCATACACACCAAGCAGATAAGTCAGTGATTGGGCCCCAAAAAAGAGAACCCATAAATATCACTTGAGAGAAATACTATAT
The DNA here is from genome assembly GCA_033557465.1 of Ichthyophis bannanicus. Lineage (NCBI taxonomy): Eukaryota > Metazoa > Chordata > Amphibia > Gymnophiona > Ichthyophiidae > Ichthyophis > Ichthyophis bannanicus. Next base: position 440,948,930 of record CM066033.1, read on the forward strand.
AGCACTATGGGGGAACCTAGCCATACCATGGTCACTGCTCAGTCAGGGTGAGAATGACCACCCAGCAGGACATGCTGTGGCCACCATGGCCGGGCACTACAATGTCCCAGCCATTGCCCTATGCCCTGTGCATATGCATCCTGCCCAGGCCACCCTGTCCAGGCCATACCCACAGTACCTTGCTCCTCATTATGCACATTGGCAGGCTAACACTGGAAACAGTGCAAGCAGTGTGGGCTGAGTAAGGTGTTGGCAGCCACCACACACTGGATAGACAGACACACACTCCCACACCTATGCCAGCATTGTGCAAATATAGAGGCTTTTGGCAGCCCTGGCCACCGCACCAGTCCTGGACACAGTGCAGGCATGGCTATGGTATGCAATATTGTTGGGGTCACTCCCCGGGGTGGTAAACACTGTCAGAAACCAGAACTGAAGCACACTCCACAGACATCAGAAAGGTTGCTATGATGCAGCTCAATCAGCAAATTGTGCTGAACTTAGGAATTGCTATCTGCCATTAATCATAGCAAGCTTTTGATATATGTGTAACATATTCCCAGGTTTAGGGCGGCATTGCTAAGGTATGCAAGTGCTAGTATTGGGAGATGCTGCTGCATGCAGGGATCAACATCCTGCCTCTCCATGAGGCTTTGGATAATGGAGCCTGTGGGTGTGGGTGTTTCTGCCCCTGTTGGCCGCTGCTCTAGGGCAGAGGTTCCCAACTCTGGTCCTGGTGGGCCAAACACTGTTTGGGTTTTCATGCTGTCCCTAATAAATATGCATGAGATACATTTGCATACCATGGGGGCGGCGCATAGAAATGCAGCACAGGCATCTTTATTAGAGACAGCATGAAACCTGAATGGTGTTTGGCCCTTCAGGACTGGAGTTGGGAAACTCTGCTCTAGGTATTGCACATGTTTATGGTGTCTGTGCTCTGTAGGGTAAAATATAGGCATTTCAGGCATGTTTATGTTATCTGCAATAAAGGTTCCATCTTTATTACCACGGTTTAGTAGTGGGTAAAATATGGGGACTGGGTTGGCAGGAGCCACAACTGGGACTTGAACCTGTGACATTCTGCTCCTGAACACACTGGCTGTGTGTACTGCACCACACTTTTGCCACAGGGCCAGGTCATTCCCTGGGGATACCATGACTGTTAGTCAGACAGGGCCTGTCTGCTGCAGTGCACGGCACCCACCTAAACAGGGCTAGGCCATGGTCTGCTGTGGGCAGCTGCCACTGCCCCCTCCACCACCAGTACCCCTCCGCCACCATGCTGACATGCCCTTATGCTGGACATGCCCTTATGCTGGTGGTGCTGGTGGTGCGCAGTCTCAGGCCATCCAGTGTGCCGGTAGGTGGCTGCCTATGGTGCGGGTTTTGGGGTAGGGGTGCCTGCATAGACGTCCATACTTCCCCCCACCACCGCCTGCCAATGTTCTGTGCCCTTGGGGGTACCTGCTCGGTACTATCCCCTGTGACACTGTGGGAAACACACTCGTGCCCATGTTGGGCCCTCATCCGTTGCTGTCTGGCTGCTGTCTGGCTGCTGTACAGTTTCAGCATTCCTATGGGCCACCTAGGCATCACCCTAGTCCGCACTGTGGCCCAGCTGCACCACAGCATGTACCACCTGCAGCCCTCTGTATCCCATTTTCTAGCATCTGTCCAGTTGCCTGTTCTGACATGCCCACCCTGCTGTTGCGGAACATGTACACGCCATAGGACACCTGTCCAATAAACAGGGAAAACCCTGATCAGCGCTATTGCACTGTGGGATCATTCACCTTGTAGGGGGACAGAGCATAAACCCTTCCAAAATTAATATCTCTTTTTTGGAGCTTTCTCGGTAGTGTTTTTTGCTGTTTCCCATTAATATCACTATTGGCCAGCTTGGTTATGTTATTTTTCCATTTTGTTCAGGTCATTTTCAATGTTTATTTGCCCTTTTGTTCCGTGCACATGTATCACACTTATCACGGTTGTAGGTTTTCCTGGCTTTGCTGTACATTGCTGACGGAAATGGTTTCTCTTCCCTTTAACTCTGCTCTAACGTGAGGGTTTCACTGGCGTTAGTTTTCAGCCCAGGAATCCACAGCGTTAGTGTGCAGGGAGCCTCTCCCCTCCCACTCTCCACCCATTGACCCTCTCTCTCTCCGCCCTTGGGGAGCCTTCCTCTGCCCTCCGGGAGCCTTTCTCCACCCTCAGCGCTAGTTTGCGCCACTGCACGCTTTATCACACGCTAAGGTACCTCTGCACCCAATAAAGCTCCATTATTGCACGATAAGGTACCTTATCGCGCGATAATGTCGCAGCAGCGCAAATAGCGCCCTTTAGTAAACATACCCCTAGGAATAATATTGGATCTAGCACTAAATTTCACCTCTCAGATAAACAAAACACATGCTATATACGATAAACTAAAGATACAGCAATCATTGAGATCCTTCCTAAAACCAAAGGACTTCCGTACAGTCCTACAAGCAATGATATGCCCTCACCTTGATTTCTGCTACGGCGTTCTCCAAGGACTACATAAACAAACGCTTAACAAACTCTGGATGGTTCAACATACGGCTGCTCAGATACTGTTGAAAGCTCCCAGGGATATACACTTACACACATATCTCACCAATCCTGCAGCAGTTATATTGGCTACCGATTGAGAGCCATATAAAATATAAATCCATCATGATTACCTTCAAAATACTACATAACCTGTCTTCCACATACCTAACTTCTCTAATATTCAACACACCCAGCAATAGAAAGCAAAGAACCATCACACAAAACACACTAGCCATCCCATTGGATTTCAGGAGAAAAAGCAACTAGCAACAGGGCATTCTCATATTATACTCCAATCCTATGGAATTCATTACCAAATATGTTAAGAATGATGACCGACTTATCTACCTTCAGAAAACTGTTTAAGACACATCTCTTTACAGAACATTTTGGAAACAATCAAATTAACAATGTGGACCCTACTTAAGAAACATCACCAAACCCAGGCAGAGCGGGGGCGGGCCAACCTGGCAGCACGCTGCCGTGCACATGGGAGCATGTTGCTTATACCACCTCAAAGGTGGTATAAGCAGCACTTTTGGCCTGATTGGGCCTGAGGATTCCCCCCCCCGGGGACGTTGCTGGATGCGGGGGTTCCCCACTGCTTGATCCAGGCTATGGAAGGCCAGCCATGGGTCAGTTGGGGGTGAAATGGGGGGCCGGAGCCGCAGATGTCAGGGGTGCCTGCGGGGAGGATGTCACCAAAGGCGGAAGGGGCACACGGGGTTGTCCTCGGCCCCGATTCTGGCTACCACGGGAATGTTTTGTTCAAGCAGACCAGAATTGGGTCCACACAGCCCCGTCTTCATCGAGGTTGTCCGGACAGCCCAGATGTCCCTCTCCATGATTCGGGCTCCACGTGTCTTTATAACATTGCCCCACAAAAACATGTGTAAATCTATGCATGTACAGAGGAGGGCCAAGGGATTTAAGGTTGAAGGTTCACCTAGGGGCTCAAGAACCTTGTACCAGTCCTGTTATGCAGAATCCCTTTGCACATTTTTTGTCTAATGTAAGAATTTATGAATATGTTTCTCCATATCTGAAAACTCTCCATCAGTTGCCTATCCAAAGACGTATTAAGTATAAGGTTATTGTTTAAATGTGTTATGACTAGGGGATTATTTACTTGTTACTGTACCAGTTAGCTTTGATGTGGTTGTTGGCCCGCTAAGATTCCACAAGCAGAATCTAATGAGGGTACCCTCACTAGGAAGTATTTGAGCAGTGAGGATATGTAATCCTGTCTCTTTCTGGGCCCTTATTGTGGAAGCAATTACCTGTCATATTAAGAATTGCAAATTATATAGTTGATTTTAGAAAAAAAGGCTTTTTATTTTAGTCAGGCATTTATTTAAATGCTATGAGGATTGTTTATATATGTTTTATTATGGTACGTCATGATTAGTTGTTACTGTATGTCATTTAGATGATCTCATAGGGGTTTTTTCGATCTGCTGCGAAAAATTTTGGATTGGTGAAATATAAGTGTTTTAAAATAAACAAGCACCAATCTTCTGGGCCATAGCCCTTCCAATGCATCAAATAATGGAGGTGATTACAGATGTATCTCAAATCCAGAGTGACTTGTACCGGGAACTCATGTTGATCACCCACACTCACTATTGGTATAGGTAGGGGACGTTAGTCACTGAAGGATTTTGTTTATAGGGCTTCAGCAGGGAACCATGGAAGACTGGACGGAAGATAACTATAATGTGCTCATCCTGAGATACAATTTTAAATGGGACGTCCAAGTGCAATCTGGGATGCCAAAGCCAGAACATCTGGAAAAGAAAATGCATGCACATGCAAGTTCAGGCACAATTCCAGAAATGTAGACATGCCCGACATGCACGTTATCAAACGTCTATTTAGACATCCCCAGGAGAGCATTTTAGAACCAAAATATCTAATAGCATAATGGTTAGAGCAGTTGCTTAAAAGCAGAGCGATTAGGGTTCAAATCCCAATGTGTGTCTTTATGATCTGCGGCTAGTCATTTAATTCTCCATCTTTTCTACACTCTCTGGATGTTTTAAGGTGAAAACAAGCACTTTCCTGATGCCTATTCATGCCTGGGGCAGGTATAAACATTGACGTGCCTGCAAACATCTCTGACGTTGCTGAGATTGAACAAGGATGTGTAAGTACATTGCCACTCTCCGGACACGCCTCCGCCACACCCCCTTGCATACTTGGACATCCCTGCACTGGAGACATCTGCGAATGTCATTTGTAGAATGGCTACAGAGACATGTCCATGATTTCAACATCCACATGCACATCTTCAGACGTCCAAATCACGACTAAACCTTTCAAAATGACCCTCTGTGTCATTAGCATATGCCTAGGAATTCAAATGTTAGTGGTAAGGGATGTTTTAGTTCACACTAACGCTTTAGTGAATATGATTTATTGCTCATGCTAAACCAATTTAGCTACATGGCAACAGTTACAGCAGTCTTCAGGTTGCTAAATGTGCAGTTTTACAAACTGAGAGTGAAGCATGCAACTTTGTAACAAACTGTGTAGATTTTTGACATGATTAGATGGGATGTGTGGGATGAGACTAAGAATGAAAAACCTGTTCATTTGAACCAAGTTCTGAACAGAAGTCTCCACTAGTATTAAACCATTATTTGCAGAATCATATCATTTATATCTTTATCTTAGAAATGCTAATATACTGTCTTTTGTGGAAACTGGTAGACATTTATGAGCTTGGAATCTTTACAAACACATTTGGACCCAAATCATGCTCAATATTTTTGCTTTATAACCTATTTTTCAGAAACGTTTCTAATTAGCTTATTTATACTATCCATTTCTTCTGCCTTTTCATCGTTTTCAAGTATTGTGTACATGTATTATTTTTCAGATTCTTGATACTTTTGACATGCCATTATAAACTATATCAGTTTGTAAGATAAAGGAGAGAAAAACCGACATGTACTTTTCATGTAAAAGTCTTACCCAGCCTTTTAAAGATTGCTTTGACTTAGAGTTGCAAGCCTAAGGATACCAATTTGAATTATGCATGACTGTCTGGTGTGCAGCTCCATTAGCCTGCTGGATGGATAATATAAACATGCTCTGAATTTTAAGTACACTATGTGAGTGTCAGGTTAAAAATAGATCTAATAACTGAGTGCATATTTAGAAATTTGATTCTTTACAGTGTAAAATTATACAGTGATGATCTTTGGCAGTGGATGGCCATAGCAGATATAATTTCCAGTGGCTTTTTATTGTGCTCCTCAGCAGAAGTAGATATATATTTGTGTAACTTGACATCTTAGACAACTGGAGAAGTTATTATTGCTTATCACAGTTCATGATCCTTCACTAGCAATAAAAAGGTCTGCAAGCACATTGAATGGAAATCAGAAAAAAAAAGAGAAGTAAAAAAGGAGCACTGTGCTAGTCCACCCAAAATACAATTTATTAGAAGAAAACAACACACAAAAAGAATAGGTCAAAGAATGTTTTCCAATGCAAGCTTTTGACAGTATTATGATCCTTTCCTCAAACGAAGGGACCTGAGAAAGAGGCCTCAGTAATCTTTTAAGATTGCATCTTAAAATATTTGTTAGCTAAATAAATGTATCTTCTCTACCCATTTATTTTATTCCTTCAATAAAAAAATATTTGACTACTTACAGACGACTTTGCTAGCTGCTTGGTTCTCTCTAGCCCTCCAAGTCTTGTGAGTTCAGATATTTTCTAGTGCTTGAAGAAGTGCAGTAAGGATTGCCGGTGTTTATCTGAATGAGTCTTCAAAGAAGTTCTACATGCGCTCTGAGCTCCCTGAACTTTTTGCAGCTGTTTTTTCAAAATTAGCCCCATAGTGACTTATGCAACCAAAATATATTCAATGGTTGTGCTGGCAAATTCAAGCAAATATCACTTACATAGTCAGCACGTGTATTAAATGCAAATGAATGCATGTATTAATATGCATTAATGCACTTTGCCACAGAAATGAAGTCAAGGTTCAAAAGAAAAGGGGGAATATTTGGATCCAGTAGTTGCAACTTTTCATCATTCCTTTGTGTACTCTAAGTACATATCATTCAGAACACTACAGTAGCATCGCTGTTAGTAGTGTTCACGATAAAATAATTTATATGTAAAGAGGTCAGTTTTAATAAGCTGCCTAGTGGAAAAATATGCAGGTATAATTTAGTCAATTTTCAAAGCTAGTCTGGTAGTTTCTCCTGTTCCTCCGTCTTTCCAGTGTCCTATCCTGACAGTGTGGTCCCCACTGCTGCCACCAAGACAGTCAATTTCTGGGGCCATGCAGCATAGCTATTACTGCTGCAGCTAGCTTTGCCCCTCCAGCATCATATTACATGGCTGATGTTGTCGGTCTTCTTCCCTAGTGCAATTTTCTATCAGCACAGCCAAAAGGCCTTCTCTTCGAGACTCAGATAGGAAAAAGAAACTTGAGCACTTGGAGACATGCCAGTCCAGGTAGAGGCAAGTGAGGGTAAAGAATGGGGAGGAGGGATGAAGCTTTGGAGGTAGGATGAAAGAAAGGGAAGCAAGCAGTTGGGGGAGGAAAGAAAGAGGCCATAAGGACAGGGGAAAGCAGCTCAGCTTGAGAGAGATAACAAAGAATATTCTATAGGAGTTATGGAAATATCTTATGCTTTTTTACTTATTTATTTAATCTCCAGGAACAAACAGGAATAAGTCCTCACATATGGGTACGTCGGAACCGACGGAGCCGGCGCGGGAAAGCTCCCCAGCTTTTCAGATGAAAAGCTTTTGGGGCTTCCCACAGCGCATGCGCGCTGCCTTCCCGCCTTCCTTACCAGCTCTCTTCAGTTTCTCTTTTTCCGCGGAGCCAGCAGGTCGTGTTCCTGTCACCGCTGAAGAAATTGTTATTTTAATTTGTTTCTTTTGACCGCGTACCTGCCTTCCCCATACCAAAACCGGTACTGCCGGTCTCTCTTTATTTCTTAAAAAAAAAATAAAAAAAAATCTTTTTTTTATTTCAGCACAACGTGGTAACTTTTGCTAGGCCTTCAGGCCTACATTAATTCTCCTCATGGAGAAGCCAGCTCCTGGTTTTAAAAAGTGTACCAAGTGCAGTGCTGTTATTTCTCTCTCAGACACCCATGAATGGTGTCTTAAATGTTTGGGACCTGACCACCCAATACCGGACTGCCCATTCTGCTCCCAGATGTCTAAACGTGGTATGCAGAACCGGGCCAACAAGTTCCATGTGCTGTTTGCTTCAGATAATCCAGCATCACAGTCATCCAGGTCTTCCTCTCCGGATGGATCTCAGGTAACCAAACTTTCTGTGGGCAAATCCTCTAAAAGCAAATCTCTTTCAAAAGATTGAGAGGCTCTCAATCTTGAGTTCGAGGATTCTGCCCAGATCAAAAAACCCCGGCGGGAGGCTCCGGCCTCCAAAGCATCACCTATGGGGTTACAGGTTGACATCGATGGCACGGCCTCGACTGATCACCTGTTAGACTGCTCTGGGGTACCGGTCGATACCGGTACCGACATCCAGGCAGCAGTGGTGTCCATGGGCAATACTGTCCAGACCATGCAGCAGGCCGTTTTGGCTTTCATTAAGGCTGCGACGCCCTCGGTACCGATTCCATCGGTACCGACCCCGGTTCCGGTATCCACACCGGAACCGAGACCATCGACTTCCAAGCGTCGATCGGTTCCGCTTGCTGGATTCAGGCTTTTGCCCGATACCAATCCCATGCCCGATACGCCCGATATCGATATCGATCGGTACGCGTATCGTGCATTGCAAGCACAGAGAGAATACTCAGATTCTTCTGATGAGTTCAATTCCTCTGATGACTCTGCTGAGTTTGATCTTCCTGAGGAGCCCTCTTCTCTAAAGAGGAGGATGTCTCCTCCAGAGGATTTATCCTTTCAGGATTTCATTGTTGATGTAGCTAAAGCACTTTCTATTGCTACATCTGCTGAAAAGGAACCCAGATCAAAAAAATTGGATATTTTAGGATACTCTAAACCTCCTAAAGAGGCAGTTACTCTGCCTATCCATGAAATCCTTCAAGAACACTTGATGGATTTGTGGGAGACTCCTCTAACCCTGTCTCCTCATTCCCGTAGGTTGGACACCATGTACCGGGTCCCTCCTTCTCCTGGGTTTCAAAAGACTCAGCTGCCTCACCACTCCATTGTGGTGAAGTCTGCTATGAAGAAGATAAAGAGTCCTAAAAGGCATTCCTCTACCCCTCCAGGGCGAGAATGTAAGACCCTCGACTCTTTTGGTAGAAAGATCTTTCAGGCTAGTATGCTTATAGCCAGGATCAATTCTTACAGCCTTTATATGGGCATGTTTCTCAGAGAACTTGCCCTAAAGGTACGGCATTTAGCCCCCTTTATCCCTGAGGATAAAAAGGAGGACTTCACTACTCTGGTGACACAACTTTCAGAGGTCTCCAAGTTTTCCAACAGGGCAGCCTTTGATTCCTTTGAGGTTGCTGGCAGGGCTTCGGGAATCGCTATTGCAGCCCGACGTCTTGCTTGGCTCCAGGCTTCTGACCTAGAACCCTGGGTCATGGATGGCTTAAGGAATCTGCCCTGTACAGGAGAGAACTTATTTGGTGAGGACTGGCAAATTAAAGCTGCTCAAATGGACGCAGAAAATGCCACTCTAGATAGACTTTCTAAGTCTACTTCTACTCCTGCCAAAAAGAAACCTTTTAAAAGGCCGTACTACAAGAAGGCCAGATTTTCCACAAATACTGGCCAACAATCTTCTCAGCCTCACTTTGCTGCTAAACGTCAGCAATCTAAGCAAGTAAAGTCAAAGTCTGCAGTGTCTGCTACACCCCAGCAGGCTCAACCCCCTCAGGGGTTTTGACTTGCCCCTAGAGAACTTACCATTTCTGGCTCTGGAACAACCAGAGCCTCTCACCATACCGGGAAGGTTAGCTCACTTTGCTCCCAGATGGGAGCAAATAACATCAGAGCAATGGACCCTCTCTATCATCAGAGAGGGCTACAAACTTCATTTCTCCAGCCTTCCTCCCCATACCATGGTGAGGCAATTCAGTTCTCCCCCATCTCTTCTGACCCTGTTGGGTCAGGAAGTCTCCTCTCTCCTTGCCCAAGGGGCAATAGAGGAGGTTCCTCTTCCTCAACAGGGGTTAGGGTTCTACTCCCCTTATTTTCTCATAACAAAGAAGACAGGGGGCTTCAGACCTATCCTAGATCTGAGAGAATTGAACAAGTTTCTATTCAAGGAGAAATTCAAAATGCTCTCTCTGGGCATTCTCCTTCCATACCTTCAGAGTCAGGATTGGCTTTGTTCTCTAGATCTCAAGGATGCGTACACTCATATACTCATCCATCCATCCCACAGAAAATATCTTCGATTTCTGTTCCAGGGAAAACATTTCCAATACAGAGTACTTCCCTTCGGTCTCGCCTCTGCTCCAAGAGTATTCACAAAATGCATGGCAGTCGTAGCCGCATTTCTAAGAGGCATGGGAATCTTCGTGTTCCCATATCTGGACGACTGGCTCATCCGAGCTCCATCTCAGTCAGAAGTCCAGATTTCCTTGGACCGCACAAGGCGTATTCTTCAATATCTGGGACTTGTGGTAAACATTCCCAAGTCCCAACTCATCCCTACTCAGTCCCTGGAATTCATAGGGGCTTATCTGGATTCCACCACTGCAAGGGCCTACCTTCCTCTGGTCCGAGGCCAATGGCTAATAAGCTTGGCCTCCCAGGCTCAGTCCAGAAGTCACTTGTCAGCCAGAGAAATGCTGCAACTTCTGGGCCACATGGCCTCCACGGTTCATGTGGTGCCCTATGCTCGTCTCCATATGAGAGCAGCTCAATGGACATTGGCTACCCAGTGGTCTCAAGCATCGGGACTGCTGTCAGACCAGGTACTCACCTCAAAACGTCTGTTTTGGTCTCTCCAGTGGTGGACATCCTCCAAAAATCTGTTGTTGGGGACCCCCTTCCAACCTTCGTTACCCCAAGCAACCCTCACAACAGATGCCTCCCAAACAGGGTGGGGAGCTCATCTTCAACATCTCTCCACTCAGGGAACCTGGTCTCCCCAAGAGACCACCCTTCATATCAACCTTCTGGAACTGCGAGCAATCTTCCTTGCCCTCACAGTCTTCCATACCCTCCTTGCCAACCTGACTGTCCTAGTTCAGACAGACAATCAGGTGGCCATGTTCTATGTCAACAAGCAAGGAGGGACGGGCTCTCTGTCGCTTTGCAACGAAGCTCTCAGATTATGGGCTTTCGCCAGAGAGCATCAAATTCATCTTCTGGCAGTGTATCTTCCAGGAGTTCAAAACTCTCGGGCAGACAGACTCAGTCGAGTTCTGCTTCCACACGAGTGGTCCCTGCATATGGACCAGATACATAGAATCTTCCAGGAATGGGGGACCCCGGACATAGACCTCTTTGCAAGTCCGTGGAATGCCAAACTTCCCCGGTTCTGTTCCAGGACTCCGTGTCAGGGAGCTCAGGCCAACGACGCCTTTCTCCTGCATTGGGGTCAGGAATTCCTGTATGCTTTTCCACCCATTCCTTTGATTCCCAAGACTCTGTTCAAACTTCAGAGGGATCACGGGTCGATGATCCTTATAGCTCCACGCTGGCCACGCCAAGTGTGGTTCCCTCTACTTCTACAGCTCTCCCAGGGCTCCTCCCTGGACCTGGGAGCTGCGCCAGACCTTCTGTCTCAGGAGAAAGGGACTTTGTGGCACCCAAACCCCAAGTCCCTACATCTCCGAGCTTGGTTACTGAAAGCTTAAGCCTTCATGAGTTTAATCTTTCTCAGCCAGTGAAAGATATCCTTCATGCCTCTAGGAAACCCTCTACCAGGCGTTCCTATGCTTTCAAATGGAAACGTTTTTCCATTTGGTGTGCTCAACAGGGTCTTGACCCTCTGGCACTTCCTTTGAATTCTCTACTAGACTATCTCCTGCATCTTTCCAATGCAGGCCTCAAGACGACTTCAGTACGAGTCCATTTAAGTGCTATTGCAGCATCCTTAAAACCTATAAATGGACAACCTGTCTCCTCTCATCCTCTCGTTGCAAGGTTCATGAGAGGCCTGACCCTAACTAAACCTCCCATCCGACCTCCGCCGGTAGCATTGGATTTGAACCTAGTTCTAGGTCAGCTTATGAAACCACCTTTTGAGCCTTTGGACTCTACCTCCTTGAAATTTCTTTCCTGGAAGGTTCTTTTCCTTATTGCAGTCACTTCGGCTCGCCGCATCAGTGAACTGCAGGCTTTGGTGGCTAATCCACCTTATACCAGATTTCATCATGATAAGGTGGTCCTTAGGACGAATCCCCACTTTATGCCCAAAGTGGTCTCGCCTTTTCATCTTAATCAAGAGGTATATCTACCTGTTTTTTTCCCGGCTCCTCATGCATCCAGTGCAGAGAGGAACCTTCATACTCTTGACTGTAAAAGAGCTCTCGCCTTTTACCTCAACAGGACTCAGCCACATCGAAAGTCTTCCCAACTTTTTGTGGCTTTTGATCCTTCTCATTTGGGACTTCCAGTCACCAAACGTACACTTTCCAATTGGATTGCTCAGTGTATTTCTTTTGCTTACCAGAGTAAGAACATTTCTCTGGAAGGCCATGTCACAGCTCACAATGTGAGAGCCATGGCTACTTCTATGGCTCATCTTCACTCTGTATCCATAGATCAGATCTGTCGAGCAGCCACTTGGGCCTCGGTTCATACCTTCACAGCCCATTACTGTTTGGACAAGGACTCCCGCCGGGATGCCTTGTTTGGTCAGGCTGTCCTCAAACACCTGTTCCATACTTAAGCAACTCCTGCCCACCTTCCCTGAATGGATGCCTGAGATCCATACGAAGATGGTTTACCCTTGGAGGGGGATCTCCCAGGCATCTTAGCTAGGGAGTCCCCATATGTGAGGACTTATTCCTGCTTGTTCCTGGAGATAGCACAGTTACTTACCTGTAACAGGTGATCTCTGGGAACAGCAGGAATTAGTCCTCACAACCCACCCACCTCCCCTAGGAGTTGTATCTTCTATCTATCTACCTTCCTTTCCTCTCTCTATTGTCTCAGCTATAAACTCGAACTGAAGAGAGCTGGTAAGGAAGGCGGGAAGGCAGCGTGCATGCGCTGTGGGAAGCCCCAAAAGCTTTTCATCTGAAAAGCTGGGGAGCTTTCCCGCGCCGGCTCCGTCGGTTCCGACGTACCCATATGTGAGGACTAATTCCTGCTGTTCCCAGAGATCACCTGTTACAGGTAAGTAACTGTGCTTTATCATGCTTGATAATATCATATAATCTCTAAAGGGTCTACAACCACATCCATTATATTGCATAATAAAAACAATGAAAGCAAGGTTACTTCATTTCAAGAAAAAGTTCATTTTGCTAGTGGTTTTGCTAGTTAAGAAACTAATAACCGAGGTATCCGGATGCCCAACCCGGCCTGGGCCCCACCCCCCTTCCCCTTCCCCCGCCACCTCCCCCCACTGACAAAGCACACAGACATCAGGTATTGGTGCAAACATCGCTTGGTCGCAGCTTTTATTAACGGTAAGAACACCGGCCCAACATGGGCCAACTCAGCAATCAGAACAATAACTGAATACCCCCCACCCATCATCCGGATGGTGCCCCCCACCAGCCATTTGTAGCAAAGTGGAGCACCATCCAACCCACCCCCCCCCCCCGTTATCCCCTCGCGCCCGCCTAGCCGTTATAGCAAAGGCCGGCTGAAGGGGTTGCCTATTTTCCGGGTAGAGACCCCAGCCGGGACGTCTCCCCCAACCTAAAGAGCCATGCCGCTCACCTGGAAAGCGGCATACAGCTGAACTGAGCCGCCGGGTCAACGAGCACCAGCTCGCCACCCTGCTCGCCCGACCCAAAGGGCGCTACCCCCCCCCCCCCACCAGCTGCAACGAACTCCATCTCTTCCCCCCCCCCCGGCCGAAACCACGGGAGGGAGGGAGGGAAACCTTTTCTCAGCGCGAGCAAGGAGAAAGAGAGGGATCGCCGGCCGGCAATCCCTCCTTGCTCGCGCTGCCCGCCCCCGTGTCCGCCTACGCGGACCAATCACCGGGCTCCACGAGGACAACGTGGAGCCCGGCGCGCGTACACGCCTGCCATCACCCCTCCCCCCCCCCGCGGAAAGAGGCCTGCCTCGTGGTCGGGCCCCAGGAACCCGGTTACCAGGCCGGCCGCGGGACCGGGGCCCGGCGGCACAGCCGATCATAACTGAGGTATCCAGATGCCCAACCCGGCCTGGGCCCCACCCCCCTTCCCCTTCCCCCGCCACCTCCCCCCACTGACAAAGCACACAGACATCAGGTATTGGTGCAAACATCGCTTGGTCGCAGCTTTTATTAACGGTAAGAACACCGGCCCAACATGGGCCAACTCAGCAATCAGAACAATAACTGAATACCCCCCACCCATCATCCGGATGGTGCCCCCCACCAGCCATTTGTAGCAAAGTGGAGCACCATCCAACCCACCCAACCCCCCCCCGTTACCCCCTCGCACCCGCCTAGCCGTTATAGCAAAGGCCGGCTGAAGGGGTTGCCTATTTTCCGGGTAGAGACCCCAGCCGGGACGTCTCCCCCAACCTAAAGAGCCGTGCCGCTCACCTGGAAAGCGGCATACAGCTGAACTGAGCCGCTGGGTCAACGAGCACCAGCTCGCCACTCCGCCACCAGTGCTAGGTAGCTCGCTATCCTAGCACCGCCCCCACCACCGAAAGCTGCGACCAGCACCAAGACTCCAATGCCTCCTGCCAGTCGTTCAAGAGTAAGTCCTGCCCCACCGGGGCAAGGTGAACCCCATCCAGCCAGTACAGACCGGCACAAGCGACGTCAGCCCAAGGGTGCCGGACTTGGAGCCCACCCGTCTGCTGCACCCAGCACCCAATCTGACGGTTGAGCTTGCACAAACCCCTCGACCAACGCCGCTGGGTCCAGCAAGCAGGGCGAGGAATAATGTCTGACCAGATGATGGCCACCCCAGGGAGGACCTCCCGCAACCGGGCAATGTCGCTCTGAACAGTCATGATGAGTTGCCGGCAAGCCCAGCCAGCAACATCATTGCCCCCCAGGTGGAGCAGCAGCCCGACTGGCCGCTGCTGCCGTCCAAGTTCCGCGTGCACATGATCCAGGAGCTGTCCCCAGTGCATGCCGCGGTTGCCCTTCCAGTACAGCCGCACTCCGGCCACGGCGAGACCAAGATGAGCACCCAACAGCCGAACCGCCGCTCGACGCTCCGCCCAGTAGACGAAGGAGTGCCCGATGATCCACCAGTCCCCAGCGGACACACCACCTGAAAGCAGAAAAGAGCGGACTGCCACCAGCAAGCAATTCTGCAACAGGAAGAAAATAATTAGTACCCCCAGACCCCACCCCCCTGCACCGCACCGTAGGCAGAACGCTGCCCCGGCACCGCACGGCACTCTGCCACACCACCAGAAGCCGATGGGCGAACATACCCAGTATAAGCCCCCGACCGCCATCTGCCAATGCGCTGAATAACCCGCGTGTCAAGGCCCGCGGCCGCCGCACTAGTAGCTGCCCCAATCCGGAACGAGTGCGAAGCGTAACTCCGCTCTGCACAACCCAAGGCACGCAAAACCAAGCGTAGCACAGCCGTAAACTGAAACTGAGTCACCGGCTTGCCGTCCGCGTGAATGAAGAATTGGCCACGTGCCCCCGGTCGCTGCTGCACGTACGCACACAGAGCCCGAACGGGACAGGACAACAAGGGGGAAATGGCACGTAGAAGGAACCAGCCCCCCTTTCCGGACTGGTCCATCTTGGACCGCGGTAAGAAAATCTGCACCCGCGCGGGATCCACACGGACGTGCCCAACTTCAAGCCCACCAAAAGCCCCTCGTCTCGCAGACTGAGGGACGAGCTCGGACACCCGAAAGGCACCGAAAAAAGCCGTAGTAAACAGCGCATGAAACAACACCGCCTCGAAACCGGAGGCCGCCACCCGCGGTAAAACCTCACAAACCTGCAACAAAAGCTCGTGGGATACAGGGAGCCGCCAATCCCGCGACCCCGGCTGCACACGAGCCCAGCCAGCGAGCAATCGCCCAACTAAGAATGAGACACGCGGGTTCCCCCAACCCGCAGCCTTACAAAAGAAAGAGAATCCCGTCAACGCTCCAGTAACCGCCGACCGAGCCCAGCCCTCCTTCTTCGCCCACAACACAAAACGGCCGACCAGGCCGTTAGGCACCGCCCCCCCAGACCAACCCTGCGCGCTCAAAAAAGCACTCACCTGAGAGTAGCCCCACCGATACGTCGCCCAGGTACTACGAGCCACCGATGCTGCCAGCAGAACCATTAAGTCGGGGTCCCAATCCTCCAGAGATGCTCCGGAACCCGTGAGGGCAGCTCATCTGCCTGAGGAGCCAGCCACCGGAACTGCGCCCACTGAAAACAGGATAAAGCGTCAGCAATGGAATTCTGGGAGCCAGGCACATGCCGTGCTCGAGCGGTGACGTTCAGGCGCAAGCAGGCCAACACAAACACCCTCATCAAGGAAGCTACCCTGGGGCACCGGGGCGCGTGACGGTTAATGACCTCAACAACTGCAGCATTATCGCACCAGAAGACAACCCGCCGATCCCGCAACTGGTCCGGCCATACCCAAAAAGCAACCACAATTGGGAAAAGCTCCAAGAAGGTGATATTCCGGGTCAAGCCGGTGCGCACCCAATCCGCCGGCCAAGGCTCCGCACACCAGGCACCGTGACAAAAGGCCCCAAAACCGGAACCGCCCGCCGCGTCGGTGAACAACTGCAGGTCAAGATTTGAGAGCTCAGGCAACTGAAGGACGGAGCACCCATCGAAGCCAGCCAGAAACGCATCCCATACCCGCAAATCCGCCTGCATCCCCGCGGACACCCTGATCCGATGGTGGGGCAGCCGCAGCCCCGCCATCGCCAAGGATAGACGCCGCGTAAAGGGGCGCCCCATGGGAAGGACACGGCAAGCAAAGTTGAGATGCCCGACCAACGACTGAAGGACAAGGAGGGAAGTCTTAGAAGCGGAACCAATGGAGGCCACCAACTCACGGAGGCGACGGATCTTCTGCACCGGCAAGCGCACAAGCATGGCAACCGTGTCAATCTCAATGCCGAGAAAGGTGAGACAAGTAACCGGCCCGACCGTTTTATCAGCCGCAACGGGAATACCGAAGGCGGCAGCCACGCACAGAAAAGTGCTCAAGAGAGTGGGACAAGTGGGGGTCTGCTCAGGCCCGACAAACAGAAAATCATCCAGATAGTGCACTAGGGATGCGACCCCCGACTGCCGTTCCACAACCCAATGCAAGAATGTACTGAAGGCCTCGAAATAAGCACAAGAGATTGCACAGCCCATGGGCATGCACATATCGAAATAGTACCGCGCCTCGAAGCGAAAACCAAGCAACGGGAAAGCCGAGGGATGTACCGGCAACAGACAGAAAGCCGATTCGATGTCTACTTTGGCGAGAAGGGCACCAGGCCCGCATTGACGGACCAGGGAGACGGCGGTATCGAAAGAGGAGTAATGGACCGAGCAGAGCTCGCGAGGTATGCGGTCGTTGACCGAATCGCCCGGAGGGCAAGAGAGGTTGTGTATCAACCGGAACTTGCCCGGCTCCTTCTTGGGAACCACCCCCAATGGTGAGACCGTAAACGGGGAAAAGGGGGGTACCAGGAAGGGGCCCGTGACGCGACCCAGCGCACACTCCTCAGAGATCTTCCGCCGCACGAAATCCCCATGAAGCCGCACGGAGGCGGCATTGCGGGACCCACCTCGCGCGGACGCACCCTGGACGAGAATGCGAAAACCCCGTGAAAACCCACCTAAAATCAAACCGGCCGCCCTTCCACGACGGGAACGCCCGTACTCGAGCAACCAAGGGCGCAGCGCCTCGACGCGTACGGGGGTATGGGCCAAGACCCCCCCTTTCTCACTTCCCCACCGCGGGGGCCCCCGCGACCCCTTTCCTGCTGCACTTCGCGGCCGCGTGCGTACCCCCACACAAGGAGCAGGCATGCTTGAATTTGCAGTCAGGGAAGGGGCAAGACGCCTTGTTGAAGTGCCAGCAGACGTCCCCCCCGCTGACGCCCCCCCTTGGCTGAGGCAAAGCAGAGCTGGAGGCACGAAAGGAGCGCCCCCCCCCGACGACAGCGGAGACGGCCCCGCCTTGACAACCGCCCCACCGGATCCCCCAGCACGAGGCCGCACAGACATCTGGGTCAACCACAGGTTGATGTCCTTCGTCTCCCACAGCAAGTGACTGTTCTCCTCCATCTGGTCCCGAAACTCCTCGTCATAATTCAACCAAGCCCATCCCTCGTGGGCCTGGGACGCCGCCAGGATATTATCGGCATAGGCCAGCAGAGCCCCGTACTGGTCCGGGAAGTAATGCCCCCAGACGCTCGCCAAGCGCAAGAAGGCGCGGGTGCAGTTAAGGGTGTTGCGAGAAACCTTACGCACCCTGTCCGCCTTTTCGTCCTCCTTGCGTTTTTTCTTGCTCTCACCGGAGCGCTTCCGACCATCAAGGAGATGGAAAATGTCGATATATTTCCGCCGCTTAATCCGCCGACGCAACTTCCGCGGAACGGACTCCCACAGCTCGGAGCAAGGTATGATGGATGTCCCACCACTCACACCGCCGGCTGCCGCCACCCGAACGGAGCCGTGCGAGGAGGCCGAGGACGACGATGAG
This sequence comes from Ichthyophis bannanicus, assembly GCA_033557465.1. Classification (NCBI taxonomy): domain Eukaryota; kingdom Metazoa; phylum Chordata; class Amphibia; order Gymnophiona; family Ichthyophiidae; genus Ichthyophis; species Ichthyophis bannanicus. Next base: position 440,967,250 of record CM066033.1, read on the forward strand.
GAAGAAGAGGAAGAGGACGCTCGCCTGCAGCGACGAGCCCGCTTGCGCTTACCGGCAACTTTCCCTGCCCCCACGGAGCCCGGAACGGATTCCAGGGCCCCCCCCCGCAGCGCCACCAGTATACTCACCACTCCCCCCAGAGGCGGCGACTGGAGCCCCTCCGGTGGACACGCCCGGCGCCGGAGCCACTAGCCCAGTCGTGGAACCCGAGGGGGCCGCACCAGCTGGCCTGTCGGAAGAAGCCATGGAGGTTGAAGGCGTCGAATTCCGCAGGACCTGCGAAGAAGAGGAAGAAAAACAAGCAGCCGGAGCCCCAGGGGTACTGGGCGCTGCAGGCGGCCCGGCCCCCCAAACACGAGCCGAAGGCCCCAACCCCCCGGCCTCCCAGGCCGCTGCACCCCCGGCCGCCCCACGCCCATCACCGAACCAACCCCCCCAGCCACCCCCCCAAGGCCCTATACCCCCCCACGGGAACGCCCCGAACGCCCAAGGGCCCACTGGACCTAGAAAACTGGGAGGAGGAGGGGAAACCAGGGGGGAGGGGGAGGGACACCCCTCGCCCAAAGGAAGGGGCGAGAACGGGGTCCAGCCCTCCCCTACCGCAGGAAGCGGGCTGGGGACCAGGGCCCGCAGGGACCCAGGGCCGTTGACAACCGGGCAGCCCGGCACCTCCCCACCCCCGAGCGCCGCCGGCGCAGAGACCCCACCCGAGACCCCCGCAGGAGGGGCCTGCTCGCTCCGGGAGGCACACGCCGCCGCACGCACAGGCACAGGAAGCCCTCGAGTGGTCCCCCGTCCCCGGGCCCCCCTAACCCCACTGCGCCCACGGCTCTGCCGTACCTCGGGCAGGCCAGAGGGAGCCAGGGACGCAGCGCGGCCTGCCCTGCCGCGGCCCCCGAGCAGGGCCCCACGCCGCACAGCTCCCCGCCCTCGAGCAGCGCCCCTCGATCCCTTGGCCGCACCCCGCGCCGAGACCCGCCGAGCCATCAGGAGAGGGGAGCACAGCCCAGCCAAGAACAGCACCCAAAGATGAAAGTGCTGCTCCGATCCTGAGGCAGGTTAGGTTTTTTTTTTTTTTTTTCTTTTTTGGATTTTGAGGGGGACGCCGAAAAACACAAGCCTCCCAGCCGGGAAGAATGGCCCACCCACCCAAAGCCACAGCCTCAGCCGAGCCCGCCTGGCAAATCCCCCACGTGCCCGGCAGCCAACGCGCACGCGGTGCGCTGCTGGACTATAATTAAATAATTAATTTAATTTTTAAAAATTGCTTTGGGTATGTGGGGGACCAAGAAGCGCAACCACGGACCGCCCGGAGGCAACGCGACAAGTCCGCAGCCCACCAAAGCGCGGCCCAACCCACCCGCACCCGAAGAGCAGCTCCCCCACCAACCTTTTCTCAGCGCGAGCAAGGAGGAAGAGAGGGATCGCCGGCCGGCAATCCCTCCTTGCTCACGCTGCCCGCCCCTGTGTCCGCCTATGCAGACCAATCACCGGGCTCCACGAGGACAACGTGGAGCCCGGCGCGCGTACACGCCTGCCATCGCTCCCCCCCCCCCCGCGGAAAGAGGCCTGCCTCGTGGTTGGGCCCCGGGAACCCGGTTACCAGGCCAGCCGCGGGACCGGGGCCCGGCAGCACAGCCGATCATACTTCAATACTGGATTTTGGAAGAGAAGCCCCCATAAGAAGGGTGGATGGCTCAAATGTTGACTGTGCAGGAATTTGATAAGTAATGTTCTAAGCTACATCTGAGGGAGTTAGTAGTACAATATGAGCAGCTATGGTTCCGATTTGACCAGACTCATAAATGAGTGGCAGTGAAGAAGGGAAGGGAAGGAGAATAAAGGATTCTGCAACCTGTGGTAAGGATGTGGGGGAGGAGTGGTTGAGAAGTGTGTTAATAAGTTTGGTATGATGTGAATAACACAGGTACACTACCAAAAAACTGCCTCCAGTTTTGTAACTGATTCCTATAGATTTTGGGGTGCTGAATCCAGGAAAAATAGCCAAAATGTTCCATCACGTCACGTTTTCTTGCAAAATTAGATTTCTTACCCATATAAGGAATGTTCACATAATTTCTTTTTAGCCAACTGCAGTTTATTTTCTTGGCCCAAAATAGAGGTTGTAATGGTTAACTAACTAGAAACACTCCCTCATGATATTTTAGAGTGTTTTGTATTCATTTTATACATTAACAGGACAATTGGGAGGTGGGGGGCTAAATCCAGTACTCGCGCTGGCGCATGTTCTTTCCTGTTCGCCTCGCCTCGTTCGCTCGCTCAAACACGGTGGTTGCGACATGAACGTTCCTGTCAAATTTCAGTTTCTTGCAAGTTCAATATTACCTTTTGTTTGCTCAGTCGTAATCCAGCTTTATTCCGAAGTGGTTCACTACAGTTGTAGTTTGCAGTGCTGTGTATTTGTGATGGCTCACAGAGCCAGAGGTTGCGTCAACTCTCCGGACAGTTTTTGTTTTATTTGTGGGGAATATACCGTGAAAAAGCGGCAGAGGAACATTTCTGCATTTATTAAAAAAGTATATTTCGCCTATTTCGGTTTGAAGTTAGACGATCAAGACAAACCGTGGGCTCCTCACAAAGTGTGCAAGACATGTGAGGAAGATCTACGCTTATGGATGAAAGGTAAAAACAAGCATTTCGTTTCGGAATACCTATGATGTGGCGTGAACAAAGAGACCACAGCAATGACTGCTATTTTTGCTCTTGCATTGTGAAGGGATACAACTTAAAAAATAAGAACGTAATAAGTTACCCCAACCTTCCCTCAGCAATTAGGCCTATGCCTCATAGCAACGAAGTACCTGTGCCTGAACCACCAAAATCTTTGGATCATATTTGTGTGGACGGTTCTGATCATGATGAGACTCATCAGATGGCTTTTCCCGATGAGTCCAGTACTTCCGAGTTTGAAACTGAACCAGATCCGAAACCTGAACTTTTCTCTCAAGCTGAATGAATGATTAGTCCGGGATTTAGGACTCCCAAAAGATGCTGCCCAACTGCTAGGTTCTCGGCTTAAACAGAAAAATCTATTGTCACCAGGAACAACTTTTTATTGGTACCGCAACCGCGAGACACAATTTTTGAAGTATTTCAGCAAAGAGGAAGATTTGGTATTTTGCAACGATATATATGGAGTGATGGAAAAGTTTAAACTCAAGTATGATCCTGCTGAATGGCGGCTGTTCATTGATTCGTCAAAAGACAGCATAAAAGGTGTTCTTCTTCATAATGGCAACACATTCGCTTCAGTTCCTATTGCTCACTCTGTTATTCTCCAAGAAAAATACGAGAATTTGGCCCTGATTCTTCAGAAGATTCGTTATGATGAGCATAAGTGGATGATTTGTGGAGACTTTAAAATTCTATCCATGCTATTAGGGCAGCAATCCGGTTTCACCAAATATCCCTGCTTCCTTTGCTTGTGGGATAGCCGGGCCCGCGACCTACACTGGGGGAAAAAAGACTGGCCAATTCGGGAGTATTTGAGACCCGGTGAGAAAAATGTTCTTCATGAGAGCTTGGTACCTCGTGATAAAATTCTATTACCACCTCTCCACATTAAGTTGGGTCTCATTAAGCAATTCATCAAGTCCCTTCCAAAAGATGGTGAGTGCTTTCGGTACCTTTGCTCAAAGTTCCCCCGACTTTCTGAAGCAAAGCTAAAGGAAGGAGTGTTTGTTGGCCCTGATATAAGGAAACTCATTTCAGATGGAGCATTCGCTGAAACGATGTCTGAGAAGGAAAAAGAAGCCTTGGATTCCTTCAAGGATGTTGTTCTCAAATTCTTGGGGAACAGGCGGGATGAGAACTATAAGGATATTGTTGCCAGGATGCTCAATGCCTTCAAAGAACAAGGCTGTAACATGAGCCTGAAAGTCCATTTCTTGCACTCCCATGTGAACTACTTTCCCGAAAACTTGGGGGCGTACAGTGAAGAACAAGGTGAAAGGTTTCACCAGGACATCAAGGACGCAGAGAGAAGGTACCAAGTAAAGATGGAACACCACTATGATGGCTGATTTCTGCTGGTTGCTGCGGCGGGAAACCCCAGATGAAAAATACGCCAAGCAGCGCACCAAGAGAAGCATTCGGGGGAAGAAGAAACGGGCCCACCAGGAGATTGATTGACCCAAGAATGACTTTAAAATCTAAACTGTGTTGACAAATATCGTGTTTTTACTAAACTTTGAAATAAAAATTTGCTAGTTATTACCACAGTGTCGGATCTCATTTATTAGAATTTTATTTTCACACCATCGGGTGTTTGTCTTCATGTATTGCAATGGTGCGGTTTGCGTTTTCTATTCTTACATACATACCTGTACAACATTTTTTGCACATTTCTTTGCTTTGCTTTGTGTCTAACCTCGCTCTTATATGCTCAATGTTTGTGCACATGTATGTGGCTGTTTTAAGTGCAGACAATTTTGCTACCATCACAGTGTGTTTTGTTGACATTACTCTATTCTTATGTGCTGCCTTGTTACAATTTTCTTTATTCTTATTTGAATAACTACTAAACAATTAGTATAAAGAATTCATCCAAGAAACTTTTATCTCGATCGCACTCAATCTGAAATGTTCACCTCAAACTGCTAACCCAATGTAGCAAAAAATCTGTACGTGATGGAGCAATTGGTTACCAGATTTGGATTCAGCGCACCAAAAAACGTAAAAATCAATCGAAACATTAGAGGCAGTTTAAAAAAAAATTTTTTTAGTGTACCTGTGTAATTAGAGATGATTGGGTTAGGGATTTGAGGGGGGGGGGGGTTACAGTTTAAAAAAACACATTATGAACCACCTTCAAGGGCTAGTCCTTGGAGAAGAAACTACCTGGGGGCTTACACATGCTGTTAGTATTATATGATGTCCACATAAACGTGGATAATTTTATCCTTGTATTAGGACTGTTGGATTGCTATGTGGTGAGATCTTGGCAATTGTGTGATGTTGATATATTGTTATTGTGGTCCACTATGCAATAAATAAAATATATAAAAAAGCAAGCTTACATAAAATATAAAACAAAAATGCACAAAGGAAAATCATAAAAGAAAAGAAGTAATCTTTCAAACAAAAAAAACAAGATAGACAGGTCTCTCATACACACTGCAAACTTTCAGAGGTATCAGAAGCAGAAAATCTGCTCTGTGGTTTTTGCAGCAAAATAGGTTTTCAGGAAGTTAAATGTATGTTCACTATCTGCTCTAGGGAATAACTGGCACTATAACACCACTGTGAACCTACAAATGGATGGGGGAATGGAGTTAACACCCAGGGGAAGGGGGGTATCTATTTTCACCTAAAACTAAAACGAGGGCACATCATGCATAGTATTCATATCACACTTATTTCAAAATACAATGGAAAAGGACTCATTCTGTTGTACATCTGTGCAGCAGAACCCCATACTGACAGTCATGACCGCACTATACTTTAATATGCGAATATCATGGCAGAATCCAATAATTTTGGGAACAGCATTCATCAGATGTGAGATGGGTAGTGAGGTTGAGGGGTATGATGCACATATATATACACACACGCACACACATACATTGCTTGTGTGATAAAGAATGACTTTATTTATCAGTTTTTTTTATACTGCTTTATCATTTCAATCAAAGCAGTTTACATTGTAACTTAAACTTGGTAAATGCACATTAAACAGGGACATTGATAAATTGGATTTTTCTGAGCAGTGGAGGGTTAAGTGACTTGCCCAAGGCCACAAGGAGTGCTAGTAGAAATTGAACCCTGGTCTCTTGATTCCCAAACCAGAGCTCTAACCACTAGGCTACTCCTCCACTCCAATATATAGTGTTTGTTTGCCATTATAATAGTGCATATGTCTGGGATTTCATGGGGCCTTAAGAACTAAGGCTGTTCTAAAGTGGCTATCCATTGCCACTGAATGTTAGACGCAGATATTTAATGTCGGAGCTATATCTGGGTCAGCCGGATAGCAATGAAGCTAACCAGGCAGCGGCGATATCCAGCCACTGCCTGGTTAGCTTCAGTGGCAAAAGTTAGGAAAACCTTTACTGGGCTTAACTTTTGCTGCTGAGGGATAATTAGGGAGCAGCTGGTTATCCGCAGGTGCCGCCACTGCTTCTCTCCCGGAATGCCCTGATGCTAGCCGACCAGCTTCAGGGCACCTAGTGGCAGCACTCGCAGATATTCAGCTGCACAAACTGTGTTAGTGCCGCTGAATATCCTGCTCAGTGAGATGAACATGGTTTCTTTTCATCCCTCTAGTCCAGTTCCGGAACCATAGAGTTTAGAATCTCCTCCAGCAGCTTTGGAGACTGAAAGACATCACCGCTTTGCTGGCACTGGTATATATAGGCAAGGACCACCCACTTCCTTCAGTACTTTCAGTCTCCAAGCAGCTGAAGGAGATTCTGAGCCTGGGTCTGGGCTCAGGCACAGCAAATAAGCAGAGCTATAATTACCTTTAGATTTTCAGGGTAGCTCCCTTTGCCTTTTAGTGATTTGTTCCTTTTTTTGTTTTTGTCTTTCAGAGGCAGTGCTGTTGTGAGGGGGATTCTGCTTTCCTTTTGGCTTCTCCCTTCTTTCCTCTCCTCCATCTGCAGTTCCCGCTCCTCTTTCCTCCCTCCCCTTCCTCCCTGTTTGTATATCTCTCTGCGGGAGTTTCCCCTTTGAGTTAACGAGCATTGCGGGGTAAAAGTTGGAGCTCTTAGCCTCCCTGCTCCTGAACCCGAGAAAAGGGGTGAGGAGCAGGTGGCAGGCTTGATCGTGATGCACAGCAGCCTGTAAGAGCAGCCTGTCTCGGCCAGAACGACTTTGACGGCGTCGGAGCTGAAGCCGCGATCTGGCTGAGCTCCAACGTGGCTGCATCTCCTCCCTAAATAAAGAATCGGGGAGCGGTGAGTGTGATCGCAGACAGGTTCGGCGAAGTTGGGGCTTTCTGGGGAGCTCTGTAGTGGAGGCAGCGTGGGGTAACCCAATAGCGTGTGTCAGCGCGGTAAAATCGCAGCGGCCATTTTAGCAGCCGTTTTTTCATTACCTTAGGTTTTCTGAGGGTTTTTTCTTTCTGTTCAAAGCTTTGTTTTGCCAAAGTGGTTAGCTTAACCTGTCTGGAGAGACAATAGAGTTTGTTCTGCCTGGTCTAAGAAAAACAAAAGCTGGCAGACTTCACTAGAGGGGGGGGGGGGTGCCTAGTAGTCTGCACAGATTAGATTGCCAGGGTTAGTTGGACACTTTCCTTGGTGGCGTATAGTGTGCCTTGCGGGCTTATTGAGTGGTCCGGTCTGTAGGATGCCCGCCAAACCTCGGTGCTTAGTCTGTGGGGCCAGGCGGACTGCGGTACAGGATTCAGGAGTGTGTGGCTCTTGTACTCTGGAGGCAGCAGTGATGGATAAAGCTCCAGAGGGGTCCTCTGTAGGCGGGGAGGTCGTTGCGCCTGAGGGCGAGTGGGTTCTTCCTCCCCCCCTAAGTCCGGAAGCTCCAGTGCCGGGGACGTCCTCGGGGGAGGGTTCTTCTCTGTCTCGGGGGCTGAGTCAGGTTGGGTCGGTGCCAGCGTTCCCACCGAATTTCTTTTCCCTCATGCAGCAGGCGTTTGCCCTTTTGCAGCCGGCGATGTCGACCTCCCCTCCGGAACTGCACGGGAGGAAATGGTCGGGAGCTTTGGACCGTCCAGCAGAGAGCGCTCCCTCAGCCAAGAGAAGCAGGGGGGCTGGGGATGATGGTTCGGTCTCTCTCCTCGGGGAAGACCTGGGTGTAGTAACCGAGGATTTGGACGAACTCTCAGGTGACGAGTTGGAGGAGGGAGAGTTGCCTGACACGGAGTAGCAGAGTAGGGTAGTCAGGGTGTTTCGGCGTGAAGAACTGCCGGCCTTGATTGCAGAAACTCTCAAGATGCTGAATATGCCCTCCGAGGCGGCGGTTGCGGAGGAGGCCTTGGAGGATCCGCTGTTGCAAGCGGTGCGGACGTCCCATAGGGTCTTTCCTGTGCATAGGGATTTTCGAAGTATGATTCAGGAAAAGTGGGACTTGCCTGAGTCGGCCCTGAAGGGGTCCAGGGCTTTGGCTCGCCTTTATCCGCTGTCTGATCAGGATAGAGATCTGTTTCGCTCCCCCAAGGTGGATGCGGAGGTATCGGCGGTTACGAAAAAGACTACCATTCCCGTTGAGGGGGCCGCAGCATTCAAGAATGTGCAAGACAGGAAGTTGGATACTCTGTTGAAGCAGGTGTTCGATGTTTGCGCTCTCTTGATGCAGGCCTCTATAGCGGGGGCGTGGGTGGCGAGAGGCTGTTTGCGGTGGTCCCAGAGGCTGCAGGGGGATCACTTAGATGGTCAGGTGGAGGATGGGGCGCGTCTGGAGTCCGGGACCGTGTATTTGGCGGACATACATTATGACCTCATTCGCGGTCTGGCTAAGAGTATGGCCTCCGTGGTAGCGGCTCGGCGGTATCTCTGGTTGCATAACTGGGCTGCGGACAGTTCCTCTAAGACTCACCTTAGCAAGCTCCCATTTCGGGGTAAGCTTTTGTTTGGCGAAGATTTGGAAAAGCTGGTTAAGGATCTCGGAGAGTCTAAGGGAGGTCGCCTTCCGGAAGATAAGCCGAAGCAGGGTCTGAGTAGTGCGGGCTCTCGAGGGGCTCCTAGGGACTTTCGTAGATTTCGCTCCTCGCGTTTTGCCCAGCCTCAGTGGGGCCGGTTTCCGGCGAGGAACCAAGGATTTCGTGGATTCTAGGGAGCGGGCAGAGGCTTTGCTCCTTTCCAGTCCTCAACCTTAAAAAGTCACAGTGAGATAAGGCGGACTCAGGTGGGGTTGGTGCCCGTGGGAGGTCGGTTGCGGGAGTTTTACCCTGCCTGGGTCCAAATTACGTCCGATCAGTGGGTCTTAGAGGTCATCAGGGAAGGATATGCTCTCGAACTCCATTGACCCATATTAGATTCCTTTGTCAGCTCCCCTTGCAGGGCGCCGCTGAAACTTCGGACGGTCTCGGAAACTCTTCAGAGGCTGCTGCAGCTAAAAGCTGTCGTACCCGTTCTGGAGGAGGGGTGCGGGTGGAGTCGATACTCCATTTAGTTTGTGGTTCCAAAGAAGGAAGGAGCGTTTCGGCCGATTTTAGATTTGAAAAGGGTGAATCGGTGTCTCCGAATAACTCATTTCCGAATGGAGACTCTGCGTTCCGTCATTGCGGCGGTCAGGGCCGGCGAGTATGTGACATCACTTGATTTAACGGAGGCTTATCTCCATATCCCGGTTCGACAGGAACACCAACGGTTTCTCCGCTTTGCGGTTCCCATGGGGCATTTTCAGTTTCAAGCGTTGCCTTTCGGCCTGGCGACAGCGCCTCGGACGTTCACCAAGATTATGGTGGTAGTGGCGGCGGCGCTTCGCAAGGAGGGGGTGCTGGTGCACCCGTACTTGGACGATTGGTAAATTCGGGCGAAGTCCAGGGAAGAGAGTGTCGCGGCCACCGCCCGGGTAGTTCAGATGTTGGAAAGCCTGGGCTGGGTAGTCAACTTTGCAAAGAGCAGGTTGGTTCCCTCGCAGTCACTGGAGTACATAGGAGCCCGTTTCGAGACACAGCAAGTGATGGTGTTTCTTCCTGCTCAGCGGGCGCAGGGGGTGAGGCGGCTCGTACAGCAGTTCCTTTCGCGTCCGGCTCCAACGGCGTGGCAGTATCTTCAAGTGCTTGGGACGATGGCAGCCACGATAGAAGTAGTGCCGTGGGCCAGGGCTCATATGCGGCCGTTGCAGAGCGCCCTACTCCGGCGTTGGTCTCATCAGTGAGACACGTTATCTCGGAGGTTGGTTTGTCCTCCGGAGGTGCGTCAGAACGTTTGTTTATGTTTATGTTTATTAAAAGATTTAATATACCGCCCAAGGCCAAAGGCATCTGAGCGGTTTACAATGGGTAAAAGCAATTAAAACCTTAAAAATACAGACTGCTAGAAAGGAAAGGAACGCCATTAAAAAATAGGAAAGACTAGAGAAAGGACAGAGAAGGACGACAGACAAAACACACATCAGCGGGAGGGAGGAGAAGGAGACACGACTGTGGGTGGAAGGTTAAACGCCAGACAAAAAAGATGGGTTTTGAGTTGCGCTTTAAAAGACTGGAATGACTCTTCTGCACGGAGGGAAGGGGGGAGTGAGTTCCAGAGTTTAGGGCCTAGGAAGTAAAAAGCAGAGGAACGGGTAGATTCAAGGTGAGCCTGTGAAGGAGAGGGGAGGGATAACCGGTTAGTGTGAATAGAACGGAGCAGACGATGAGAGGTGCGAAAGTGAATCTGATCAGCAAGGTAGAGAGGGATACCGGTGCGAACCACCCTATGTGTAAAAGTGAGGATTTTATACTGGACACGAAATGGAATGGGTAACCAATGCTGCTGGAGGAGAAGAGGAGTGACATGGTCATAGCGGGAAGCATGGGTGAGAAGACGAACGGCAGTATTCTGAACACGCTGAAGACGGGAGAGTTGTGACTGTGGGAGACCGGCAAGGGAGACATTACAATAGTCAAGACGGGACATCACAAAGGAAAGGAGGAGAGTGGCCAGGGCAGAGGAGGAAAGAAAAGGACGCACAGCCCGAAGTTGTTTAAGGGAAAGGAAAGAACGCTGGACTACCGACGAAATATGTTCCTTAAAAGAAAGTGCAGAATCGAGAACAACACCAAGATAACGAATAGAGGAAACAAGAGGAATAGGGTTGGTGGAAAAAGAGGGAGCACAAGTGGGGGAGGGAACGTTCTATGGTGGTTAAGGCCGGAGAGTTTGGCAGCGGGCGTGCCGCTAGAGCCTCCATCCTGGATATTGCTAATGACGGATGCCATTCTTCTGGGGTGGGGAGCGCATTGCGAGGGCAGGTTTGCCCAGGGGCAGTGGTCTCAGGAGGAGAAAGCTTGGTCCATCAACCGGTTGGAAATGAGAGCAGTGTTTTTGGCCCTGCGGGAGTTTCGGTCGCTCCTCAGTCAGCAGGCAGTACGGGTTCTCTCGGACAATGTGACGACAGTAGCCTACATCAATCGGCAGGGCGGCACCAGCAGTGCGCCTCTGGAAGCAGAGGCAGGTCAGCTTCTAGAGTGGGCCGAACAGCACCTACGGGGTCTGTCGGCGCAGCATGTGGCCAGAGTGGACAATGTCGAGGCAGATTTTCTCATTCGGCGCAGGGTGGACCTGGGGGAGTGGGTTCTTCACCGGGACGTGTTTGCTCTAGTGGTGCGGCGCTGGGGACTTCCGCTAATGGATCTGATGGCGAGCTTCGAGTCTGCGCAGGTACCACGCTTTTTCAGCAGGCGGCGGGAGCGGATGTCGGAGGGGCTCGATGCGTTGGCTCAGCATTGGCCGGAAGAGGGTCTTCTCTACGTGTTCCCGCCTTGGGCGCTCATAGGCCGGGTGGTGCAGCGCATAGAGCGACATCGCAGACTGGTGGTCCTGGTAGCGCCCGATTGGCCCTGAAGACCTTGGTATGCGGATTTAGTACGGCTTCTGGCGGACAAGCCGTGGAGACTTCCACAGCGCGCGGATCTCTTGAGGCAGGGACCGTTGCGCATGCCTCAGGTACTTCGATTCTCGCTTACGGCATGGCTCTTGAAAGGGTGAGGTTGACGACCAGGGGTTACTCATCGGCGGTCGTCTCTACCTTGCTGAAGTCGCGGAGGAGATCCACCTTGCTGGCATACATTCGAATTTGGCGAATTTTTGAGGCCTGGTGTGAGGAGCGTCAACTGCGTCCTTTGGGGGCCTCGGTGTCGCAGATTTTGTCGTTTTTACAAGACGGGGTGGAAAAGGGACTGGCGGCAAGCTCGTTGCGCGTACAGTTGGCTGCCATCTATTGTTTCCGCGGTAAGATTCACAGTCAATTGCTAGGGGCGCACGGTGACATTAGGCGGTTTTTATGGGCTGTGTTACTCATGCGGCCGCCGAGGCGGTGCTCGGTGCTGGCATGGGATTTGAATTTGGTGCTAGGGGCTTTGATCGCGGCGCCGTTTGAACCCTTGGCCTCAGCCTCGCTCAAGGACCTTACGTTGAAGACGGTTTTTCTGGTGGCTATTTGTTCCGCGAGAAGAATTTCGGAGTTACATAAGAACATAAGAACATAAGAACATAAGATATGCCATACTGGGTCAGACCAAGGTCCATAAAGCCCAGTATTCTGTTTCCAACAGTGGCCAATCTAGGTCATATGTACCTAGCAGTTTCTCCAAGGGACACAGGTTCCACAATGCTTGTATTGGTTCAAGCATTGATATCCTGGGTCCCTTCTTAATAATGGTTTATGGACCTTTCCTCCAGGAACTTGTCCAAACCTTTTTTAAACCCAGCTACACTAACAGCCTTTACTACATCCTCCGGTAACAAATTCCAGAGTTTGATTACACGTTGAGTGAAAAATATTTTCTTTTATTAGTCTTAAATAGTTTACCCTGTAGCTTCATTGCATGTCCCCTAGTCTTTCTATATTCTGATAAGGTAAACAATCGATCTACGTTTACCCGTTCCACTCCGTTCATTAATTTATAGACTTCTATCATATCTCCCCTCAGCCGTCTCTTTTCCAGGTTAAAGAGCCCTAACCTTTTTAGCCTTTCTTCATAGGAGTATCCTTCCATCCCCTTTACCATTTTGGTGGCTCTTCTCTGAACCTTTTCTAAAATCGCTATATCCTTTTTAAGATACGGCGACCAGAATTGCACACAATATTCAAGGTGCGGTCTCACCATGGAACGATACAGAGGCATTATAATATCTTTTGTTTTATTTTCCATTCCTTTCCTTATCATACCTAGCATTCTATTTGCTCTCTTGGCCGCCGCTGCACACTGGGCCGAGGGTTTTAACATGGTATCCACAATGACGCCTAAATCTTTTTCCTGGGTGGTGGTTCCTAATGTGGAACCTTGCATCGTGTAACCATAGTTTGGGTTGTTCTTCCCTAGGTGCATAACCTTGCACTTGTCCACATTAAATTTCATCTGCCATTTTGATGCCCAGTCTTTCAATTTATCAAGATCCTCTTGCAATTTTCCATAATCCTCTTGGGTTTTAACAACTTTAAATAGTTTTGTGTCATCTGCAAATTTGATAACCTCACTCGTTATTCCACTTTCCAGGTCATTTATGAATATGTCAAAAAGCAGCGGACCCAGCACAGATCCCTGGGGTACACCACTATTCACCTTTCTCCATTGGAAAAATTGGCCATATAGCCCTACCCTCTGCTTTCTATCTTTTAACCAGTTCCTGATCCACAATAGTACACTGCCTCCTATCCCATGACTCTTTAGTTTTGCCAAAAGTCTCTGATGAGGGACCTTGTCAAAGGCTTTCTGAAAGTCCAGATACACAATATCAACCGACTCACCTTTGTCCACCTGATTATTCACTCCTTCAAAAAAACATAACAGATTAGTAAGACAAGATCTTCCTTGTCTAAAGCCATGTTGGCTGTCTCCCATTAGGTCATGACTATCTACATGCTGAGTAATTTTATTCTTTATGATGGTTTCTACCATTTTTCCCGGTACTGATGTCAGGCTCACCGGTCTGTAGTTTCCCAGATCACCCCTGGAACCCTTTTTAAAAATTGGTGTTACATTGGCGATCCTCCAATCTTCAGGTATTAGAGATGATTTTAATGATAGTTCACAGATTACTAATAGCAGGTCTGCAATCTCATATTTCAGTTCTTTCAACACCCTTGGATGTATACCATCCGGCCCAGGTGATTTGCTACTCTTCAGTTTATCTAATAGTTGTAATACATCTTCCCAGTGTATCGATATGTCCTTCAATTCTTCCGCACCTTTAAATACCACTTCAGTCATGGGTAACATCTCTACATCTTCCTCAGTAAAGACTGAAGCAAAGAATTCATTCAGTCTCTCCGCTATCGCCTTGTCGCCTCTTAGTGCTCCTTTAACCCCTTTATCATCTAATGGACCAACTGACTCTCTCACAGGTTTTTTGCTATGAATGTACTTGAAAAGGTCTTTACTTCGCGTTTTTGCTTCCGCAGCAAGCTTCTTCTCAAATTCTCCCTTTGCCTGCCTTATCAATGCCTTGCATTTGACTTGCCAGTGCTTTTGCTGTTTCCAGGTTTCGTCGTTTGGCTCTTTTTTCCATTTCCTGAAAGATGCTTTTTTGGCAACAACAGCCTCTCTGACCTCACCTTTAAACCATGCTGGCAGTTTTTTGGACTTCCTTCCACTTTTCTTAAAGCGTGGAATACAGCTGGTCTGGGCTTCCAAGATAGTATTTTTCAACAACAGCCAAGCCTGATGTACGTCTTTAACCTTTGCAACTGCTCCTTTTAGTTTTTTCTTAACTGTTTTCCTCATTTTATCATAGTTTCCCTTTCCAAAGTTAAAAGGTAGTACTGTGGATTTCCTTACTATCCCTCCTCCACTAATTAAATCAAAGGCGATCATGCTATGATCACTATTGCCAAGTGGCCACAACAACCTTATCTCTTGCACTAGATCTGGTGTTCCACTAAGGACTAGGTCTAATGTGACTTCCCCTCTGGTCGGTTCATGAACCAGCTGCTCCAAGAAGCAGTCATTTATTTCATCTAGGAACTTTTTCTCCCTAGCATGTCCTCTCGTGACACTGACCCAGTTGATACCGGGGTAGTTGAAATCACCCATTATTATTACTGCGCTGTAACTTTTGTTAGCTTCCTTGATTTCTTTGAGCATTTCATCATCCATTTGGTCATTCTGGCCAGGCGCTCAATAGTACACCCTCACTGCCATTGCCTTCCTCCGTTTACATGGAATTTCAATCCATATAGATTCTACAGCAGATTTTGCTTCCTGCAAAACTTTAATCCTTTCTGACTCAATGCCCTCTCTAACATAGAGAGCAACCCCTCCACCAATTTGATCAGCTCTATCATTTCGATATAGTTTGTACCCAGGTATCACAGTTGCAAGCGCTTTCCTGTAAGGAGGCGTATCTCTCCTTTTTTGATCATAAGGTGGTGCTGCGCACGGTTCCAGCCTTCTTGCCGAAGGTGGTTTCAGCTTTTCATATTAATCAAGTGGTGTCTCTTCCAGTGTTCTCCGGTCGGGAAAAGGCAGCGTCGGAGGGCAGGTTGCATAGGTTAGATGTGAGGCGAGTTCTTCGGCAGTACCTAAGCAGGACGGTGTCCTTCCGGAGGTTGGACAGATTGTTTGTGGCTTTCGGAGGTCCGAGAAAAGGAGAGGTGGCGGCAAAGGCCTCCATTTCTCATTGGCTGAAGGAGGCGATTGCGTCGGCATACTTGTTGGAAGGTAAGGTGGTGCCAGCGGGTCTCCGGGCTCATTCAACCAGGGCACAAGCGGCGTCTTGGGCTGAGTTTAGTTTGGTCCCAGTCGAAGACATTTGTAGGGCGGCAACGCGGTCGTCGTTGCATTCATTTGCGAAGCACTATCGGCTAGATGTGCAAGCGGCGGGGGATGGACGTTTTGGTTCAGCGGTACTTCAGGCTGGGCTTGCAGGTCCCTCCCGTTGATCTTCACTGCTCTGTTACATCCTCTATGGTTCCGGGACTGGACTAGAGGGACGAAAGGAAGGTGAAATTAGACTTACCTGCTAATTGTTGTTCCTTAAGGAACTCTAGTCCAGTCCCGGATCCCACCCTGAGACGTCAGCCTGAAGTTCCCTGGGGGCGGTGCATTTTGGCCTCTGGGGGTAAGGGATGCCCAGGGTGGGTTAGGATGTGAGCCTTTCAATAGCACTGTCTGCTGTATATTCCAAATTTAAGTTTGCAATTTAGTTTTGCTGACCTTTAATGTCTGTATTGTTACTATGTTCATCTACTTATTTGTTGCTCTGCTGAGTTGCTTTGTCAATAGGTACTGAAGGAAGTGGGTGGTCCTTGCCTATATATACCAGTGCCAGCAAAGCGGTGATGTCTTTCAGTCTCCAAAGCTGCTGGAGGAGATTCTAAACTCTATGGTTCCGGGACTGGACTAGAGTTCCTTAAGGAACAACAATTAGCAGGTAAGTCTAATTTCACCTTATCAAGTCTGCTAATTGCGTTGCTTTAAATATCGGGCCCTAAGTGCTCAATATTCTAAAAAGCTGAACTTCTAAATTTAGGCTCCTAAATGTAGGAGCTCTATTTTCAGCCACACTTAAGATCCTAAGCTTTCAGCTGAAAATTCATCCTTATTTAGGAGATTAAAATGTATGCTCCTAAATTTAGGCCTGACATCCATATGCCTAGAAATATGAGTCTAATTTAGGTGCCTAGTGCTGAAAAGCAGTGCTAAGCTCTTAACCTTTTTGCCCCTCCCTAAATCCTCTCCCGCAGGGCCCAATATTTAAAAGCCCCTATCCAGATAACCACAGTCAGAATCCAGCCTTTTAAATATCAAGCTGTTCGAATATCACACGTACTTTCAAAAAGTAGGCACGGTAATTTACGAGTTATAATCTCTAAGGCTGGTGTAAGTCATCAGTCCTTTACTTAGGTTGCGTTCTCTGTTACTTACTTACTTATGTTGTTGTTGTTAAGTGCCGCTGAGTCTGTGTCAATACATGGCGACTTCTGGATAGTTGTCCTAAACTGTGTTCGGTCTTCAGTCAGGCGGCTCATTATTGACAGAGTGGCACCCATAGCTGCTGTTACTGTATCGATTCATCTCATTGCTGGCTTTCCTCTTTTGCATTGACCTTCTAATGATCTCTCTCTTCGCATGATGTGTCCAGAGTATGAAAGTCAAAGTTTTGTCATCTGAGTTTCTAAACAAAGCTTAGGTTTGATCTTCTCTAGTACTGATTGGTTTGTTCTTCGGGCAGTCCATGGTATACATAGTATTCGTCACCAGCATCATAATTCAAAGGCATCAATTTTCTTCCTGCCTATCTTTTTCACTGTCCAACTTTCGCATCCATATGATGTTAATGAAAATACCATAGCTTGAACAAGTCAAATCTTGGTATGCAGAGAGACATCTCTGTTCTTGAGAATCTTGTCTAGGTCCTTCATAGCCATTCTGCCAAGAGCAATGCGTCATCTGATTTCTTGACTGCTTGTTTCTTTATTGATAGTTGATGCAAATAGGTTAAAGTTGTCCACTGTTTTGATTTTTTCTCCATCAACGATGGAGTTATTAGAAAAGGTTCAGAGAAGAGCCACCAAAATGGTAAAGGGGATGGAAGGATACTCCTATGAAGAAAGGCTAAAAAGGTTAGGGCTCTTTAACCTGGAAAAGAGACGGCTGAGGGGAGATATGATAGAAGTCTATAAATTAATGAGCGGAGTGGAATGGGTAAACGTAGATCGATTGTTTACCTTATCAGAATATAGAAAGACTAGGGGACATGCAATGAAGCTACAGGGTAAACTATTTAAGACTAATAAAAGAAAATATTTTTTCACTCAACGTGTAATCAAACTCTGGAATTTGTTACCGGAGGATGTAGTAAAGGCTGTTAGTGTAGCTGGGTTTAAAAAAGGTTTGGACAAGTTCCTGGAGGAAAGGTCCATAAGCCATTATTAAGAAGGGACCCAGGATATCAATGCTTGAACCAATACAAGCATTGTGGAACCTGTGTCCCTTGGGGAAACTGCTAGGTACATATGACCTAGATTGGCCACTGTTGGAAACAGAATACTGGGCTTGATGGACCTTGGTCTGACCCAGTATGGCATATCTTATGTTCTTATGTTCTAACTTATTGATTTTGCCATTTGTCAGGCTCTTTGTCTTCTTTACATTAAGGTGCAAGCCCATTTTAAGACTATGTTCCTTGATCTTGAGAAGCAAATGTTTCAGATCGTCTTCACTTTCAGCCAGTAATGTGGTATCATCAGCATAGCGAAGGTTGTTGATGAGTCTCCCACCAATCTTCACACCTCTGTTGTCTTCATACAGTCCTGCTTCTCTGATGATTTATTCTGCATATAAATTAAACAGGTGTGGGAAAGTATGCAGCCTTGTCATACACCTTTGCTGATTTTAAACCATTCTGTTTCTCCTTGTTCCGTTTGAACTGTTGCTTCTTGATCAATGTAAAGATTGTGGAAGAGAACGATCAGGTGTTCTAGTATACCCATGCTTCTTACTGTGACCCAGAGTTTCTCATGGTTTACACAGTCAAAAGCCTTGCTGTAGTGAATAAAGCACATATAGATAGCCTTTTGATATTCTAGTTATGCTAGTAGTTTATAAAGTCAAGAATGTGCATACTTGACATTATAAAATAGGTGTAAAATATGCTCGTGAAAACACGTGTTAATTGGGTATGGACTTCATAAAATTATCCTCAAAATATGGCCTATAGTTATATAAATGCGAGTTATGTGTTTGAGTAGATGAAAGGTGTGTATATGTATAAAAGATTTGTGTGTTTGCAGAAAGCGTGTGGAGTGCAAGTTTAGGGCATAGTTTACTAAGCTGTTTATTTCATACATCATTACATAGTAAATGATCACAGCAACTGGCAAACACGGGAAACGAGAAATAAATATTAAGTATAGATAAAAGCACAAAAGCAGAAATGGAACCGCTTATAAATCCAACATGACCATGTTTTGCCAGTTCAGAGCAATTTTATAAAGGGAATCCATGTCTGAGAAAAAAAATGTGGATATCCGCATTTATACCTGCCCCCAGGTTCAAATAAGTGTCTGCTGTCAGGGGCAGATGTAGATGTCAACCTTTGGGGTCCCCCACCTGCACCTGCACCCCTGACAACAGGCCCACCTGGTTACCCACGATTAGATATGCCTTCTCCAAAGTATCACCCTGCTCCCCCTCCTTTCCCACTGAGACATTATCTCAATCCCCTTCCCCCCCATGCATCATGTTGCTTCCCCCCTCCCACTGAAGGCCTCTCAACAAAAAGTAAAAAGGCAACCTCCCCTCTCGAATGTCTCCACTCCCTGACTGTCTGAGCAACCCGCCCCAATAAATATCCCTGGACTTACTGGGATCATTGGTGTTCGATGGGGAGTAAGGTGCACTTTGTCTTGCTCTGCACAAGTCCCTCTACAAAATGGTGTTGATGACCCCTAGTGGCAAGCTCATGGTACTGCTGATAATTCCATTATTGCAAGATTACCACTAGGGGTCATCAGCGCCATTTTGGAGAGGGACCTCGTGTAGAGCAGGAGTGAGTGGGCTTCTGCTCCCGCTAAATACCAATGATCTCCATAAGGCTGGCCCTGGGGTGTTGGTTTGGACCTATCATGCTGAATGGGTATGCCTCTGTATTGGTGCAATAATATTAGGAAGATGCTTTGATGTTTATTTATTTGTTTGTTTTTATATACCGCGCTATTACAGATGAGTGCGGTTTACATGAAACATATGAGTGTGTGTTACAGATAACATAGTGATTAGATTATATGGTTTACATGGTTTACATCTAACATGGTTTACATCTGAGGTAAAACTAGGCACATGTTTACATTACAGGAGTTATAACTAGGAACATATTTACATTGCTGGATTTTATATCTGTATAACTAAAATTTTCACTACTTTTTTTCCTACGTGCAGCTTCCTAAAATCGCTGCTCCTGCCAGATGTGCAGGGGTATACCCATGTAGTCCTGCAGCTATTTTACAATGGGCTCTGCATTTAGCAGAAGCTTTTGTAAAATACTGGCCTAATTCTCCATATCCTGAGATGGATGTGGGAATTCCTTGCTCCATGAGCTTTCTAAAATTCCCCTTCACATCTTCAAAAGTATAAAAAATCCAATAATACAGGAAGCCTTCTACTAATTGATTGCTGTAGTGATAAATATACAAAATAAAGCACATTTTACAATAGACATGGAGATCAGAATTGAGATGTCGAGGTTACGACATTTACAATTCTGGTGGTATTTTAGAAAGGGCTCCACTAAACGTGGAACAGTTTCTTAAAATACCAAAAAGAAACTGCAGGAATGCTCGTGGATAAGCACCAAAGTTCAGCAGGAGGAGTCATTTTAAAAGCCTACATAGGGGAAAATCAACAGAGGTCCATGAGTACATGACACTTGTATAGACCAACATTTTGCAACTTACACTTGTGGGTGCTGTGCATATACGTGTATATATGAGCCGTGTTACAAGCCTCACACGTAAGTGTCACCAGTTAACTACAGATGCTATCTTTTTCTAATTTCAATATGGAGGGGGAAATAAACAACGGGGATTATGAAGGATAATCCCTTTAATCCCATATGTAAAGGGCCAAAATGAGTACTTCTTAAAAACTTAAACGTGCTAAGGAGCAGGTATAAATCCCAATGTGGACATTTTTGATCATACACTCGTATTCCCCTTTATGAAATGGGAAATGCATGTGTAGATTTTTGACCCTCCCTGGCTGTGCCTTAACCATGCCCCTGACAAGTCCCCTTGCGACTTACATGTAATAAGGACATCCGCATGTAAATTCAGCAGTTTCAGAAATCTCCATGTACACACATATGCCATTTAGGAACAAAATAAGCACCCCACCTGTAGAAAAACAGCACACAAAAAAGGGAGCAGGCAATGAGAGACCCATGGAAGGAACAACGTTTATTGAGGGGGTCAAACTTTGTTCCATCCAAGGGTCTCTCGTTGCCTGCTCCCTTTTTTATGCACACATATGCCATTTATACATGTAAGTGCTGATTTAAATGAGTAAATCACAAAACCTCTAACCCCCAATATGTGTATGTATAACAGCGTTTTACCAAAATTCATAATCCAAGGGAGCGATATAGTATAGTGGGTGAAGTACTTTGTCCACTAAATAAGAGCGGGATCTAGGTGTGATTGGGGTATGTTTACTAAACTGCGGTAACGTTACATACCGCGCATTATGATCGTTAATGCCCCCGGCCACGGTAAACACCGCAGAAGGTGGAGAGAGGGTGGAGAGAAGGGGTCAATGGGCGGAGAGTGGATGGGGAGAGGCCCCTTTCACACTAACGCGCTGAACTGAAGGGCTGAATCCTACCGCGAATGAAAACCTGCTGTTAGATGCACATTTGCAGGAGAGAGAAACCATTTAAGTGTCAGCAATGTACAGCCAAGGCAGGGAGCCCAAGAAATGTGATAGTAGTGCTCCATTTTCAGCAACACCATAGTGCCAAAGTATGAATGGCCACTATGGTGATGGTGCAAATGGGGCATAGGGGGCCGCAGGCGGGACATGTAGCATGGGTAGCTAGGGCACAGGGTGTACCAGGCGGGCGCCTAGGTGGCACATAGGAACATAGAAGCCGGAAATCAGCAAGATAGCAGCTGACCAAGGCCAAACACAATCCACCTATATCTACCTGGTTCACCCTAGCCAATAGTTGCTAGGGCACTGACCTGACATCCCCCCAGTCATCCCGCCCCCATGTGGAAGGGACATAATATTGGTAGGCAGTGATGGGTGGGATGTGAGGATGTCCATGTATGGCCCCCCACCCCGGGATCCGCTCCCTAGGCGGGCGCCTACCTACACAGTGGATGTCCTGGGACTGTGCACTACCAGCACCGACAGCAAATGGCCATGTCAGCTTGGCAGGGGGGGGTGCCCGTGCTGGAGGGGGCAGTGCCACCTCCCTGCAGTGAACCTAGGCCATGCCCTGTATCAGTATGTGGTGTGCAGTGCAACATACAAAGTCTGGCTGAGGAAAAGTACAGGTAGCCCCAGGGACTATTGTGCATCTGTGGCAACAGTGTTGTGCAGTACACCCAGCCAGTGTGTCCAGAAGCAGAGGGTCACAGGTTCAAGCCCCAGCTGTGGTTCCTGCAGAGCATGTCCTTATGTTTTACCCTACAATGCAGATACAACAGCAACATGTGCAAAGCCCAAAGCAGCGGCGAACAGGGGTACAAACACCCACCTACACAGGCTCCACAATCCAAAGATGCATGGAGAGTCAGGCTGTTGGCCCCAGCATTGAGCTGAAGTTATCACCAGAGCACTACTACTACTACCCCCTGCACAGTTTAGCAATGTCGGCACTGTGATCAGGACCAGTGTGGTGGGCAGGGTTGCCAACCACCCCTATCTTTGTACAATGCTGCAATAGGAGTGAGCGTGTGTGTATGTCTATCCATTGTTCTGTGGCTGCCCACCCTTCACTGGGCCCAAAATGTCCCACTGTTACCAACGTTAACCTGAATAGGTGCATAATGAGGAGCAAGGTATTTTGGGTATGGCCCGGACAGGGCAGATTGGCCAGGATGCATCTTCACAGTGGGGCAATGGCTGGGACACTGTAGTGCCTGACCACCACATGCATGGACAGGGTGGCCACAGCATGGCATGCTGAGAGGGCACTGACCATGGCAGGTCTAGGTTTCCACATAGCGCTCTACACTATCTGCCTCCAGTGATATATTTGTGTTCCCCAGTCCTGGGGTCCTAATCACTGAGTTGCCTGCTTGCTGCACATAGTTCCTCTGTGAGCAGGCTGGTGGACTGTCTGCAGTTAGACTGTGCATGGTCAGAACACCTTTAAGGTACAGGCTGACTGCTGACTGGTATTGGAAGACAGTGGTGGGAGGCAGTTGGGGTTTTCCAGACCTAACCCCAGCATTGCTGCTGGTCTGCCACTGCTTCAGTCATAGGTATGGCTGTGGCCCACCAACCCTGAAGGGCTGTCTCATACAAACAGGATGGAGGTTGCTTCCCCAGGGCAGGGGCACCTGTTCTTTCCCTACAAAAAGGGGGATGTGGGCTCTTTGGGGTATGTAGTATATACCACTGCAACCTATAAAGGCACTGCTACACACACCTCATGCAATTCTAGGAACCCCTCTGCCCTGATAACAGCTGCCGATGTCAGCCAGACCCTAACATGGGGTACACACCAATCTGGCTGGTGTCTGGTCCCACAGGGCCACATGTGACTGCAGGATACAGATGGACACCAAATTACCTTTGGCTGCACTGCAAGGAACACCTGTCACAAACTGGTAGTGATGGGGATGTACAGCAGGACCTATCTCTAGCACCACATGTACTGTGGACTTAGTGCTGGGCACTCATCCTATCCCTCAGGGTGAACACAGACCTGCACAATGGCATGGTCTGTAGCTACTCTGTGCCAGTATCACGCACTGTCAGTTCGTCTTTCCAAGCTGAGGTACCAGAGAGGTGCAGACCCTATTTGGTGATCAGCTGTAGACTGCTATTCAGCATGTGCATTGCATCATGGGTACTAGTGGGGTTACCCTATCCTGGCACTCAGTGCAGACAGTTTGTGCGGTGACCTGCAGTCCTTCTGTACCCAGACATTGCTGTGACATACACCATGGAGGTATAGCCTACTGGTTAATACAATGCCATTCTTGGCAGTGTTCATGGGTTCAGTTCCTCATTGTTCCCTCCTCTCATGCCTGTCCTACTCAAATAGTGTGCATGCCTGTAGAGGTCATATATTTGCAGATCTGTGCTTCCAGCCCATAATACCCTCACCACAATTGCCAACATTCCCTCGGTCCGTCTATCTGCGTCTGTCAGCTGTGTAGAGTCCTGTCTGCCAGTGCAGGCTGCCACCCCATGTCATACCCTGCTACCCTTTCCTGCATTGCGCCTCTTCATGCTTGCCTCGCCTGTGCCTGATCTGCATGGCACCACCACTCCTCTGTCCACCCATCATTGTAACTATCCTGCCACCTCCGCCTCCACTGGGGGACACGTATTCCCATCGTCTGCCACCAACTGTTTTTCTGGTACTTTACATTGCCAACACCCTGTGCTGTGGTACAGCTGCCCCACCATGTTTGTCATCAGTACTAGCAGGCACATGGGATGCCCGCAGATATGGCAGGTCCAGCGGCTCCCACTTCTCCCTCCTTCACTCACCTGTTCATTGCCTTTCCTGAGTGCTCTATCTAGTGTTAGGGCTACATCTGTCTCTGTTCCGCACAGGTCATGCATGTCATCCTGAGGCACCTTGCAGTCCCTAGGGCACACTAACCTAGGACACCATAACCTTGTTAGGCCACCTTAACCTATGGTTCCATAGCCCAGGGTGCCTTCTGCGGTGCCTTGTCCAAGGGTGACTTATATGGCGCTTAGCCTAGGAGGCCCTATAGGGCGCCTTATGAGGCACCTTATTGGGCACCTTACTGGGCACCTTGTAAGGCGCCTTGCAAGGCGCCTTACAAGGTGCCTTACAGGATGCCTTGCAAGGTGCCTTACCAGGTGCCTTGTAACGCTCGTTAGTCTAAGGCACCTTGTAACGCGCGTTAGCTGCTACAGCTTGCTGTAACGATGCAGCGCCCACACCTTTATATGGGCATCTGTACTATTACCGTGGAATCCTAACGCGAATGACATTACTGCAGTTTAGTAAACATACCCCATTGTGTCTGATGATCTTAAAGTAGCTAAACAGAAAAGGCGACAGCAAAAGCTAGAAGGATGCTTGGATGCATAAGGAGAGGAATGGCTAGCAGAAGGAAGGAGTTGATAGTGCTTCTGTATAAGTCTTTGGTGCGACCTCATTTGGAGTATTGTGTATGATTCTGGAGACCGCACCTTCAAAAGGATATAAACAGGCTGGAGTCAGTACAGAGGGTGACTACTAAAATGGTTAGTGGTCTTCATTATAAAGCATATGAGGACATACCTAAGGATCTTACTATGTATGCTTTAGAGGAAAGGCGGGATAGAGGTGATAATACTGAGACGTTTAAATACCTCTGCGGCATAAATGCACAGGAGGAAAGCCTCTTTTGATTGAAAGCAAGCTCTGCTACAAGGGGACATGGGATGAGGGTGAAAGGGGATAGATTCGGGAGTGATATGCGGAAATATTTCTTTACAGAAAGAGTAGTAGATCCGTGGAATAGTCTCCAAGTGGAGGTGGTGGAGATGAGGACAGTATCTGAATTCAAAGAAGCATGGGACAAACACAGAGGATCTCTAAAGGAAAAAAGGGGACTGTTGTAGTGGTTAATATGGAAGAGCAGACTAGATAGGCCATGTGGTCTTTTTCTGTCGTCATGTTTCTAAGTATGCCACTGATTATAAAATACCTTTATGTACATGCATACTTGCAAACTTTGGGTGTTTATTTATACCTGCTATAGTACAGGTATAATTGTCTGCCTGAGTTTAAGGTACAATCCCTGCCATTTATGCTGCAAATGCAATGTGTGCCTTTGAGTCAGTCCTGACTCCTGGTGACCCAGAAGCTCCTGGGTTTTCTTGGCAGTGTTACCGGAAGTAGATTGCCAGGCCTTTCTACAGTAGCCATTTATGCTACTGTACTATTTTATAAGACAAATAGGCCTAAAATAGGCACATTTTGGCTGCCTTAATGTAGACATCTTGTTATGAAACTACCCTCGTGTTACCTAGTTAACATGTGTTTTCATGTGCGTACTTTATGCCTATTTTATAAAGTCAAATACACACATATGTGACTTTGTATAATAGAGCATAAGTGTGAAAGTATGTATGTATGTTAATGTAGAATCACTTAAGCTAGCGTAAATGATGATGCCAACGTTTTGCAGTTATGAGCATAAAAGATTTTATAATCTATGCATGTACTTGCTCGCAGTGCCTGTGCTTCTTGCAAACTCCACCTATGTGGACATCCACAGTGAAAATGTACATGTGATGCAAACTGTGCATATAGTTTCATGTTAGCCTGTATTACAAGAGGCCATTTATGTGCATGTCGCCAATTGCACAAAGAAATGACTAAAATTTCAGAATTTACACTTGTTTACAGTTAAGTCTCGGTGGCTCCTTATAATATTACCGCCTTAGTGTGTAAAGTATGACTAAATAAATGTGTGAGAGAGACAGTAAAACTGAATGCAAGTAAAACTAGATTCAGAAGAGCATAAGGGAAATGATATATATGTTATACTGTATAAGCTAAAGTGAACAAACGGGCAAAACCCATTGGATATCTTTCTCTATGTGTTGACATTGCAGAAGATGGGAAATGATCTCAGTCTGCATGAGTCCTTGTCCCACTCTTTAAAGTTATATACATTCTGATAGTGGTGTGTTCTCAGCATCCTCATGTGGTTCCACTAGAAGGCTTACTTCTTCCCCTCTAAGTCAACCCTGCAACCTCAGTGATAGCACATACATAGCCAATAAAGGTGGGGTGGATAGCTCATTGCAGGCAAGAAGGCAAGAAAGATGACAGTGAGTGGCTTAAATAGCCATTGTATACCAGCATTTGTTCTAAAATTTGCCCCATGTGATTAAGGCAGGTAGCATTGGTAATCAAATTCAGCTCCACTTAATGGCAATGCTGCTGAGAATGATGATTGAGCTGCTTGGCAATGGCATGTTCTCACCACTGACAGTGGAAACAGTGGCACCTGGAAATGTGTTAGGCATACAATACAGTTGTTTAATCACATATTGCAGAAAGCATTTCAGGAAGCCATTGAAACAAGTCAAAAGTATCAGAGGAAATGGGAGGCCAAAATTAGCAGTCTGAATTTTGCCAGGAGAGTTAAGTTGATTTTCAGCCAAGTTTAGCTGTCCAGTGAACTGACAAGTTTTAGGTTTGTCACGCCCTTGCCCCTGGCCACTGGCTTAGAGGGGCGAGGTAACGGGGAACTTCTCTTGGTGAGCTCAAATAAACTAGCTTTTCCTCAGGTGGAATCTGGGACATGTAGTTTGGCTCTTAAGAAGAAGTGTAGTCATGGTCCGATGTTAAGGCAAATGACAGAATTTATTTTAAAGTAAAGGTTCAAGTATACTGTACACAGGAATTTTGTCCATTCAGGATTGTTTGCAACAGAGCATTTAGATCAGTATAACTGCTTCACAGTCCTTTAAACACATGCAGCTGGTTAACAACATTGCTCAGTCTTAGAGAAACACCTCTGCTCAGCACGGTAAAAATACTTCATTTTAACCTTGTGTTTGTGAAGCACTTAATAGCAAAAAGAATAACTCAGTTCCTCTGGAACAACCTCTTCTTTCCCTCCTTCCTTTCAGGATAGGTTTTAAATAAGAAAACAAGTAACAAACATTCACAAGCTTTCACTTCAGCGTGACTCAGCACTTTCCTGAGAAATGCAAACACGGGGAGTTTTCTTCAAACCCAATTCCTGGCTCAATTCCAGTTACCTGCTTCTAGGAGACTTTCTCATTCAATGCTAGCCTTTAGCATAATGATTCCATGCTTGTAGCTTGACACAGGGTACAGTCCATGGGGATATCTAGATCTTGCAATTCCTCCCCTGCCAACTCAATCTGCATATCCTCTGGTGGTGTTAGGGCAGTGTCCTGTTCTGAGCTCTGGACACATTGCTCAGAATACAGCCTCCCTGGGGGTTCTAATGTCTCTCCTGAGCTCAGCTCTCCCCGATAAAGGCAGTCAGTACCTGAAGCACTGGGCAGTTCTCCCTGGTTATGCTCGCTACGGTTCCTTGTCTCCTTCCAGCCTCTCTGGAACAGCTCTCTGTATTCCTCTCTGGGTTTTCTCCTGGAGATCTGCAGGTGCTCCTGGTTCCACTCCTGATTCCCTGAATCCTCTGAGTCTTCCGAACCTCCTGAGACCTCTGCCTCCCCAGAGCTTCTTCCTTCCTTGGAGCTTCCTCTCTCCTCTGAGCTTCTCCTTTCCTCTGGGCTTCCCCTTTCCTCTGCTTTAGCAGAAGTTTATATTTCCCTCTCCAGGGCTCCAGCCCTTCCTCCACTCCTCCCAGGTGATTGTAATCACCTCTCAAGCCTGCAGTTACGTCATAGGAGTTAAGGTGTGGCTGCCTGAACTTTCTCTCCCTCAGGTTTCTTTCTCTATTAGGGGCTTGAAATCCATGTCCTGCAGGGATTTCTCCTTTCTCTAAGTTAAAGTCATTGGCCTTTTCTATACTCCTAGGCTCAAAACAGGCTTCCTTGTCACAGGTTGCTCAAACCAAATTCCTAAAATGATCGTCAATACTAGCTAGCTAAATCATCTACCAGCTATGAAATTAAGAGCATTTGGGGGGAGTAGGGGAAGCTATAAGGGCAGAGCTCCTCTGATGTTTCCCCTCCTGCCTATTAAAGTTTACCAAGAGTAGGGTCAGAACCCTTCCTTTTTCCCTGTCTCCCACCTGCCTGAAGTTTAATGATCCCTCCACTCCAGCTTACCTAGTTTCTTTAAATATTTTCCCTCGTCATTCCCCTACCCAACTACTCCTTCACCTCCACCTACCCTCCCAACCCCCCCGCCTCCCCAAATCTCCCCAAACCAAGCCATGAGGAAGATGCATATTTCCTAGTTACCCGTCCCAGTTCTGGTGCCCAGCTCTGTCAATAATGCTAGTAGTAGTGGTAGTAGAAATCCATACTTAGCCAGTTAGATCCATTTGACAATTGACCTCAGAGCATTTGTGAAATAATGGAATGTGTTGTTTCCCTTTACCAGATTCCCAGTGATGCCTTTTTCTCAACTAAATAGTCTTAAATTCTGCAGAAATGTCACAGTGGCAGCAGGCAAAGCCGTAGAAGAAACAGTGAGCAGACAGATCCAACAGTGTGCAAACATACGGTATAGACAGATCACTTACTAAACAACTGTTACTCCTTGCTATAGGGAATATTTGTGGCAGGAGCTTCAGAGAAAGACACTACACCATCACAAATACCACCACTAGAACGCTGGAAGCAGAGTTGGAGGAAAGTCATTATTGTCAAATAATTGAACATGTGGTGCCTGATTCCAAGAGGGGCATGTCTGGGCCGTCCGGACAGCCTCAGGCAAGGTGGGCCTGTTTGGACCTGATTCTGGACCACAGGAACAAAACATTCCCACGGTAGCCAGAATCGGGCCCAAGGACAGCTTGGCGCATCCCTGCTGCCTGCAGAGGCGTGCACCCCACAGGCGCCCCCCAACTCTGGCATTTCCAGCCCCCCCATTCCTTGCCACCTGACCCATGGCTGGCCAGCCGGGGCCTAGATCGGGCAGTGGGACATGGGATGAGGGTGAAAGAGGATAGATTCAGGAGTGATATGCAGAAATATTTCTTTACGGAAAGAGTGGTGGATCTGTGGAATGGTCTCCCAGTGGAGGTGGTAGAGATGAGGACAGTATCTGAATTCAAATAAGCATGGGACAAACACAGAGGATCTCTAAAGGAAAATAGGGGACTGTTGTAGTGGTTGATATGGAAGGACAGACTAGATAGGACATGTGGTCTTTTTCTGTCGTCATGTTTCTATGTTTTTATGAATATGAAATAGTTACATAAGATTCAATATTTTCATCCCAAGCCTAGATAATATTCTCCACTGATTTAATAGTCAGAGGAGTATAGGGTTACCAGACGTCCCTGATTTTCAGGGATTGTCCCCAATTTTAGAGCTCTGTCCCAGATTCCTACATTTTGGCAGCCTCCTGTCGCTGATTGCAGTAGTGGGGAGAGAGGTGCCGGGACAGGTCTGTTGCAGCACTGCCACCTCCTCTTTCAATGCTGCTTCTCCCAAGATCTGCAGTTGTGGCAGCAATATGCGACTAACGGGTATCTTTACTAAACAGTGGTAGCAGCTTCCATGTGATATCGGAGTCACAGCCCCATTGAATTCAATGGGGCCACGGCTCTGATATCGCACGGAAGCCACTACTGCTGTTTAGTAAACATACCCCTAAATCTTAAGCACAGGGTCTTTCAGAAACTTGCACGCTTCTGAAGTCTGCAGGTCCCCCACCTCCCTCTGATGCAAAAGGTGTGCGTCAGAGGGCAGCAGGACCTCAGAATCACCCGAATAGTGGGCCTTTTCCCGATCCTGTCTACCTTCCCTGTGCGTTGTATAGGGAAGGTAGATGGGGGCGGGAAAGGGGTGGATTGGGGGCAACGTTAGGGTGGACAGTGGGCGGTCGTCAGCCCCAGACATACAGGGCCGATTCCAGTGTCAGCCCTGTACATCCGGGGCTGGCATCTTGAACAGTGAACTTATCCACCTCGGAGGTGGAATAAGTTCCTCTAGTTGGCGGGGACGGCGGGCCCGGGGCATGGAAAGGGCAGGGGGGTGCAGAGGACATTTCCTGCTACTTGTGCCTGAAAATGACCCTGGGTGGGAATAGGGGAGGAAATTGAGGAGACGATGGATATGGGGGGAGGAGATGCTGGACATGTGGGGATGAGGTCATAAAAGAGGGGAGGAGGTACTGGATGGGGAAGACACTGAATGGGGAGGAGAGAAGGAGAAAGATGCTTTGCACTGAGGAGATAGAGAGAAAGAGGAGAATCACTTAAAGGCTAGGGAAGGAGAGACATAGGGAATGGAAAGACTGTGTTAAGGGTTGAAAAGTGGTAAACAGATGCAGTACAAAGAGGGAAATTGAGGACTGGATAGTATGAAGGAGGAGTGTCATTGACTTGGTAGAAGGAAAAGTGCATGGAAAAAAGTTTAAAGGAAAAAAATCAGTCAGATTGAAGGAAGTAAAGAAGGCAGGAGGGGAGAGAAGTAGCAGATGAACTGAAGACACTAGAAAGCAAAAGCGAATTAATAAAAGACAGAGGAAAGCAAAAACCAGAAACTAATACCAGACAACAAAGGTAGAAAAAAGGATTTTATTTTCATTTTCAGTTGTGTGCTTGGAATATGTTGGGCTTTGGAATTTACATTCTCAGTTTTTATATTTTTATGATGTTTTACAGCATGCAGAGTCTGGTTTCTTTGGGTTTCAGTTTAATTTTTGTTTCCATATTTTTATTTTTAGTTTGTTCAGTTGAACTTGATAAGGGTCATTCTTTGTTCTGCTTTTGTGATTGAGGCCACGTGTTCTGTTAGCTTGGGGTTTTTATGTAGGTATCTCTACTGTAGTAATTTGGCTTGTCCGGTTTTCCGAATAGATGTATGAATGTTCTAAGGCTCTCAGCAATATTTATATTGTTGCTGTTTTCTGGGTAGGCTCCTTGTGTGAGTTTTGGAGGTTAATGCTGAAATTATGGTAAATTTTTCCGGGGTCCCTGAGTGATTTTTGTAGGGTTTTGTATTGCTTAATATGCCTAGTACTGGTAAGGGTTTGTATTGCTAGTACTGAGAAGACACTAGAATTAGAAATTTTTTTGGTGTGTTGAGAGTTCTATTCTACTCTGCACCCATTGGTGGGATCAGGATTTCTTTGGTTACAAGTTATGGGGGGTCATTCTGTCCCACAAATAGCGGAACGTCCATCCCTGCTATTCGCCCCCCCTGCCAGCCCAGCAAAAGCCTCCATATATGAACAACGCGTTTGTATGGGGAGGCTTAGACACTGGAGGGAGGGGGCGTTCCAGAGGAAGAGCGAGGGTGGGGCATGGGCAGTCCGCGACCCCGGATATTCAGGGCCGATTCTCAGGTTGGCCCTGTATGTCCGGGGCAATGGACTTAGAAGGGTCCCCCTAGACATCAGGGGATCAAGCTGCCAGGCCCGGTACAACAGGTTGGAAGGTGCAGGAAGTTCCCCAGAGCCGGACCCTGGCCTTGGGAGGCCGGATCGAGGGTCCAGCTGTGGGGAATGAAGGGAATCGATGGTGGTCGGCATTCGCGGCTCCTGAATGGAGCCACAGTGCCATGGCGATGGGTCGCCATGGCACAGCGGCTCCATTCAGGAGCCTGACTGAGGTAGCCTAGGATCTGCTGTGCATGCATGCCGATTGGAATTGTGGCCTGGCCTGCACATTCAGGCCCTAGATCCGATTCTGATCCCGCGGTCACGTCTAGCCCCCATGGGATCAGAATTGGGTCTACCTCTGAGCGTCCCATTTCTGATTGGACACACAGGGGCCTGGATGAACACATTGGGATGTGCCCCCACATGTTAAAAAACAAAACAAAAAACAAGAACTATAGCGCAGTTTGTAACACCATAATAAAATTAGTTCTAATAGTTAGATTTTGGGGTTATAAACCGTGCTGTGGTTCTCACTTTTTCTTTCTGTTCATTAGTGTACGAGTGCCTTTCATCTCCTTTGTTTTTGCAGAATATACATTCACATTTCATATCGGACCATTGTACAATGTCAGGAGCTGGTATGTTTTATATTAGGTTCCCAGGCTACTTAATTAAACTTCTCTAATTTTTGTTGTATATAAACAGCATTGCAAAGTTTTTTATTTAAATTATATAACTTGGGATTATTTTGTTTTCTTTTTTCTTGGAGCAACCATGTCAGTGTTCTGAGTGAAGGGAACTCGTTGCTCCCTGACTATAACTTTAAGGACGCTCCTCGATTTTGGGTGACGGGAGGGGTGCCAGCTCATCTCTTGCCTCAGGCAGCAGATTGCCTTGAACTGCCCCTTGAAAGCGCAGGGTTTTTGCTCTTAGAAGGGCCTGTCCACCACATCCCTTCTGACGCATGCTTATACGGCAGAAGAGGCAGGATTTTCAAGGCCTTCTTTAAATTGCCTCCAGTGACAGACATTGAGAGAGGCAGCGATAGGCCAAGGAAAGTGATGGGAAGGGAGAGAAATGATGTTAGACATCAGGCGGAAGGCATAAAGGCGGAGGCAGATGTTGGACATGGGATGGGGACAGAGGCCGATGCTGGCTATGGGGTGTGGGGTGGAGGACAGAAAGTGAACATGGAATGGGGTAGAGGGCAGATGCTGGACATGGGCATGCACAGGGGGATGCAGGGCAGGTGCTGGGCATGAGGAGGAGATGGGATGCTGGAGGGACCGACAGGAGAGATGCTGGATACCTTGGGGGGTAGATAGTGATGGGAAAGGGAGATAATTGGACATCTGGGGTTGGGAAGGAAGGAAAGAGGATGGCCACCTGGGAGGAGGGTAAGCAGAGATACTGGACTGGGAGGGTGGGAAAGGGAAAAGAAGGGGAAATACTGGATATGGAGCAGAGAGAAGGGATGAGAGTGGACATGGGGTAGGAAGAAGGGGGAATTAGTGAAAGGATGGGGAATCAGGGAGAGAGATGGGGAATGATAGGGCTGGGGTGAGGGAGATGAAAACTATAAATAGATGCAATGACAAAGGGGGTCTGAGGACTGATTGATGAGGAGGAGGAAAATCAGAATGGACAGAGAAGCCGAAAAATAAATAGAAGAAAACGGAAATATCAATGTCAGAGAAGGATGTAGGAGAAGAAGTGAAAACAGAAAGTGAGTAAAGAAATGGCAAATGGACAGGACACCCTGGGAACAGCATTAAGAAAAGACAGATGAAAGCAGAAATCAGAGACTGGAAGCGAGATGATGAGGTAAAAATTGCCAGACAGGTAGAAAATGACTCCTTATCCCTTCCCCAGCCCCTATTGCACAATCCTGAAACTAAGGGGACTACCTCTCCCACCCCCAGGGATTGGATGAGTGTCCCAGATTTGCCTGCAAAAACTGGTAACCTTATCAGAGTAATGCTTTTTAAACAGCCAAGTTTTTAACTGCTTTCACATCAGACATTAACCTTAGTTCTAAAGGTAAGATATTCCAAAGATGG
Source organism: Ichthyophis bannanicus (assembly GCA_033557465.1). Lineage (NCBI taxonomy): Eukaryota > Metazoa > Chordata > Amphibia > Gymnophiona > Ichthyophiidae > Ichthyophis > Ichthyophis bannanicus. The sequence goes on from CM066033.1 coordinate 441,000,587, forward strand.
GGGCCTGAAACTAAACACAAGTGATCCCGTGTCTGTAACTTCCGAGCTCTCTGCAAGGAAAGAATGGACAGCAACCCTTGACTATGTGACCATAAAGTTATTACCGACTCTAATACCAGTAAATGATGTAGAAGTTGCAATGGGCTTTTGCATTTCTTAAACAAATGAAGCAAAAGCTTGAACCTACTCCTAGTTATTAAAGGGAAGCAACATAAACTACGTATATAAAACAGGCATAGTGTGCTCTCATAATTTAGTCTCAGTGATGACTGTGCAACTACATATTACCTACTCCTATAGAATAATCTCACTTGAAGCATATCTGAGGTCAAGGTCAATTCAACCACCTGTTTTCGGTCTCGCTGTTTTGGGGGAAATAATAATATCATACTTCAGAACTTATTTTTGGAGCTGAAAATAACTCAAGATTTGATGATGTTATTCAATCTATTTACAGTGGAACCTCAGTTTTCGTGATTAATCCATTCGAAAAAGTCTGACTAAAACCGAATGTGTGAAAACTGAAGTAATATTTCCCATAAGAAATAATGTCAATCCGATTAATCTGTTCCAGACACCCAAAAATATTAACAAAAAATATATATTATAGATAATAACTATATTTTTACATACAGAAAACAATGAGAAATAAATATAAATGACTAATGAAATGGATAAATGAACATTTAACATCACTTTTACCTTTATTGAAGACTCTTGTTGGCATATGGAAGACAGTCAATCAGCAAGAGAATCAAAATAAAGGAAATCCCACTTCTGGCCACATGATGGTGCTCCATTTTCAACTGTACGAAAACCGAGACAATGTACAAAAACTGGGACAAAATCTTGATGAAAAAAGTCAATGAAAACCGAATCGTACGAAAACTAGGGCATACGAAAACTGAGGTTTGACTGTATTTAGAAATATAAGATGCATTTGACAGGGGACTCTTGTTCTTGAAAGCTGATACCTAAATAAAGTGGTTAGTCTCTCAGGTGACACCATCCTCTTTGTCCTTAAGAACATTCAATATGCCATACTGGGTCAGACCAAGAGCCCATCAAGCCCAATATCCTGTTTCCAACAGTGGCCAATCCAGGCCACAATTACCTGTCAGATTCCCAAAAGGTATACAGATTCCATGCTGCTTCTCCCAGGGGTAAGCAGTGCATTTCACCAGTCCATTTTAATAATGGTTTATGGACTTTTCCTCCAGGAACTCGTCCAAACCTCTTTTAAACCCAGCTACACTAACAGCTTTTACTGAAAACTGTCGTTAGCTTACAAAATGTTTAAATTCGTGCCAATATTCCTGCAAAGCTGCACATATCTCAGCACCTCCCCCTATCGACAGCCACATAGTTGGAGGACTCCCTGTAGACTCATCTGCATATCTGTACCAGCAGAGGACTCCAGAGGTCACCGCGAGTCAGCCAGGCAAGAGCTGCCCCAGCAGCAGAAGACTGGACAACTGATCTGCATGTCTGCCCCAGCAGAGGACTCCAGAGATCACCATAAGTTGGCCACTACAGCCCCAGCATTCATCCCAGCAGCAAAATACTGGAAGACTCATCTGCAAATCCATCCTAATAGCCCTAACAGAGGACTCCAGAGATAACTGTGAGCCAACCAAGCAAGAGATTCCACAGACCCCACACTCTCATCAGCAGCAGAAGACCGAAAGACTCTTCTGCATATCCATCTGGTCTCACTGGTATACAGTTTTTTAAAAGTTGCCTGCTTCAGACACAAAATCTGCCAATTCTTATGGATTTTGATGAGGGCTACTGTTTCCAAGATATCTAAGCTTTTCCATTTTACTCGTATATTTAGCTTGTTGGTAATAGAATTTTAATCACAAATTATTATAAACCTAGGTCTTATCATGTGTTTATGGTTGCCAAACATATATTTCCTTGATAATATTTCACCTGTCATCTTTGTATAAAAGTTTAAAAATCAGCCAAAGGGTTATTTAAATACAATTTATTACAAAAGTTAGCATGAAACAGGAAGCAAGAAACGACTGTGTATGCTTTAGTATTCATTTCAGACCTTATTTAACATCTATTCTGCGTTTCTTGGCTTGTCTCTTGTATTCTCTAAATGGAGTATCTCTTGTCACTGTCCAGCAATAGTCTGCAAGCATTGACAGGCTCCATTTTGCCTTGATAACTTTTCTCAGTTGCTGCAATATTCTGATGAAACACTTGCCATGCTCATTGCTCACTGCTCCGCAGTTTGGTGAAAAAAAAATTAAGATGAGAGTGCAAAAAATGTATCTTTAGTGACATGTTGCAGCCAAGACTTTTGTTTGTATTGAGGAGTTTTTCACCATCTCCCTGTAGTTTTCTGCCTTGTTTCTGAGAAAAATTGCTGCCACTAACTGGAAGGCTTTCCATGCCGTCCTTTCTTTACCACATAGTGCACATTTAGATGCATCATCTTGAAGAGGTTCATGAATCTGAGGACCAACAAAGACACTTTCCTTTATCTTAACTTCACTTAGGAGTATGTTTACTAAACCGTCTTAACATGCGCCCGACGAAAGTGTGCAGGATGCCATAAAAGGAGTGGGCATTTCGGTCTTAACGTAGCAAAACGGGATTATCGTGCGATAACGTGCACTGCGCACATTATCGTGCAAAACGCCGCTAAGCACGTTAACGCTTGATAATCTTAAGTAGGTGTGCAGACATGCAAACCTAGAAGCAGAGGTGTAGCACAATGGTTAATACACTGATTGATGGTACAGGGGTCATGAGTTTGATCCCCCAGTGTGCCTAATGCATAAGGCAGGCTGAGGCATCACCCTTTACATTTAAGTAGTGCTTTTTGAGGCATTTTACTTTTATTTTAATTAGTGCTGCCAGCAAACACACCCTCATGGTGGCGTAACCTAAGGTGCCGCATAAGGCACCCCATAACGCACTCCATAGGGCACATTATAAAGTGCACTGTCCGCCAAGGCACCCTATAATGTCCCCTATAGGACACCTTATTAGGCACCTTATAAGACGCTTGATAGGGCACTCTATGGGGCACCTTAAAGTTACAGTACTCTGAGGGTGTTTTTGCTGGCAGCACTAATGTACATTAAAAATAGACAATGCCTCAGACAGCCCTATCAAATAATCCCACCATGGGTTTGAACACATGACCTCTGGTTTCACAGGCAGTGAAGTAACCAGTGGGCTACAGCTGCCAACAAACCCCTGGCTGGCTGCAGAAGGACTGCATGTCACCACACAAACTGTCTGCTGTGGTTACCAGGATAGGGTTAACCCACCCGTACCCATGATGCACTGCACATGCAGATCAGCAGTCGACAGATGGGCACAAGATGGGGTATGCACCCCCACAGCACCTCGGCCTGGTAGGGGGCACTGACCGTGTGTGGTACTGGCACAGAGTAGCCACAGACCTTCACATTGTGCGGGTACTGTGCTCACCCTGAGGGCGAGGTGGGGCGCCCAGCACCAGGTCCATAGCACCTTTCATGGCTGAAATACGCCATGCTGCAGGTCCCCATCAGTGCTACTGTGTGTGATAGGTAGTTCCTGCAGACACACCTAGGTTACATCTGTGTCCTTCTGTATTTCACAGTCATGTCTAGCCCTAATGGGCTATGATGCACCCAGAATAGTGTATATCCTGTATTGGCGCCATGGTTATATGAAGGAGGTGAGGTGAGGTGAGGTGAAGTGAGGAAGGGGGGGGGGGGTGTTTGGACCCATAGGCAGATTACGTACCACCACACAACCCCCCCCTCTGGGGCTCAGGGTGGGAAACAGGATCACCCACCAATAGATCCACAATCTACCTCCCTGCAATGATGGCAGTAGAAGGGACCATCAACCCCAGTCCTGCTGGGGAACAGACACCCTACAGGGCAGGCAATGCAGAGTTGTACACATCCATAAAGCAATAGCAGACAGACAGTAGGCCTGGAAATGCTCAGCTGCCCCCCCACCACTATCTGACATTCTCCAGCAGCAAGCCTCCAGCTGCTGCATCCTGCAAGGTGTTCCGGCAAGACACATACTAGCTGCAGACAGTCTGCTAGCTAGTTCATAGTGCATGGTCCTGGAGGAGATGCGTGTACCCAGAACTGGGATGTCAGCATACACACCAAGCAGATAAGTCAGTGATTGGACCCCAAAAGAGAACCCTAGTGGTTGGGGCAAGGTACTTCAGGCCGGGGGTTCAAATCCCACTAGAGGACAGCAACCTTGGGCCGGAAGGACTGGGGTTTCTAGTCCCACAGGTGCTCCTTGTGGTCTTGGGCAAGCCACTTAACCCTCCATAGCCCATGTTCCCTGTAAAATAGTTATCTCCAAGTTATAATGCCCTGTTCAATGTAATTTCAGTTGGTTCAATGTAAACCACACTGATGCAGAATAGTGCAGTATATAAGAGAATCTAAATAAATAAATATCACATGAGAGAAATACTATATAGCACTATGGGGGAACCTAGCCATGCCGTGGTCACTACTCAGTCAGGGTGAGAGTGACCTCCCAGCAGGACATGCTGTGGCCACCCTGTCCGTGCAGGTGGTGGCCGGCCACTACAATGTCCGAGCCATTGCCCTATGCTATGTACAGATGAATCCAGGCCAGGCCACCCTATCCAGGCTATTCCCACAGTACCTTGCTCCTCATTATGCACATTGGCAGGCCAATACTGGCAACAGTGCTAGCAGTGTGGGCTGAGGAAGGTGTTAGCAGCCACCACACACTGGATAGACAGACACTCCCCACACCTATGCCAGCATTGTGCAACTATAGAGGTGTTTGGCAGCCCTGGCCACCACACCAGTCCTGGGCACAGTGCAGGCATGGCTATGGTACACAATACTGTTGGGGTCACCCCCCAGGGTGGTAAACACTGTCAGACACAAGACCTGTAGCACACTCCACAGATATTAGAAAGGTTGCTATGATGCAGCTCACTCAGAAAATTGTATTTAACCTCGGAATTGCTATCTGCCAGTAATCATAGCAACCTTTTGATAGCTGTGTACTGTATTCCCAGGTTTAGGGTGGCATTGCTAAGGTATTGTAAACAGGGGCGCTGGGTGAGAATGTCCACAGTCTTGGCAAAGGCAAATATTAATATGACTTGCAAAGGATCGTGGGAAATGTAGTCCATTCATACCAGACTCAGCCGTTCACAATAAATTAGTTGTGCTTGCTCGAATGTAAAGCAAAGAAGATATTTTATTTATGGGGTTATTTCTCCCAACATAGATATACTTGGTAGCACATAAAAAGGAATACTTGCTTTCAGTATTATACTTAGAAAAACAAATAAGGAAAAAACAACAGCTGAACTTGTTAAGCAATCAAATCAAAGCATAAAGACTTTGATGGGAACAGAAAGGTCTTTTCTGTAGGCTCCTGCTAATTCTCCTTAGCAGTGCTTCAAAGAACAAAGAAAACCCACAAAGTAGGAAAAAAACTGTTCTTTTTCAGGGATATCTTCCTGTATCTTCACACACACTCAGAAGTGTCCCTCCAGAGCTCACAGGCAATTAGGCAAGGCTCAATTGCTAACCATTACCAGCTGAAACCCTCTTGGCTGGTTTACTTTCTATTACGTGGCTCAAATCCTACTCAGACGCTTTTCTGAGTAGATTAAAGAACATGTTTATATTTCTTTGTGATGGTTGTTGTATTTTGTGACAGCATATTACCACAGAAGTTTAGACAGAGAGCAATCCATGTATTCAAAGTCCCCATTTATACCATCTTCCCCTTCTTCAACTATCATGGGTTCAATATCATGGATTGGCACAGAGGAATTTCTCAATGGAACACTCTCAGGACAATACTTGTTTCCCTGCTGTCTTCCCAGTGAAGAGCTAGGGCATATATCAGTGTTCATACCTGAGCTTCCATTGCTGTTAGAGTTCCTCTCTAAATATCCTGGCCAGTATGTAGTCCAGTTCTTATGTCCAGCCTTCCAATCAAGATCCCTGGACACTGGATCTCTCTTCACATACCTTCTTGCACTGGTCTTAGGGTCCCTTCCAAGTGCAGCCGTCTCCCTCACAGGTGCCGTCCGGGGATTCCTGGCTCTGCAACCCCACTCCTCTGGCTTTCCCCAGTTCAATGGTGTATGCTTGCCTCTGGAATGCCTCCCAGTATACGTACTGCTATGGACTCCTTTAGACCTCCCAAATGCTTTTCTCTTCTTTCTTCCAAAGTGTTTCTTTCTTTCTCTGTCCGTCAGCTCTGGCTTCTGCTGATGATGATGGTCAGGATGATCAAGGTGCTTCTGATGATCAAGATGATTCTGCTGCCTCTGATGATTCTCTGTAGAATAAGCTTTTCTTTTATCCTGCTTAGATGAATGCTCCACCCTAGCACAGCGCAGCTGTGCTGAATCAAGCCCTGCCCTTGGAGATGAGTGCTTGGGGATTACCTCATAGCCCTCCTGATTGAACACACGTTTCCCCACTTCAGCTCTTCTAATGGCTGTTGGAAACCTGGTGCATTCTGGGACTGGTAGTCTTTTATGGAAACATTCTGTTTTATTATTTCTACCAGAACAGACAGGTTGCTTGTTCAGAGTCACTTCACCTCTATTATAGCTCCTTCCTGAACTATGATAAGCTTCCTTATCACAGTATTCAAGTGCTAGTATTGGGAGATGCACGCAGGGCCCAACATCCTGCCTCTCCAGGAGGCATTGGATAATGGAGTCTGTGGGTGCAGGTGTGTCTATCCCTGTTGGCCGCTGCTTTAGGGCAGAGGTTCCCGACTCCAGTCCTGGTGGGCCAGACACTCTTTGGGTTTTCATGCTGTCCCTCATGCATATGCATGAGATACATCTGCATACCATGGGGGCGGCGCATAGAAATGCAGCACAGGCATTTTTATTAGAGACAGCATGTAACCTGAATGGTGTTTGGCCCTCCAGGACTGCATTTGGGAGACTATGCTCTAGGTAATGCGCATGTTTATGGTGTCTGTGCTCTGTAGGGTAAAATGTAGGTGTTTTGGGCATGTTTACGTCATCTGCAATAAAGGTGCTGTCTGTATTAGCATGTTTTAGTAGTGGGTAAAATATGGGGACTGGATTGGCAGGAACCACAGCTGGGACTTGAACCTGTGACCTTCTGCTTCTGAACACACTGGTTGTGTGCACTGCACCACTATGTTGCCACAGAGACAGTGCATTCCCTGGTGATACCATGACTGTTCGTCAGACAGGGCCTGTCTGTTGCAGTGCATGGCATCCACCTACACAGGGCTAGGCCACGGTCTGCTCTGGGCAGCTGCCACTGCCCCCTCCACCACCAGTATCCCTCTGCCACCATGCTGACATGCCCTTCTGCTGGTGGTGCTGGTGGAGTGCAGTCTCAGGCCATCCAGTGTGCGGGTAGGCAGTTGCCTATGGTGCGGGTTCTGGGGTAGGGGTGCCTGCATAGCTGTCCACGCTTCCCCCCAGCACCACATGCCAATGTTCCGTGCCCTTCGGGGTACCTGCTGGGTACTATCCCCTGTGACACTGTGGGAAGCACACTCATGCCCATGTTGGGCCCTCAGCAGTTGCTGTCTGGCTGCTCTACTGTTTCAGCATTCCTATGGGCCAGCTAGGGATCACCCTAGTCCGCACTGTGGGCCAGCTGCACCGCAGCATGTGCCGCCTGCAGCCCTCTGTGTTCCCTTTTCCAGCATCTGTCCAGTTGCCCATTCCGACATGCCCACCCTGCTGTTGTGGAACATGTGCACGCCATAGGAAACCTGGCCTATGGAGTCAGAAACCCTGCTCAGCGCAATTACACTGTGGGCTCATTCACCTTGTATGGGGACGGAGCACAGACCCTTCCAAAATTCATATCTTTTTTTTTTGAGCTTTCTTGGGAGTGTTTTTTGATGTTTCCATTGATATCACTATTGGCCAGCTTGGTTATTTTATTTTTACATTTTCTTCTGTACATTTGCAAGGTTTATTTGCCCTTTTGTTCCGTGCACATGTATCACACTTATCACTTTTTTTAGGTTTCCCTGGTTTTGCTGTACATTGCTGGCGGAAATGGTTTCTTTTCCCTTTAAATCAGCTCTAACGCCAGGGTTTCACTGGCATTACTTTTGAGCCTTGGATTTCACAGCGTTAGTGTGTGGGGAGCCTCTCCCCTCCCACTCTCCACCCATTGACCCCTTCTCTCCGCCCCTGGGGAGCCTTCCTCTGCCCTCCGGAAGCCTTTCCCCGCCTTCAGCGCTCGTTTGCGCCGCTGCACGCGTTATCGCGTAATAAGGTACCTGTGCGCCTGATAAAGCGCCATTATCGTGTGATAAGGTACCTTATTGCGTGATAACATCACAGAGCGCACATTAAGACGGTTTAATAAACATGCCCCTTAGTCTTGGAAATCTCCTGCTGAAATACTTGAAAGCTGGTTTTGTTTTGTCCATGGATTTGACAAAATTTTTCATTAGACCCACCTTAATGTGTAAGGCTGGTAACAAAATTTTCCTTGATTCAACAAGTGGTTGATGTTGCACATTTTTCTATCCAGGCTCTAATGACTGTTGGAGTAGCCAATCTCTCTTGTTTTAGTGGGAATCTTTCACACGGCTATCCCATTCATAGAGAAAACAGCAGTACTTAGTGTATCCAGTCTGCAGACTGAGCAACAGAGCAATGTCTTTCAAATCGCCACAAAGCTGCCACTGATATTGATCATAGTTTCTGCATCTCAACAGCTGTTTTATATTGTCATGAGTTTCCTTCATATGGACTGCATGACCAACTGGAATCAATGACAAAACATTACCATTATGCAGCATAACAGCTTTAAGACTCATCTTTGATGAATCGATGAACAGTTTACCAGGGACAGAATTTTTCCTTTATTGATGTTGAGCAATTACAAAAATTTCTGATTGACAGGGAATTGGTCGAGAAAAATGGGGCAGGATAATTGAATTCATATGTGCTCCCTTATGTGGAGTTTCTTTAACTCCTTATTACTTAGTTACTTTTATTTCTTAAAAATAATGGCTGTTTCTCCATGATGTGGTTTATTTTATTTTACTTTCATTGTTCCTAATTTGGATTGTATATTGAATTTCTTATGATTTATTTTGCAATGTATGTATTCAAGGAAGAAAAAACCTTAAATAAAAGATTTAAAAAAAAAAAAAAAAAAAAAAAGAACAGTCTCCACTCAGCTGGATGATGAATGATGTTGAGGGCTGTCATCATACCATCAATATTTTTGAGGCTACAAGATCACCTTCCATGAAGAAGAATGAAACAAGATCCTTTTGACGTTCACAGAACATGGAAATCCTAACATCACCTGACAGGAGATTCCACTGCTGCACTCTGAAGCCCAACAGCTCTGCCTTACTCTTAGATAGTTCTAAATCCCTGGCAAAGTCATTCAGTTCACCTTGTGTTATGAGGTGTGGTTCAGAGGAGGAGGATGGGAGAAAATCTGGGTCATGTGACATTGATGGTTCAGGATCAGAAGTTTTATCCTCTTCCTGGTCTGACTCAAGTGAGAATGATTCTGGAGCATCAGGAACTGGCAGTCCTTCTCTATGGGGGTACTGGGCATATAGCACAGTCCACTTTTTCTTCTTCGACAAACCTTTCCCAAAAGGAGGCACCATGCAGAAGTAAGAATTGCTTATATGATCTGTCGGCAGTCTCCAAATCATTGGCACTGCAAAAGGCATGGATTCCCTTTTTCTGTTCAAACACTGGTGAAGATTTCTGCACAAGTGTTGCAGCATATATGTGGGGACCAGCTCTTGTTCTGATCTACAATTTTGCAGCCAAACTAAAGGTGGTAGGCTTTCTTAATCAAAGCAGTTATACTGTGGCTTTGTGATGCAAAAGTCATTTCACTACAAACGTAGCAGAAATGATCTGCATTATTCAAACAATTATGAGGCATCTCTTTACTTTGGCTAAATGGGAAAAAAATCAAACACTGAGAAGACTGGTCTACAGCCAAAATACTGTACTACTGACAAGTTATGTTCATTAAAAAAATGTTGTGCAATTTGTTAATTAAGTTGAGTTAGGTTTGCATCATCTATGACTTCTAGGAATAACATGATGCAATTCATATCATATATGATACAATAGCACCTTCAAATTGCATCATTCATTAATTGCTATGCCTGAAAATCAAGTACTGTCCAAATGAAAATTTAGATTTATCACAAATCCAGTTGAAGATGTACATGTATTTTAGTAATTTATGGTTTAAATTGAGATCTCTTCCCATTATAACTTGCATATCTTTAGCACTTATTAAGTTGAGGTCGTATGTATTGACCCAGCAGTGTAAATTGAAAACTAGAGCCAATAAACAGTTTTAAGCATCATTTTTGTTCTCAGTGATCCAGACTTAGTCAAGTGTGCCTGAATCTATTTTGGAAGCATTTTTGGCTGTAGAATAGTGTCTTTCTCGTTACTTCAACAGGTACTAAAGCTCCATCAACTGGACGATGGCTGGGAAAAATTGTATTGCCAAAGCTGTTGCCTGTTACAGCTTCTGTCTCTGACCAGATAGACAACATGATGTCAGTTGAGGGACCGGTTCCATATGCAAGATGCCTGCAAGCTGAAGCCCTCATGAAACAAGTGGAGGAGTTCAGACAAGAGGTGGAGAGATTGAGAAGCATTCAAGATAGTGAGAAGTACATTGATGAGATGCTTCTTGAAGCATCCAAGTACTCCGACAGAGGTGAAGATAGTATACTACAGAATGAATAGAGTTGGACATGAGTCACCAGAACCTGAAAAATCAACAGTCCAACTCCTCCAGCCCTCAAATGCAGCCCTGAAGGTGGAGGAGGTGAAAGCATCCCAGAAAAGAGACGAACCAGAGCTCAAGTACTCCAAAGTTGCAGAATCAGTGACCACAAGTAAGCAAAAGGTAGTGGTGGCTGGTGACTCTCTTCAGAGGGGTACCGAGGCACCCATCTGTTGACCAGACTTGGTATTCTGTCTGCCAGGTACCAATATCCGAGATGTTATGGAGAGTTTGCTGAGGCTCATAAATCTTACTGATTATTATCCACTGTTGCTCATCCATGTTGTCACAGAGGATATTGCTAGGTTTCCCTCTGATTGTATCAAGAGTGACTTCATGGCTCTGGGACAGAGGATGATGCAAATAGGTGTGCAGGTGGTGTTTTCTTCAATCCTCCCTGTTGAAGGTAAGTGCCGAGGCAGAGAAGCCTGCATCCTGGAGATGAATGCATGGCTGCATGGATGGTGTCATTGACAGCGTTTTGGTTTCCAGGATCATGGGATGATTTTCCAAGGGCTGCAGAGCAGAGATAGCGTCCACCTATCCAAGAAGGGAAAAGTGTCTTCCACAGCAGACTGGCTAACCTACTGAAGAGGGCTTTAAACTAGATCCATTGGGGATGGTAAAGAAGGCCCCCAGGTAAGTAAACATTAAATACCTCTGTAGAAATGGGTAAAAGGGGCAACATCTGGAAAGCAGTGTGCATAAATGCCCGTAGTATGGGAAATAAGATCCCAGATGCTGAGGCTTTAATGGAAAAGGCTGATGTGGATTTATTGGCAGTTACAGAGACATGGTTCACAGACAATCATGACTGAAATGTAATTATACCAGGCTGTACTTTATTCATGAAGGACATGGGAGGAAAAATTGTAGAAGTGGCACTATATATAAAAAATAATATTAAAGCTATAGAATTACAGACCTTAAAAGGGAGTGAGGAGACACTGTGGATTAAACCATAAAGTGGGAATGGGAAATCCATTTGCATTGGTGTGATATGATATACATATCTCCTTCACAAGGAGAAGAAGTGGACAGAGATTTAATAGAAAGCATACACAGTATTGCCATGAAAGGGGAAGTGCTACTGATAGGTGATTTCAGTATGCCGGATGTTGATTGGCACATTCCTGCTGCGGTGTCATCTGAAAGTAAGGAGAACCTGGATTCTCTACAGTGGGAACTATTCTGGCAACTGGTAACACAACCCACATGTGAAGGGGCCATATTGGACCCGGGCTTACCAATGGGGAAAGTGTTTCTGATGTTATAGTAGGAGATCATCTCTCATCCAGTAATCACCAAATGGTGTGGTTCAGTATTAGGACTAGGTCTGATAAAGTCCATTCAAAAGTGAAGGTCTTAGACTTTAGTAAAACTAACTTTGCCAAGATGGGACAATACCTCAAGTCTGACTTCCGCTCAGTACTTCAGGCCCTCATCGTCTCCCTTCTAGATTTCAGTAACAGCGTATACCAGGGGCTCCCTAAACTTGCACTTCATCAGCTACAAATGGCCCAACACACTGCAGCATGCACCATACTAACAGCAAAAAAGAACGATCACATTACTCCAGTTTTACCTATCTACCTGTATACAGCCAAATTAAATATAAATCAGTAATGAACATATTCAAAACCCTACAAGTCCAATCATCGCCATACCTAAGGTCCCTTATCCGAACATCAATAACCACCAGAAATAGGCGCAGATATAACCAGAACTTACCAGTGGAAATAACATGGTTAAACCAAAATACTTGCAACAGAGCTTTCTCCACTTATGCCCCTGATCTATGGAATACACTCCCCAGCGACCTCAGAAAAACACACGACCCAACAAAATTCCTCAAAGAACTCAAGGCATTCCTATTCAAAGAACACTTCAAGGACTAAATGGTGTGTCCTCATGGAACAACAAACTTACAAATACTTATCTCTCTTTCAATTAGTACTACCCTCCCACATCCTCCAACTTTACTTCTCTTATCCATCTCCCCCAACAACACACAGCCTTTGTTGTACATAATTGCGATTATTTAAATATATTACGATCTATTGGCCATAGTTACCAAATGTAATCGTTCTGTTGATGTTACTAAAGTTCTAAGGTTCTATGTAGAACAGTTAGGGCCTGATATTCTTCTGGGCAGGCTATGCGCCGCATCAGCACAGAGCCCTGCTCGCCGACCCTTAAACCCAGATATTCAATGCTGAGGCCATATGCGGCCCCAGCATTGACTATCCATGGAATCGCCGCACAACCCAGAAGCTGCCAAAGCTAATTGGGCAGCAGCGATATTGCATGCAGCCTGGTTAGCATCTGCTCTGTAAAGATAGTAAGGGTGAGGTTGAGAACTACAGGCTGGTTAGTCTGACTTCTATAGTGAGTAAATTAATGGAAACGCTGCTAAAACAGAGTTGTCTAGAGTCCAATAAATTGCAGGATCTGAGACAGCATGGATTTACTAGAGGCAGGTCTTGTCAGAGACGCCCCTTGACTAAACAATCAATCTACGTTTACCCGTTCCACTCCATTCATTAATTTATAGTCCTCTTTTTTGAGCACCCTAGGGATGGATCCTAAAGTGACTGACTGGGTTAGAAATTGGTTGAGTGGGAGGCAACAAAGGGTAGAGGTAAATGGAGCATACTCTGAGGAGAAAGATATTACCAGTGGTGTGCCGCAGGGATCTGTTCTTAGTCCAATTCTTTTAACATTTTTGTTAGTGATATTATGGAAGGGTTGTTGGGTATAAGGTTTGCCTCTTTGCGGATGATACCAAAATCTGCAATAGACACCCAGGAAGGCGTAAATAACATAAGGAGGGATCTAGCTAAACTTGAAGAATGGTTGAAAATTTGGCAGCTGAGATTTAGCCCTAAAAAAAGCAAAGTCATATATTTGAGCTGCAAAAATCCAAGAGAGTGGTACAGAATATGGTGTGAGGTACTTCTGTCCACAAAAGAAGAGCAGGACCTAGGCGTTATTGTTTCTGATGATCTTAAAGTGGCTAAAGCGGTAGAAAATGCAACAGTGAAATCCAGAAGGATGCTTGGGTGTATAGGGAGAGGAATGGCCAGCAGAAAAAAAGGAGGTGATAGTGCCTCTGTGTAAGTCTTTAGTGAGATCTCATTTGGAGTATTGTATGCAATTCTGGAGACCACACCTTTAAAAGGATATAAACAGAATGGAGTCTGTGCAGAGGGTGGCTACTAAATAGTCAGTAGTCTTTGTTATAAACCATATGGGGATAGACATAAAGATCCAGTATATACTTTAGAAGAAAAGTGAGATAGAGGAAATATGATAGAGACGTTTAAATAATTCTGTGGCATAAATTCACAGGAGGAGAGCTTCTTTCGATTGAAAGTAAGCTGAGCAATGAGGGGATATAGGATGAGGGTTAAAGGGGACAGACTCAAGAGTAATATGTGGAAGTATTTTTTTACGAAAAGAGTGGAAGATGCACGGAATAGTTTCCTAGTGGAGATAATAGAGGCGAGGACAGTATCTAAATTCAAGAAACCATGGAACAAACACAGAAGATCTGTAAAGGACATAAAGGGACTATAGTAGTTGATAGGGAAGGGCAGACTAGATAGGCCATATGGTTTTTTTCTGCCATCATGTTTCTGTCTTTGTGAGAAGATTGCTCTATGCCAGAATGGTTTGATATTCATATTTATTTATGAAAACTAGGTTTCAGGTTTTACATTCTCTCTATCTGCAAAGGGAAGCTGCAGATTTAATATTAATCAACCTAAATACAGTACTACAACCAGAATTCCTCGTCATTTTCTTTTACTAGCTCCGTCAGCATGGTGACACTAATACGGTTTATTTATCAAGCAGTGAGCTTTATGTTTTAGAGCTAAGAGAAAAGAAATCATGGTGCTCAGGTCTCCTGGGTAGTAGGAAAAAGCTGCAGTCGCATTAAAATGCTTTCTTTGGCTCATAGGATTATTTGCTTATAAGACAGATCTATTTTATTTTTATCACATCGTTAAACTGCATATTAGTAGAAAAATTATTGTCTAGTATGTTCGGCTGAGAAATAAAAATAAATATTTATAGTTTTGTAAATACTAAGGCATACTACCGTACCAAGAGGTTAAAAATCTGTTCCACATAGATGGTTCATATTTTCATTGTGTCAGTCTTACTGGTGTTTGATAAGACACATAAAGGAGTTACAGGAGAAAGCCTGTCACTGGTATCCATGGCAACTCGAAAGATACTGAGGATCACAGAAGGATAAAGTGAGCCACAATAATAGGTCTCATTATATGGGCAAAATACATAAAAGGTTAAGGCATAGGTTTTTTTAATTAGTTGCTCAAAATAGCTGAGGCTAGAGCAAATGCACTGAAATAATATTCCAACTGCTGGAGATATTGTAGGTCGCTCTGAAGTTGACAGATATGCTGAAGTGATAACCTTTTATTGTACCAAGTGAAGAGTATCCAGATAACAAATGCCAATGCATGTATTGGGTTTTGGTAAACATTCTTAGAACATGAAAGGGCAGGGTGATAAAACCAACACTAGCTCCTTTGCCTGTAAAATAGATACTTAAAATTGCTCTGTAGTTTACCTGTTTTGAATACAAAGTACAGTAATACTACGGGGGGGGGGGGGGGGGGGATGGGGGGGGGGAAGGGGCACTTCTGCATAACTGCATAATGTTGAATTTGTGCAGCATTTCCTTCCTGTGCAGAATTCAGCACTTGCTGCTCAGATTTTACCCAGGGACCAGGAAGCAGCATGCCTTCTTGCAGAATTTCTTTTCTCTCATGTGCTGAAGGATGATGGCTGAACTACGGGCTGCAAATCAGTAGTCAGAATCTGGGCGGCCATGGAAATGGACAGGGCCCGATATGCATCTGCTCTCCTCCTCCTTTTGCTGTACTTGTCAAGGGGGCGCTAGGAGAGGGAGCAAGCTGAATAGATACTCATACTCCCTCTGTAGCCATCATCAAACCCAGACTAAAAATTTGTCTTTTTGAAGTTGTTTTTATGTCTTGACCTCTGCAAAACATTCTCCTAGAATCTCTTGTTTGTCATGTATCTTTGTCTTGATGGGACTGTAAACTCTATCAAGCAGGGACTGTCATGTCTGTACAGTGCCGCATATGCTGGTAGCACTTTAGAAATGACAGGTAGAGATAATAGCTGGTGTATGTTGGGGGAGGGCAAGGAGAGAAAGCGAGCTGGTGGAGGTGTGCTGGGGATAGAAAGAGAGCTTGGTGTGTGTGGCTATGGGGGGGGGGGGGCGGGAAGAACAGTGTGTGTGCTAGAGGGGAGGATAAGGGAGAAGGAGAGCTGGGGGGAGGGGGTATGGTAGAGGAGGTGATAGAACTCAGGAGGAGCAAAGGGAAGAAGGGAGAGAGAAATTGGGGACAGAGAGAACTGGGACTTGCATGGAGCTAGGGAGTGAGAACTGAGAGGCAAAGAAGGCATGGGGAGAGAAACAGAGAAAAATAACGGCAGATAAAGACCATAAAGTCCTTCCGTACCAACTACTAAGCTTTTTCCCTTAAAGATCCTCTGCATTTGTCCCATGTTTTCTTGAATTCAGATACAATCCTTGTCTCTGCTACCTCCACTGGGAAGACTATTTCACACATCCACACATCTAGCTGGAGGTCAGGGTGAGAGAAAACAGGGGAGCAGAAAGAGAGAAAGCTGGGGGCAGGGGGCGGAAGAATTAGGGAGCTGAGAAGGAAAGCTGAAGGTGTTCACCCTGGAGAGGGGGGTAGAGAAAGCAAGGGGTTTACCCTCCTGAAGGAGTGGTGAAGATCAAGCCTGGGGGGTGGGGGGAGGCAAAGAGACAGAGCGAGCTGGAGAGGTTGGAACCTGGAAAATAAGATTGCTTTGAAGGGTGGAGCCTGAGGATAGAGAAATCTACAAGGAACTTTCAGGATCTGGGCTGGAAGAATTCTGCACAAAAATTATAAATAAATATGCAGGACCCAATATTCAAAGGATTTATGCTCCTGACATGAGAGTTACGCTTCTAAATTGGCCTCTTTCAAAATTTAGTAGGGCTGAGTACCTAAATATTCTCCAGGAACAAGCAGGAAGTCAGTCCTCACTTATGGGTGACGTTGGCACTGACGGAGCACGCACGGAGCAATTCCCCAGCTTTCAAAGAAAACCTTTAGGATTGCTGCCACGCATGTGTGGTCCTATTCCCGCCCAAAGGTGCCATCTTGCTCAATCTCTCTTTTTCCGCAGAACCCTTCGGATGCACGTCCTCGTCCCTCGGAAAAAGTTGTTTTGTCTTCGGCCTTTTGGACTTCTTTCCGGTAGCACCGGTCCTCTTCTATCCTCCCCTTTACTCCCACTCCGGTGGTGGGCTAGGGGATTCCCTTTTTTCACTCTTTTAGTATCTTCTCTTTCGGGCCCTTTTCGCGCCCTTTTTTCTCCAACCGCTAGCCTTGAGGGTTTTTGATCTCGCAGGGATCCTTTTTGCCCCTATGACCACTGGATTCAAGAAATGTGACAGATGCTCCAAAAATATGTTGCTCATGGACACCCACGACTGTTGTCTAAGGTGACTGGGGGCTGACCACAACTTGGAGCTCTGCTCTCTTTGTAAGAAAATGTCCTCTAAGGTCTTGCTAAGCTGCAATCAGAAGTCTGACGACATTTTCTGCAAGGCAGCCCAGGGGTCTCCGGTGGCACCTCGCCCTGCCGATCCACCGCTTGCGGAGTCCCCTGCAGTGACCCCGTGCCCCAGGCATCACTCCAATCAGGGTTTGCCCGAGGTGGAGCGGTGAAAGAAGAAGAAGAAGAAGGCCTCGAAGTCGCTGTCGGGGGCTCTGGACAAGCACAAGCGGTCTCGTGCTCGTTCCCTTAGCCCTCCTTGGTGTTCCCGAGAGTCAGACAAGGAGTGGCCTCGAAAGGTACCTCATATGGACATGGAGGCCTCCGGCGATGGCACTCGGTCTCCTGAGGGTCGTCCCGCTGAGGACCCCCTCTCCTCCATGCCAGACCCAGTAACACTGGCTTCGACGTCACAGGGACCTACTCCTGAATGGGAGTCCTGTATGCTGGCACCGGAGCACAGTGTTTCTGGCTTTCTAGCTGCCCAGCAGGCGCTTTTGCCCAGCACGGCTGGCTCGCACCCCAAGACCAAGCGTCCCCTGCCTGGGATCCCAAAATTGCCTTGGAAACCCCCAAGAACCGTGGGCCTCGTGAGGGTCCTCGGCACTGGTCTCACTCGCCGTCCCGTTCCTCGGGGGCGAGGTCTTCCAGGGTCAGTACCTCCAGCTCCAAGCGGGCTTCGGTCACTGGACATGGGGATCAGCCTGACTCCGAGTCCTTCTCGTACTTCTTGGTCTAGGAATCGGATGGGGACAATTCCCCAGAAACCTGTGCCCATAGGGATCTCCCCTCTGATCCATCCCCTCTGCCTCGCAAAGCCGATCGCCTCCCGAGGACACCTCTTTCCTGATGTTTGTGTGGGATATGGCTCGGGCCCTCAATCTGCCGACTCAGACCGAGGAGGAGCCGAGGGCAGAGGAACTTGACATCTTGCAGTACGAGTCTCCACCCAGGGAGTCTCTTACGGTTCCGGTACCGTCCATCCTATTCTGGCTGCTCCTCCACATGTGGGAAACACCCCTCTTTTGGTCCCTATTGTCAGTAAAAGACTCGATGCCATGTATAGCGTCCAGCGTGGCCCAGGGTTTCGGAAGACCCAACTTCCTTATACCTCCATGGTAGTCGAATCTGCGATGTGGAAACAGAAGAGCCCGAAGTCACACTCTTTGGTCCCGCCTGGTAGGGAGTCCAACGCTCTCGACGCCCTCGGGTGCAAGGCTTACCAGGGATCCATGCTGGCATGCCGTTTCCAGGCGCACCAAATGTATATGGGTATGTTTCTTAGCTACCTTGCCAAAGAGCTTGGCGGGTTTTCCGCAGGCCTCGCTGGGGAGCAGCTTTTCAGGTTTCAGACCCTCCTGAGGTTGGTCGCAGACTGCTCAAAATACTTTTCCCGCACAGCATATGATGGGTTCGGGTCTTCTGCCCGAGTAGCAGCGGCTGGCATCAGAGCCCGATGCCAGGCATGGCTCCAGTCGTCGGACCTGGAACAGTGGGTCCTTGGTGAGCAGCTGTTCGGAAAGCCCATGGAGGACAAGGCAGCTGAGCTCGAGATGGAGTTCGTGACTCGCACCCATCTCTCCCACAAAACCTCCTCTCTTCCATGGAAGAAACAGCACAGCAAAAAAACTTTCTTCCAGAGGAAAAGGCTCCCCTACCGGGGATACCCATCATACCCGCTTGCCCCTGCGCCGATGACCAGTGCTCAGGGCAAAGGGGGAGCTCAGGGTCACCGGAAACCCAAGGGGCCCAAGACCCAACCACTGGCATCACCCCAGGCAGACAAAAACACCAGTCAGGAGACGTGCCAAAAGAGGGTGAAATTAAACCTTTATTGTCCAGGGATTGAGGGATGCCAAAACCCGACACTGGCTGTGTTTCGTATGAAACCTCTTCAGGGGTATGGCTCAACTACAGGTAAAAAACATAAATAATTAGAACAAAACATAAAAAACATAAGAGTAATTAGTGAAATAAAAAGCTAACACTTAACCTCAATGGTACTTAAGAACATATAAAAGCATGAACTCAAAAAGCAAACGTTTGAATAACATTTAAAAAAATTTGCAAATATATAAATGAACCTCATATGTAAACAAGATAAGTAATAAATTATAAGTTAAAAACATAAGACAGCAACAATATACATCAAAATGCATCAAAATACACCAAAAGTGCATATAAATGTAAACAAGACCAACCCAATGCATAAATATAATGCATGGATAATAAAACATTTCTCAATAAATAACATTATAAATACATAAACAATAGTAAATGATAATTAAAAAATTAAGAAGGAAAGTAAAAAGAATAAAAACAAGAAGATCAGCAGGGGAGGACTAATAACAACATAATAAACTACTAAAAAGGTAAACTAAAACCATAATAACCCATTAGATGTATCTAAAATAAGACTAATAAGATAAAAGTAATGTATCCAATTGTAGTTATTATTGAGGAGGACTACAGAGCAAAAAAGGGGAGCTAGGGGAACCAGTGGCAAATCGAAAAAGAATGCAAAGACAGAGAATGTGAATCTATAAACCTACCACTAAACCACGAATGGTCTGAATGAAACCCTTTGAAAAAGGGGGGATCCTGAGGATCATCTACCTTGAAAAAATAAATAAATAAAGGATGGTGAATGTCGTTGTAAAAAACAATGATGGTACGTATTAATGTTATAAAGAAATAACCTTTTGTATTTTGGTACAGTGAAAAATATATGACAGCTCACAGATAAAAACATCCAGTTGTTTAAAAGATGCGAAAAAACAAACAATCATAAATCTAGTTGTGAAAAGCAAACCATTGGACTTCCAAATATGAATACAAAAACTTACAGCATAAAAAAGAGCCTTCTGTAGTATGTCCAACGATGTTATCAATGCCTTTGAAAGCTATGTAATTCTGTATGCGAAACAAAAGAAATTGCTGACAGACTTAAAAATTACTCCAGGTTTGAAACTCGAAAAAAAATGAAACTACCGACGAACTGTGTCCACAAACAAAATTGTTTTAAAAAATAAATAACTGGGTTCGCCGTGTGTACGCACAGCAATCGTATATACATCACATCCAAATAAACGAAACTGTTGTTAAGGGATACAGGACAAAAGTAAATAGTTTTATGTAGAAAAAGTAAGATATAATACAACATCACAGTGTTGAATAAAACGACGCATACCACAATTTATAAAACCAAAAAAGCCAAGGGTAAACTTCAAACGTCTAAACCACCCGAGAGATTGCTTTCTATATTGAATCCCGCGTTGCCACCTACCATGAGACATAAAGAATGAACCAAAACCAGGTTTTTTGTATGAATATTATACCCGTGCTAATGCAGGGAACCCATTACTCACGATTGAGGAAATTCTCCCAAACAAGTCAATTGTTTCTGACAAACCAAAAAACGCCAAGGCATGCGCTGTAAGTACTGACCAAAAGGGGAGGAGCTATAACCAGAACTCCAAGGGAAAAAAAGGGGACCATGTAATTACATCTGCTACTGTGAAAATCATGAAATTTTATGCACATGTAACTGTTATCGGCTTAGAAATTCAAGTGGAAAAAAGGGGACTTGATATGCTATATGCACACGCTACATTTGCCCTTAGAGACAAATGCAAAGAAAACGGACTTATTGTAAAATAATGCGGTGCAAAAGCTTGCAAGAGTAAAACACAAACAAGGGGACCTAATGATGAATAATTTTATATAGAAAACACCACATTGTATAAATGGAAATATATTTTGTAAATCCAAGGAGCCCAAAAGTAAACTCCAACCGTAAAAACCAACTGCCCATCTAGAGGAGTGCTATTTATGGTAAATATAACCTTGACACCTAACAATATGCATTAGAAATTAAACTATAAAAATTGTATTTATGTAAATGATATAAACGAGCGAATGAGGCCAACATTTACAAATGGGAGACACCTCCCAAATATAACACCTAATTCTGACTGACCAAAAACCCCAGAAGCAGCGCTGTAAATGCTGATCTAAAAAAGGGGGAGGGGCTATGACCAAAGACACAAGAAAACACACCAAAGTCGGTAAAATTAACCACGCTATAAAAAATGAATAATGCAAAACAGATGTAATAATTATAAAAAAACCGACAAATCTTTATCAAGATTAAGACCATGTGGAACCATAGAATTGAGGAGAAATATATACTTCTGTTCTAACCGTAAAGTAGTTTTTTCTAAATCTCCCCCTCTCCAGTTTTGTTGTACCTTTTTTATAACAAAAAACTTGATATCCATTATTTTATGTCCCATTTGTACCCAATGAGACACTAAAGGCTTGTCTTCCAACTTCCTGGGGTTTTGATGCCGAAAGCATAGTCTCTCGCCTCCCGGGGATGTTTCCGCCCGTGGGAGGACGCTTGTCTCTTTTCGTCCCCAAATGGGCAGTTATTACATCAGACACTTGGGTCCTGCAGGTGATCCGGGATGGGTATCGTCTTCAACTAGACAGATTCCCTCCTCTCTTCTCCCCAGCGGAGCCTACTCGGCTTCCCTCACACCAGGCTTGCTTGCAGCAAGAGCTGAACAACCTCCTCGGACAACAGACGGTCGAAAGATTATCGCCAAACCTCCGAGGTTGGGGATTTTACTCCCGGTACTTCCTCATTCCGAAGAGGATGGGGGGGCCTGCACCCCATCCTTGATCTCAGGAATCTGAACAAGTTTCTGGTGTGGGAGAAGTTCGAAATGCTATTGCTTGGCGTCCTGCTGTCCTACCTCCGGTAAGGTGAATGGTTATGCTCCTTGGATCTCAGAGATGCTTACACCCACATCCCTGTCCACCTCAAGCACAGGAAGTACTTGCATTTCGGGGTGCAAGAAGAGCACTTCCAGTATAGAATGCTCCCTTTTGGGCTCGCATTTGCCCCGCGAGTCTTCACCAAGTGCCTGTCAGTGGCCGCGGCCCACCTCCGGCTGCAGGGCATATCCGTCTACCCTTACCTAGACGACTGGCTCGTCTCGGGCACATCAGCGCAGGAGGCTCGCCTCCGGCGTCGCGCATGGTCCTCCTCCTCGAACGCCTCGGTTTCCTGGTCAACTACTCCAAATCCCACCTCGAACTGGTGCAGACCTTAGAGTTCATTGGCGCTCTTCTCAACACAGAATGTGCGACCGCCTTTCTCCCTCGAGCACACGCAGATTGGCTCCGCACTCTGGCCACCGAGGTCCAAGGCCAACCCAGGGTCTCGGCACGGGACATGCTGCACCTCTTGCACATGGCCTCAACCATCCATGTCGTTCCACATGCTCGCATGCACATGCGAGCGGCTTAATGGTGCCTCAGAGCGCAATGGGCCCAAGCCTCGGGCCTCCTGTGGGACCCCGTCTGGGTGTCTCACAGTCTAGTTGGGTCCCTAGTCTGGTGGCAGAATTCCCAGAGCCTCCTTTGGGGCATGCCCTTCTAGACTCGACAGCACAAGCTCATCTTGACGATGGATGCCTCTCTGTACGGCTGTGGAGCCTACTGCAGCCACCTTTGCACCCAGGGGCGGTGGTCTCCCAAGGAATCTTGGCAGCAGATCAACCTGCTCGAACTTCGAGTGGTCCGGTTGGCCCTGAAGGTCTTCGAGTACCACCTGAAGGGCAAGTCGGTGCTCGTGCAGACTGACAACAGTCGCGATGTTCTGCATAAACAAGGAGGGGGGCACGTGCTCCCGCCTCCTCTGTCAGGAGGCAGTCCTCCTCTGCTCCTTTGCTGTACGCAGGGGCATGACACTAAGAGTGGTTTACCTCCCGGGCCAGGAGGAGTAGCCTAGTGGTTGGGGCAAGGTACTTCAGGCCGGAAGGTTGGGGGTTCAAATCCCACTAGAGGACAGCAACCTTGGGCCGGAAGGACTGGGGTTTCTAGTCCCACAGGTGCTCCTTGTGGTCTTGGGCAAGCCACTTAACCCTCCATAGCCCATGTTCCCTGTAAAATAGTTATCTCCAAGTTATAATACCCAGTTCAATGTAATTTAAGTTTGTTCAATGTAAACTGCACTGATGCAGAATAGTGCGGTATATAAGAGAATGTAAATTAAATAAATAATAAATAAACCTCCTCACAGACAGACTCAGCAGGCTCCTTTGCCCACACAAGTAGCACCTGAGTCCAGAGGTGGTTCTCCACCTGTTCCGCCACTGGGGGACTCCATCCATAGACCTGTTCGCCAGCCCGGCGAATGCGTAGCTTCCCCACTTCTGTGGGCCAATACTGCTCCTGAGCAGGGTGGCCCCATATGCGTTCCTCCTGAACTGGACCTCCGGGCTTCTGTATGCATTCCCTTCCACTCCTCTCCTTGTGAGAACCCTCCACAAGATCCAGCGCGACCGAGCCTCGGTGATTCACATGGCTCCTTCATGGCCCCAAAAACCTTGGTTCCCGCTTCTACTGTGACTCTCGATGGAGTCTCTGGTCCCCCTGGGCAGTGCCCCAGGTTTGCTGACACAGGAGGAGGGATGGGTGCTTCACCCAAACCTGGTCTTGCTATCCCTGACAGCCTGGTGGCTGAATGAGTCTCTTTAGCCTTGCTGCACCTCTCAGTGGAGATCGAGGACATCCTCCTTGTGTCAAGGAAGGACTCGATGAGGCAGGCCTACACCCTGAAGTGGTGATGGTTTTCGATCTGGTGCTCCGAGTTCCAGATCGACCTGTTCTCCTGCTTCACCCATTGGGTTCTCCAGTACCTTCTCCACCTCTCACAGGTGGGGCTGAAGTCCAACTCGGTCAACCACTTGCCTGTCGAGGGTAAACCCCTCTCAGGCCAGCCTCTTGTCTCCTGCTTCATGTGGGACCTCTTGCTTTCCAAACCCCCCATCCAGCCTCCACCGGAAAAATGGGACCTGAATATTGTGCTCATTCAGCTGACGCGGCCGCCCTTTGAGCTAATGGTGACGTGCTCACTCCTTCACCTCTCCTGGAAGGTGGTTTTCCTGGTGGCACTGACCTCGGTGTGGCGAGTCAGCGAACTTCAAGCCCTCATGGCCGAGGCCCCCTACACCAGATTTTACAGGAACAGGGTGGTCCTTTGCAGCAACCCCAAGTTCCTACCAAAGGTTGTCTCAGATTTCTACCTCAATCAGGAGGTGGTCTTGCTGACTTTCTTCCCGAGACCTCACGCCGACCAGGCATTGGAGGTCCTGCATACACTCGACTGCAAGAGGGCTCTCGCCTTCTACCTGCACGCACCCAAGGTCATCGCAGGTTTGACCGGCTCTTCATCGCCTACGATCCCAACTGCCTGGGGATGGCAGTCACCAAGTGCACCCTCTCCATCTGAGTGGCAGACTGCATTGCCTTTGCCCAGGCAAAGGCGGGTGCCCTGCTGGATCGTCGGGTCACCACGCACGGCATCCACGCCAAGGCGGCATCGGTGGCTTCACTGCGCTCAGTGCCTCTGGCGGACATTTGCCAGGCTGCGACCTGGTCTTCAGCAAATACCTTCGCTTCACACCACTGCCTGGAGAGGGAGTCCCGCCGGGACAGCGCCTTCGGCCAGGCTGTACTCTGTAGTCTGTTCAGGGTATAAGCAACTCCTACCCTCCAACCCTTCTTCTGCGGCTACTGAGAGATTGCACCGAAGGCCTGAGGACTCGGGCTTCCTTCAGACATCGGCTTCTGCTCACGGCCTCGCGGAGGCATTTTTGGCTTGCAGGTTTCGGTAGCCTGTAGCTGGGGAATCCCATATGTGAGGACTGACTTCCTGCTTGTTCCTGGAGAAAGCGTAGTTACTCACCTGTAACAGGTGTTCTCCAGGGACAGCAGAAATCAGTCCTCACTACCCTCCCACTTCCCCTGAAGAGTTGCAATTTTTTATCCTTCCCTTGCCATCTGCTTTGTAGGGCTCTAGTTTTGAGACCTGACTGAGCAAGATGACACCTTTGGATTGGAAAAGGACCACGCATGCGTGGCAGCAATCCTAAAGGCTTTCTTTGAAAGCTGGGGAATTGCTCCACATGGGCTCTGTCAGTGCCGACATCACCCATAAGTGAGGACTGATTCCCGCTGTCCCTGGAGAACACATGTTACAGGTGAGTAACTACACTTTTTCTTACGATTTCCTAAACTCCTAAATTTAGGTGCATAGAAAGTGGGTTGCATTGGGGGTGGATTTAGACAGGGAAAAGAAGTAAGGGGCTTAGCATTGATTTTCAGCATTAGGCACATATATATTAGGCTCTTAAATCTAGGCAAATGAATGGCAGGCCTAAATTTAGGAGCATACATTTTAAGGTCCTAAATTATGATGAATTTTCAGCAGAAAGCTTAAGCTATTAAGTATCGGAATGTAACTTCCTTAACTGCCTAGCTGCTACCCAATATAGGCGATATATCAAGTAAATAAAACTATAACTGTAAGTGTGGCTGAAAATAGGGCACAAAGATAGGATCCTAAATTTAGGAATTCAGCTTACAAGCCTGCACTATTTTTCAGAATTTTAAAATATTGCTTGTAGAATTTTCAAACGTTTTCCACAAAATGTTGAAATTACTGTGCAGAATTCCTTGAGAGCTAACTGTATCTTCCTTTGTGTTTCACAAATGCATAGCTCATTGAAAACTGCAAAACCGAGCTGCCATGGATGATTAGTGCAAGAGATAGGGTTTCATATGTCATGCAGACTACGGTTACAAACCAAAGGCTTTGTAATCAATGGAACATTATTATTTTCACAGAGAGTTAAAAGCAATGGTAGACAATTGTAATCAGCAAGGGCAGAGATTAGGAGGAGGAAGTAAAACAATGCATATTTTTTTTAAAAAAGGAACTCAGTACCCACATTTATGTATCAATATAGATGTATGTGTTTCTATATCTATCTGTCTATCTGCTAAACAGAAATACTTTGGAGCTCACTAGGTTATATATTCCCCGTTGCTATAGAAACTAATTCTGCTGCAACTGTGAATGCTAAGTAGATTCCGCCATTGTGTTACCTTTGTACAATGGTTTCATTTTTTTTTGTATTGATGGACTGCAGATTTCATGATAGCGACACTAGTCTGCTATTAATACATGCACAGTTCACTGAGTGTTAAGAAACTCAAGGTACCTCTTGTTAATTACAGATAATTAAAATCACTCTAATGTACATACTAAGCATGGCATGACTACTTTTTGTTGGTTATCTAAGCTGGTACTTGTTTTGTATTTATGAAACACTCAGATAAATAGTGATTTCAAAATAGTCAATTTCCTGTATGATGCAAAATGCTGTTAATTTACTTGCCACAAAAACAGACGTAATTAGGCATATAGAGAGGAGAATTTTCAAAAGAATCTAGTTGGGTAGCTGAAGAATTACTTAACTAGATCCCTTGGGGTAAAAATTGCATGCCATACAGCAGATAAAAGTATGCATGCACTTTGAGAACACTACTGTTTTTAGCTGGATTAAAAAGCAGTGTTCCCAAGAGTGCGTAGAGATGAGGAAAGTAAACATGTGTAGAATTGCATTTACTACTATGCACATAGTTTATCTGATTTTGTAACCTGCATGCTGTTGGAAATAGCAGGGGGCTACCTACATGAACGCAATATCCATCTACCTTTAAGCAGCTTTGAAAATTTCTTTAAAAATATGTGGATTCGACAGGATACTGGGGGGAAAGATGGCGGTTGTGTGAACTCGCGGTGTTTGCCCTTTTGAGTCTCTGCTCTTGTTGGGCTCTGCGATGCTGTTCCAGCTGCTGGAGATAGGGCGGTGAAAGCGCAAGCAGGTGTGCCTACCCTGCCTTTTCAACACTGCCTGATCAATGTTGGGCTGATCAATGTGAGCCAACGAATGCGGCAGACTTGTAGGTTTGTGCCACTGAATGAAGGAGCAGCATCTTTGACGGGACTGCCGGGAGATGACTTGGCGAACTGAGCATTTCGGAAGTATGGCTTTCCCCCAATTTGCAGACCCCCTGCTTCAGCCCAGAAGTGTTGGAACACATGGTGGAGTGCCTCCCTTGGAGTGGACTGTGAGCACGCCTGTCTCGGGAGGTGAAGAGGGCCCACTGGTACTTAGTCCTCTTACCTCTGCTGCTGAGGTCAGTGTTGAAAAGGCAGGTATTACTGAGGCTGGGCATTCGCTGGATACAGCGGAAGGTGGTAGAAAGCTGACTCTGGTCATCGGGAGGATGGAAAAACCCACGAATATTACATTAAAAATGCTGTGGGACGTGGTTGCAGCAATGAACAATTCCCTGTTACTTGTGGTTGGAACTGTGAGTAATAAACTTGTGACTTTTAATACAAAATTGTAAGAGGTGTCCAGAGATCAGGCGGAACAGTCAGTGAGGCTGGCACAATTCTCTGAAAATCTGAAGCAGCTTCAGGGAGTGCAGGAGGTCAGGATGAAAGATGGAACTGTGTTCTCTAGAAAGTTGGAGTACTTGGAGAATCAGGCCAGGAAGTTTAATTTGAGATTGTTGAATTTTCCGCGTTCTCCTATGTATTTGCCTTTGGAGATGGTGCGTAGATATTTTGGGGAAGTTTTGCAGCTTTCCCAGGAGCATATACCCCCAACCTAAGTAGGGCTCAGTACCCGTCCCTGGGTTCTTCTCTTCTGGTAGCTGTGGGAGACACCTCCAATATGACAGGGAACCTTACAGGGTTCCTGGAGAGCTCATTGGAGATGGTTACGGGGTGCTCTACCTTGCTTATTATACTAGTTTTGGGAATAGATAAGTCTTTAATCCTAAGATCCTATTTCAAGAATTTCAGTGTGTAGTTTATGGGCTCATTTGTTCATATTTTCCCAAATTTGAATCGAGACACCCAAGCAAGGAGGAGGGAGTTCCTGGGTTATAAATCCCGGGCTCTCTCCATCGGTGGGTCTTTTTTGCTTAAGTTTCCCTCTAGATGTTATGTTTCATATAAAGGAAAGAATTTCCTTTTTTTGAGTCAAGACAGCTGCTGGAATTCTTGTTTGCCAGGGAAGAGCCCATATCTGTAAAAC
Organism: Ichthyophis bannanicus; assembly: GCA_033557465.1. Lineage (NCBI taxonomy): Eukaryota > Metazoa > Chordata > Amphibia > Gymnophiona > Ichthyophiidae > Ichthyophis > Ichthyophis bannanicus. The sequence goes on from CM066033.1 coordinate 441,028,962, forward strand.
TTCCTGCCCGGCTGATGCGTTAGACTCCACTCAGCCTGTGTGATGTGGTTTCTATATTTGGGTTTTCCAGTTAATGTACTTCTTTGCCCCTTATTCTTTTCCTTGTATTGTGGGCTTAATTTTGATATTTTCCTGGGGGAGAGGTGTCTGTTCTCTCTGGATTTTGTTTTCTTTGAATGTATATAATGACGTAAGTATCATGTATTTCTTTCATTCAGTTTATCCCTGAATGTTTTTGTTAAAATGCATAAATAAAAAAGTGAAATAAATAAATAAATAAATAAATAACAATATGTGATACAAAAGTAGCTACATAACTTTTCAGTAATGGCATAGTGAAAATCACCTTTATGCTTTTATAGTACTTGCAAGTCTATTTGAACATATAACAATTAAAAAGATTTTTTCATTCCAATATTCTGGTTAATAATTACATATTTTCAAGCATTTTTTTTCATTTTCCAACAGAACTGTCTATGCTCTGCAAGGGATGGGGGTAGTAGCTGAGTATTTCTGTGTGTATTTGTGTGTGTATTTTCTCTCTGCTAGGACCAAGGGGATGGACACGAGTCATGTCATAAAAACGTTCTCATCAGTTGACGATTGATTCCCTAGAGATATAACCTTCTCCTTCATTGCAGCAGCAGTAACAATAATGGATACTCTGTCATTGTTTTTCACTAGCAGGGGCGGCCCAAGGGGGGTGTGGGGCCATGTGCGGAGACTCATTGCGAGGCCTCATTTGCATAAGGGACCTCATTTTCATAAATATTTGCATAATGTTAACGTGCACTAACCTTTAGTAAACATGCCTCTTAATGAGTGCCTGGATAAAGAAAGACTACCAGATTTCTACATTACTATACTCCAGTGCTAACCGCTAGGCACATTAGGAAGTACTACAAACACTGCCCATTTAGAACCCAAAGCAAACCCACCATATCATAATAGCACTACCAGGACTCACAAAGTACCAAATCCTACCTATCTAAAAGACAACACTGCAAATATTAAACCAATACATCTCAGCGAATACCAATACATCTCCTACTGGGGAAAGAGAACAAGTGGCACTGTCAAATAGAAACTACATAAACAGAATACCTCAGCTCGATTACACATGCAGAACATAGACTGTCACCAAACAAAGAACAAGGGATCACAATTTAGAAAAAGGAAGACAATAATTAAACTGGGAACCCCAAAAGCCAAACTTGGAATGTACAACAACACTGGATAAATAAAACTATAAATTAATTTCCTCTTGTACTAAACAAAACACAAAGACGTTAACGATGCACATTTCCCAGAGCTGACATATTCCAGTTAATAAAGTCAAAATAAAAAAGTATTCTTCTACCTTTTGTTGTTTGTGCATTTTATTTTTCACTTGCAATTGCTTCAGTCACTTTCTTCAGGTTTCTTCTTGTCTTCTGCTAACTCTCCATTGTCTATTGTCCATTTGTCTTTCTTCTCTCTTCTAGTTTTTTTCCATTCTCTCTCTACATCTGCTTTAACATACTGATCTTTCCCCTTTTGCTTTTTCCTCCATTTCTTTCTTTATTCTTTTTTCATCCACTCAAATTTCACCCCTCCATCCTCAATCCCCACTTACTCTTCCAATACCCGACCAATCGTAGATTTTTTTTGCCTCCCACATAAAATATCTTTTCCCCTTTCCATCCTCACTCTCCCAGCCCGATCCCATTCTAGTCCTCCCGCCAACATCAGCTCCCTTCTAGTTCCAGCACCCACACAGATCTGATCTCTTCTAGTCCCATTCTCCCATCCCCCCGCATCAGCCCATTTCCAACCCTGGCTCCCCCATCAGCCCTTTCCAGTCCTATCCTAGCCCCCCCCCCCACTCAGCCCATTTCCAGTACAAGCCCCCCTCCCCATCAGCTATTTCCAGTCCTAGCCCCCCCCCACAGTCAATTTCCAGTCCAAGCTGCCCCCCCCCACTCAGCCCATCTCCAGTCCAAGCCCCCCTTCCCATCAGCTATTTCCAGTCCTAGCTCCCCCCCACTCAACTATTTCCAGTCCTAGCTCTCCCCACTCAGCCAATTTCCAGTCCAAGTCCCCCTCCTCATCAGCTATTTCCAGTCTTAGCCCCACCCCAAAGAGCCCCACGGCTATCCAACAGGTTTTAGAGGGAGCCGAAGAGACCCCGTCTCACATCTGACTGTCGCCAAAGTGAAGAGTGCCTCTTTTTCTTCACTTCAGCAGTTGTATTGTAGTATAGGATGCTGGCACGCTGAGTGCCGGGAAACAGTAAGTTCCCTTTGACCTCCAGCGCGCCAGCTGCGTATACTACAAAACAGCTGCTGAAGTGAAGAAAAAAAGGCGCTCTTCACTTCGGCGGCTGTCAGAGGTGAGCTAGGGCCTCTCTGACTCCCTCTAGAGCCACCCTGCCTGCCAGTGGCAAATACAAGATGTTGTTGGCACAGGGCCCCCTGAAGCGTGGGGCCCTGTGCAAGCAACATTCTCGCACAATGGACGGGCTGGCCCTGTTCACCAGAAAATCACATGATTTCCTATTCCCCATCTCAGAAATCTTCAAAACTCATTTTAAAACTAAGCAGCCAGTAATAGTAGTAACTTGTACACAAAGGCAGAAAGGGATAGCTCCCCACCATAATAGTGTATCCCTGTATCAGAGGCCTGACCCTTTTCTGAGTCTGTCTCTCTCTCTCTTCTACTCACCTACCCATCAAGGCAGGGGAAGGGGACTGAACTGACTCTCCTCAATTGTGATGGAGGGAAGGAATGAGATGGGACATGCAATATGTTTGAAATGTATATTATGTACTTTTATTTATTTATTGTACACTGCTCTGTTATAAATTGTTATGAAGAGCAGTCTAGTAAACTTGTAATAAACTTGGAAACTTGGTCGATGGGGGTTAATCGCTCAATTATATTGGCCAGTTATATAAATGTCTTCACACTATTCCTAAGAAGCCCTGTAACTTTAAGGGGGTGGGATGGATGGGATGCTGCTTCTTAAAAGCATAGGGAATTGCATTAGAAAGTGTTAAAGTACAGTGACAGCTCCTGGAATCCCCCTTCTACTCAATTCAAAATTAAATAATGGAGCTGACAGCCCTGCCGTTAAATTCCTGCTCTTTGGGGTTTCTAGTTCATCTGGAACCAGTCTCTGTTGGACTATGGTGTCATTAGCAACTATCTACAGTACCTTATGAAAGTATCCATCCTCTTGATTTTCGTCCTGTTTGTCGCATTACTGTACAACCTGGAATGAAAATGGAGTTCATTTGGATATTAGGCAATGGACCAAACAATATAGTCCAAATTGGTGAAGTGGAATGATAATAAAATAATTGTATATATTAAAAAACAAGTAAAAACTGAAAAGTTATGAGTGTATATGTATTCATCCCTTTAGCTATGAAACCCCTAAATAAAATCTGGTCCAACCAATTAACCTCAGAAGTCACATAATTAGTTGATTATGGTCCACCTGTGTGCAATCAGGGTCACATGATCTGTCACATGATGCCTGTATAAATATACCTGTTCTGAAAGGACCCTGACTCTGCAAAACCACTAAGCAAGCAAGATGAAGACCAAGGAGCACTCCAAACAGGTCAGAGACAAAGTTGTGGAGAAGTATAAATCAGGGTTGGGTTATTAAAAAATATCCCAAATTCTGAATATCCCACAGAGCACCATTAAATCCATTATAACAAAATGGAAAGAATATGGCACCACTACAAATCTGATAAGAGAAGGCCACCCTCCAAAATTCACAGACTGGGCAAGGAGGGCATTAATCAGAGATGCCACAAAGACACCAAGAATAACACTGAAGGCGCTACAAAGATCCAGAGCGGAGATGGGAGTATCTGTCCATAGGACCACTTTAAGCCATACACTCCATAGAGGGGGGCTTTATGGAAGAATGGCCAGAAAAGAGCCATTGGTTAAAGAAAGAAATAAGTAAACATGTTTGGAGTTTGCACAACAGCATTTGGCAGACCCTCCAAACACATGGAAGAGGTTCTCTAGTCAGATGAGACGAAAATTGAATGTTTTGGCCATCATGGGAAACGCCATGTGTGGCTCAAACCCAGTACTTCCCATCACCCTGAGAACATCATTCCCACAGTGAAACATAGTGGTGGCAGAATCATGCTGTGGGGATGTTTTTCATCAGCAGGGACAGGAAAACTTGTCAGGATTGAAAGAATGATGGATGGCACTAAATGCAGGGCAATTCTTGAGGAAAACCTGTTTCAGTCTGCCAGAGATATGAGACTGGAATGAAGGTTCACCTTCCAATAGGACAATGACCCTAAACATACTGCTAAAGCTACATTGGAGTGGTTTAAAGAGAAACATTTAACTGTCTTAGAATAGTCCAGTCAAAGCCCAGACCTCAATCCAATTGAGAATCTGTGGCATGACTTGAAGATTGCTGTACACCAACACAACCCATTTAACTTGAAGGAGTTGGAGCAGCTTTACCTTGAGGAATGGGTGAAAATTCCAGTGGCTAGATGTGCTAAGCTAATAGAGACTTACAGCTGTAATTGCTTTAAAAGGTGGCTCTACAAAGTATTGACTTTAAGGAGGGGGAATACTTATGCACACTCCTGATTTCTTTTTTTTTGTCTTAATTATTTGTGTCGCAATAAAGAATATTTTGCACTTTCAAAGTGGTAAGCATGTTGTGTAACTCACATGGTGCTATCCCCCGAATCTCCATTTTAATTCCTGGTTGTAATGCAACAAAATAGGACAAACACCGAGGAGATGAATACTTTCACAAGGCACTGTAGGCGTCCTCCACCAGTCCCCTTCCTTAATTTTATGTCCCTCTCTCAACTCAGTCCAGCAGTTGCAGTGATTGTCCACAGCCAGGGACCACAAATCTCAGCTCTTGCTGGAACCTGACTAATGTGGACTCTACATCTGGCTACTAGTTGTTGCCATCAATACTTAAACCTTTTTTATCGTTATGTCATGCTTAAAGGGAATTTTAGGAACATTTCGTTTGTGGCTAATACAGTTTCAGAAAAATAAATACTTGGAGAGGGATTTTAGAAAGGACGTCCAAGTTAAATTGAGGATGTCCGGGACAGAATGTGCAGAACAACACCAAGGACATCTGTGTCTCTGGCTGATTTCAGGTACATAGATGTCCTCAACCTGGACATGCACATGAGCGGCCACATAGACATCCCCAGCAGAGACACTTGGGCCGGAAACGCCCATCTCAGGCAAGCTAGCACACGAGGATGTTCAGAGGCAAGCAAAGTGAAAACAGCCACCATTCCCCCATCAGTGTTCATTGATATAATATAAAATACAAGGGATAGTACGAGTGTGTATCTCCTTCTCCACACCTTCCAGATGTTTGCCTGACAAAATGAGTACTTGTCAGATGCTGTTCATGCCTAGAGCAGGTGCAACTTCAGACACAATTTGGAAAGTACAGAGTGTTTCTGAGATCAGGTGGGGACATCCATGATCTCAAGGAACACGTGGGAATGCAGTCTTCACATATGGGTATCATTGGTACCAATGGAGCCCACACAGGAACGCTCCCCAGCATCCAATTGGAAAGCTTTTAGGAGCACTCCACTGCACCTGCACAACTGGCTTCCCAAGTCCTTTCCTCAATTCTTCATTTTCCTTGGAGCCAGCAGGTTGTTTTCTTCCGGTCACTGTTGAAAAACATCATTTTTATTTATTTATTTATTTATTTGAACAGCTTTTATATACCACTGCTTCCAAGGATCAGCGGCGGTTTACATTACAACAACAATCAAACAGATACATAGAACTTTATGGAACTATATTACATTATAACAAGAATTGTATGAAATATTACAACATAACAAGAACAGTATTGAACTATATTACATTTTTTGGTTTTAATCTATGCTCTACCTTGCTGTTGATGCCGGTACCTTCTCTGATACCAGCTCCAATATTTATTTTCTTTTAAAATATTTTTTTATCTTTCTTTTTCATTTTCTTTCAATTTTGATGGTTTCACCGCCAAATTAGGCCTTGGCCGACTTTGTACTTCCATGATGGAAAAACACAACAGTGTATTCAAGAAATGTACCAAATGTTCTGGTACAATTTCTGTCAATGATAAACATGATGTGTTTAAAATGTTTGGGTCCAGGCCACTTACCGACTGATTGTCTTTTGTGTCAACAAATAACAAAAAGAGGCTTAAAGAACAGAGTATGGTTCTCTGTTTGCTCCAGACTCAATTTCAGTGGCTTCCACATCATCAAGGACGTCTGCCTCCTCTTTTGATTCTCAGGTCTCCTCAAGGTCCCAACATAAGTCTAAGTCATCGGCATCAAAGGTCGATACCGATTCTATAGATAAGTCCCTTCATCATCATTGGGATTCACCAAAGGGTGCTGATGCAGACCGGCCTGCCAAACAGCCCCAGCGGGAGGATCAACCCTCTAAAGCAAAACAGGGGCTCCAGGACACTCCTGAGGCCTCGACCTCCGGAGAGCTACTGGTTCCTTGCTCTGGGATGGTGGCACAAAGCCCCATATGGGATTCCCCTAAGCATCGGCCTCCTCCCTCAACCAGTGCATCCTGGCTATTGAGAGGAGTTTGGCAGCACTCCTGGCAGCCTCGGTACTAAGAGTATCAACAGCTCCAATAATGCCAGCGTTGGCAACTAGCCTACGGCCGATACCCCCGGGGCTGATGCTGGACCTCAAGCTGGCATCGGGGGATCCTCTCCCTCCGATGCTTCCCTTGGAACCAATAAACATTGATGGTATCTGACTGGTTCCTGGTGCAACACTGACTGATCATTTGTATCAGCATCAGGCATCGACATCGGCATGAGACCATCGATACTTTGACTTTCTATTGGAATCGGACACTACCTCCTCCGATTCTGATGACTCATCAGAGAACTCCAGGGCAACCTGGGATCTCCCTTCTGATCCATCCCCTCCTCATAAGCAGCACCGTTCCCCCCCAGAGGACATGTCTTTTCAAGACTTCATTCAGGACATGGCAGCAGGCCTACAGATTATCGTGGCATTTGAGACGGAACTGAGGGCGGAGGAATTGGAAATTCTCCAATACCCCTTGATGCCCAAGGAGGCAGCTATGTTACCAGTGCATTGCATCCTGCAGGATCTAATGCTACATATGTGGGAGGCCCCATTAATGGTTCCACCTATCAGTAAATGGCTCAATATCATATACCGAATTCCTCTATGCCCTGGCTTTCAAAAGCCTCAGCTACCACACCATTCCATAGTGGTGGAATCGGCGATGCATTGCATCAAGAGTTCTAAAAACCATTCTTCCATGCCTCTGGGCAAGAACTCCAGAACTCTCAATTCCTTTGGTTATCGCTGCTTTCTAGCATGTATGCTCACCTCTAGGATTACATCCTATTTGCTTTACATGGGCATGTATCTCAAGAATATCTCCAGAGATCTGGAGGACTTTGTCCCTATCCTTCCTGATGACAAGCGTGATGCATTCCAGGCCTTAATCAGGCAAAATCAGAAAGCATCCAAATTTCTTACTAAAGCATCTTTCGATTCCTTTGAGTCATTGAGCAGAGCTGCAGCAGAATGCATCGGTGTTCGCAGAATGGCCTGGCTCCAGGCATCTGACAAATTAGCCAATATTCCCTGCTCTAGAGAGAACTTCTTTTGGAAAGCTTGGAAAGAAGGTGGGAGAGATTGAGACAGGTGATCTCACCCTTAAACGTCTCTCCAGAAAGACGTCAGACCCTTTAGAAGAAAGACCCATCCAAAGAAGTCTTTCTATCCTAAGAAAAAGAGATATTATCCTTCTTATCTATCTGCGGCTGCTTGCCAACCTCAGCAGCAACAGCAGAGACAACTGGGCCCAAAACTTCTAAGACGCCTAGGCCACAACCAGCTGCACAACCACAGCCAGCACCTAGTTTTCGACTCCTTTCTAGACAGCATAACTACTCTGGCTCTGCAGGATTCCCCACCCCTACACATAGCAGGGAGACTGTATTCCTATGCCCATAGGTGGCACCTCATCACATCAGAGCAATGGACTCTCAACATCGTCCAAAGGGGCTATCTGCTTCATTTTGAAAGCTTACCCTCCACCACCTCCACAAGAGAGTATCTTGCAAACCCCCTGCAGACAACGCTCCTAGCTGCCGAGAAGACAGGAGATCTAAGGGACCTAAACAAATTCCTCATTTGAAAAAAATTCAAAATGATTTCCCTGGGTACACTCCTGCCATACCATCAAAGGAAAGACTGGCTATGTTCTCTAGACCTCAAGAAGGCATACACAGATTTGCTGATCCATCCTTAACACAGATAGTATTTGCATTTTTGATTCTAGCAAACCCACTACTAATATCAAATGCTCCCCTTTGGTTTAGCCTCTGTATCACATGTGTTCACAGAGTGCATGACAATGGTTGCCACCTACCTTTGTACTTTTGTGATCTTTGTCTTCCCCTACTTAGACAACTGGCTAATCGGGGGAGAATCCTCTCAAGAGGTCCATCACATCATCATGGTACTCCAGCAACTGGTATTTGTCTTAAACTTTCCCAAATCACACCTGATCCCATCCCAGCATATCGAATTCATTGGAGCATTGCTGGACACTTGTCAAGCCTGAGCTTTCCTTCCACAGGACCGCTCTGCCCATCTCATCGAGCTGGCCCACAGTATAAGGGGTCACAGTGCTGTTACAGCTTGAGAAATGCTGCGTCTTCTGGGGCATATGGCCTCCACAGTCTTTGTTGTTCCCTATGTCCGCCTGCACATGCGACAAGCCCAATGGACTCTGTTGCCTCAGTGGACCCAAGCAACCGGGCATCTCTCAGACAAGATTTGCATCATCCCTCCACTGGTCAACTCCGTTCAGTGGTGGTGCCCCCCTGAAAACCACCTCGGAGGGCCATCTTTTCAGATGCCTCCACCTCGGTGCACCCTGACCCTGATGCTTCCAAACTCAGGTGGGGGTACATCTGGATAGTCTCACCACACAGGGGCAGTGGACACAACAGGAATCTCAGTTGCAGATCAACATCCTGGAGCTATGGGCTCTCATGTATGCCCTTCAGGTTTTTCAACCCCAGCTTTGAGGCAAACAGATCTTAGTCTGAACAGACAACCTGGTGGCCATGTTCTATGTGAACAAGCAGGGAGGAATGTGTTCCTATCCCCTTTGCCAGGAAGCACTTTGTCTCTGGTTCTTCTCCATCGCACACTGAAGAAATAGAGAATAAAACAAAAGATATTATAATTTTATTTTATTTACTTATTTACATTTCTTATATACCGCGCTATTAAAATCAGTGCGGTTTACAGTGAACCGAAACAATAGTACAATGTAACAAAAACTTGGGTGAGAAACTATTTACAGCACATTTTACAAATTTACACAATAATGCCTCTGTATCGTCCATGGTGCGACTGCTCCTTGAATATTGTGTGCAGTTCTGGCCACCATATCTTAAAAAGGATATAGAGGAATTAGAAAAGGTACAGAGAAGAGCCACCAAAATGGTAAAGGGGATGGAAGGATACTCCTATGAGGAAAGGCTTAAAAGATTAGGGCTGTTCAACTTGGAAAAGAGACAGCTGAGGGGAGATATGATAGAGTCTGTAAATTAATGAATGGAATAGAACGGGTAAACTAGTTTGGTTATTTACTCCATCAAAAAGTAGAAAGTCTAGGAGACACACAATAAAGCTACAATGTAACCCATTTAGGAGTAATAAGAGAAAATATTTTTCACTCAACATGTTACCAGAGGATGTACAGTAGTAAAAGCTGTTAGTGTAGCTGGTTTAAAAAAGATTTGGACAAGTTCTTGGAGGAAAGGTCCATAAACCATTATTAAAAAGGACCCAGGAAATCCACTATTTACCCTGAGACAAGCGTTATAGAATTTATGTACTTTTTCGGGAACCTGCCAGGTACTTGTGATCTGGATTGGCCACTGTTGGAATCAGGATACTGGGCTTGATGGTATTTCTTATGTTCTTAATGATTGACCCCTCTGTGTGGTGGAGCAGAGTAGCAGCTCTAGCTCCTGGCAGAGATGGTGGATGGCTGCTTTATCAAAGCAAAATCTGGTAAGGCACTGCTCATCCATGAGGTTCTGAAATTGGTGCTGGGCCTGTAGACCCTCTGATAGGGGTGCCTCCTGGTGGCTCCCCTTTGTTCCCTGTGAGCCTCATGCAGCATGGTCAGTGAAAACCATGTGTTCATCTCATTCATGGCTTTTGCCTTCCACCACCAACAGCCAGTGGCTCCCAACACCCACAGCACTGCACATGCACCTCCACCCACCCATCCACGTGCATTGCGCGTACACACACACACACACACACACATACACAGGCAGCAGGAAACCACACAGAGGCTGCAGGGAACACTGGGGCACACGCAGAAAGTGGCCAGTAGGGAATTGGGCATCAGGGAGATGTTGTTGTGTGCCGTCAAGTCGGTGTCGACTCAAGGTGATCCTCTGGATAGTTGTCCTGTGTTCAGTCTTTAGTCAGGTGGCTCATAGTTGATAGAGTTGCATCCATAGCTGTTGTTATTGTATCAATCCATCAGGGAGACAGACGTACTAAAGGCCAGGAGGTAGGTCACTGAGGGTGTAGGATTGCCATAGATGTGAGGAGGAGGGGATGAGGGAGTCTATAGGGGTCTTGGAAAGGGGGGGGGGGGGGAGGAGGATAGATTTCAGAAAGGCACAGGATACACAGCAGAGAAACAAACGGTAGCTCAAAAGACTTCAAATGACAGTTAAGCCAAAAACTCGCAAGCCAATCTCCTGCAGTCACCAATGCTACAAGCAGTCCCAACAGCCAATAAAGTCCCATCCTTATTCGTGATTTATAGCAGGTATGGATGGCACATTAAAAAAAATCCATCCTGCATGTCACTGTCCTATGTGAAATACATCATGGATGTATAGATACTGGCGCTGCCCAGGTTATGCGCAGAAATGCCCAGAAATTCTCCTCACAGAGACATACAAAAATCAACATGCCTGATATGGAAACATTCAACTAAAATGGTGTTTTTACACGAGTGCTGCTTTCACAGTTTATGGCACCATATACACATTTAAATAGAGCTTCTAAAATAACCCCCCTAAAGTTAAATAGTTACCATACCATTAAATATTGACACCTATATGTTTACATGTGACTGGACTGAGAAAGAATATATCTGTTAATATAAATAAAGCTAAGATCAGGTTAGGATAGCAAAGTACAGTAGAGGCTAATTTACTAAGACTTTTCCCCTATTATGAGGCATGTTTACTAAAGTGCACTAACACTTACTGTGGGGTTTAGCATGCACTAAGTAGTTAGTGTAGGACCACAGTAATTGCCACTGCATGCTAAAAACTGTCAGAGCGATAAAATTACTGCACTAAGGGGTATGTTTACTAAAGTGCACTACCAGGATAGTGTGGGGTTAGCATGTGGTTTTGGCACTGTGCTAAAAAGTAACATGGGCCACCTGTGCTAAAAACCCAGCATGCAGCAGGGTGGGAACTGAGTAGGACATGGGCATTCCCGTCACATCATGGCTAGCACAGGTGCTAGTTGCCTACCCTGACTGCACCTGATGCCGGTATAGCGGACACAACTAATGCCACCTCAATAGGTGGCATTTGTTGCATCCAGAGCCCATTCAGCATCCTAAAAGCATGACATGTCTGCGCTAACTGCAAGGGAACGGATGTACACACCCCTCTGCAGTTAGCTAGAAGTCCCGTGCTGGTAACACGGTCCACACATGCGTTATTAGCAGAGGGCTCGGAAAACACGCCCCTAAGTGTTTAGCACCTGATGGGGTGGAGATTGGGTAGGTTAGCAGTAGAGAGTGCTAATTATCAGTGCTGCAGTTAGTGTGGGTATAATTAACACAATCTCAGTGGGTGGCATTTAGTGCCCCCATGTTAATTGTGAATGAAGTTTAAGTGTGGTGTGGTACTTTTCAGTGCAGCAACTGCAGGAGCACATATGTTGGGCACACCTTCAACAATTAGTTCACAGCCTTTGCACTTACTGATCACCCAGTCAAAGAAGTTGATCGGATTCATCTAAGAAGGCAAAACATGTACCTCTTAATTCATGCTCTCTCAGATTCTGTGATCCTTAAATATGAGCATAATTATATAACTGTTCACTGGTAAAAAATGTATGCATATGTTTTTCTGTGTGGACTTTGCTGAATTTTCAAAGCAAAGTACTTGCATAATTCCACTCTGAAAATTTCTCCAGGAAACCTGCGTACTAATGTTTAAATCTACTTGATGAACCACACAATTTGAATTTTCTAAGTATGAGTGTAACTGCAAACTCAACACTGCTGTTGAGAAAATTTATTCAAACAATGGGTAAACTTATGTACATATTGGACAGACTATTTTGTAAAAGGCCATTTCTGCATGTAAAGCGCTTGCTTTATTCGCATGATTAAATTTCACTGTTTCTCCTTTACTTACATTTGTGAATCATTTTAGTTGGTTAATAGAAATACTCTGTATCTTCACATTTAGTCCACCTACTTTAAGTGCCTTTTTTTGTCACACAGCTCCTAGATTTTCCTTAGGGAATATGTAATGGAGTTCATCAGAGTAATAAATGTAAGTCATAGAAAGTTGTTTACTCTGTAAAGATAAAAAGAATGCAAGTCCATATTTTTCTGCACTTTCCTTTTTCTAAATTGTGGTGAAATTGCTGTACAAAATTCAACTATAGGGAATTTAGTTTTAGGAAAAAGACAAATAAAGGCATGTCTAGTTCTTTTATTTCATGTATGAAAGCATTTTATCAGGACAAGTTGAGGAGTTAAAAGATAGGGTTTGGCATCAATTTAAAATGACTTAGGAGGGCTAATATAGGGCCCTTTTACAAAAGTGAGGTAAGTGGTTGCACTTACCATACCCTAACTGCAATAGTTACCACTAAATACTACTACAATAAATAAAGCTAAAGTGCAGTAAGTGCAAATGCAGGAGACATGCCCAGCATCTGCCCTGCATTTAACACAGAGGTCAAACACTGCCAAGGCAAGGAACGCAGGCCTGGTGACCAAAAACAAGGGAAGGAACAAGTGGTTGCAGCCTCTACGTTGTCCCTTCTTCACGTCCCAAACCCAGCCCTATCAAACACCCTCCTCCCGATCTGAGTCCCTCCAGCATCTTCCCTTACCAATCAAAGCCCTCCCAATCTCCCCCACACTGATCAGCATCCCCCCTTCAGCACCACCTCCCCTGGAAAGTAACTCAACAAGGAAGGCCTCTCTCAAGATACCCCACTCCTGATTAGGCTCCCCTCTCAAGGTCCTAATCTGGACCCTACTCTCATCCCCTGAGTCCCCTCTGTGTCTTACCTGGGAGCTCCTTGGTGGTCTTGGTGGTAATTCAGGCAGAAGTGGTCTTCCTCCACTCCTGTCACGACTCCAGCAACTCTCAAAATGGTGCTGGTTACTTCCAGCAATAGTCTTATAGTATTGACCTCTAGGAGTAGTACTATGAGACTACTACTAATAGTTACAGATGAGAGCTGCTAGAGCCGAGGCAGGAGCAGAAGGGGACTGCTCCTGCCCAATTCAACATTAAGACCAGCAGAGGCAAGGGGGACTTGGGGTGCAGATAGGAGGTTGGCTAGTACTTGATGAGAGATCAACTTGGAATACCAGGTGCTGTAGATTTATTGTGGGGAAGAAAGGCCTGGCAATCTACTTTTGGTCTCACCTTGCCATGAAAACCCAGGGGCTGGGTTGCCAGGAGTCAGCATTGACTCGATGGCAAATACTTTCACTTTTTCAATGGAAAATTAAGAAACCCCAAGCTATTCATATTATATAAGAAGATCGAACAAGAAGATAGAGATCACTGTACATAAAATTGTGTGTGATAGCTCTTGCCATAAGATGAATGTGATGTGTCTGGTGCAACAATACAGTTGTTGCTGGCTAATTGTTACAAGTCTTTCTTACCAGTATATATCTTCTACTACCAAGTCTTCTGTGGTAACTCTTCACAGCACCCATATACTGCTGGGATCTTGTAACTTCAGGCTAAACTTCTTGGGATCTCAGAATAGCATGCCACATGTAGATTTCTAAATGGAACTGTGAGAGCTGCTCTGGCTGATTGTTTTACCTTCCAAACTGGAGAGCTGAGACTCAACTTAATGTAACACTTGTGTAACCCCCTGCGAGAAAGTTCACAGTTGAATTAATGACCCCTTCAAAACTTCTTCTATCCGGGATACAATTAACCAAACATCTTTTAAGGAAATATCTGCCCCTCTACCCCCCCAGAGGCCAATGCCGCCAAACAGGCATGGAGACTGGAGTCAGGCGGGACAAACAAAATCCATCCGAATCCTGTTGGAGAGGAGTAGAAGCAGAAGGAGGTACGGCAGGGAACTCAGTCACCAAACAACCAGATTTATCAACATTCTGAACAGTCTTGGGAGTGGGTTGAGGGGGAGGGGTACGCAACCCCAAACTAATAGAGGCTTCCCCAGGATGAAAGACCTTCCTCAAACAACAAAGCAGAGGGTATACCTGTAGCAGTACTCACAACATGCTTATCCATCGAGCCACAGAATCCATTGGTTTAACTTTCGCTTTACGCTTCCCCATACTAACCAAATAGGGAGGCCAAAACCCTTCAGTTCCCTCAATGCTCCTCAGCACTCCTAAGGGACCAGACAAGCCTCTTGGTACATGCCCTTTAGGACATGCCCGCGTCCGCGTCCCATGGAAAACAGCTGGTTATCAAACCCGATTACTGGGGGGGGGGGGGGAGGGGAGCAGGGATGTACCGGTAGCACAGCTGATGATCAAACACCACTAACCAGCTCAACTCCAAGCAAGGCAAGCCTTCACTGTCTCCGACTGACTAGGTTTAATAGCAAGTCCACAATGTTTTGACACCAAAATTCCATTCTGAGCGTTAGTGAATTGCAGAGACTGCTGAAACAACAGGGCATTCTCCAAGGAAAGCCCAGAAGACTCCTTGCTTGAAGCAGAAGGCAGGTGCACTGAGGAGAAAGGGAGCACAGAAGTTGCTCTGTGGCTTGTGGAATCTGTCTTTATTGAGCCCAGCTGATAGAAGAAGCACTTCAATGTAGCCACCTCCAGTCCTTTTTCTGCAATATATGGAGTCAGTGCAGAGCAGACTCCCTTTCTATGTCTAGCAGAAGGGTTATTACTACAGTAGATCTGCCTCAGGACAGGAAGGTTCATAACGATATCACCCCTGGAAGAATCAGTCTGGGCATTCCTGAGACGGTGACTTGAAGATCATAGATCCATAATTTGAGCACTCCCTCTGTCTTATGTCAGATCTAACTCCCTTATTTGGAAAACATCACCCCTGGGGGGGGGGGGGGGTCCTCTCCTTCCCAGAATTCATCAGGAAGATATCTCAGTCTATCTGTATAGAAGTATAAGAGGAAACAGAATTCAGAACCCCCACGCTGGGGTAGCTGGGATTCCTTAAAGCTTCCAAACAAACTTCAGCTATTCCAAACAATAATCTATTAGCAGACCAGCAAATAAAGACCTAGCAAATGTCCTTTACTACTCCCCCAGTGAGAAAAAGGGTGATTGCTAAGTATGTGATGCAGCCGGCTCCAGTCTTTGAAACGTCACAGTTGCCCAACCACTTAGTAAAGTAGTATGCTCTTCACAGATCCAAAGACCTAGGTTACATGCTTCATTTCCCCAGAGACCCAGTGATACTAGATCTTTTTGCCATGAAACTCTTCCCGTACTGTCTATCTGTATCTCAACTTCTGAGTTTCTCAGGATGCAATACCTGTACTCTATCTTTGAGGAATTGCAAAGACTCGTAGAACCCTTATCCAAAAATAAGCAAAGCAAGTTCAAAATCTTTCTTGTTGATGTATCATGGCATCCAGCTGAAGGTGTATGGATTCTTTTTGCCTGGAGCAGGTACATGCAGACTTAAGTGAATCTGACAAGCTTGAGCTAGAGTGGATGGAGGACTTCTGCCTGCACTGGCCTTCTTCCTCTTAGTTTGAGCCTTTTGGTGTTGGCAGTCAGCAGGACATTAGTAGAGGTACGAACACAGGAATTCAAGTAAGAAAATCTCAGAGAAGAGAGAATGTAAGAAAACTGGAATCAATACAATGAGATATTAGAGAAGCTGAGTCCAACATCAAAGGCAAAAGCAGAGACCAAGTTCTGGAAGGCTGGAGGGCTGGGAATATATTTGATGAGTCTCCTAAATTGTAGGTCCTCTTCCTGAAGAATTCATGCTGTACTTATTGTGGGACTTGTGGAGCTATAAAGAATTTTACCTCTTTTGGACTTAAACATTAAAGAAAGCCAGTGCCTGAGAGATGGGAAAGCATCAAAAGTGTTGCTGTCCTAGGCAAACCTCAAGCTTTACACCCCCTCTTGCTGTCAAAATCTATAATTTAGCCTTGATGCCCTGCTTTTGTTGCCCTCTAGAAGTTGCTGCACTAGGTGACTGCTAGTTTTCTTAGTGGTTGGGCCAGCCCTGCATCCAGGTACCAACATGCAGTCTTCAAACACAGACTCTACTGAGCTACTTAAGAGGTTTCTATTTATTTGCCCACAGCAAAGGATAACTTAGATTTTCAAATAGAATTGTGCACCTTGGTAAGTGCAGCTTGCCTAGATTCACGGTGTTGTAATGTTATGTTTACTTCCTTTCTCCGAGGACAAGTAGGATAGCAAGTCCTTGTAACATGGGCCACATCTCCAATGGAGCTTGGTGCAGGAAGCAGCTCTCCAATTTAAGATATCTCTCAAAGCTTTTGAGAGGTTCATTGCCTATGTATGGCACTTCCCACCTTATCCTCTCATATGGGACCATCTCAGTCTCGGCTGTCCACAGAGAAGAGAAGTTGCATCACCACATGCTCCTGTCAAGACTTTTCCAGTTTTCAGTTTTTCCAGGTTTTTTCCTTTGTCTGTCACTTTTGTGCAGTTCTTGATTCCCAGTAGCATCTTAGATAGGTTTTAAGCCAGTTTTTGAGGGGGTTTTTTTGCATTTTCCCAAAGACAAGAGAAGGGAGTGTGAAAAATGCATGGGCCAAGCGACTTATGATATTTTCAAAATGACATTGAGAGTTTCTTCTCTGAGTATTGGCACTCAAAGACACTCATGGCTTCAGACTTCAGACCCGATATATGATGTGCAGAAGCTTGCTGACATGCCGTGCCATGTAGAGAATCTCCTCAGAAAACTGCAACTATTTTTAAACAGCACAGTGACACTCTTAGGGCTCTCTCCAGGCCCACTTGTGGCCAGGCCTCCTCTTCCTCTAGGACAATGGTTCTCAACCTAGTACTCTGGGACTTCCAGACCAGTCAGGTTTTCAGGATATCCACAATGAATATGCATGAAATAGATCTACATGCACTGTTTTCATTGTATGCAGACCTATCTCATGCATAAAAGAACCACCACAAAAACCTTCCACCAGGGCATTAATCACCATCAAAAACACAAAACCCAGTGGTAATAATAACCTATTATTCAGAGCAATTTTTTGTCGGAATGGCCAGCCCCTATCTCATGCATATTCATTGTGGATACCCTGAAAACCCAACTGGACTAGGAGTCCCAGAGGACTGGGATGAGAACCACTGCTCTGGGAGGTTCCAGAGTTTAGGACAAAAGAGATCGTATTACTCTCAAAGGCATAGATATGCTCCTCCTTCTCATTCTTCCCAGCAAGACAGGGATCTCACTTTCATCCAAGAAAGCAGAAAGCCCAGAAGCCCCAAACAGCTCTTCAATCAAAAGCAGGGACATGATTTTGACTGCATACATGAGAACATAACCGGTGTTCCAGTATCCGTACTGGATGACTTTCCGGTAGGAGGGAAGTTGGGGTTTAACGCAAACTGCTAGCCTCTTATAACCTTAAGAAAATAAGAAATGCCATGCTGGGTCAGAAAAAGGTCCATCACGCCCAGTATCCTGTTTCCAACAGTGGCCAATCCAGGTCACAAGTACCTAGCAGTTTCCCAAAAAGACACACAGGTTCCATAATGCTTGTATTAGAGCAAGCAGTGGATTACCTGTGTCCTCTTTAATAATGGTTTATGGACCTTTCCTCCAGGAACTTGTCCAAACCTTTTTTAAACCCAGCTACACTAACATCTTTTATTACATCCTCCAGTAACAAATTCCAGACTTTGATTATGCATTGCGTGAAAAAATATTTTTTCTTATTAGTCTTAAATGGGTTACAGTGTAGCTTCATTGCATGTCCCCTAGTCTTTCTACTTTTTGATAGTGTAAAGAATCGATCTACATTTACCCGTTCACTCCATTCATTAATTTATAGACCTCTATCATATCTTCCCTCAGCCATCTCTTTTCCATGTTGAAGAGCCCTAACCTTTTAAACCTCTCCTCATAGGGGTATCCCTCCATCCCCTTTACCATTTTGGTAGCTCTTCTCTGTACCTTTTCTAATTCCACTATATCTTTTTAAAGATATGGCAACCAGAATTGCACACCTTCAATTACTGGGTGCTAAAAATTGCTCAGGATACCGTCATCTTCTGTTCGACCAACTTGCACATTGAGAACATCTTGGTCAAGCTTACCACGGAGCTCTCTCCCTTAGAAGCCAATGCAGTTGAGCCTGTTCTACCAGGGGAAAGAGAGAAGGGATTCTACTCCAAATATTTCCTGTTCACCAAAGACAAGGGTTCTGTCTCATCATAGACCTAAAGCCCCTGAACAAATATCTATCTCAAGATGATTTTCCTGGGCACCCTCATTTCATACCTTTAAAAAAAGAGACTAGTTATGTTCTCTAGCCATGAAAGATGCGCACGCCTACATAGAGATACATCCAAGTCACAGGAAGTATCTCAGATCCATAACAGGGAACACTTGTGCCATGTTCTGCCCTTTGGCCTCATATCAGCCCCTCATCATAGTAACAGTATATCTACACAGACTTGGGAGTACATGGGCTTCCCTATCTGTATGACTGGCTGATCAAAAGCACATCTCAGGAAGGAGCTCAAAGATTTGTGTGCACCACAATCTAGGTGATGGAGTTACTAGGGTTCATCATAAATTACCCCAAGTATCAGTTAAGCCCATTAATTCAATTGGAATTCATAGGAGCTCTGCTAGACATGACCTAGGGAAATGACGTTCTTCCACAGGGATTACCACTCTGGTATCCGTAGTGAAGGAAATTCGTCAGCAGACATCAGCATAGGCATATTGAGGATATTGGGCTAAATGGCCTCAACGATACATGTGACCCTTGGCACATCTCAAATGAGACAAGCTCAATGGACCTTGAGTACACAATGCACCCAAGCCATTCAAAGGCTCTTATATGTCATATCTGTCACCACATCCCTCTGGGGCTCTCTGACCTGGTAGATGGTACATTTCAATTTGGCATGAGACATCCCATTCCAAATTCCTCCACACTGGGCTGGGGAGACCATGTAGATGGACTTGTTCATGCTAGTACAGTTGAAGGAAATCAAAAAGAGACTTGATCTTACTAGAACTGTTGGGGGTGGCTGGCAGGATATGATAGATGGCCTGATTGTGTTATGACTGTTGAGGGGAGGGGGATTGGTGTTTAAGTCATTAACCCCTTAAAGAGTCTCTGCGTGAACATGAGGCCATTTGCCAGTGTTATGATTCTCTCGAGGAGGAAAGATAATGCCAGCTCAAAGAAATAACACAGTTTGTGAAATTTAAATGCAAGCTGTATTGTTTGATTTACATAATAATACATGTGCATACTTTGCATTTCATTATGTAGCTTGCATTGCGATAATGGGAAAACCACAAGAGTTTGGCATTTAATGTGTCTTATTTGGCCAAAATTATGCATTATTCCATTAATGCACATTAGTAACTACACCTCTTAAATGGATAGAGCCACTGCAAATATGTATAAAGTTAAGGGCCAGTGCTTAACATTATACAGTGACTGACTAGGGTTTTTTTTGTTTGTTTGTTTGTTTGTTTTTATTATGGATTTACTTGTATACATATACA
This sequence comes from Ichthyophis bannanicus, assembly GCA_033557465.1. Lineage (NCBI taxonomy): Eukaryota > Metazoa > Chordata > Amphibia > Gymnophiona > Ichthyophiidae > Ichthyophis > Ichthyophis bannanicus. The sequence goes on from CM066033.1 coordinate 441,049,027, forward strand.
AGAAAAAAGAAAGGAACAGCATCTTACAGTACAATCAAGAGAACAAGAAACTCATCCAAAAAAGAAAAAACCCCACTAGAAATTAAGCCTTCTAGGATGCTAAAGTCCACATCAAGGAAAACATCAGAGGCCTGGAAAGTAAACCAAAACCCCTTTTAACTATCCCAACTCACTAGCTAACACTTATCTAGAAGAAAAGTCTCTAAATGAGATACATCTGTAAACATATATTTCAAACCAGAATACAATATAACACATTTACAAGGAAACTTCAAAAAGAAAGTCTCTCCAATGGCCAGAACTTTACTTACATAAAAAGCATTCCTGCAAAACTGAGTAGATTGAGCCATATCAGGAAAAATATTTAAAGGATATCCACAAAAATGGACAGCCTTCTTAGGAAAATACAATTTCAATATGGCTGACATCTGCTTCTATCTTAAAAGTGACTACAAGAGTTGCCCTTTTGTGGACCTTCTCCAGAGATGATTCTAATAACTGAGTCAGCTCCAGATCATCCACATTTTGTTCCTCTGCCTCAACCTCCAAAGAGAACTGAAAAGAAGTCTGAGGGACATAATAGAAAGAAACTAACATAGATTCTTCCAAAGCAGAAAAATTCAAAATATCTCTCATATACTTCTTCAAAAGCTCAAGGCGGGAGAGCAGGCGGATAACAGGAAAATTTAAAAATCACACATTTTTAGCTCTAGCATTATTCTCCAAATATTCAACTTATTATGCAATAATAAACTATCTTTAACAAAAGTATTACATACTGACTGAACACCCACCACTGTGCTCTCCAGTTTGATTGCTTTACCTTCCAAACTGGAGAGCCGAGACTCAACTTGATGTAACACTTGTGTAGCCCCTTGTAAGAAGCTACAAAAATGAATTAATGTCCCCTTCAAAACTTCTTCCATCCAGGATACAATTAACCAAACATCTTTTAAGGAACTATCCGCTCCCCCCCCCCCCCCACCTCCAGAGGCCAATGCCACTGAAGCAGACATGGAGACTGGAGTCAGGAGGGACAAAATCCATCCGAATCCTGTTGGAGAGGAGTAGTAGCCATCAGTCCTTGAACAGCCACAGATTCCATTAATTTAACTTTCACTTTACGCTTCCCCATACTAACCAAATAGGGAGGCCAAAACACCTCAGTTCCCTCAATGCTCCTCAGCGCTCCTAAGGGGCTCCCAAGGGACCAGACAAGCCTCTTCGTACATGCCCCTTAGGACACGCCCATGTCCGCTGGTTATCAAACCAGATCACTGGGGGGGTGGGGGGGGGGGGGTGAGGAGCAGGGACGTACCGGCAGTACAGCTGATGATTAAATGCCACTAACCAGCTCAACTCCAGGCAAGGCAAGCCTCCAATGTCTCCGACTGACTAGGTTTAATAGCAAGTCCACTATGTTTTTGACACCAAAATTCCATTCTGACCGTAAGTGAATTGCAGAGACTGCTGAAACAACAGGGCATTCTACAGGGAAAGCCCAGACGGCTCCTTCCTTGAAGCAGAAGGCAGGGGCACTGAGGAGAAAGGGAACACAGAAGTTGCTCTGTGGCTTGTGGAATCTGTCTTCAGTGAGCCCAGCTGATAGAAGGAGCATTGGTAAGGTGGCTTATCCAGTTGACTGCAAGGAATTCAGGCTGATGACTTCTTCCTAAAGTACCAGGAAGATACAAATGAATAAATTATCCCTCACAATGCTCACAGCAGTTCATTTACAATGAACGTCTGCTAGTTTCAAGCCTACACAGGTACGTGCAAAGACATGGTAATAGAGAAATAGTAACCAGGAGGATGGAATAAAGACTTATTATTTGGTTTCAAAGTGCAATTGTATTAGCTGAAGAACTGTAGTTTCATTTATTTGGCATGTTACTTCACCAGACTTTGTCAGTTGTGTATATCTTCAGACTGTTATTTAGCTGGGTTAAACGTAAGCAGCCTCTAATATTTGGAGAAATTATCCATCTGAACTTTCTGGGCTGCAACAGTTCTGTGGTTCCCTAATTCCCTCATTTTTCCACTTCATTTATTCCTTGAAAGGAACTTTTTAAGTAAACCAGCTGGCTGCAAAGGCACCTTTTTTAAAGTAGTACTATCACCCTGGGAAGCTAAAATCTGTTCAGTTGCTACACATGTTCTTTTTTAAAATTATTACTATTGCCTAATGTAGCAGGACACCACAATGTACCTTCTATAGTCAGACAGAGGAATGTTCAAGAATCCCTGCTTCTAATCTTACAGTGTAAGGTAATGATGAATGGGCCTGTCTGCCAGTTAATGGATAGGGTGTATCTTCCCCAGTGCTTTTTGAAGGGAGGATAAAAGGCTCTGTTTCCAGAAACCTGAAGTCTTCCTCTAAAGAGGTCCAAGGGAAAAGGCTGCAGGAGCCCAAGGGGGACTCAGGCCCAGCCTGGGAGGCAGACTTCCTGGTAGCTGGCTAGGTCATACAAACCAGGGATTACTGTTGTCCCTAAGCTGGTTAGGCTTAACCACACCTAAGTGCTGAAGAGTCCCAGAGGGGCCTGAGCTGACAGAGCAGCCTAAAGAGAATCGAGGATCAGGAGTACCAGAGGGCCTATCTGTCCTAGGAACTGATTTTCCCTAGCAAGTTGAATGAGGTAAAACTTGTGCATCCCATTTCCACCACTGAGAGACTCAGAGCTGAGGTGCAAGGGGCCATTTACTCCAGAGGGGATTTTTTAAAATTTTCATATTACTTGAAATTTTCTTGAAGAAGAGAATACATTTTCTAATTTTTTATATTTCCAGTGAGGAAATAGTTTGTTGAAAGAGTTTTGGATCATGTATAATTATTTAGTCCAACAAAGGCTGACTATGGTTGCTTAAGGCACAAAAAGTTGGGAGTTTGGAATTTTGTGTAATTGCTGCAGATGAATCTGAAGGAATATGAGGTGTCCAGGAGCGAGGAAGAATACCAGAGGTACTACCTCATGTCTCGAGACTTGAAATACTGATTCTTTTGGCACTTTAATTGACTTATTCCCTTTTTGAGTTCCTTTATTGCTTTTACTCAGATTTTATATTCTATATATTTCATTTTTGGAGAGCCCCAATAAAGGCGTTTTACTTGGAGGCAATGTTTTGAAAAGGTTTTTTTCTGGAGTTTATAGGATGTAATATGTACAGACAACCTATCAAGGTGTGCGTGAAAACTGCTTTTAATTAGGCCTGTGGCTCCCAATATGATGGGAAATATTATTATATCTTTCTGACATATTTTCATGGTATTCACCTGGTCCTTGGGGATCTTCTCTCTCTCCACATGGTGTACAGAATAATCACTTGGAACTGATATCTCTATTATCAGTGTTGCTGTTGGTTTTTCTCCTCTGCCATTATGTCCGGTTTTCCTGTATTGAGCTTCCTATCGGTAAAAATGGGAATGTCCCAGCTGATCACAAACTCTTTATTTTCCATAATTCTCATAGGATCTTAATCCCAGTGCTTTTCTGAACAGCAACGTTGTAATGTTATAAAGTTTCCAGTGGTTGAGACGTGCCATCTTATTGTGCCTTTTTGTATAGAAATTTTCTCCTATTAGAACTTTGCAGCCAGCTATGTGATGAATAACCATTTCCAGCTCTTCCTTACTGAACCTACGTATGTCTGTTTTCAGGGCCAGTGCAACCCACCGTGCAAGCCATGTGTTTGTGTAGATTGATGGTTCCAAGGGTTCCGAGAGGAGTGACAGTGTAAGCACAAGCGACAATACAAACCCCAACATTTTTTTTCTAATATAAGCCAAGCTACACTTCTTCCAGAGGTCATGGCAGTAGGCTGCAGGTGACATTTATTAATTACTTCATTTTTGGTGCATGACTCATGTCTTGAGACTGTCCCTGTGCACTGGAAGTGAAATCATAATAAGTGCTACAGGCTGCTGTAACTTGTGGAAAGAGTACAACTCAGCTCATTTTCAGGCCAATACAGAAAACTATCATGGCCTTTAAGCACCCAAAACGGCATGTTTATTAAGCACACTTTAAGCACATTTCAGCTAAAGTCAAATGCAGAAAAGAGACAGATGTGCGCTTAAACATTGACAGAAAAACTAGCACACAATTAACGCCAAGACTATTTAAATGAAGGCAAATGAGCTGCATATACTTAACTGGTATGCAAATGATGACTGTGCCTGAAGCAGAGGCAGGTGTGGAGGATTTTGCGGCCAGCTTTAACACCAGTCTCTCTACGCCTGGGTCTGAGGTGGCTTAAACTGCTAGTACATGCCCCTGAAAAGATTTTGATGGCAATGGAGGTGATCTCAGCACCAAAAAAGGTTCCCGATGCCATCAAATACTGTTGGGGGCTGGTACTCCGACAGAAAGTCATTCCCTGGTAGTCTAGCGGCCCGATCCCACTACCCCCACCCCGCTTTTAAAAAACTAACTTGGTGGTCCAGTGACCCCAGAATCCCCCCCCCCCCCATTGAATATCCGGGTATCGCCGCACAACCTGGAAGCCATTGAAGCCTATCTTTTTGGCACAGAGCACTAACTGAGCAGCATGCAGTATCACTGTTGTCCAGTTATCTTGCGCCCCTGCCTCCACTCCACCCCGGAATGCCCCCCGATGCTAGCCGAATAGCATCGGGGCACATAGGGGACATAGATGGGGATATTCATTGACCCTACCCGTGTATGTGCCATTGAATATCCCCATCTAAGGCATTTACATGGTTTACTAGGCTGTAAACCGTGTAAATGCCCTTCGAATATCGGACCCGTAGTTTCTTTTGAATTTATTAATTAGAATACGTCGGCTTTGGGACATGTGTATTCTTGATGTCTTTGTATTTTGCTTAGTGCAAGTGGAAATGCATTTTTGTTTTTATTTCTCCAGTGTTGCACTGCAAGTAGAATATGACTTCTTGGGATTTTCAGTAAAATATTTGTCTATTTGTGTTCCCTTAATCTGTATTTGGTGACTGTCTATCTTTTGCAGGTGTATTTGGATTTCAGTAAAGCCTTTGATACTGTTCCTCACAGGCGACTTAAAAACAAACTGAGCACCCTAGGGAAGGACACTAAAGTTACTGCTTGGGTTAGAAATTGGTTTGGTGGGAGGTGACAGAGTACAGGTAAATGGAGCTCACTCTGAGGATAAGGAAGTTACCAGTGGTGTGCCCCAGGGATCTGTCCTTGGTCCGATTCTTTTTAACATCTTTGTTAGTGATATAGTGGAAGGGCTGTTGGGTAAGGTTTGCCTCTTTGCGGATGATACCAAAATCTGCAATAGACACTCAGGAAGGTGTAGCTAACATGAGGAGGGATGTAGCTAAGCTTGAAGAATGGTCTAGAATTTGGCAGATGAGATTTAATGTTAAAAATTGTAAGGTCATGCATTTGGGCTGCAGCAATCCAAGGGAGCAATATAGTATAGGGGGTGAAGTACTTTTGTCCACTAAAGAAGAGCGGGACCTACGCGTGGTTGTGTCTGATGATCTTAAAGTAGCTAAACAGGTAGAAAAGGCGATGGCAAAAGCTAGAAGGATGCTTGGGTGCATACGGAGAGGAATGGCTAGCAGAAAAAAGGAGGTGATAGTGCCTCTGTATAAGTCTTGGTGCGACCTCATTTGGAGTATAGTGTGCAATTCTGGAGACCGCACCTTCAAAAGCATGTGAACAGGATGGAGTTGGTGCAGAGGGTGGCTACTATTCTCCAGGACCAAGCAGGAAGTCAGTCCTCACATATGGGTGACGTCGGCACCAACGGAGCCCTCGTGCGGAGCATTTCCCCAGCTTTCAAAGAAAGCCTTTGGGAATTGCAGTGCGCATGCGCGGTCCCCTTCCCGCCCAAGGGTGCCATCTTGCTCAGTCTTCTTTTTTCCGCGGAGCCCGACGGTCGTAGTTCGTTTTTCCCCGAGGAAAAAGTTGATTTTCCTTATTTTTCTCTTTTTTCTTCGGTTCGACGCCGGATCCTTTTCCCGCCTTGGACGGATACGCCGGTATCGAGTCCTCTCTCTTTTTCGGTTTTTGTCCTTTGTGACTAGCGTTCGCGCCATTTTTCTTTTTTCCCTGGCAGCCCGTTCTTTTGACCTCGCAGGGGCCCTTTTTCTCCCGATGGCTACCAGCGGGTTTAAAAAGTGTGATCGGTGTAAGAAACTTATGTCTCTTACCGACACACATGACTGCTGTCTCCGCTGCCTCGGTCCCGATCATGACCCGATGATCTGTGGTCCGTGTGGCAAAATGTCCTTGAAGGCGTTGAGGAGTCGGCAGCATCAAAAGGATAGGATCTTTTCTGACTCCGCGTCCGGACGGGCCCGGACCTCGTCAGAGGCCTCGACGTCTCGGGACTCCGGCCCCGAGCAGCGTCGGGGTTCCTCTGAGCGGGGGTCTCCTTCACGGGAACATCGCAGGAAGAAGAAACCCGCGAGGGCGGTGTCGGTGGATGCTCCTGGTTCCTCAAGGGCCAGGTCGCATAGCCCCGATAGCCGTCCCGAGTCTTCGGAGTCGGAGAGGCCTGCCAAACATCCTCGTATCGAGATGGAGTCTCCTGGACACGTAAGTGCTGTAGTCCTCGTGGACTCTCCTCCAGGGGAGCCGATGTCGGGCCCGACGCCGTCGGGGCCCGAGTCGGGGGCTGCTGGGTCTCCTGAGCTCAGACTCAGGTTGATGGCCTTGGAGAGCAGCGTCGCTGCCTTCATGGAACAGCAGCGGGCATTGATCGCCGGTCTCACCGGTGCATCTGCCCCGACCACCGGGACCTCAACGTTCAAGTCGACCCCGGAGGCCAAGCCGATCCTCGAGTTCATGCGGGCTCGAGTCGATCCTCGGCCACGGTCTCCCTCGGCCTCCTGTTCGGGACCGAGGTCGTCGACGCCGGTACCCTCGGCGTCGGGGCGGATGGCATCGGTGCCCGCCCGACTGGAGCCGCTCGATTCCTCCTCTGAGGAGTCGGGCTGGGAGACGGAGGACGAAGAGTCACCCGATATTTATCGGACTCGGTGTGTCCCATCAGACTCGCCGGAGTCCGAACCTCGGAGACGATCCCCACCGGAGGATACCTGGTTCTCGGACTTCGTGCGGGATATGGCCAAGGCCTTGGCCTTCCCCGCGGATCCCGAGGAGGAGCCTCGAGCTGAGGAGCTCAAGGCCCTCCAGTATGACTCTCCCCCGAAGGAGGCCTTTACTGTTCCAGTTCCTCCGATGCTGGAGCGGCTGCTCTTCCGCATGTGGGAGACCCCGGCCTCGACGCCGGTGTTAAGCAAGCGGGTCGATTCAATCTATCGAGTCCGCAAGAGCCCCGGGTTCCAAAAGGCGCAATTACCGCACCACTCCATGGTTGTGGAATCGGCCGTGCATCGACTGAAAAGTCAGAAGATGCACTCCTTGGTGCCTCCCGGCCGGGAGGCCCGGAACCTGGATGCCCTTGGTAAGAAGTGCTTCCAGGGCTCTATGCTTGCTTGCCGTGTCCAGACTTACCAGCTCTACATGGGCATGTACCTCCGAGACCTGGCAAAGGAGATTGCCGGGTTCTCTGCTGGTCTCTCCGAGGAACCTTTGCAGAGGTTCCAGGCCTTGTCCACTGGTATTCGAGAGTGCTCGAAGTTTATCTCTCGAACAGCCTACGATGGCTTCGAGGCTTCGGCCCGAGTAGCCTGGGCCGGCATCGGTGCCCGCCGACAGGCTTGGCTACAGTCATCCGACCTCGAGCCATGGGTGCAGGACAAGTTGGTCGATGTCCCCTGCCGAGGTGAAAACCTCTTTGGCAAGCCCATGGCTGAGAAGGCTGCAGAACTCGAGACCGAGACTCTGACCCGGACTAGGCTGTCCAGAAAAACCTCTGCCCCTTCTCAGAAGAAGAAGGGCTCGGGGAAAAAGCCCTTTTACCCGAGGAAGTCTTCTGCCTATAAACCATACCCTCATTATCAGGCCTCTGCAGCTCCCCAACAGGGTCAGCAGGCCAAGGGGCAGGGTCAGGGGCCCCATAGGCAGAAAGCTCCCAAGCCAACAACACCGGCCCCTGCTCAGCAGGGTGGGGGTTTTTGACTCAGCAAGCATAGCCTCTTCTCCTCACCTGGTTCACATCAGCACAGGAGGCCGGCTGGCCCACTTTGCCCACAGGTGGTCAGCCGTCCCATCAGATACCTGGGTACTCCATATAGTCCAAAAGGGCTATCTTCTTCATTTTCACCAGGTACCTCCCTCCTACTTTCCAGGGGAGCCTCCAAGATCCCCTCTGCACAGGGACCTACTCCTTCAGGAGTTAGCAAGTCTGCTAAAGGAACAGGCTGTGGAACCGGTGCCCCACCACCTGAGAGGTCACGGCTTTTATTCCAGGTACTTTCTGGTACCAAAAAGAACAGGAGGCCTCAGACCCATCCTAGACTTGTGCAACCTCAACAAGTTCCTGGAGAGGGAAAAGTTCAAGATGCTTACCCTTGGAATCCTGCTGCCCTACCTCCAGCAGGGAGATTGGCTATGCTCCTTAGATCTCAAGGATGCTTATACTCACATCCTTATTCATCCAGACCACAGACAGTATCTCAGGTTTGTTGTGGGGGGAAACCACTACCAGTACAGAGTACTTCCCTTTGGCCTAGCCTCCGCTCCCAGGGTGTTCACCAAGTGCCTGGCGGTGGTGGCGGCCTACCTGAGGCTTCAAGGTCTTTTTGTGTTTCCATACCTGGACGACTGGCTCATAAGAGGCCAGTCTTCTCAGGAGGTCAGTCAGGCCACCCTTCGCACTGTGGCTCTGCTTCAGCACTTGGGGTTTGTCATAAACTTTGTAAAGTCCACTTTGCTCCCGTCCCAGAACTTGGAATTCATAGGAGCAACACTGGACACTCTTCAGGCGAAGGCTTTTCTGCCACTGGACAGAGCCCACAGGTTGATGGATCTAGCCAGGCAGTTTCATGGCAATTCCCTGGTCTCCGCCAGGCAATTCCTGAGACTTCTCGGCCATATGGCTTCCACGGTTCATGTAACCCCCAATGCCCGCCTGCACATGCGGCCTGCTCAATGGAGCCTTCGAACTCAGTGGCATCAGGGCACAGGGAGCCTTGCAGACTCAGTGAGTGTATCCACCCTGCTCGTCTCCTCTCTACAGTGGTGGCTTCATCTTCCGAATCTGGTACTCGGAGTGGATTTTCAACCCCCTCCGCATTCTCGAGTGCTGACGACAGATGCTTCTTTTCTAGGTTGGGGAGCACATTGCCAAGGGACATGTACTCAGGGTCTCTGGACTCCTTGGGAGACTGCTCAGCAGATAAACTTCCTAGAGCTAGGGGCGATACGCCTAGCTCTGCGAGCCTTCTCCAACCTCACGTCGCACCAGTCTGTACTGGTCCAGATGGACAATCAAGTTGCAATGTTCTACGTGAACAAACAGGGAGGCACAGGCTCCTTCCTTCTCTGCCGGGAGGCACAACGGCTCTGCTCTTGGGCCGTCAATCACGGAATCCTCCTCAAGGCTGTCTACCTCCCAGGTCAAGAAAATTACCTGGCGGACAGACTGAGCAGGATCCTGCAACCACACGAATGGAGATTGAACCCGTTGGTGGTTCACCATGGATCTTTTCGCCAGTCCTCTGAACCGGCAACTCCCAAGATTCTGCTCCAGACAACCGCATCCTCTCAGGGTAGCAGCGGATGCGTTTCTGATCTCGTGGTCCCAAGGCCTGCTATATTTATTTTATTTATTTATTTATTTAACATCTCTTATATACCGCACTATTTATAATCAGCGCGGTTTACAAAGAACAATAAAACATCAGATAAGATACATATTATCTGTTTTTTACATGGAACAGGAACAAAAACTTGGGTAACTGGGGTAACTATTTACAATGAGTAATATGCGTTTCCTCCCACGCCACTAGTGTCTCGCACACTGTTCAAGGTCCTCAAGGACAGAGCCTCGCTGATTCTGATAGCCCCCAGGTGGCCGAGGCAGCCGTGGTTACCACTCCTGTTGCAACTGGTGGTGGACACTCCCCTGCCTCTGGGACTTCAACACGATCTCCTGTCTCAGGACCAGGGGTCTCTCTTGCACCCCATCCTCCAGTCCCTTCATCTGATGGTTTGGCTGCTGAAAGGGTAGTCCTGGCTCCCCTACTCCTGCCTAGAGAGGTGGAAGACATTGTCTTGGCCTCTCGGCGGCAATCCACCAGGAAGTCCTACGCTCTTAAGTGGCGTAGATTCTCCACCTGGTGTGCTCAGCACAGCGAGAATCCCTTCTCGTGCTTGGTAGCGGTGGTATTGCAATATTTGCTTTACCTCTCCAATCTCGGCCTTAAGTCCAACTCTGTCAGGGTTCACCTCAGTGCTCTCTCAGCGCACCACTCGCCGGTGGACGGGAGGCCTCTTTCCAACCACCCTTTGGTGGCTCATTTTCTCAGAGGCCTCCTCCTGCTTAAGCCTCCTTTGCGTCCACCAGCCCCTGAGTGGGATCTGAATGTGGTCTTACAGCGGCTTACTTGTCCGCCATTTGAACCTATGGCTACCTGCCCTCTCCGTTTTCTCTCCTGGAAAACCTTGTTTCTGGTAGCTCTTACCTCTGCTAGGCGAGTGAGTGAGCTTCAGGCCCTAGTGTTTGATCCCCCTTACACTAGGTTCTACAGGAATAGGGTAGTCTTACGGACTCACCCGAATTTTCTTCCTAAGGTTGTCTCCCCTTTTCACCTCAATCAGGAGGTGGTTCTTCCGACCTTCTTTCCCAGGCCGCATGCCAACCGGGCTGAGATGGTCCTGCATACCCTGGACTGTAGGAGGGCGTTATCCTTCTACCTTGACCATACGCGGGAGCATCGGAGGGCTGTTCAGCTCTTCGTTTCTTTTGACCCCAATAAGTTGGGGTTACCTGTCTCCAAGCGTACTTTGTCCATATGGGTCGCTGACTGTATCGCCTGGGCTTATGGGGCAGCCGGCCTCTCATTGGAGGGTCGAGTCACGGCTCATCGTGTCAGGGCGAAGGCTGCGTCAGTGGCTCATCTCCGCTCTGTTCCGTTGGCAGACATCTGCCGGGCCGCTACTTGGTCTTCAAGCCAGACTTTTGCGGCCCATTACTGCCTTGAGAGGGAGTCCCGCAGGGACAGTGCTTTTGGACAGGCAGTACTCCATAATCTCTTTGGGGTTTAGGCAACTCCTACCCTCCGGCCCTGGTGTTGGGCTACCGGTCGGGGGCGTTCTCAGAGAGGATTCCTTCCTTATGTGCTGACGAGCTAGAGGGAGCTCATTTTTTCGGCTTGAGGTCTCCGGTAGCCTTAAGCTTGGGAGTCCCATATGTGAGGACTGACTTCCTGCTTGGTCCTGGAGAAAGAGTAGTTACTCACCTGTAACAGGTGTTCTCCAGGAGCAGCAGGAATCAGTCCTCACAACCCTCCCTCCTCCCCTTGGAGTTGCAGTCATTTGATTTGTTTTGCTAATTTTTTTGCTGTCTTTTAGCTATGTCATCAGACTGAGCAAGATGGCACCCTTGGGCGGGAAGGGGACCGCGCATGCGCGCTGCAATTCCCAAAGGCTTTCTTTGAAAGCTGGGGAAATGCTCCGCACGAGGGCTCCGTCGGCGCCGATTTCACCCATTTGTGAGGACTGATTCCTGCTGCTCCTGGAGAACACTTGTTACAGGTGAGTAACTACTCTAAATGGTTAGTGGTCTTCATTATAAAGCATATGAGGACAGACTTAAGGATCTTAATATGTACACCTTAGACTTGAGGAAAGGCGGGATAGAGGTGATATGATTGAGATGTTTAAATACCTCCGTGGCATAAATGTTCAGGGAGAGAGCCTCTTTCAATTGAAAGCAAGTTCTACTATGAGGGGACATGGGATGAGGGTGAAGGGGAATAGATTCAGGAGTGATATGCAGAAATATTTCTTTATGGAAAGAGCAGTGGATCCGTGGAATAGTCTCCCAGTGGAGGTGGTAGAGTTGAGGACAGTAACTGAATTCAAAAAAGCATGGGACAAACACAGAGGATCTCTAAAGGTAAAAAGGGGACTGTTGTAGTTGTTGATATGGAAGGACAGACTAGATAGGCCATGTGGTCTTTTTCTGTCATCATATTTTTATGTTTCTATGTTTAAGTACTCTGTTAACATGTCTCTTTGTAGAGATCTGAAGCTGTCCCGCTTTTTCTGTTTTCCAGTAGTAGCAGTTTTACTCCTCTATTACCCAATATATTATTTGTAGTGCTACCTTGTCATATGTAGGTGCTGTGTGAATCCTGGAAGTATTGTAATGGCAGGTTTGCTACAGGCTCTGAGCTTTTTGCAGTGTTTTTTTAGCACTTCATAATGTAACTGGCAGTTGGCACTGGAGGGAAGTTGTGCAGAAATATATAGCATTTCTCAACCCCAATGTATGTGTGAAAGGTGTTCAGACACTCATAAAGTTATTGTTGGGACAGAACAGAATCTTGTGAAAGGAGTCATTGGAATCCACCAGGACAGAGAAATGGGGGGGGGGGGGGGGAGGGAAGAAAAGGCCTGCCAATATACTACTACTACTACTACTATTTAGCACTTATAGAGCGCCACGCACGCAGCGCTGCACAGCTAACCTACAAGAGGTAGCCAAAATACAAGAGACAATCCCTGCCTGTCAGAGTCATGCTCATCGGAGCTTAAAATCTAGTTTGAACAGTACAGAGTATTAGTCAGTTCTGCGGAAGGTACGGTGTGGTACAGTTTGGTCTATAGTTTGGTCATAAATGTTAATGGGGGTTAGGGTAAGATGAGGATGGAAGTCAGGATCTGAATGCAATGGTGAAGAGGTGGATCTTCAACCTGGATTTGAAGAGGGCCAGGGAGGACACCTGGCGCACAGACGCAGGTAGGCTGTTCCAGGCGTATGGTGCAGCAAGGTGAAAGGAGCGCAGTCGGGAGTTCGCAATGTGGGTGAAAGGCATTGATATAAATAATTTGTTAGCGGAGCTCAAATTTTGAGAGGGGACGTAGGGAGAGATACGGGGTATTGAGGGGCCATAGAGTGAATGCATTTATAAGTCAGCAGGAGAAGCTTTAATTGGATGCGGAATTGGACAGGGAGTCAGTGAAGTGACTAGAGGAGAGGAGTAATGTGGGCATGGCGAGGCTGGCAGAAGATTAGTTGAGCAACGTGATTTTGTATAGATTGAAGGGGAAGGAGCTGGCTCACGGGGAGACCAGCGAGGAGTAGGTTGCAGTAATCAAGGCGAGAGGAGATTAAGGAGTGGATAAGCGTTTTGGTAGTGTGTTCAGAGAGGAAGAGGCAGATTTTGCTGATGTTGTAGTGGAAGAAGCGGCAGGTCTTAGCTACAAGCTGGATATGAGCAGAGAAGGAGAGAGATGTGTCGAAGATAACCCCTATATTGCGGGCCGAGGGAACAGGAAGGATAGTAGATCCATCCACATGGACTGAGAGAGGGGGGAAGTGGGGGGGGGAGGAGTTGAGTGGAAAGACAAGGAGTTCAGTCTTGGCCATGTTCAGTTTCAATCGGCGATAAGACATCCAGGCAGCGATGTCCGAAAGACAGGCAGAGATCTTGTACTGGGATGCCAGAGAAATATTAGGTGTAGAGAGGTAGATTTGGGAGTCATCAGCATAGAGATGGTACTGAAAGCCATGGGAGGAGATAAGCGCGCCAAGGCCTTGGGTATAGAGAGAGAAAAGGAGGGGGCCCAAGACAGATCCCTGGGGTACACATACATGGAGCGGGGTAGGGGAAGAGGAGAAGCTGCCAGAGCATACATTGAATGAGCGATGGGAGAGGTAGGAGGAGAACCAGGATAGTACGGAGTCCTTCAAGCCAAGCGAGGAGAGGGTGGTGATGAGAAGGTCGTGGTCAACGGTGTCAAAGGTAGCAGAAAGGTCAAGAAGGATGAGGATAGAATAGAGGCCCTTAGATTTAGCCAGGAACAGGTCGTTGGTGACTTTTGTGAGTGCTGTTTCAGTGGAGTGTAGGGGATGGAAGCCGGATTGTAGTGGGTCCAGGAGGGCCTGGGAGGTGAGGAAGTCGAGGCAGCGACGCTGTACTGCTCGTTCTAATAGTTTGGATATGAAGGGAAGGAGGAAGATGGGTCGATAGTTAGAAGGGCATGTAGGATCAAGTGAGGGTTTCTTGAGGAGGGGTGTGACAGCAGCATGTTTGAAGTCAACGGGGACAGTTGCAGTGGAGAGTGAAAGGTTGAGGATATGAGTGATGGAGGGGACAATGGTGAGGGAGATGGAACGTAGGAGATGGGTGGGGATAGGGTCTGATGAACAGGTGGTGGGTTTGGAGGAGGAAAGGATAGCGGTTTCTTCTTCAGAGATCGGAGGGAAGGAGGAGAGGGTGGCAGGGGGAGTATGGATGGGGGAGGAGAATTGGGGAGGAGGGGAGGTAGATGAGGGGGTAGGGAATTGGAGGGTAATTTTGTGGATTTTGTTGTGGAAGTAGTCGGCTAGGGTTTGGGCAGAAAGGGAGGGCGGGATCGGGGGCGGGGGGACCTTGAGGAGAGAATTGACGGTGTTAAAGAGATGGCGAGGATCAGAAGCAAGGGAATTGGTCAGATGGATGTAGTAATCTTGTTTGGCAAGTGCTAAGGCTGACTGGAAGGAGTCAAGCATGAATCTGAAGTATAGAAGGTCTTCCGGGGAGCGGAATTTGGACCAGGCTCATTCGGCAGAACGGGTGCAGATGCATAGGTAACGGATTGTGGGTGAAAGCCAGGGTTGGGGAGTAGATTGTTTTACAGGACGTGGGGATCAATATTCTGAATGTTTCTAAATAGGTCGGAGGAGACAGAGGATCAATATTATGAATGTTTCTAAATAGGTCGGAGGAGACAGGACGAGGTTGGGATGGCGGGAGCTGAAGAGTAAATGTTAAGAGGTGATGGTCAGATGAGGGAAGGATTGATTTGCGGAAGTTTGAGGAGAGGAATTGGAGAAGAGTATTAGTTCAAGGCAGTGGCCGTGTAGGTGTGTGGGGGCAGTGGAGCAAAGTTGGAGGTCGAACGAGGAGGTAAGAGCAAGGAACTTTGAGGCATGGGGGTCGGAGGGGTTGTCGATGTGAATGTTGAAATCGCCAAGAATAAGAATGGGGGAGGAGGGATCCATAAAGGAAGAAAGCCAGGAGTCGAAGTCGGTGAGGAAGGTTGATTTGGAGTTGTCGGGTGGGCGATAAATAACAGCTACTCGGAGGGGAAGTGGTGTGAGGAGGCGAATGGAGTGGACTTCGAAAGAGAGAGGGAGTGTGATTGGGGTGGCAGGAGGGGTTGGAATTGGCAGGAGGGAGAGAGTAGGAGGCCAACACCACCACCGCGACCAGTAGAACGAGGTGTATGGGAGAACTGGTAGCCTCCATAGCAGAGAGAGGCAATGGGTGCTGTGTCATCTGGGGGGAGCCAGGTCTCGGTCAAGGCAAGAAGGTGTAGGGCATTAGAGATGAAAAGATCATGAATAATAGGGTTTTATTTTAATGACTGAGCATGCTTTCCTTAGGGCACAAGAAAATGGGAGAGCGGAGGGGGGAGGAGAGGGATATGGATAAGGTTGGATAAGTTACGTGTGGATTTCTTATCAGAGTAGCGCGGGGGTCTATTTCTAGGGTAGTACCGAGATTTAGAGGGAGTAGGATGTGAGTGGGTATGTCTGGGTGTATGTGCTCTCCAAGAGGGACATGAGGGAGGGGAAATGAGGGGTAAATTGATGGTATCAGGTAGGTTATGTGAGAGATTATTTTTGAGGGTAGGGTTGGAGTTGATATCTATGGATGAGTGATTGTGGGATGAATGGGGGAGGGCGGAAGGAGAGAGGAGCGGGATGCGAAGGAGATTAGATAGGGTACGTGAGGAACTTTTTTTAGTATGAGAAAGAAATCGGGGGGGGGGGGGCAGGGTTAGGATTGATATTACCTGCTGAGAGAAGGAGAATGAGTATTAGAGAGCAAGGTAGAGTGGAGATAGTACGGCGGAAGCGAGGGTGGGGTTGCCTTAAAGAGAGGGGGGCTGGTTGAATGCGGGGGATGATGTGAAGAGGCTCAAGAGCAGATGCTAGGCTAGGGGGCAGAGTGGAGGGAGAAGTGTGGAAGGTAGTGGGAGGGTAGGGAGAAGAGGAGGGAGGCAGTTGGGGAGGATGAGGAAGAGAAGGACAATGAGATGTGGGGCCATGGTAGTGGGCAGCAAGGTCTGAGCAAGCAATGGGTAGCAGTTCTATGCAGGCAATGGGCAGCAGTTCTATGCAACAATGGCTAGCAGTTCTATGTAACAATGGGTAGCAGTTTTATGCAACAGTGGCTAGCAGTTCTATGCAGGCAATGGGCAGCAGTTCTATGCAGGCAATGGGCAGCAGTTCTTTGCAACAATGGCTAGCAGTTCTATGCAGGCAGTGGGCAGCAGTTCTATGCAACAATGGCTAGCAGTTCTATGCAGGCAATAGGCAGCAGTTCTATGCAGGCAATGGGCGGCAGTTCTATTCAACAATGGGCCGCAGTTCTATGCAACAATGGGTAGCAGTTCTATGCAAAAATGGGCAGCAGTTCTATGCAACAATGGGCAGCAGTTCTATGCAACTATGGCTAGCAGTTCTATGCAACTATGGCTAGCAGTTCTATGCAGGCAATGGGCAGCAGTTCTATGCAACACTGGGTAGGGGATAGGAGACAGGGGATCTACTTCTGGTCATTCCTTACCAAGGAGCTGCTAGGTCACCAGGAATCAACATTGACCTGGCAGCACTGAAAAAAAGGAAAAATAGAGTAGACTACAGTTCCAAAGCTGTATGAGAGCGCAGGAGTTGTTAGATATCTTCGGTGTCCAAGTATTATTTTTGAGATTTTTGAATATTTTCTCATCCCCTGTTCGTTCCATATGTTTATGTGATCCATGTTGCCTCATGTTCAGGAATTTTTAAAAATGTTTAAGTAAATTTTGTTCTGTGGCATTACTATGTGGTCACTGATTGAGTATGGGTGGAAGCGGGATGGCATTCTGGAAGGGTGAGGAAGTTCATTCTCTGGTTGAAAGTTGCCTAGCAGTGCTGGTCCCATTTTGCTGAGAACCAAGGATCCTGCCACCGTGTGATCAAAAAGTATACAAGCTGTAGCTTCAGAAGTCTGTACCACTGCTCTCTAATCAGGGCGTGGGCATCTCTATAAAACGTGAGAGACCCCCAGAGTTACATATATATCCTAGGCAGTAAACAGGATAGTCACCAGTAGGAAGGGCAGGTCATAGAGCTGGGAAGGCTAACAACTAGTCCCGAAGGCCCAGAGCAGCTCCTGCTGCAAGGTGGCAAGAACTACCTATTGCAATCTTACACCATGGAGAGGGGGCAGAAGCAAAACAGAGAAAATTAAAGGAGACCATATCGCAGCACTGCTATGGGCAGGTAAGCACTGCATCACGGTTTGGGGTCCATTGCCGCCCGCTGCAGGCCCCAGAGAGGGATGGCAATGGGTGGGAGGCCATGTATGGCAGCAGGATGGAGGTCCCACCTAGGACGCCTCACCTGCCCAGACTGTAGACCCTGGAGCTGTCCAGCAACTATTGGACTGTCTACCAATTACCAGGAGATCCGTGCTCCTTATCAGAAGGGTTGATTTTTCTACCAAAAGAGGAAGTACCTAACTTTGAAGTTCAGCTGAGTGATAAGGTGGTACTGGGGATGACAAGAGTAGAGATAGGTTGCTTGGTTTTGCATACTATAAACTTCACTCATATCTTCTGGAGGAAAAATTATATGCAGAAAATATAGGCATGACCTCCATGTGTAATTTTTCCAGAGTCAATAAACAAAGCAAAAGACTGCCTAGAATTTTGCTTCATCAGTACAAACCCCATAAGTAAAAATACTCATAGAGTTTTCACCAGTGCAAGCAGTTTTGATTATGATCTCCTTGGGGGCAGTTTTCAAAGAAATGTGATTATCCAGGGATAAGCAAGATGAATCAGAGACACAAGTTTTTGACAGGTTTTTCTGAGCATGCATGACAGTTCCCAGGCAGTTGCTACTTCATGAGTCCTCTCAAATTTTTTTTGTGCTACCTATCACATAGATACGGTTTCTTCTCTCACAGTTACTTTTTTGCCTTTAACCTCTGAGAAGATCTCTTTTGATTTTTTTCTTCTGATTTTATTTTCCCTCTCCATAAGCCTCCAACCCCCCCCCCCCCCCACTATTCTTAAAATAAAAGGTTTTCCTTTTCCTTAAAATTCAGCTTAACCCATGCGTGATGGCAGACAGAGGTTTTTGTTTTGAATTTAGCTCACAGTGAGTTACAGTACATTCAGGTACAGTAGGTATTTCCCTATCCCCAGAGAGCTTGCAATCTAAATTTGTGCCCGAGGCGATAGAGGATTAAGTGACTGGCCCAAAGTCACAAGGAGCATCAATGGAATTTAAATTAGGGTTGCCAACTGGCTCCAGATGCACCGACAGATTTGATCCAGTCCTGGGTTTACTTCATTGCATGCAGGGATATGCAGTTCTGATTTCTCCATTGCGCTCCATAAGAAAAGAAAAACTACAAGTCGCTGCATGCAATGGGGTAAACCCAGGACTGGATCAAGCCTGTCAGATGCATCTGGAGCCAGTTGGCAACCCTAATTCAAATCTTGGCATCCATGATTCTCATCACCTTCTGTAACCACTAGACTACTTCTCTACAGTGAGTGAAGTTAAGAGATCCATTTGTGCCTGGAAAATGTCCATAGCAGACACTCAGTTTGCTATAGATGCCTGGGAGTAGACCGACATTCTCTTTGAGCTGTGTGGCTGCACAGCTGGGGACTTGGTTAGCTCCCTCCATGAGGTTTTCTTGACTTCCCACAGAGTGCTGCAGTCCTAACTCCTAACTTTTGCAGAAGGCTTAATTTCTGGTTGTTTCTCACTGCCTACGGGAAGAATCCCAAACTCCTCATCTCTGTGCTGAAGCTCCTGGTCCCCAGCTGAATCAATAGCAAGAGATCTTTTTAAAGCACATGTTGTCTACTGCTGCTGTGGCCCATGGGGTCAGTCATACAGTAAGAGACTGAGCAGGCGGGCCACTGCAGCAGAAGATGATGTCCATTTTGGGGGTAATTTTATAACTGGTCACCTAAATTCAGAGAGCAAGAAAAAGAACTCTCTCTAGTCTATAAAGGGGTAAACCTGCAGAAATCACAGCTAAACTGAAACTCGGGCTGATGTAAGGGTTTGCACATACAATCTGTGTGACTGCACGTATTTTATAGGCCTTTGTGACTCCATTCAAACTCCACCCCAGAACATGCCCATACTCACATCATGCAAAAATATGCTTAACCTCTGGGGTAATTTCATAAAAGCCCTTTTACTTGCTTAAAACAGAGTTTTACATATAGGGAGAATTTATAAAATTACACCCTTAAAGCACTTCTCCTAATCTCCTACTGTCAGTACAGGTAGGGACTGGGGCTGGTATGACAATGATGGCAGAGTTTAAACAAGCCTTGGGCCTATGGGTGTCTGGCTGAGAGGGTGCCTTTTGAGTGAGGTATGTATGCCTATGAAAGGTGTGTGGGGTATCTGTGCCCAAGGGGGATACCTTTGGGTGTATGGGGTGTATGCATACAATTGAGATGCCTTTGTGTGTTTGTGTGTGTAAGGAAGATGACTTCAGGAAGTATGTAGTGAAACGTGTATGTAAAGGGGGATGCCACTGGGAGGTGGGTGGAGAGTATATATATGTAACTTTGTGCCTTTGGGTGTGGGTGTGTAACTTTGTGCCTTTGACATAAGAACATAAGATATGCCATAGTGGGTCAGACCAAGGGTCCATCAAGCTCAGTATCCTATTTCCAACAGTGCCCAATACCGGTTACAAGTACAGTCAAACCTCGGTTTTCATGATTAATCCGTTCGAAAAAGTCTGACTAAAACCGAAACGTATGAAAACTGAAGCAATATTTCCCATAAGAAATAATGTAAATCCAATTAATCCGTTCCAGACACCCAAAAATATTCACAAAAAATACATTTTATAGAGAATAACTATATTTTTACATACAGAAAACAATGAGAAATAAATATAAATGACTAATGAAATGGATAAATGAACATTTAACATCACTGAAAGCAAGCTAAGTACAGTACTGTACAGTACAGTATGTTAACATCTGGCCTTAGCCACCCCTGACAAGCTGCTGTGCCCAGCTCTCTTCGGAATCACATTGAATTCAGTCCATTAAAATACCTTTACATTATCTGCTCAATGCTTCAGAATGGCAGAAAATCTTAATGATATAGCTTCAGACGTACCCTGCAAGAAAAAGAACTGCCTCCCACATTCATGCAACATCTCCTGCTTACGTTGACAGCTTTTCTTCCCTGCTACCGGGACAAAATCTCAGTCAAAAGACGTTGAAAACCGAAGCAATGCATGAAAACCGGGACAAAATCTCAGTCAGAAAAGACGTTGAAAACCGAAGCGTATGAAAACCGGGGCAAATGAAAACCGAGGTTTGACTGTACCTGTCAGATTCCTAAAAGGTATACAGATTCCATGCTGCTTGTCTAATTGGTAAGCAGTGGTTTTCCCCATTCCACTTTAACTCTTTGAAGGCCTACTTTAAATTTTTAATCCACATTCTGCAGCCGGGTTAATTTTTGCATATTTCAGGAAATTTGTACCCGTCTTATTCAATATGTTCTAATAGTGATTTTCCTTCTGCTATGGTCATGTATTATATACCATTTGATAGGAATATTTAGTCAGAATTTTGGATCCCGAGAGTTTTGGGCTCGGCCTGGAAAGGGTTAATAATGGTTTATGGGCTTTTCCTCCAGGAACTTGTCCAAACCTTTTTTAAATACAGCTACACTAACAGCTTATACTACAACCTCTTGAAATGAATTCCAGTTTGATTACTCACTGAGTGAAAAAATATTCTCTCTGATTAGTCTTAAATGTGCTACATTGTAGCTTCATTGCGTGTCCCATGGTCTTTCCACTTTTTGAAGAAGTAAACAACTGATCTACATTTACTCATTCTACTCTATTCATTATTTTATAGATGTTTGTATGAGAAAGTCTGGTCAGGGCTGGAATGAGGGAAGGTGGTGAATGCAAGAATAATTGGAGGGGATGGGGGAGATGGAAGGGTTAAGAAATTACATACCAAACAATTTCAATTTATATTAGGGGGAGGGGAAAAGAAGAAACCCAGAGTAGCATGGCAAGTGTTATATCAATCCAGGAATAGAGGGGTATGGGAGTACTGAACTTTCAGTTCTGTTATGAGGCTGCTCGCTTAAAGGAATTATTGGATTGCAGAGAAGGGAGGGCAAAAGAGTAGGTCCAATTAGAAAAGCTGGACACAGGGGAAACACCACTGTGGGTCTTAATTTGGCATCTGAGAGTTAAAATCCCCTATAAAAATCTAGGGAACCCCTTCGCAGCTCTAACCCTCAAAGTGTGGGATGGATGGAAGAACAGGATTTTGGGGGAAGGTGGCTATTCATGGTTTATGTTGCTGAAATATTACCAGGAATTCATACTGGATAGGGTGGATGGGGGTTATACAGAATGGGAAAAGCAGGGGATGGCTAGTGTTGGACAGTTCATAGAGGAGAGAGGTCTGATTAGTTTTGACCATTTAAAATCCCAATATGATCTTACTGCAAAATATTTTTTACACTGTCAGGTCAGGGCTTAAAGTGGGTTGGGGGGGGGGGGGGAGCCAAAACCCGTCGACTGGATCTTTATGACAAATAACTTGAGAGGGATGTTCTTTCCTCTTATGGGTAGCATGGGGAAAGGATTTGGGAGGTGAATGGAATGAAGAATGATGGTGAAAAATATATCTGCATATGTGCCAAGGGTTTATTTCTAGTGATATGATTGAAAATAATTATAAGATGTTGTTCCGTTGGCACTTCACTCCTGTGTTGCTAGTCACGATCCAAAGGTGGGGGCTCCAAGCAACTCTGGAGGAAGTGTGGGGAAGAAGGAACGTACATCTATGAATGGAGGGGGTGAGCTAGCTAAGAAATTTTGGGGTGAGATCTGTGAGGCCTGTGGAAGTTTAATCGGTCTAGAATAGAGGTGCAAATGGTGGTGGCACTCCTGAATGGGAAACGTGAGGAGTTGGGCAAGAATCAGATGCAATTAGTGTGCCAGGGGATGGCGGCCACAAGATTACTGGCAGCCAAACAGAGGAAACACCTCCTATAAGAAAATAGTATATTTATATGGAGTATATGTGGAACATGCCCTGTCGGTGAAATATGAATGCATTTGGAGGCCCTTTGCAGAGTTGATAAAGGCTGGAGAACCCCAAGAAAAAGATAAAGAGAATTTTTAAACTATTGAGAGGATGTTGGTAATGGGAACCTTCGAGGGGGCGATTTTGCCGTCAGTGGGGTCAGGAGAGGGGGACCCAAGGGGGTTATTTGGGGTGAAAATATGTTTCGTTGTCAATTCTGTTAAATATTGAGGCTCAATAAACATTAAAGAAAAAAGTCAGCTTGCACATTGTCTAAGTCTGCCAAATGGGCTGTGGACATTGCAACTAGATGTTCCTTTGCCCATGATACAGCTGTGGTACCTCGAAAGCCATTCTGACACTGTGAGGTCTGCCTTGCCCTTTATGTATTCTGAGGATGCATTGCCTGATGACATGAGGACTGATTTGCAAGCCAGAACCAAATCGGAACTCCTGCAGCACTAAACAGGATGCTCTGGCCTCTAATCAGCTGACTGATCAGGTAGCCTCCTAGGGGGACCAGAGTCCCTGCACAAATTGACTTAGACAACGAGATCCCAAGCACTTCAGGCTAGCATCCACAATGACTGTTCCCAAGCCGGGTTTTCCTGGGTCATCCAGCTCATCAAATGGCAAGACTGCAACCACCATACCATTACTCCTTGATCACCCGAGTGAGAGGAAGGGTCTAGTCAGACAACTGAGAGCAGAGGGACCAGTGATCCAGTTATCATCTCTGGAGGAGGCATTGACCCTAGACATTAGAAGCAGTCTCAGTCCCTGGAGGCTGGCCACACAGAACTCCCTGTGCTAACTCTGCAGTTCATGCAGCCTCTTCTGTATGAGGAAGTCAACCCAGGCAAGTGCTGATCTGAGTCCCGAGATACTCGAAGTCCTGGGAGGAAACTAGGCTGCTCTTGGGATAGTAGATCACAAACCCTTCTCTCCAGCCAATGAATCTCCAGGGTAGTGTTGTTCCTGGACTTCTCCCAGGAGACCATTCAAAGCAACCAGATGTCCCAAGTATGAGTGCACCATGTGCCTTCGACTTGAATCAGTGACCCTTGGGTTGGAAGCTGCCTAACGAAACAAAGTATTGGAAGTAAATTTTCAGCATGCCTCACACATTTTTGCTTGCAGAAAGCCAGACAATATTTAACATTTGTTTATACAATCTAAAGCGAGAGAGTAAAACAGTGCTTCTTATCCTTATCCCTGATGCACACCTAACCACTTGGGGTTTTGGAATTACCAGAATGAATATACAAGATAAATGTGCATATATAAAAGACTCACAGAGTAATGTCTCCTAAAAGGCACATTCCTTGTACAATGAACAAAGAAATTGCCACAGAAAGCATCCTCAGCCACCCTCCTTTATAGATAGAAGCATATGAATTAATTATGGTGAGAGGCAAGAGCCCTTCTTCAGTTTTTGCTTAAATTTTGTTATTATTGTAAAATTGTGGATCCAACCAAGATGATCGATTGAGAGCAGGGCTCTGCTGCGTGGCCACAATATTGAGGAAAATGTTAAGCTTAGATGCTAAACATATGTCTGGAGATTGTGAGGGGGGAGGGGGGAAGTGGCTGGTGAACAAATATGCACACGACAAAACCCAGCATCGTCGTAAGGCATTCTTGGAGTTAAAATCTCGCACCTTTGAAGTGGGAGCTACCTTTTTTCTTAAGTTCCCTTGCAAGTGTGTGGTGGGTCATTGGGGAAAAAGTTATAGCTTTCTGGATCCAGATCATTTGGTAGATTTTCTTAGTAATCTTGAGTCTTAATTTCTGTAGAGATGAGTTAGTATTTGGGGTTAGTGGAATATGATACACTGCCAAGTTTTCTTTCAGTGGTTTATTGTATTAGTTTCTTTTATTGGGACTCCCTTTCTTCCTTAATGTGGACTTGTATGCATTTTATGTATTTAAAAATGTGGTCTGTATTGTATATAGTATTTTTTCTTTTTACTGTATTTCTGTGACAATGTGTTTGCTTTGTTAATGATTGAAATTGAAAAAAAGAAAAGAAAGGCAGAGAAGAGAGACATGGAGTAAAGATCTGTGTTAAATGTAGGGAAGCAAAGGACGAAATCAGGAGAAAGAAGAAGTGGAAGGATACTAGCAAAAGAGGAACGTTAGAACATCCTGACACAGAGGTTCCAATAAAGAGATAAGTGATCCAGATGCCCTTAAGAACAGAGCTGAAAGATTCCAAATTATCCCTATCAACTGAAAACCAGATTAATATGAATAAAATGCAACCTCTAAAATGCCTGTATGCAAATGATAGATGTCTAAAAAAAATAAGATGGGAGAGCTATAATGTACTGTATAGTACTAAATGAAAGGTTAGATATGATTGGCATCTCAGAGACCTGGTGGAAGGAGGACAACCAAGGCAGGCAAAGAGAGAATTTGAAAAGAAGCTTGCTGTGGAAGCAAAAACGCATAATAAAACCTTTTTCTAAGCAAAAAATCTGTGAGAGATTTAGTTGGACCATTAGATGATAGAGGGGTAAAAGGGGCGCTAAGGGAGGACAAGGCCATAGTGGAGAGATTGAATGAATTCTTTGCTTCAGTCTTTACTGAAGAAGATGTAGGGAAGTTACCCATGCCTGAAGTGGTATTTAAAGGTAATATTTTGGAAAAATTGAAAGAAATTTCAATAAACTGGGAAGATTTATTACAAGTATTTGATAAACTGAAGAATACTAAATCACCTGGACTGGATGGTATACATCCAAGGGTGTTAAAAGAACTGAAAGATGAGATTGCAGACCTATTATTAGTAATCTGTGCACTATCATTAAAATCATCTGTAGAACCTGAATATTGGAGAATGGCCAATGTAATGCCAATTTTTAAAAAGGGTTGCAAAGGGGATCTGGGAAACTACAGACCGGTGAACCTGATACTGGTACTGGGCAAAATGGTAGAAACCATTATAAAGAATAAAATTACTGAGCATGTAGTTAGTTATGGTTTAATGTCAGAAAGCCAACATGATAGCCAAGGAAAGTCTTGTCTTACTAATCTGCTATATTTTTTGAAGGTGTGAATACACAGGCAGACCAAGGTGAGCCATTTGATATAGTGTACCTGGATTTTCAGAAAGCCTTTGAAAAGGTCCCTCATGAGAGACTCTTGACCAAATTAAAAAGTCATGGGATTGGAGGCAGTATAGTATTGTGGATCAGGAAATGGCCAGTTTTCTCAGTGGAGGAAGTTGAATGTGGAATACTCAAGGGATCTGTGCTGGGCCCGCTGCTTTTTAACATCTTCATAAATGACCTGGAAATGGGAATAACAAGTGAGGTGATCAGATTTACAGATGACACAAAATTATTCAAAGATGTTAAAACAAAAGAGGATTGTGAAAAATTGCAAGAGGACCCTGATAAATTAGAAGACGGGACGTCCAAATGACAGATGAAATTTAAGGTGAACAAGTGCAAAGTTATGCACCTAGGAAAGAACAACCCAAACTACGGTTGCACAATACAAGGCTACACATTAGGAACCACCACCCAGGAAAAGGATTTAGGTGTCTCGTGGATAATATGTTGAAGCTCTTCGCCCAGTGTGCAGTGGTGGCTAAGAAAGCAAATAGAATGCTAGGAATCATAAGAAAAGGAATGGAGAATAGAACCAAGGATATTATAATGCCTCTGTATCGTTCCATTGTGCGACCACACCTTGAATATTGTGGGCAATTCTGGTCACCATATCTTAAAAAGGATATAGCAGAATTAGAAAAGGACAGAGAAGAGCCACCAAAATGGTAAAGGGGATGGAAGGATACCTCTATGAGGAAAGGCTTAAAACGTTAGGGCTTTTCAACCTGAAAAGAGACGGCCGAGGGGAGATATGATAGAGATCTATACATTAATGAATGGGATGGAACCAGGTAAATGCAGATCAGTTTTTATGCCATGAAAAAGTAGAAAGACTAGGGAACATGCAATGAAGCTACAGTATAAACCATATAAGACTAATAAGAGAAAATATTTTTTCACTCAACACGTAATCAAACTCTGAAATTCATTACCAGAGGATGTAGTAAAAGCTCTTAGTGCAGCTGGATTTAAAAAAAGTTTGGAGAACTTCCTGGAGGAAAGGTCCATAAACTATGATTAAAGAGGACCCAGAAAATCTACTGCCTGCCCGGGGATAAGCATTGTGGAACCTGTGTACCTTTTGGGAACCTGCCAGATATTTGTGACCTGGATTAGCCACTGTTGGAAACAGGATACTGGACTTAATTGATCTGGGTCTGACCCAGTATGGCATATCTTATGTTCTTATGTGGAAAGGAGAAACGGAAAAGATTCTACAACATAATATAAAAATGAAAATGTCAAGACAAAAACAGTAGAAAGAGAGCAACTTATTTTCAGCTCTAGTGATTGGAAAGTCAACTTGGTGAATGTGCATTTCTTATAGCTTTGAGTTATGCTTAGTGTAAGAGGGAATATACTTACATTTTCTTTCTTGAAGGATTTGAAGCAGGAGGCAGATGCAGGGACTAGTAAAAGGGGAAAGAAAGAAAGGGAGAACATGTAAGGGAAGGGGTAGAAGATGTAGGGGGCATGTGTTGGGAAAGGCAGGGGAGAGGATGCTGGAGGAAGGAGGCTTTGGGTGATGCTGGGATGGAACAAGATGCAGAAAGATGGATGTTGGGTGATGAAGAAACAATATGGCAGATACTGGGTAAGGCAGAAATAGAGAGCTATTGATGGCAACGGGTAAGAATGGAAATGGAGGCATTATATGAATGAGGGGTGATGTTGAGAAAGAAATAGAGGAAAGTAGGGTAGGAATTGCGGCATGGGAGGCAAATGAACTGAAAGCTAGGAAATAGGAACATGGAGAGGATGAGTAGATGAGAGCTGACAGATGTAAGAAGAGGTAGTGAGAAGAAATGGCATTGGTAAGAAACTGAAAAGAAAAAAGAGAATAAGAGAAAGAATGAAAGATTAAAGGAAAAAGAATTTGGGTCCATGGGCTGGTGGCAGTGGTAAGTGCTGGCAGTAGAATAGAAACAGCTTTCAGGGAAGGGTCAGGGTGGCCCTCACTCATTTGCAATATCAGGCCTATTTAGCCTGAAGTGGTCTGCAGTTTCTTTATTAGCTGCTGCAAGCAAATTATATCAGATATTCAGCAGCAGTTTCTGGATAACAACTACCATCAAATATGCAGTATTTGCAGTCAGCGTTGGCCCTGTCGGATAATAGCAATATTCAGCTGCTATCTGGATAGGCCTTTGCTAATACAGTTAAGACTGCTTTCTTGCTGTCCTAACTTTATCCACAAAACTTATCTGGATAGTGGCTTAGTGGCTGAATATTGCCATGTCTGGATAATCTCCAGCTTCTCCCTAGCTCTGACCATAAACTGTCCCAGCACTATCCAGATAGTACCGCAGTGGTCAGAGGAAATATTCAGCAGCACTATCTGGATACTGCTGATGAATATTGCTCTCGTCAGGGTTTATCCGGTTAGCAGGTTTTTGAATATTGACCCCTATGTGCCTAAGGTACGGCAAATCTGCTCAGAACCTGGGAAAAATTAGAGCAAAAATTCGGCTGGACCAGGATTTCCCTAATTGCTGTTCAAAATCCCTGAGGGAATGATATTTCAGGGCGTTCAAGATGGAGACCCTATGATCTCCACTATCAGATACCTCTCCAGCACCAAAAAAGTGAAATGGCTGGATCGATTGGGTTGCAATTTACGTATACTCCACAAGCCAGTGTGGAATCCAGAGGTAGCTCCACCTCAAGAAGTAAATCCTTCTGAAAGGAATTATGCTGCAGAAAGCAGCATCCAAGGAGAAGAAAAGAAGGATAGAGCCTACAATACTACAAGCCTGGATGCACAGAAGACACATGAAATAGCAAACATGCAATTGGCACAAGAAATATGCTTAACAACACTGAAAGCCATGGCACAGAAGGGCTCGTCAGTGCAGCCATTTATACCATCTGCACTCTTGGCTCCAAAAGTGCTGTCCACAAAGTCAATTCTTTTAGTGCAGTCAGAACATTTGGCTCCGAAAACACTTTCAACAAAGTGAGATCTCTCAGCACAGCTGGAACATTCAGCACCAAAATCATCAGACCAAACAATGCCCTTATTAGTTCCAATTGAAATCTCTTCTCCCTGTTATAGATGTGAAGATCTACTTTACGCTGTCTACGTTTCAAGAAAGCATACATGCAAATCCCAATACGTCATCTGCACACAGAATTCCTGTTTTGTAGCGAACAGCTTCCACTATCAATACCCATAATCTCGGCAGCACCACGAGTTTTCACAAAATCTCTAGCAATTTTCTCTGGTTGTGAAGAATTGTATGTTATAATAAATAAATACATTAGTAACCATCCACCTTTGAAAGATGAAATTCTTTGTGCTTTCTAATCTGCAATACAGTAGATAACATGAGGAGGGATCTAACTAAGCTTGAAAAATGGTCAAGAATTTGTCAGCTGAGATTTAATGCTAAAAAATGCAGGATCGTGCATTTGAGCTGTACAGCGTAGGAAGCAAAGTACTTCTGTCCACGAAAGAAGAGTGGGACCTAGGCGTGATTATTTTTGATGATCTTAAAGTAGCTAAACAGGCAGAAAAGGCGATGGCAAAAGCTAGAAGGATGCTTGGGTGCATAGAGAGTGGAATGGCTAGCAGAAAAAAGGAGGTGATAATGCCTCTGTGTAAGTCTCTGCTGCAACCTCATTTGGAGTATTGTGTGCAATTCTGGAGACCGCACCTTGAAAAGGATATAAACAGGATGGAGTCGATGCAGAGGGTGCTATTTATTTATTTATTTTATTTATTTATTTAACTGTATTTATATCCCGCTTTTCACCGGGTCAAAGCGGCGCTACATTTAAGGGTGGGGTAATTAAGTATAAGGGTGGGGCCATCACCGGGTAGGCAACATTGATGATTTCGACATAGGACAGACTTTAGACATGGACAGTATAGTTCAGTTTTCAATCAGGGGTCCCTGATGGGTGATATCAGGGGTTGGTGCACTTTCTGGTGGGGATTGCATCAAAGCATTCTTGGAATAGGATGGTTTTTAGCTGTTTTCTGAAGGACATTAGATCGTAGAGGGGGTGACCGAATGGCCCGTTTGCACTTTAAAGAACAGCAGTGGATTTTTTGTCTGCAATCAATGATACCTAATGGCATGAATGCTGACATTGACTGGTGGGGGTTGCGTTTGGGAGCTCAATAAAGTTGTAGAGTAGTGGACCTTTGAACTTCGGCATCATTGTATCACCTGATTTAAACGGTGTGATTCTCACGGGGTTCACATTGCCTGAAGAAGAGCTGTGGAGGAACAGATGGCTTGAAACACCTTCGGTGTCGCCTGAACCTCGTTCTTATGGAGCGGAGCAGTCCACCTGTCGGTTAATAAAAGATTCCCTTAGTCCTAACAGAGGAGTGGAGGGAGTTTATGAGGATATCGTGGACAGAGTGGAGCGTTTTTCCGTTCCTTACCAGCTAAGTCCTCTAAATTGTTATTACGTTTTTGGGGGGGACTTTTTGAGCTGTGATGTTTGCTTTTGTAGCCCGAGGATCGGAGGAGATCCAACTGACTCTAATGCAGTTTTAGAAAAATTGTTTTTGCTGACAACAGCAAGTGCTGATTTTGTCGGCTAGGCTGAGGAGCAGCCATTTCAACATTGAGTAAAAAGGAGGGTTCACTTCAGGAGGGGAAAAGTTTCTTCTCATGGTGAACGATCCGACAAAAAAAAGTTTTTGTATAAGTTAAGGGGTTGTAGTTGGTTTTGGAGTCCAAGGGCAGATATATAGACTTTTTTTGGTTGGTGATATATTATAGGGGAATCATGTTTTTCTAGTCTACATTTAGAATCAATAGCAAACCCACCATATCATAACAGCACTACCAGGGCTCACAAAGCATCAAACCCTACCTATCAAAAGGCAACATTGCAAATATTAAACCAATACATCTCAGGAAAGAGGAAAGAGAACAAATGGCACTGTCAAATAGAAACTACATAAACAGAATACCTCAGCACAGTTACACATGCAGAATATAGACCGTCACCAAACAAAGAACAAGGGATCACAATTTAGAAACAAGAAGACAATAATTAAACTGGGAAACCCAAAAGCCAAACTTGGAATGTACAACAACACTGGAGAAATAAAACTATAAATTAACTTCCTCTTGTACTAAACAAAACACAAAGACGTTAATGATGCACATTTCCCAGAGCTGATATATTCCAGTTAATAAATTCAAAATAAAAAAGTATTTTTCTACCTTTTGTTGTCTGTGCATTTTATTTTTCACTTGCAATTGCTCCAGTCACTTTCTTCTGGTTTCTTCATGTCTTCTGCTAACTCTCCATTGTCTGCTGTCCATTTATCCTTTCTTCACTCTTCTAGTTTTTTCCCATTCTCTCTCTACATCTGCTTTAACATACTGATCTTTCCCCTTTTGCTCTTTCCTCCATTTCTTTCTTTATTCCTTTTTCATCCACTCAAATTTCACCCTTCCATCCTCAATCCCCACTTATTCTCCCAAAACCCAGCCAATCGTAGATTTTTCTTCCCTCCCACACAAAATATCTTTTCCCCTCTCCATCCTCACTCCCCCAGCCCCATCCCCTTCTAGTCCTCCCCCAACATCAGCTTCCTTCTAGTTCCAGCCTCACCCAGAATCCGTTCCCTTCTAGTCCCATTCTCCCATCCCCCCACATTAGCCCATTCCCAGTCCTAGCACCCCCCATTAGCTCTTTTCCAGTCCCAGCCCTCCATCAGCCATTTCCAGTCCTATTCCAGTCCCCCATCAACCCATTTCCAGTCCTAGCCCCCACATCAGCCATTTCAGTCATATTCCAGCCCCTCATCAGCCCATTTCTAGTTCTAGTTCCCCCAGCAGCCCTTTCTAGTCCTATCCTAGCTCCTCCATCAGCCCATTTCCATTCCAAGCCCCCCACTAAGCCCATTTCCAGTCCCAGCCCTCCATCAGCCATTTCCAGTCCTAGCCCCCCCCCCCCCTGAAGAGCCCCGCGGTTGTCCGACTAGCTTTTAGAGGGAGCTGGAGAGGCCCCGGCTCACCTCTGACAGCTGCCGAAGTGAAGAGTGCCTTTTTTCTTCACTTCGGCAGCTATATTGTAGTATAGGCTGCTGGCACGCTGAATGTGGAGAAACAGGAAATTTGCTTTGACCTGTGGCGCACCAGTGGCCTATACTACAACACAGCTGCTAAAGTGAAGAAAAAAAGGCGCTCTTCACTTTGGGGGCTGTCAGAGGTGAGCCAGGGCCTCTCCGGCTCCCTCTCATGCCGACCCTGCCGGTGCCAAAAAGCATGCGTGAGATGTTGTTGGCACGGGGCCCTGTGTGAACAACATTCTTGCAGAATGGATGGGCCGACCCTGCTTGCAGAGGTCAAATGGTTATTTCAAATGACATTTCAGCTGCAAATTTCACAATAAGCCTTACAATAATCTCAGAAGCTCCAATAATAGTGAATCCCTAATAGATATCCTAGAAGGAGTGGCCTTCTCCTTGGATGAGATGGCAGACACTCTGATAGCGATTGCCAGAAATCTCACAATGGAACAAGCTCCTCAGCTCGCTGCCTTATGCTTGCCACAGTTGATGTACACCTTCACATGTGCCAACTACAGTGGGTCCTAAAATTGATCCAAGTGATATTTTACCAGATAAGAATGAACAGCTGAGTGCTTCATTCCCTTCAATGGCAGGAGAACAAGCAACAAACTGATGCAGAGACTTGCATTCCCACAGCCTCAGCTTCAAGTGGTTTTGAACGCAAACACATCAAATAATGGATGCTGTCTTGCCACACAGCTTACACTTTTTAAAGCTGCTGAGGGCTTTCTTCTAGGCCATATTGCTGAAAAAATAGCCAATGTGAAATCAAATGATTTGGGGAGAAAGGCCTGACCGAGCCACCAAGAGCACCAGAGAAAAATGGCTCAGAGGTGAACATGAAAAAAGAAAGGAAACTTGAAACACTGCAAAACCTGACTAAGGAAAAAGGAAAGGTAACCCATCCCTAAAAACATCAAAAGCACAATGTTAGCAAATAAAATAACCTTTGAGAGGAACTGACGACCGCAAGAAGATGTATATTTTGCTGCATGGAAATGATGCAACACAGGAAGTTGCACACGTGCAGTGAAACGAAAAGCATTGCCTTAAAAAACTGCAGAGAGCTTTCTTGTATCCAGGGACTGTCAGTGATGTCACACATCTGTGAGAACGTCCACAGAGAACATGCAATACAGGTAAGTAATTTGTTTTTCTATTTAAAGATTCTCTTCAGAAACTGGGGGATAAGGCCAGATCCTGAAAAATCTCTCGCAGTGGATGCGCTACCATCTTTGTTTAGGGAAATAATCGAGAACACTTTTAGACCTATCTGTGCAGTGGTGCAGGCTCTTGTGATCAGTGCTTTTGGATTATTTTAATGCCATGTATGTTGGGCTTCCAGGGAAATTTATGATGAGCTGTCAGATAATCCAGAAATTCTGCTGCATAGCTCGTTGTGAGCCATGGAAGAAGAGAGAGTGCTCTTCCTTTGTTGGCTCATCTGCATTGGCTTTCTATAGTTGAGTGGACTTCAGTTTAAGATTCTAGTGCTAATGTTTCAAAATAAGATACAGTGGTATACCCTGACCCGACTGTTTGTTCTAGTCAGGAGTCAGCTTCGGCAGTTGTCAGGAAAGCCTGCTGGAAGGCTAGAGCTTCCTCAGTTGCTGCCCCTGTGCTTACTTGTAGAATAGTCTTCCATTTGAGATTTGTGCTAAATTCAATCTTATGACTTTAAGAAATGGGTTAAAGGCATTTTTATTCCTGGTTGTTTGAGTGGGCACTAGCAAATTTGGGCTGGGTTGGTGGTTGGATTGGTAACCCCCTGAGAATACCAGAGGGGGCAGGGTTCTCCTCTATGGCAGTAGGTATCAGATATTATTGTTTATTTGTTTTATTGTTTATTGTTGCTATTTGCAACTACAATAGTCCCCTTTCTTCCTTTAGAGATCTTCTGTGTTTGTCCCATGCTTTCTTGAATTCAGATACTGTCCTCGTCTCTACTACCTCCACTGGGAGACTATTCCATGTTTTTATTGTAAACTGCTCTGTCATATGCTCAGAGAGGGCTGAATATAAGATTTTGTAAATAAATTCTGGTTGTAAACAAGATTCTGGTCAAAACAAAGACAAATCTTGGCTACCAAGAGGCATTCTAAGGTATTTATACAATCCTCTGAGCCTGAGCAGACAAGGCAGGAAGAGCAGAGAGTCGCAGAAGCATAAGAAGGAGACAGTGATAATAAAACCCCACAATAAGGCCAATATTTAAGCTAGTGCTTAGGCCACCTTTCATTTCCCAAGGTTTGTAATCATCCCCTTAATCACCAAGGTTAATGAGTCTCTTTCCCCTTGCTTAATGAAGGGGTCATTTTATAAAGCTTCATCTGCATGCAGAAAAGGGCTTTTCTAAAACTGTGCAACCACATACATGCATAAAAAGTATACACATGGAAAGTGTGTGCCTACGTTTTTGCAGTCTGATCAGAGCAGGTGTAAATTTGCGTTTTGGCATTTGATTGGAGGCAACCCCCCCCCCCCCAATTGCTTTTATTACCACCCTCTCTGGGACCAGCAGCGGCAGAAGTAGCAAAGGAACCTGAACATAGCGCTTACCAAAGGCCCTGGCGCTGCTTCACATTTTCTGGCTGCTATTATTGCCCGCTTCTACACCCTCTGATGCAGACTTCCAGGTTGCATAAACCCAAAGTCTGTGTCGGAAGGAAGCAGAAGCGGCCAAAAATAGCAGCCAGGAACCGTGACACAACATCAGAGCCTTTGGTAAACGCTGCATCACATTTCCTTTGTCGTTGCTGTCGCTGCTGGCCCCAGGAAAAAGGCGATGGCAATGGGACCCCTCAGAAGGCCAGCATGCTAGGTAAACGCTTAATTTGCCCTAATCGTAGCACCAGCCCTGGTTATGGGGCTGGAACTGAGAGTGTATTTTATAATGGCACATAGGCATCTATATTGCCTTTATAAAAGAAGCTTAAAATGGGTCTCTCTTTGGCATTCTCATACAGGCATCTCATAAAGTTACCCTGTGAAAATGTTTTAACGTATTTTGCAATAATATTGCACACCTCTCAGTTCTTGAATTCAGTTTAAAAAATTGCTGTAAGAGGTAAAAAGTCATTTTTCAGTCTATACTTTTGACACTGAAAACTTATGCACAATGAATGATTAGAATTATCGGATGGCTCGTTTTCAGCAAACTGCATTCAAAGAATGAGAAGGACACCTCCTCCGCTGGACGAACTGCAACCGCCACCGTATCAAGACGACAGTGGTTCTCTGCATCTGTCCTCTACACCCTCTGAAATAGAAGAAAGCAAATGTGAACTTTCTCATGGCAGCAACAGCCCAAGGTACTCCTACAATAAGTGCCCAAGTGAGGGAAGCACTGGGCATGAAATAGAAAGCTTTCACAACAAAGGTTATGAAGAGGACGTACCCAGCGATAGCACCGCTGTCCTTAGCCCAGAGGTAAGTGGAAAATATTTGATTCTTCCTGTCTTTGAAATCAAACTACAGCACCTTATTTTACTAATAATGGGCAAATTAATGCAAAGTTTGTGTATGCTCTTTGCCTTTGGTCTTTGCACCAATTTTCAAAGGAAACATGCAAAAGGATTTTCATTTTGAAATATTGTGCACTGTCATTTGCACTAGCTTTTTGTGCAGGTGGAAATTTTCTTGAAAAGTACACATGTAGATTTGAAGGTAAGTCTATGGGCTGAGTTTACCAAAGTGCACAGCTCTGTTAGTGCCCGCTAATGCTGATAACGTGCATTATTAGTAAACGGATTCCACTGGATAAAATGGGACCTACAGGAAGTAAAGTGCATTACTGTGGGCTAGTGCCTTTTGCTGAATCTAATCCTATGTGTGGTGCACTTTTTATCCCCCTACTTAAACATCCCCAGCAATGCCTCCTCTCAGTGCCGCTAGAAATCTGCACTTTGTCCCATAATATTAATTGTTTTAAAAATATTTTATACCCTCTCAGTGACCAAAATCATACAAAAAAATAAATATAATTAAAGATGGAAAGTATAGATAAAAAAAGAGAAACATTACGAAAGCATCCCCAATATCCACCTATCTCCAATATTCATTGAACCTTCAAATCCAAATACATCCTCAGTTTCTCTTCTAACAGCTCTGTTCTTTCATAGGAAATAGGAACATTTTCCTAAATGTTAACAAATTAGTCTCTTCCCTTAAATTTATCAGTAGTCATTTCCATTACTCTGTCTGATGATATTCGAAGGCATTTACACGGTTTGCAGAGCTGAGTATAGCCGCTGCCCAGTTAGCTTCTGGGTTCTGTGGCTGGCCTAGGTATTCAATGCTGGTGGCCGGATATAGCCTTGAATATCCGGGTCTAAGGTTCAGCATTGGTGCTAGCTAGGAGCGCTAGCTGCTGGGGCTGAATATCAGACTCTAAATGCTTTTGTTCACCAGACTATCTTACATGAAATAGATGGATCAGGAACCTAGGAAAAGAACAATGTAATCTATTTTAAATACAAACATCTTGAACTTCTCATAGCTGTAAAAATGTTATTGCCAATAACTTGAAAACACATCTCTTTTTAATAGGCAGGCAATGTAATTTCCTTAATAGGGGTCAAAGCACGCTTATATTTCTTTCTTCCCAACAAAAACACGGCTACAGCTTTTTGCATTATCTGGAACTACAACTACTTTCTTGCTAATCCCACACACATTACACTGCGGTAATAATAATTGAGCTACTATATGCAATTTCTTCTCAGTGTGGACGTTTGGCCACATTGGGGATGGACAATTTTCAGACAGCCAATTTAAGTAAATAAAATGCTTTTTACTTGTGTAAAGTGCTTAGAAACGTCATTTTCCAATGGTAGCATTTCTAAGATATTTCTCTAGTTTTAAAATTATGCTCAAAGCTTTTTAATAAAATAGACCGGTATTATCAGAACCATCTTTAGCCAGGAGGGAGACCTTATGAGATAGCAAAATGTTGAGCTAGAGAACTTTACAAATACTGCAGTTCTGCATTTCCAGCAGAGTGATTGGCCATATATATGCAGCTTTGAAAATGGTAAATCACTGCCATGTGATTTTTGCCTTCACTCTCCTCCTGCATCTCTTATCACACTATATCCTCATTTGTAAGCTCTTACACCCCATCTTTTCTTTCTGTCGACCTCTCTCTCTGTTTAGCTCTGGTCATCAACCATCTCATTCATGCCCCTTATCCCAGTCTCCTTCCTCTCCATGACTAGCCCCTGCATTTAACTTTTTACATGTCTCAGGCTCTCAGTACTCCATATCTTGTCCTTCAGCTTCCTATGTTTCTCCTCTAGAGAACTACAAGAAAGTTTTAGCTCAGTGAAGCAAGGAGAGAAATAAATATAGAAATCACTTTGTCTATGTGATCTATGATGCTTTTGAGATGACATCAAGAGCCTTTTTCCTAGCTTGTAAGCTTCAGGCCTCCGAGATGATACGCACGACAAAGTCACTGATATGTCCTGCAATGGCAAAAGCTTCTTTGAGAGAAGGTCAAGGAAACAGTGAGTCACATAGAAGACCACAGTTCTATAATTCAGACTCTCACTGCTGCCTCTTTCAATTCGCCACATTCAGAAGGTACTGGAATGGTTCATTGATGACGTATGTTTGTCCGGAAAGGACCTTAAGAAAGAATACAGAGAGGCAAGGTATTACAGTAAATAAAGAGGTAAAATGAGTAATACCACCACAGATGAAAACCAAATAGCTTTAACCATACAAATTACTGCTTACTGAGACATTGCTTTTATCTGAGTCGTAGCCAGGCTTTCAAAGTACATTAGGATACGTTTGTATCAGGCATATTTGGAATGAATAAGTGCATTTTATAAGGGTGCTTTTGAGAACAGAGGGGGTCATTCTGCACATTGATTAGTGGGGATGTATGTCCGGTTTGGACATACATCTCCTGCTAATCGCTTGGGGCTGATTCTGTCCCATGAGCTCCCTGCACGTACAGAAGAAATGTGTGGGGAGCTCTGATGGGGGCAGGGGGGGGGGGGGAAGGCCGGAGGAGCAGCGTACATGGAGCAGAGATGGGCCCTGTACATCCGGGGAGGGGGGCGGGGGGCAAGGATGGCCGGCAAACTTATTCCCTCTCCCCGCTGGAGGTGATTGGCACTGGCGGGCCCCAAAAGGAAGGTGAGTGGTAGATGGAGGTTCCCCGCAGCTCCAGCCATGAAAGGCCCCTCTTGGGGTCGGGCAGCGGGGAAATTAAATCCAAATGCGGTACAGGGCAGCAGGGCTCCTGCATGGCATCCTGGTGCCATGGCGATGGGACGCCACGGCACTGGGGCTCCATGTAGGAGCATTGGCTGGGTTAAGCAGGGTGGTTGCCAGATGTGCAGCGCTTCTGAATCGAGGGAAGTCCGTCCCATCCATTTGTCCCGATTCTGCTCCCATGGGAATGTATAGCTCCCGCAGGTGCAGATTTGGGTGCAAATCCGGCCTGTCCAGATCTTGGATGTCCGAACAGGCCCCAATCATAATTAGCCTCAGAACGTGTGGGCTGTATGTATTTTGTAATCTATGCATGTATTTGTGAACTCCAACCATGCTTCGCACAAACTGTGCCCCTGTACATGCCTACTAGCAAAGTACACATCATCATGGCAATGTGTGTACTTTTAGGTCGGCCAGAATTTTCCCTCTGGACAACTAGGATAATATCATCACTTATGAGTGATGTCACTGATGGTGCCCTGCACAGGAAACCCTTCCCAGCTTCTTCTAAAAGCTTTTGGAATGATCCTAGTGTACTTGTGCATTTGTTCCCACCTGCTTCTGCACTCATCTCCTCAGTCTCATCTTTTCCATGGAGCCCAACAGATATGCGAGTCCTGCAGGGAGCAAGTGGCCTAGTGTTGGTATTTTTTTTTCTTTCTGCTACAGTTATTAATGGTTTTTTCAACACTGCCTTCTGCCACTGTCACTTCTATTTTTCCTGTTGATTTCCCTTAGTTAAGGTTTTCGATTGATTTTCTTTCTGCCACTTTTCTGCTTAAAAAGCATTTAGGCCTCTGGGGCTCCAGTCACATATAACATTTTCACCATCATGTCTTTTGATTTTGCTGCAACTATTTTGCTGGATGACATGTCCCAGAATCTTGCCAGTGGATTAAAATAGTGAACTTAGTGAAACAGGACCATATCTGTCATAGACATGCATAGGTGGTGCCTACAGTTCCTTGGGCCCGACTGTGAACCTTACCATTGTATTTTATGTTCACAGATGATAAAGAGAGGGCTCAAGGTTTACAAAGAACATCATAGAAGAATTTTTGGCACAGACAAGTCCAGGCCATAGACTTTGGCAGTAGCAGCATCAGTGTCCATGGTCATAGGACATGCCTTGGATGCTAATTGTGCATTGATATTGAGGGGGGTTCTCAAGCTCACTCAGAGTCAGGCATTGATAGGGTCTGCCAGGAATGGTTATCCATTGATTCCCATCCAAAGAAGAAAAAGAATTCATCCTCGGTTTCCTCAACATTGAGGACTTGAGATGCCAAGCATTGGGTGAAGGCCGAGGTGCATCAACATCACAGTTCATTGGAGCCCAATGTCCTGAGCACCAAGGTACTGGAGGAATTGGTATCCTTGAAATATCCCTTACAAGAGGAAAGCTCATCCTTCTTAGTACCAGAAGGGCTATGCCAGACTCCAAGGGGCTGAAATCAGCCCAACAGAGTCCACATACATTAGCCAATTCTGCTGTAGCACCTCCACCTTTGTCGATGTCAGCCCTCAAGAAGCATTTCAGGAGGAGCTTCGAGGAAGATGAAAGTTTTCTTTGCCTGGCATGAGGCTGCTGTTTTGATTGCATTAAGGACAGTGCATCATGACCTTGAGCTGTTTCTCAAATCCTATTGCCTGCCTGCAGGAGAGTCTTTGGCATTGAGATCTCAAAGAGCCTTGACACAGGTGGTTACCTGGCTGGTGTCTATTTCCAGTGCATTGTGGGGTGGGGGGGGGTGATCTCTCTCTGAGGCATCAGAAGACATCAGTGGACATCATCTTAGAAGGAGACCCTCACCCGTAGAGGAGCAGAGATTGGCCCAGGAGGAGACTCAGAAGTCTTTCAAGTACCTGAGTCTGCTTCAGAGCACTTTTTGGAGTCTGAGTACAACTTTGAGTATTTCTCAGAGAAGAGATTTCCCAAGTTGCCTTCAGATCCCTCATCTTCCAATGAGAGATGAGAATTCTTTCCTGAGGAACTCTCATTTATTGATTTTGTGCAGGCAATGGCTCGGGCTGTTCCATTTAATTTGGAAACAGAAGAGGAGCTCCGGGCAGAAGAGATGGAACCTCTTCAGTTCTGTGATATCCATAAGGAAACTGTGACAGTGTCCTTTGATATCGTCCTTCAAAGGGTACAAATAAGAATGTGAGAGACCCCCCCTCTTGTACAACCTGTTAATAAGAAGTTCAACTCCATATATTGAGTTCAGAAGGCTACCATATTCAAAAAGCGACAGTTGCTGCACCATTCTACGGTTTAAAATCTGCTCTCAAAAGAGCCAAGAGTTACAGGAATCATTCTTCAGTGCCCCTATGGAGGAAGGCGAGGACATTGGATTCTCTTGGGAGGAAATTCTTTCAGAATGCAGTTCTAACTTCCCACATAGCATCTTGCCAGCTTCTCATGGGTATGCACTTGTGGAATATCCTGTAGAGAAAGTCTCACAGCTTCAATCCTTAGTGAGCCAAGGAAGGCTTATGACTCCGAGCAATATATGATATTTTTGAAACAGCACTGAGAGCCTCTTCTATGAGTATTGGCACCGAAAGACTCTCCTGGCTCTGGTCCTCAGACTTACACTATGGTATAAAATAAAAGAGTGCTAATGTGCCATGCCATGGAGAGAATCTCTTCAGAGATAAAGTGCACACAGTGACATTCTTAAGATCCTCTCCAGGCCCACTTCCAATCCAGCCTCCTTGTCATCCAGGAGGTATCCTATTATTGTCATAGGCGTAAGTATCCTCCTCTCTCCCACTCCTCAGACTATGCAGTGCCCTTGCTCTCAACCTTGTCAGCAGAGGGTCCAGAAGTCCCAGCCTGCTCCAGGCTAAAACTATTGACAGGATTTTGACTGGCTTCTAGAAAACATAGCCAACACTCTTGTTCTGATCCCAGACAACCTTCCTGTAGGAATCAGGCTCATATACTTGGTAGATCGTTGGCCCCTTATAATCTCTGACTGATGGGTTTTAAGTATAGGCTGGTTTAGGTACGGATCACATTTATTGATCTACTGCCAAATTGTCCATCGGGAGCTTTTTTATTCAACTTTCTGCACAAGGAAATACTTCTATGGAAGATTTCTGCTCCAACAGGCTGGGGATATCACCAACCCTAATTATGCAGGATCAGGTGATGTTGTTATATCCCAACATCAAGTTCCTAGTTTGGATGTTGAGGGGTTAATTGTCCTCTTTAAACCTGCCTTGAAGTAGCCAAGGTTCTCTTGGCTTCCAGGAAAGATTCCACTAGAAGATCTTATGGTTTCAAATGGAAGAGGTTTGCCGTCTGGTGTGAAGGACAGGCCCTAGATCCATTCTCATGTTCTACACAAAAACTGCTTTAATACCTTCTGCATTTATCAGAGTCTGGTCTGAAGATCAGCTCCATAATAGTTCATCTCAATACAATTGGCGCTTCCCCACCATCATATAGAAGGTGAGCCCATCTCTCTACAACCTTTAGTTGTTCGCTTCATGCCTCCTCTTAAGCCTCTTGTAGTGTCTTTGGATCACAAAGTGGTTTTAATTCAGCTGATGAATGCTCCCTTTGAGCTGCTAGATACCTGTGGACTGAAGCACTTGAACTGGAAGATCTAGTTTTTGGGTGCAGTGGCCTGAGCATGCAGAGTTAGCGAGCTCCAAGCTCTAGCAATTGATTTGCCCTATACTAAGTTTTATAACAAAAGGGGTGATTCTGTGCACTCATCTGAACTTCCTGCCTAAGGTGGTGTTAGGCATCCACTTTTATCAGTCAGTTATACTGTCAACCTTTTTCCCAAGACCTCATACTCACAAAGGGCACAGTGCATTGCACACATTGGATTGCAAAGAAGCCTTGACCTTCTGTCTGGAGTGGCAAAAGCCCATAGAACATCCACCCATATTTTGCTTCTTTTGACCTCATAGGTTGGAGGCTAATGTCAACAAATGTACAGTCTCCAATTGGCTAGCGGGTTATATCTCCTCCACTTATGTTCAGGCAGGATTGACTCTTGAGGGTCATTTCATGGCTCATAATGTCAGAACCATGGCTGCATCGATGGTCTACTTGTGATTGTTCACCATGGAGGAGATTTGCAAAGCACCAACTTGGACTTCTCTTCACACATTCACATCTCACTACTGTTTGGGGAATAGAATCCAACTCCACTCCACTCTAGGCACAGTTATTTTCAGTTCCAGGCTGCCTCCTATCCAAAAAGAAAAAAAAAAGAAAGAAAAAAGGATAAAATATTTGAAAAGGTATGTTGCTATCAAAAACAATGTGCAATTGGTGGCAGCTAATTATGCACAAGTTCATTTCCCCTTTTACTTTTGAGGCATCCTATAGCTAAGGAATCCCATAGGTGAGGACATTATCCTGCATGTCCACAGAAAAAAAACAAATTTATTCACCTAGCAGGTGTTCTCAATGGACAGCCGGATAAGTCCTCACAATCCTTTCTCCTCCTTTTGGAGTTGTATTCTAATATCAGCTATAGAATGGACTGAGAAGATGAGGCATGGAAGCAGTAGGAGAGAACGGATGTGCAGACACACTAGGACCATTCTAAAACATCTAAAGAAGCTGGGAAAGTTTGCCTGCACAGGACTCCATCAATGACATCACCCATAAGCGAGGACAGCACTTGCTACAGGTGAGTAACTGTTTTATAACGCCTTTTATGCAAATATGCAAAAAAACTATAAACTTACCCCCAAAGTACAATGTTTAGATTTGCATGTATATGTTCCTGGGGTCTTATTTGGCCGTAACAAAAGTTGATTTGTAATGTACATGCCTATTTTATAAAAGAGTCAACCCCCCCCCCCCCCCTCATCAAGATAAACTCGCATAGCTCTCATAGAATCATCGGTCTGCAGTGATAAGCAAATTTTCAATCATAGATTATGGACTAGTATGCATACGAAGTTCACAGTTTAAATTCAGATAAGTGCTGCTTTTAATGGTTTATGAACTGCTATGACTGAAAATTTGAATATCACCATGGACCCATAATGATACTGTGAGAGCTTTATCTTTATTTTATCTTTATTTTGGTTCATGATAAACCGCTTAGGACTGCTTATACAAGGACTGCACCTAGAGGCAAGAAAAGGAAAAGAACACCATTTTCATATAGGACAGGGAGAAAGAGAAGGAAAGAAAAGGACAGGTCAGGAAAAAGGAAGAGGAGGGAGACAAAAGGTGATGCCACTATAGGACTCCAGAACTATAAGAACATAAGAACATAAGATATGCCATACTGGGTCAGACCAAGGTCCATCAAGCCCAGTATCCTGTTTCCAACAGTGGCCAATCTAGGTCATAGGTACCTAGCAGTTTCCCCAAAAGACACAGGTTCTGCAATGCTTGTACTAGGTCAAGCATTGATATCCTGGGTCCCTTCTTAATAATGGTTTATGGACCTTTCCTCCAGGAACTTGTCCAAACCTTTTTTAAACCCAGCTACACTAACAGCCTTTACTACATCCTCCGGTAACAAATTCCAGAGTTTGATTACACGTTGAGTGAAAAAATATTTTCTTTTATTAGTCTTAAATAGTTTACCCTGTAGCTTCATTGCATGTCCCCTAGTCTTTCTATATTCTGATAAGGTAAACAATCGATCTACGTTTACCTGTTCCACTCCGTTCATTAATTTATAGAC
The DNA here is from genome assembly GCA_033557465.1 of Ichthyophis bannanicus. Taxonomy (NCBI): domain Eukaryota; kingdom Metazoa; phylum Chordata; class Amphibia; order Gymnophiona; family Ichthyophiidae; genus Ichthyophis; species Ichthyophis bannanicus. The sequence goes on from CM066033.1 coordinate 441,092,273, forward strand.
TTCTATCATATCTCCCCTCAGCCATCTCTTTTCCAGGTTAAAGAGCCCTAACCTTTTTAGCCTTTCTTCATAGGAGTATCCTTCCATCCCCTTTACCATTTTGGTGGCTCTTCTCTGTACCTTTTCTAAAATCGCTATATCCTTTTTAAGATACGGTGACCAGAATTGCACACAATATTCAAGGTGCGGTCTCACCATGGAACGATATAAAGGCATTATAATATCTTTTGTTTTATTTTCCATTCCTTTCCTTATCATACCTAGCATTCTATTTGCTCTCTTGGCCACCGCTGCACACTGGGCCGAGGGTTTTAACATGGTATCCACAATGATGCCTAAATCTTTTTCCTGGGTGGTGGTTCCTAATGTGGAACCTTGCATCGTGTAACCATAGTTTGGGTTGTTCTTCCCTAGGTGCATAACCTTGCACTTGTCCACATTAAATTTCATCTGCATTTTGATGCCCAGTCTTCCAATTTATCAAGATCCTCTTGCAATTTTTCACAATCCTCTTGGGTTTTAACAACTTTAAATAGTTTTGTGTCATCTGCAAATTTGATAACCTCACTCGTTGTTCCACTTTTTAGGTCATTTATGAATATGTCAAAAAGCAGCGGACCCAGCACAGATCCCTGGGGTACACCACTATTCACCTTTCTCCATTGGGAAAATTGGCCATTTAGCCCTACCCTCTGCTTTCTATCTTTTAACTAGTTCCTGATCCACAATAGTACACTGCCTCCTATCCCATGACTCTTTAGTTTTGCCAAAAGTCTCCGATGAGGGACCTTGTCAAAGGCTTTCTGAAAGTCCAGATACACAATATCAACCGACTCACCTTTGTCCACCTGTTTATTCACTCCTTCAAAAAAACATAACAGATTAGTAAGACAAGATCTTCCTTGTATAAAGCCATGTTGGCTGTCTCCCATTAGGTTGTGACTATCTACATGCTGAGTAATTTTATTCTTTATGATGGTTTCTACCATTTTTCCCGGTACTGACGTCAGGCTCACTGGTCTGTAGTTTCCCGGATCACCCCTGGAACCCTTTTTAAAAATTGGTGTTACATTGGCGATCCTCCAATCTTCAGGTATTAGAGATGATTTTATGCAGGGACAAAACCGCAATGGGCGTGTCATGAAGGGGGAACCCAGGAGGGAAATGCTAACTGGAAAAGATGGGTTTTCAGGGCAGCCTTAAACTTAGTGAATGATGGTTCAGAGTGGAGGGTTAGGGGGGAAAGAATTCCACAGGGCAGGCCCTAAAAAGAAAAATTCAGAGCCCCGTGTGCTATCTTCTCCGTGCAAGAGGGGAGCAAACTAACACACAGGGAGGACTTACCCCAACCTCCAATAATCACACCTCATGCAGATTACACACGTAACTGGCACAATATTCCCACAGGTTTTCTTTGCAAAAAGATCCTTTATTGTACCTCTTTCTTGTATCTCAAAAAGCAAGCATACAGAGGGCATAACAAAACTGACTAAATACAAAACAATTTGGATTATTTTTCTTACCATCTCTTTGAAGTAAGAATACTTTCTTTCTGCTTTTCCTGTCCTTTGACAGGTCCTAACATGGCTAAGAATAGAAAAAATATGTTCCTAGCTACACTAAAGCAAGCTGGCAAAATCCTTTTTTTTTTCTCCTCCCCTTTTTTTCTCTTTTCCTCTTTATTCTTATAGCATGCTGCACAGCAAGCAAACGCACAGAGAATTGGAACCACATACATACACACTGAACCAACAGACATGCAATGGGCAGGGCCGGATTTACCTTGAGTGAGGCCCTACGCCAACAAAAATTGTGGGCCCCCAGAAAAGATAAAAACTAGCACGCCGGATCAGCTGCGCGCTGTTGGCCCTGACGTCATAATTAAACTGGGAATCCCAAAAGCCAAACTTGGAATGTACAACACTGTAGAAATAAAACTATACATTAATTTGCTCTTGTACTAAACAAAGTGCAGACGTTAATGATGCACATTTACCAGAGCTGACATATTCCAATTAATAAATTCAAAATAAAGAGATATTTTTCTACCTTTTGTGCATTTTTTTTCAGCTGCAATTGCTCCAGCCACTTTCTTCTGGTTTCTTCGTGTCAGCCCAACTCCAGTCTTAACCCCCCCAGCCCATTTCCAGTCCCAGCCCCCCCCCCATCGGCTCAAGTAAACTTTAATAAAAAAATAATAAAACGCTGGTCGCTGCCGCCGCGGCAGCATGGACTGTCCCGCGGGACCCCCTCTGCCCGGCTGAGCCCCTCCGTGCCGGCTTTGAGAGGCGCGAAGGGAGTGTCTCCCTCGCGTCTCTGTTAAGCCCGCAGGGGCAGATGGGAAGGAGACACTCTCGCTTCGCGCCTCTCAAAGCCGGCACGTAGGGGCTCAGCCGGGCAGAGGGGGCCCCGCGGGACAGTCCATGCTGCCGCGACAGCAGAGGGGGCCCCGCGGGACAGTCCATGCTGCCGCGGCAGCAGCCAGTGGTTTGTTTTTTTTAATTTAATTTTAAAAAAGCTAACAATTTGTTCAATTTTTGTGGGCCCTTGCCAGCTGTGGGCCCTACGCCATGGCGTAGTTGGCGTATAGGTAAATCCGGCCCTGGCAATGGGGAATTGCGGCCTACATCACTTCCATGATGCAGGATATAAATTCTCCCCTTTAAAGAGTTCTGTCACTTTATATACTTTCTATAATACCCCTGTTTTTTTTCTGTTCCAGACATCTGGATTTTCTCTTCCATTATTCCTCTTTTGTTCCACTTGTGTCTGCCCCCATTCCTGTTGACCTTGTGTCTGCCCCCATTCCTGTATGCCCATGTCTACCTGGGCCTTGTCAGATTTATTCCTTGTTATCTGACCTTTGTCCCACTTATTCGTCTCTTTGCTTGGTTTTCCCTTCACCCCTCATGCTCAAGAAATATATCTTTTTAACTCTCCATTGTATTCTGACATTTACAATGGGCCCTATTTGTTCCCTTCATACTAAGCTGGCATATTTACATCTTGTGGTTCCCTTTCTCCATGTGCTCCTGCTGACAAGTTAGTTTTTTTACATTTTTTTCTATATAATGACACCTATACCTCTGAAAACTCATGTATGCACCTCAGTGCAATCACCAGCATTTAGATTTTTTGTATTAACACTTTCTTCTCTGGCCATTGAAGTGACCTCACATTTTATAAAATAGGCTTAAAGTAGACACCTTGCTGCTGGCAGTCTGTAAGAATTTGCAATGGAACTGTCCATATAGTGCTGCAGAAAATTCACAGAAAGGGGGTTTCTCTAAGAACAAGCAGGAAGTCAGTTCTCACATATGGCTAACATTGGCGCCGACAGAGCCCAAGTAGAAGCATCTCCCCAGCTTTCAAAGAAAGCCTTTGGGAGATGCATCACGCATGCATGGTTCCCTTCCAGCCCAAGGGTGCCATCTTGCCTCAGTCTCCTTTTTTCCGCAGAGCCCTCTGGATGTCTATCCCGTTTCTCTGGAAAAAGTTTCTTTTTTGTCTTAAAAGTTTTCTTTTCCAGTATGCGTACAGGTTCCTCTTCCCACCCCTTAGCCGTTTGCCTCATCGTCGCTCCTTGAGTTCAGTTTTCTGTTTTTTTCTCGAGAGGTCCCTCAACTGGCGCTTCACACCCCCTTTGGCCAGCAGGCCTTGGACCGTCGCCCGGGTTCAAGGACCTGTTTTTCCCATGGCCTCCAGTGGCTTCAAGAAATGTGATCAGTGCACTAAAAAGATGTCCTTCACCGACCCACATGACTGCTGCCTCCGTTGCCTTGGGCCAGACCACAAAGGCTATCAAGTGCTGCTAGCTGCAGCAGGAAAAGTTCTTCCATATCACACTCTGCACTGGAATACCCAGTGACACCATGCTCTAGGGCCCCCTCTGGTACCTCAGTGTCCTGCGATGCCAGAGCTGCCTCAGAGTTCCGCAGCCACGGCTTCTCCAAGAGGAACTTTCTGGAGGTGGAATGCAAAAGGAGCTCGAAGCCCTCAAAAACCACCTCAGAAGACAGGTCTGGAAAAGCGGGTAAATCCCACCCAGGCTCTGCAGTCCCCCATGTGAGTCCAAGTGGTCGGAGTGGGAGTGGCCTCACAAGCTGCCCTGGAAGGAGTCGTCAGCGTCGGGTGACCGGCCTCTGACCCCCAAGGCCATTCTGGTCGAGGACTCCCCCTCAATGTAACTGATGCCGGGCCAGAAGCTATTGGTGCCCGCATCAAAGGCAACGGAGCCATCTATCATGGAGACCATAGTGACGGCCTTGGAGCGCAGTATTACTGCTCTCCTAGCACAGCAGCAGGCGCTGATGTCCGGTTCCTCCAGTTCATCCGCCACAATGATTGGACCCTCGACCTCGAGGGCTTCCCCAGTTGTCGAGCTGATCTTTGAGTGCCATTGGCATCGGATGAGGTCCTAGTCCCTTTCTTCAAGACACCGGTCCTCCCCGGCGAGTGCATACAGCTCGGACCACAGGTCCTCTGGAGGTTGCGGGCCTTCGGGCTCGGAGCCCGACCATTGGAGCTATGGAGCCTTGGATTCTTCCTCTGACTTTGAGTCAGACTGGGAGACCGAGGATGAGGAGTCCCTGGACACTTGGCGACACCGAGATGTGCACTTGGACCCATCTCCACCGGTGTGCCAGCGCCGTTCCTCACCCATGGACTTTGTCTTCCTTGACTTTGTTCTATGTCAAGCAAACAAGGAGGCACAGGGTTGTACTCCCTCTGCCAGGAGGCGGTAGTCCTCTCCTCATATGCGACATGCAATGGGATGCTCCTGCGAGTGGTCTACCTCCCAAGCCTGGGTAATACCATGGCGGACAGGCTGAGCAGCGTTCTCCAGCCGCACAAGTAGCACCTGGACCCCAGAGTGGCTTCCTGGCTTTTCTGATGCTGGGGCCTCCCCCTAGTGGACTTGTTTGCCAGTCCAGACAACACACAGTTACCCTGCTTCTGCCAGCCGCACCTGTCCTGGATGGCGGTAGATGTGTTCCTCAGTACAATGGGGCATCACTGATTCTGGTAGCCCCCTCTTGGCCCAGGCAACCCTGATTCCCACTGCTTCTCTGTCTGTTAGCGATGCTTCCAATTTCTCTGGGCTGTGCCCAGGACTACTCACACAGGAGGAGGGCTCTCTCCTGTACCCCAATTTGGGGTCCCTGTTGCTCACGGCTTGGCTGCTGAAAGGGTAGCACCAGCTCCCTTCAACCTCCCACATGACATGGAGGAGGTCCTTTTGGCCTCTGTACAGCTTCCACAAGAAGGATTTACATCTTCATATGGCGTAGAGTTTTGGTGTGGTGTACCAAGAGGCAGGCAAACCCCTTTTCCTGCTTGGTGCAGTTGGTGCTCCAGTACCTACTCCACCTGTCACAGGCGGGACTGAAGTCCAACTCAGTCAGAGTGCTCCTGAGTACTACTACGGCGCACCACCACTCTGTCAAGGCAAGCCCCTCTCGGCTCAGCCCTTTATCTCCTGTGGGGCCTTATGTTGTCCAAGCCCCCTGTCCGCCCAACAATAGTGGAGAGGGATCACAATGTGCTGCTCTCACATCTCACTAAACTGCCATTTGAGCCCCTGATTGCCTGCCACCTGTGGTACCTCTCCTGGAAGGTTGTTTTCCTCGTGGCACTCACGTCAGCTTGCAGGGTCAGAGAGCTAAAGGTTCTTATGGCAGAGCCACCCTATACAAGATTCTACAAAAACAGGATGGTACTCTGCACACACCCCAAGTTTCTGCCAAAAATGGTGTCCCCCTTCCACTTCAGTCAGGAGGTGATGCTCCCCACCTTCTTCCTGAGGCCTCATCCTGGCAAGATGGAGACCATTCTCCATACTCTGGATTGTAAGAGGGCCCTGTCCTTCTATCTGCAACAAACTTAGGGCCACCACAAAGTGCCTTAACTCTGTCTATGACCCCAGTCGACTGGGGCTTCCAGTAGCTAAGCAAACTCTGTCTACTTGGGTGGCAGACTGCATTGCCTTTGCCAATGAACAGGCTGGATCTCACTAGACCACCGGGTCACTGCGCACCGCGTCAGAGCCATGGCTACCTCTGTAGCAAATCTGCATTCCATTCCTTCCAAGGAAATCTGCTGGGCCACCACCTGGTCTTCAGTCCATATCTTCACAGCTCAATACGCCTGGAGAGGGAGCCTGATGGGACAGCACCATTGGCCAGGCTGTGCTCCGTAATCTCCTCAGGGTGTAGGCAACCCTGCCCTCCGACACTTCTGTTTTCAGGTTACCGGAGTGCTGGTTGTCTACCGGACACTTGGGTCTTGCGAGAATCTCTCAGTTGGGACTCAACTGCTGCAGCTCACGGCTCATCGTCTCTGGTCACCATGGCATTTTGTACAGATTCTCGGTAGCCTATAGCTGGGGAGTCCCATATGTGATTTTTCCCAGAGAAAGTGTAGTTACTCACCTATAACAAGTGTTCTCCAGAGACAGCAGGGATCAGTCCTCGCAACCCTCCCTTGGAGTTGCTTCTTTACCGTTTTTAAATTTTTGCTGCTTTGCTATGTCATTAGACTGAGGCAAGATGGCACCCTTGGGCGTGAAGGGGACCTCGCATGCATTGCGCATCCCCCAAAGGCTTTCTTTGAAAGCTGGGGAGATGCTTCTGCATGGGTTCTGTTGGCACTGACATCACTCATTTGTGAGGAGTGATTCCTGCTGTCCTCGGAGAAAACTTGATACAGGTGAGTAACTACATTTTATATGTTTAGCAGGTACCGCTAAACATACAGTATAAACCCTTTTGAAAATTTATGTTTCACAGATACAGTTTGTGTATTTAACATTCTTCCCAAGGTGAATAATTAAGTCCTTTGTTTTTCTATTCTATTGAGATAATATCCAAACCTTAGTATAGGAAGTTGCCCCTTTGCAAAGTGAAAATGGAGTTTTTGTAAAAGAAGTTTAGTTTCAAATTGTGCTGTTCATTGCTTTTATTTAACAAATTAATTGACATTTCACCTGTAGAGCAAACCTCAAGCATATTTAAATAACTACCTTTATCATACATACTACTAGATAAAGATTTCACAGCCTCTGAGTGTGCTTGGCTGTTACTGAGGTTTTGCAATTTTCAAAATCACTCACTCTAAAAAAACAAAAAGCTGTTCTGTTCCTTAAACAACTCGAATGTTTGTCAAATGCTTTTCAACAACACAAAAGACTACGAAGAAGGTCTCAGCAAACATGGGCTTATGACAGACTCGATACAAGATCACTATCACAATACACAGGCCCCATAACATCAACGACCTTCTCGTAGACCCAGAATTCCCACCACAGTCAAAGGCAAATTACTTAACTTTGAAACCATTCTTGCAATAGACGGCCATTCTGTTCCCCGACGTCTCCATCCAGAGCTCTCAAACGTTTCGCGAGCACCCTCGCTTCAGCATTTGACAAACATTCGAGTTGTTTTAGGAACAGAACGGCTTTTGTTTTTTTAGAGTGAGTGATTTTGAAAACTGGACTTGTACACTCTTTAAATTGACCATATACTTTATTACAGTTTTGCAAGCATAACATAGTTCACTTAAATAGTTTTAGCTGAATGTGTATCCTGAAACAGTTACCAGCTTCTGATTTCTTGGCCAAATAACTTATTTTTCATCACAGGGGTTACTAGTTCCTCAGACAAGAAGGAAAAACAAATTTTGCTTTAGCTGTCAGCCAGCAGTCATCCTTCCGGTTTCACTGTCATCTCCTCTCAGGCCTACACCCAATATCTCTGGATTTCTCAAACCTTTAAAATGTCAGAGCTCCTGATTTGGTCAGTTTCTTAATAGCTACACTATTCTTATGGCATGTTCCACAATTGGTACTGTAAACGAGCACAGGGGTGGTGTTCCACTCATGCTAATAAATGAAGGCATGCCCTTTGTTACTTGCACAGGTATCGTGCCGCTCCCATGCCCGTTGCCTTTGGTGCGATCAGTAAGGGTGCACTTAACACCATCCGTTGAAGGGAGATAAATACACCTGCGCTAAGTGTGTCATATTGAAGGGGAGCACGCACCAATAGTGCCCGAGCTACCTCCGATGTGGATGCTGCACCCAAGAACCGCTCACTCTCCGCCCCAACCTGCACTGCTCTGGCAGCTCGGGAGTTTTAGTGCAGCTGCATTTTCAGCATGAGATACTTTTAACCATGATGCACTTGGTGCATGCTGAACCTGGTGCTATCCCTGTGCCCCTTTGTGTATTACCAGGATTGTTTTACTTTTATGTCTTTAATTCCTGGGAACATTTAGTTTTCTGGTTAAATTGTCTGTCTTATCAGCATGATATAATGTTCCAGGAAGAGATGAGAAAGACTTTTGAATAGTACAGGTAAAGTAGCCAACACATCATCTGTCCTGACTTAGAAATGTACGGTGCAGAGGCCTTTTACCACATTACACAGATTTTTCATGGTTGGCACATAAGGAAGCAATAATCAATGTTATTTAAGCAGGTAAACAGTTGTAAAATTATTTTATTTTATTTCCTCCCCCCCCCCCCCATGCATGTAGAGGTACATCTGCCTTTCACAGTGCATGTACTTTTTCATGTACCAAACAGCAATCAGGGTTAGGTCAGGGGAGATGAACTAAATGTGGAGATTTTACTAGGAAATCTCCAGGCATATTTTCTGGCACATATATTGCACCTGCTTCAGTACAGGTGCAAAGTTGGAGGGATTTTGAACATTTCATTTCATTTATTGCTTCTATAAAGCCCTCCCAGCAACCAGCATTAACTATCAGGGTTTTTGAAAGCATTTTCTGGCAGTTAACGTGGAGCACATTCCCCGAATGCAATCCACAATAGTACACATGCACTTAACTCCACCTATTAAGGTGACATTAGGTGAATCCGTGCTAATGCAGTTACTACTACTACTACTACTGAACATTTGTATAGTGCTACAAGATGTAGACAGCGCTGCACAGAAGCACGCAGTGTGAACTAACACTAACTTCTCTGAGCTCACCATGCCCACTCTCCACCCCTAACCTGCCTACTCGTGACCCTATCATGGGGTGCAGTTAGTTTTGGAATTGTCCTGTGCTGCCTTGGCCCCATGCTAGCTGGCAGCATGTGTCCCAGCTCGCTTTAGTGACATGCCCCTTTCTTTATTGTTTTGAATTGGATTTTATGTGACTATTATGTGCGTTATTTTGTACACATTTTGAGTAATCTTCTTTATAGGTCGGAAAGATGGTTTAAAAATCTTTTACAATAAATAAATCAAGCTGAATCTTTCTCAGAAAAGACAATTTGTAATTCTCTATAATCCTGACCACGTCCAAGCAAAGGCTAGTAACCTGAGTTCTCATATAGATAGATAGATAGATAGAGATATGGTTGGCTTATATTTTACAAACCTGTTAAGAATTTACCCAAGTATTAAACATTTCTAAAGAACATATGTAATTTAACAATGATATAATCCTATGTGTAATATATAGTAAATTAAGAATTATAATTAAACTGTGTTCAAATATTGTAAGGATTTATATGAATTAAATACTTTGCATCATGACATAGAACACATTATAGTCAGGAACTTACTGTTTAAAAATCTGTATGAATCAGTTGTGTGGGTTGTAAAATGGGGATAGAAAATGGTGCCACCATGTCATTATCTTTTGCTAATCTTATCTGTAGCATTTCACTGAAGAAAAAACTCTGGAAAATTCAAATACAAATTTTACCAATGGTTGATTTAAAGAATAATGTATGAATGTACACATGGCACCCATATAAAAATATGAAGGCTATCAGTGGATCCTAATGGACATAAATGCTTAACATCTTCAAGAAAGATAAATCTGAAACCTCTCCTAACTTTGTATAGATTTTCTTTTTTTAAATTGTATTTTTATGAATGTTCATAACACTACCATCAATTTTCCAACAAGTCACATATATTAACAGGCAAAAACCCTTTTATACAGGAAAAGCGAGGTTACTTACCTGTAACAGGGGTTCTCCGTGGACAGCAGGATAAGTCAGCCACACCTGGGTGATGTCATCCGATGGCGCCATGGACGGAATACTCTCCAATAGCTCAGAAGAGTCTAAACTCTTCTGAGCATGTGCTAGTAGCCCCCACCACAGTGCCTGCCCCTTCCTCCTCAGTCCGTTCCCCAGCTATGGACATGTTCCAACTTAGAGAAGGAAGGTTCATCTTTGAAGGCGGGTTCATCCTAGAGGGAAGGCGGGCGGGTTTGTGTGGCTGACTTATCCTGCTGTCCACAGAGAACCCCTGTTACAGGTAAGTAACCTCGCTTTCTCCATGGACAAGCAGGATGAGTCAGCCACACCTGGGTGACTCCCCAGCCGTGGGCTGTGAAGATATGTTTATCGTAGGAGTTAGAGATCCTTTTTCACAGCCCATGAGGTCTGCTGTGGTAGGATGAAGCTGTGCTGGATGACAGAGGGGAAGATTCCCTTGTGGCATAGTGATGCCAACATGTGTTTGACACCTATGATGGTGTGGCGCCATCTTGTTGAAGTTATCACTGCCAGACAGTGTATCCAGAGTGTTATGGAGACACATGAACTTGAGGCATTTGGATCCCTTAGGTCGGAGGCAACTACTTCTGTTGTGCATGTCTTTCCCACGCTGAGCAGGAAGTGGGAGAGACATCCTGGTCGAGAAAGCTATTTGCCAGGGGCTGGACTGGAGTGCCCCGTAGCAATGACTACACTGGTCCGGGACGTATCATAACCCTATGGGAAGGATGACCCCATGTTGGCATAACTGCCATGACCAATGTGAAGGATGGCTGTGTGCTTGGAGCCTCAGATGTGGCTGGCTTGGCCCAGGCAGATGTTGAGGTGGCATAGTCCGAATAACCATAGACTGTTACAATGGCTAGGGGAGAGCCTCCCGTGGCCTTGTGCTGTGTCCGAGTGATATATTTCTAGTTTCGGTCCTCCTGAGGCACCGTGAATGTATGTGACTTGACCTGGTCCTGTCCCAAGGGAACTAAGTGTATAAGGGCTGAAGTTGTGAGAATAGAAGAGACCCACATGGTGTGTGGGAAAGTATATATGGACATTACTCTTGGTTGCCGATGTGGGCATTGCTGCCCTGTCCACTGGACCCGGATGGCTCACCCGATCAGCCCGTGGGTTTCAGGTGTGTCTGCCCTGCAGGTGATATCGGCGTGTTTTTCGGTTAAATCTTTTTTTATTGAAACATTAAAAAGAAAATACAAATGTCAACTTCATAAACGTTACAAAAGAAAATAACTTAGTCCACATCTAGGGGAGCGAGCACTGTCAATAAGTAAAATACAAAATAATACGATACAGGCATCAAGCCTAAAAGGAAAAGAGGAAATTACATGCCCAAAAATATACAAAACTCTAATTACATTGCTTACTGAAATACAGATTAATCAAACATTAAGCAGAAGACTCCTGGTTTGCAATAAATGACTCTAGGGAAGAGGTTTCAGAAAAAACATACTTAGTGCCATCAAGTACAACTACACATTTACAAGGAAATTTAAGAAAAAATGTTGCACCAAGTGCCACCACGCGAGGCTTTAACAACAGAAAAGCCCTTCGTCGAAGCTGCGTTTGCCTAGAAACATCCGGCATGTTTTTCTACATAGTATGTGTGACTCAAACATGTCTTACACCATTTGGAGGGATGGGTAGAGAACTCATCCCTGGACCCGTGCAATCACCAAGAATGGCTGAAGGCACGCAGCTGGCCGCGAGCGATGACCTTGCTCGAGAGACATCGGAATCGGAAGGGCCTGTAAGGACAAGGGGTCCTTAGCTTTGGGTGCGATGAGGTCATTTGAGCAGAGCTCTGAATACTGGGACCAGCTGTGTAGGCTTTGGTATGTGTGGACATGGCTTCACATTTCTGGAAGATATGACCTCCTGTCTATGTCCTTGGGATGTGAGGATAAGGAGACATCCCCTATAGATGGTATGATAGTCGACTAATCTCTGTAGAATGTTCCGTCTGGAGAGTGGGAGGAACTCTTCTCCCACATCCCACCGCTTGGCATGCCCCAAAGGGTCAGGGAATCCCTCTCCTGCATCGGTGGGGTTTCTCTTTTAGCCATTGGTAGCATGTTGCCTTTATGACATGGTGGACTATTCCCAATCCTATATTTGATTCCTTGTTGTGGGGACAGAGTCCCTGCAGACTGGGAGAGCTGGAAGCGAGCATGTATTAGGAATGAGCAGCTCTTGAAGTGCAATGGCAAAGCAGAGGTACAAAGGCACTGACTACCGAGTTCAATAGTGTTACCAAGGCAGGATGGTAGAGAGAACTTAGCCTGCAATGGAATGGATTAGTTTGGAATCCCTCGATGTTAAGCAGTCCTTAGGATGGGTGCGGCACGAGGTGAGCATTTGCATTTAAGCTAGACCATAACCTCTGGCAACCAGAGGCCTAAGGCCTTACTGGGATGCCAACATATGAGAGGATTCTGGACTATATCCAGGCAGGCTGCCATGGTACCGTGTTACTAGAAGGGCCGATATATGGTGCTGTATGGTTCAATCTTTGGGACTGGAAAGAGGAACCTCTTTTATGTTCGTCCAATTCAAATCCGGGGTAGCAGAAGCCTGGGAATCTAGCCTCCAGAAGCAGGTTGCCAGGATTTACTAATGGGGGACTGAGGCGTCAGTCCCAAATAGATTCCTGCATTGAGTCGCCGTGGTGACCAATGTCTAGCAAGCAGCAGTGGGATTAGGACTGACTTTATAGTTCCTTACCAGTGCTCTAACCTTTGACAATCTGACAGGTACTTAAGGTCTTGATTGGGCACTGCTCTAGACATGGTATCAGACTTGATTAATCCTTGGTCTGATGCAGTTCTTGAGGACCGAGACAATTGAGGAACTATCCGGAGAGGCATGTCCTGGATTTACAGAGTAGGGCCAGCGTTTATCCCCATGTTAAAGGGGGTTGTACCGTAGGCTTAGACCCTGGTCATAATATCATCGATCCAGCCGCTGAGCCATCAAGCTTATTGTTAATACCGTGACTCCTGCCGCGACTATATAAAGGGTAATGCCTCAGCCAGCCTTATTCATTAGGCACACTGGGGGATCAACTCATGACCCTGTACCAACAATCAGTGTATTAACCATTGTGCTACAGCTCTGTTTCTTGGACTTCGTACCCTCGAGACCTTAGCACCTTGTGCCCAGTGTTATGACAATGTGCTCAGAGGTAGCGGACTCGGGATATGCCGTTAGACTGAATGAATGGATTCCCCAGTGTACCACGATAGGGTGTCCATGTATGATGGATCTTATGAATCCCGTGAGGGTATGGTATGGTGCCTGTAGAATAGAATGGCCATTGATGGGCTATTGAGAACTGACTTCCACTCTGGCCTGTAAAGGTGCATCTCTATTGAGTTTAAAGCAGTCCAGGTATGAATGGAACCAGGGCCTGCCCTAGCGTTGGCCCGAAGTGTTGGAACCCTGTGGTTAATTAGCTTTGAATGGTTTGCGCTTGTTGCCTTCCAGAGGTTGCTGCTATAGGCGACCACCTCGTCAGGGCTAGGTAGAGGACATGTAGGGTTGGGCCCATGTATTGCAACTAAAGGAAGGAGAAGAGTTCAGCTGGCACTTTGACCGATGGGCATGTCTCCTGGGATCAGATAGTCGCAGGAGAGCTGGCTACCTTCTTAGTAAGAGAATGACAACTCCTTGTTTCGTTTTTGGTAAGAGAAGTGGATTAGTGGTTAGTCCTCGGGAGGCAATGATGGATCGACAGAGCTCGCTCAAGTGGCAAGGGGGTGCCAGTGAGATGAACCCTGGACTCTTGAGTACTAGGTTATGTGGCGAGATCTGCGTCTTCTCAGCATCCCCTGCACAGTACTTTTACAGAAGAGAGTGTGCTCAGCACTGTAGGGTTTCAGATGGTGGAGCTGTTTGGAAATATAGGGATATGGTTTGCAGGAGCCACAGCTGGCTTGAGCCTGTGACCTTCTGACCCTGAACACAGTGGCTGTGTGTAATGCACCACACTTGGCACTGGGTTTTTTTTGTTTTGTTTTTTTAAATACTCCCAGATGGCTAGTCATGGGGAGGGACCCCTTGACGGTGTTGTGGATTGCGTGTCCTGAGGTCAGGCAGATGCATTCTGCACTGGGCAGGTTGGAACCACCGGCCATTGAATTCCTCAGTATGTGGCTCCCTGACGCCAGGCACATGTGCCACCTGCAACTAATATCCTGCATCTTGGCCTAGTCCTCTTTATAGATAGATTTGTGGTGGTCCATTGTGAGTGATGCAGTGTCATGCTCCCAAGGGAACCATGCATCTGCATCTCCCCTTGTGGATTTTCCCTTTGGTAGAGTCAATCTCAGCAGCGAACTGTGTGTTAAGTGGACTCGCTACCCGGTGAAGACATCCGTGTTAGCCCCCCTTGGGCTCGACCAGAGCAAGCCAGTGATCAGTGGAAGGACAGCCATGACTCTGTGAAAAGCTGCCATGTCTCTTGAGCTCTTGTAGTGCTGTCGGTAGCAGTGTTGGTCCTGACTGCATTCCCAGACCCGCTAATGGCTGTATTCCAAAGGTCTGAAGGAGGTAGCCTATTGTGGATAACATGGCTACTGTGCTCCAGACACTGGAGTGACCACTTCTAGGGTGTCAGAAGTAGCAAGTTGCTTGTGGGCCTCTTTTTTTTTTTTATATATAAGTTGCAGGAAGTAAACCTTGGCTCCAACCACGGGCTGTTCACCTTGGTTCAGGGCTCTCTGTTGGTCTTTGGCACAGACCGCACAGTTATGTGGTGGTTAGTGACTCTTCAGTCTTTGGGGCACATGATCTGCCAAGATGTTAACATGGCTCCTATGTTCCTGGGGGGCAGAGAGTGATATTTTGCCTGCCAACTAAGGCAACGAGAGAGAAAAAAAAAACAGAGTGTGAAGCCACAGTGTCAGCCGGGTGTTCCACTCCACGCCCCTGAATGTGCCAACCTTCAGTGCAGCATCTTGAGTAGGCAGTGAGTGCACTGAAGCGTGATCTTGCTACTGGCACAGGCCAGCCCGGCACCCCGCGCAATGCCGAAGAAAAGGGGAGGAGCCATCTGTCCACTCGTGATGCACAGAAGGGGTTCCCTGTTGCTATGGCGCCATCCAATGGCAGCAGGAAGGGGCGGAGGCAAGCGGTGGGAGGAGTTATCAGCGCCAAGTTGTTCGGAGCTGAGCGGAGAGCATCTCGGCACCGAGCAGAGAGGTTCAGCGCCATTGTGTTCTGCTGCCATAGGGTTCGCTATGCCTGTTAGAGGACTGTGCTGGGAGGGGCGGGGCCTGAGGTCGGTGCTGGCAAAGCGCATCAGTTGCAATGGCACAGGGGCGCCTCGAGGAGGTCCAGAGCTGCTCCCCCATCGGCACAGAGGCGCACCAATGAGCATGCTCCAATTCAATCCAATGGTCGTGGGGTGGAGGAGCCGTTCGATAGGGAGGAGCATTGGAGCCACAGTGGCCGGCCGGCCTGGCCGCCCCGTCTCCACACCGAAGGAGCCCCCAACGATCCGGGCTGAGGATGGAGGCCCTCCATGGCACATCCCATGCCCTGCTGGCTCACCTCAAACTTCTCTCTTGCCGCATCCCATCGGAAGCGTTTGAGCAGGGAGATAGGATTCAGTTCTGCCCAGTCGGGCTCCAGACGTCACCGCATGCAGTGGGACGGTGCTCCTCTGCAGGCAAACTGGAGAACAATGCCGCCGTGGCTTTGTCGAGATCGGGCAGGCCCTGAGGCGTGTTTGAGTAGCCATGAGCCGCCGGAGGTCCTCGCTATAAGCCGGGACGGGGATGGAGGCCTTTTTTCAGCACATCCCGTGCCCGGCTTTGTCCTAGCCCTGGTAGGGCTCCCCAATGTGGAGGAGGGCTGCCCATAGGGGACGTTGCAATCGCCTGAGTGGGAGGCCGCTGGAGTGGCGATCCTCTGGGGCCTTGCCGCCATCTTCAGCGAGAGGACCAGGCCCCTAACTGTTTCTCTGCGGCGCTTCCCAGGGCTGGACCGATGATCAGAAGAGAAGACAGACAGGAGTATTGCAATCTGAAAACGGGAATAAGGTAAAAACACACAAGATTTCAATTAGTGCATTTCAATAAGAAAATAGAAAGAGGAGAGAGAGTAGAAAAATCCGTCCGCATGGCCGGGCGGATGGAATAGACTGAGGAGGAAGGGGCGGGCACTGTGGTGGGGGCTACTAGCACATGCTCAGAAGAGTTTAGACTCTTCTGAGCTATTGGAGAGTATTCCATCCATGGTGCCGTCGGATGACGTCACCCAGATGTGGCTGACTCATCCTGCTTGTCCATGGAGAATCATGCGAACCCACACTCCTTATTCACTCCCTTCCCCCTGCATTCCACTTTTCACATTCCACCTTTTGGAGCACATCCAACTCAAGTGCTCCATCCCACCGTCCTACCAACATACCTCACCAATAGCCATCCTCTTCTCATTGTCAATATGGCTTCCACACTTCATGAAATTTTTCCAGGTGTTCCCACCACATTGTCATGAGTTTTGTACTCTCCCCATAGCAGGGCCTCTGTCTGTTTCCATGCTTTGGAAATAGCTAGATGTGCTACCATAACACCGATTTATACCCATTGTTCTTCTCCAGCCTTCAGTTTATCCACCATTCCATTCAGTAATGCCTCTTCCCTCATCATTTGGACCTCCTGTCTTAGAAGGTCTGTATTTTGGGGGAGTCCCACCATATGTGGTGAAATGTTCCCACATTTCCACACTATTGCCAACATTGAGAGGACCCAGTCCCATATATATGTCACAAACACTCTGATGTATAATACCACTGATATAGCATTTTAAACACATTCTCAGCCATGTTACTTGCCATTCCTCCTTTCCTTCAGTTTTCTAAAAAACGCCTTCCATTCTTCCTCCTCCATCTAACTCCCAGGTCCTTCTCCCATCTCTTCTGGAACCCCAATTTATCTCCTGAACTCACATTCATCAGCTCATAAAATGTCATCACACCACTCCTCATAGTTGTCCTACTAAAGATTGTTTCTACCAGTAATTGCTCATCAGGTAGCGCCCCCCCCCCCCCTTAGAGTGAATACAGTGCTTAACTTGGAAGTATTGGTAATAATCTCCATTCTTGATCTCATATTCCTCCTGGAGTTCTTGGTATGTTACCATCTCCCTCCACGCTACAAACTGACACGCATACCGTAAACCTTCCTATTCGCATTTAACATAAGTTCAGTCTAGCATACCTGGGACTAATTCTTTATTATGTTGTAGTATTGTATATTTGACTATCCCTCTATGCCCTGTTCATTTTATTTTCCATCTTCTCCAAATTTTCATTGTTATTGCACAAAAGGGATTCCCTACCTCTTGCCCCACATCCCAGGGCTACTCCAGCCAAAGCTGGCATTTCAGAGGGACCAATCTGGCGCCCCGATTTTCTATTTGCACTCATGGCTTATCTATCCTGATTGTCTGGTCTAGAGTCGCCTTTATTTATTTATTTAGCTGTGCTTATATACCGCTTTTCACCTGGTCAAAGCGGTTTACAATTCAACAAAGTTATTTACAACAAATAATAAGATGTGGCATAATTTTTTTTGGGGGGGGGGGGGGGAGGAGATTAAGACACTAGAATCACTTTGTGTTTACTTATCTAACATATTTACGATCCTGTTTGTCCAGTTTTTCTCAGTTTTTTATACCCAGTCTTTGTTTTCAAAGGGTGATGTTCTGCTTGGGTCCCAGATGTTCCTTGAATAAGTGGGTTTTTAGCTGCCTTCTGAATGTTGGGAGCTCCGTGGTGCATTGGATTTTAGTTGGCAGAGAGTTCCATAAAGAAGGCGCACATAGGTTGAATGCTTGGTTGCAGATTTGCTGATTGAATTTGGTTCTTTCATGTGGTACAATCAGGGTGTTGTTTGCAAGCTGCCAGGTAGTTCTTCGTGAGTGCGGTTTTGTCAGAAGTGTATGTAGCTGTGATGGTTGCTGTTGAAGAAATGCTTTGTGGATCAGTACCAGTGTTTTGTATTTGATCCGAGTCTCTATTGGAAGGATGTGGAGGGTCTCTTAGGACTGTGGTGATGTGGTCAAATTTTCTCACTCTTTGGATGATTCTGGCTGTTGTTTTGCGGGCAGTTTGGAGTGGGTTGAGAACGGTAGTTGGGAGGCGGTGGTATATGGAATTACAGTAGTCCAGATGTGGGAGAGTCATAGCCTGCATGACAGATCTGAAGTCCTTAGTGTCTAGGAGTGGTCTTAGCCATTGTATCAATCTGGCTTTGAAAAATACTGTCTTTGCAGTTTTCTCAATCTGCTGTTTGAATGATAGTGCTTGGTCCAGAATGATTCCCAGATATTTTATTTGTGGTTGGACTCTAATTTGTATGGTTCCTAGTGTGAGGTGTGTAGGTGGGGTGAATTCATGATCTTTCATTACAAATAATGCTTCTGTCTTTTTGAGGTTTATTGTGAGGTTGTTCTCTTGAAGCCATCTTGATACGTCATTGAAGCAAGTTATTAACTGTGGGTTGGTTGGATTTGAGGTGGTTATGGGTCCATAGATCATGTTGTCTGCATATATGTGGAAGTCGACATTGTGTGATCGTATCATAGAGAAGAGTGGTTGTAGGTAAATGTTGAATAGCATGGTTGATAGAGCGGACCCTTGTGTAACCCCTTGGGTTTGTTGATATGGTGCGGAGTAGGTGGTGCGGGTTCAGATTTGTTGATTTCTGTCTAATAGATATGACTGGAACCATTGCAGTACTATACCTTGGATACCGATTTCCTTCAGTCTGTGGAGGAGGATGTTGTGTGAAACGGTGTCGAAAGCCGCAGATATATCTAGATATGCTGGTTTGGGTTCCCTTGGTTAGAGTGTTTAATAATGGGACCATTAGGATTTTGACACCATGAGAGGGTTGGAATCCATGTTGCTGTGGGTCAAGCGTGTTGTTTTTGTCCAGGTGGTCTTGTAGTTGCTGTTGCACTATCTTCTCGATGATTTTTGCTGTGAACAGGAGGCTTGCTACTGGTCTAAATGAAATAGGATCTAATGGATCAAGGTCCGGTTTCTTGAGAGTTGAGCGTATGATAGATGTTTTGAGGGAGGTTGGCATCTGACCCTGTTCGAGAGATTTATTTACAATGTTGGTGAGTATTGAGCTTAACTCCTGCCTTGTCTTCTTAATCCAGTCAACCGGACAGGGGTCAAGAGGGGAGGTGGTAGTATTGAGTCCTAATATTGTGGTTTCAATCCTTTCTTTGGAGATTGATTCAAAGGTGACCCACATGGATTTCAGGTTAGTGGTGTGACTGTTTGACATTGTTATGGACTGTCTTTAATTGTGCAGCCTCATGATACCATTTGAAGTTCGGAATTACCAGAATCCCATGTTCCCTTTATTTATTTAACATTTCTTATATACCGCCTTTCATGATATCAAGGCGGTTTACATTGAACATGTAATGTACCTTTGGAGGCCAACAGGAAAAGCACCAATCCACGTGCAACAACTAAACCCAGTACATTGGAGGTACATTACCTGCCTAGTCACCCCGGGCTGCTTTTTTCCCCACATATAATCAAATACTCTCCCCTGTAGCCTCTGAAAGAACTGCAATGGTATCTGGATAAGAAGGGCCGCAAACAGCACCATCATTTTGCACCCAAGACACTGAAATTTTAACTACTGATCCAGCTTGTTGAAAATTTGCTCAGAAAGGGAGCCAAAATTTACCCTAAATAACATTGCTGAATCTACCATGAGATTCACCCCCAAATATTGAATCATGACCTTATCCCCCAAATTAATATTTAAAAGTTCCTATTTCCTGATATTTGATTTAAGTCCTGCTACTTCCCCAAATTTACGTAATTCAGCCATGATCTCCTGCTGTGATTCCCTGCAAACAGAGACCTTATATTCCTTACCCTCCACTAATACTCCCTCCACCTGCCTGATCCTCCAAGCCAATGGCTTCATGGCCAATACAAACAGTAATGGTGATAGGGGGCATCTCTGCCTTGTCTCCCTCCATAATTTAAATCTCTCGGTATAACACTCATTCACATTCATATATGCTTCAGGCACTTTTGCCCCCCATAAATATTTCCCTGTGATTCCCATTTTTCCTAATGTTACAAATATATAGGCCAGAATACCTGATTGAGTGATTGTTCTGTGTCTATAGCTAGCAATATGTCTTCTGCCTTTTAACAGACCGGATTAGATTAAGTACCCTACAAATATTATCTGAAGCTTGCCTCCCAGGCATAAACCCGGACTGACCCATATGAACCTGCTTCAGCTAGAACCTCAACAAACTATTGGCCAAAATCTTTGTATAAATCTTATAATCCATCTCAAGGAGAGATATGGGTCTGCAAGAGCCACAGCAAGTAGGGTCCTTACCCTCTTTCAAAAACATAGTAATTCCTGCCACACTCATAGGTTCAGATAGCTCTTCCCCTCCAGAACAGATCTGCAAAGCTTCACCAGCAGTCTCACTAGCCATTGTTTATAGTTCTTATAAAATTTCATAGTGAAATCGTCTAACCTTGGTGCCTTCCCTGATGGAAGACAGCTAATTGTTAGCATCACTTATTGTTCTGAGATAGGGTTGTACATTAGCTCCTGCTCTTCTTACATCAAATATGGAATTTCCATCCTCTTCAAATATTCCTCTATCTCCTCCTGTTTTGGCTCCCTTTCTAGTATGTACAATTCTTTGTAAAATTCTAAAAGCTGCTTCCTAATCAACTCCCCAGCCCTCAATTCCATTCCCTGGGCATTATTAATTGTCTTAATATTATTAACTCTAAAGTTCTGCAGTTTCGATGGGGAACTAAGATGGTGTCCAGGTAGGACACACAGGTTTTTTGCTCCCAGAATTCGTTGCTGATTTTTGTTTCCTCTTCTGTTTGCTGTGGCTTTGTCAGATGTGGAAGCACAAAGCTTAATCCAAGGGAGCTCCTCTCCCAAAGGCTGAAACTATTGAGGCCGGACAAAAAACCCTTGACAGCTAAGCAATGGCAAAGTCCATATTGGGTCTACTTGCTACCAGGGCTGGGAAGAGTCCCAATTTGGGGCAGGATGTCTTGTTAAGCCTGCTTGGTCCATCAACCCCTTTTGCTCCTCTGGTGACCGTGGCTGGTGAGCTGAAGGTGAGCGCCAGTTTGGCAGGGCATGCAACGTCGGCTGTGGTAGATCTCCAGGCCGAGTCTGCCTGTGACTCCATTTGGAAGGGAGGTGTTTTCTCTCTCGTAGGAGAGGTAGTGCAAAACCAGGGGCTTGAAGGTGATTCTAGTTTTTCCTTGCAAAAGTCTTCAAATGTCACTCTTCTACCACTGATTCGACCCCAGGGGGTTACCCTGGACTCAATATGGATGTGCTTGGAATCTGTTTACAGGGTATGTGCTGGCTTCTTTCAGACATCTACAATAAACTTTGCTAAAATTGATAATGTGAACTGACTGGGATTCAATCTTTTAAGCAACTTCAAGATGTTCAGGGAACTACAGCTAAGGACAGGATGATTTTTCAGCGTAAAATTGAAAACCTGGAAAATCAGAATAAGAGTTTACACTTGCGTATTCTAGATTTTCCATGTGTTTCTTTGGTTTCTCCTAGAGAATTATTTTTCAGGTTCCTTTAGGAGACTTTTAACTATCTTGACACCTCCCTTATTGTGGTATATTAACACCCAGTGATATATTTGTTTTTTTCTTTTAACTTCT